>JALGRB010000018.1:8662500-9404184 GCA_023091065.1 Dianthus caryophyllus
GAGCCCGATTTCAACTCGGTTAACACCGCCTCGAGAGGAGGGATGGTGATACACAAAGGTTGTTGTCAAGGTCCCAGTCGTGAGTTGCTTAATAGTTTGAGCGCCATCTCGCCGCTTTAAATGCAAATATCTAAAATGTCCGAGGCGATTCAGTGCACGCCTACTCCTGGATCTCGCACGGCGACGACTTGACCACTTGCGTTCCTCCTAAACCTGAAAAGTGTTCTTTCAATCTCTGAGTCAAAAGGCTCGAGGTTCAGGTTAGTAGAACGAGTATTATGCATACAACTACACTAACAAAGAAAACAATCAAAGCCTAAACAAATCCCCGGCAACGGCACCAAAATTTGACGGTCCAAAGTCGTATGCCGCAAATTAACAATTTATAACACTTAATTCCTAATACTAAACAAATAGTAAAGCGGAAGTAAGGGGTCGAACCACAGGGAAATAAGGTTAATTGAATTCTAGCTAAGCGCAGAAGAGTACACAAAAACAAAGTAACAGAGTGACAGAACTAATAAAGGGGGGGGGTTTTGTGACAGATACGAAACTAATAACCTAGCATATAATGAAACAAACGCAGAGTAAAAAGGAAAGGAAAATAAGATGTTAAAAAGGATCTCGGTTCAAGATAAAATCCACGGTTTGGAGTTAATCGATCACGGTTATCCGGTTCTAGTTTATACTCTTGACTACCTTATCGTGAATCAAACAATTCTAATCCTCCTTATGTTTAGCTAATTAAAACGTAAACCGTTCTTAACTAACCCTAACCAAAAGACAACCTTAACGTAAACCGTTCAAGATTTAATCAGTCAGCAGCTTTAATGATAAGAGAATCGATAAGGAACAAATAGCACATACAATCCAGTTGTACTTTAGATGTTATGAAAATCGCTCCTAGGAATAAAAATCAACGTAAACCGTTCAATAATTAAACCTAGTCGTTACTAGCGTTAAGTTAATCAACGTAAACCGTTCAACTAACAAAACTAACAAATACGCAATGAATCAGACGACTAGTTGTACACCTAGCAATCACAAATCAATCACGCAGATAATAATTCAAAACCGAGCAATAATCAATAATCAAAATAAAGACTAGACGTTTCAAACTCACAATTAAATAAAAACCGTTTCAATTACTTAAACCGAGACAAGAGATTAGTTATTCATACCGACGGTTACAAAATGAATGGAAAGTTCGATCTTCAAACCCCCAATTTTCCAAGCTAAAACCTAGGACTAAATCTAAAACTAAGCAAGATAAAAGTGAAGAGAAGTGGATGATAATGTAATGTGAAATGAAAAAAAATGAAAAGTGATTCTGAAAATGAATGGTAATCCCCGTTTTAAGGAAAACCTTCAAGCTAAGTTTTCCTGAAGTTTTTACAAAGCCCAACAAAATAAAGCGGGAAAATGAAGCCCACGAAATAGATTGCTCATGGGTGGTCGCGATCGTCGCGGCCGCCGCGCCAGGTCCTCGCCTCTTCTCGCCGCTTCTTCTTCTTGTCCAAGCTTCTTCCTTGCTTGCTCGTCTCTTGTGATCACCTTAGCTAAGTTCAAAACATGACAAAACGCCATACATCCACGGTTTAATCCAATTCATCCTAGATCAAACAAACCTTCATTTAATCACCCGAAAACGCTCTAAACTAAGCCTAAAATGCCCCTGCTAACCTATACTAAACACGACTCATCACAATCCTAGGAAGCTTCTGACTTCCGTGACTGTTTTTGGTGCTATCCATTCTTTGACAGCTTCAATTTTTGCTGGATCTACCATTACTCCCTCCTTGGAGATTACGTGGCCTAGGAACGCCACTTGGTCTAGCCAAAATTCACACTTTGAAAATTTAGCATACCACTTGTGATCTCTCAAGATGCTTAGGATAATGTGTAGGTGCTCTGCGTGTTCTTCTTTATTCTTGGAGTAGATCAGGATGTCGTCAATGAACACGACCACGCAGATGTCGAGATATTCATGAAAGGTCCTGTTCATTTGGTCCATAAATACCGGGCGTTGGTAAGGCGAACGGCATTACTTTGAACTCGTGAATGTCCGTGACCTTGATCTAAAAGCGGTCTTTTGTATATCTTCTTTACGAACCGCGATCCGATGGTATCCTCGATCTCAGTCAATCTTGGAGAAAACTCCTGCTCCCTTAAGTCGGTCAAAGAGATCGCCTATCCTAGGCAGAGGATAACGATTCTTGATCGCCACTTTGTTCAATTCCTCAGAATCGATGCAGAGCCTCATGCTCCCATCCTTTTTCTTTACGAAGAGTACCGGCACGCCAAGGTGAAACACTCGGCCTTATAAATCCCAATTCAATCATCTCCTCCAACCGCTTCTTGAGTTCCTGGAGTTCGACAGGAGCCATCCTGTATGGTGCTTTAGAAATAGGTGAGGTGCCTGGTATGAGGTCGATCGAGAATTCGACATCTCGTGCAGGAGGCATACCTGGTAACACGTCTGGGAAAACATCGGGATATTCATTCACGATTGGGATGTCTTCTATGCGTAGTTTGTCCTCGACCTTAGTAATACCGCAAAAATACACCGTGCCCCTTCCGCTCCATACTCACGAAGTTTCAAAGATGATACTAACTTCACTCCTCCTTTCCTTTTAAAACTCTGGTATGACACTTCCTTCCCTTGGTTAGTTTTCAAAGTGATTTTCTGGTCGTGGCATTTAAATGTTGCGTTATGACGAGCTAGCCGCCATTCCCGTAATTACATCGAACTCGAAGGTCAAACAATACAAGGTCCGATAGGAAATCGTGTTGTGAATCGAGATTTTTACATTATCGTATTTTGACGAACAAAGAATGTTTTTACCATCCGTAGTGATATATTAGTTTTAATTTGTGTGGGATTTGTGAGTTTGGATTGTTTGATAAATTTGGAGGATATCAATGATAATGAAGCTCTATCAAACAAAATGAAAGCAGGTACAGAATTAACCAAAATTTACCTATGATTTACGCCGACATCGATAATATCATCGCACCCTTCTTCAGCATTTCCTGGCCAGGACGTAGACACGCCCCTCAACTCTAATCTACCAAGTGGCGGCTCCCCTGCATTTGTTTTGGCAAAGATTACCCTCTTCGGGCATTCATTCGACTTGTGTCCCACTACTTTGCAGAAGTAGCACACTACCGGCTCCCCGTTGCAACGCTTCCCCGGGTGTTGTGGCTGTCGACAGAAACGACATTGACCTGCTTGAATGGCTGGAGCTTTGGGAGGTTGTTGGTTGTTCCTCCCTACGAACCCGGTGGGGTTTCGGTTGGTATACAGGGGTCTGCCCTGGCCTTTATTTCGATTGTCCTGATTTTGGAAACCCGGGCGACCGAACATCGGTTTGTGGATGAAACTAGCACTCGCCACAGGAGGCGTAAATGTTTTCTTCTTCTTTTTCTCCTCGCCTTCCCTTTTTGGATGGAGGCCCGGATACACGTTGCCTTTTTCGTGAGGCTTCCGCGGTTCTTGCAGCTTGAACCCGCCATGTTCGCCCTCAGGCCGTAAGTCATGCCCCTTACGCACTGGTCATGCGAAGTTCCTCCTCATTAGTTATAATCCTAGGAGCGAACTTGGACAGCTTCCCGGTATTTTTCCGTATGCTTGTAGGGACATATCGCTCGCTCAGGTTTCTGAACTCCTCTTCCTTATCCCATTTCAATTCCTCCCCAAAGAACTTGTTTTCTAGCAGAGTCTTGAATTCACTCCAGGTGTAGATCCTTAAGGGAAAGGTGGACCTGATTAAACGCCACCAACCGCTGGCCTCTCCTCGAGGTAGTAGGTCACCACGCTCACCCTTTCACTAGCCGAGTCTTGCTAAGATCTAGCAACTTCTCCATCTCTTCAATCCACTCTGTCAAAACTGTGGGATTGACAGAGCCAGAATATGGTTGGGGTCGATGTTTGGAGAATTTCTCAAAAGCGGACTGGTTGTTTCCGCCACCCTGATGTTGGTGCATATTTTGTGCAATTTTTGTGATTGCATCTTCGAAGCCTCTTCTTCTCGCCTCCTCTTCTAAGAACGCATGGTTGAGGTCATCATCTTGAATATCGTTTGCAGCCATTCTGAAAATAAAATAAAATAAGGACAAGGCGGTATAAATTTTGAGTAGTTCAAAGATAGACATAACATAAAATGCAAGGTAAAAGACATTTCATTGATAATGTAAAAGGTTTACATCAAAAAGTTACAAGCCTCCTAATACATTCTCTATGAAATGAACTAAGGTGAAAACTTAGATATAAGTTCAGCAAAATAACATAAAAGTTTAGATACATTCTCAAGAGTTATGAAACTGGATCGAGAATGACAAAAGATTTGCTCTAGATCCTAAGCAAATTTTGAGTAGCGATGCTCCTCCTCCGCGAAGCTATGCTTATACTTAACAGCATAAGTCATGTCGCTCAAACCAAGTTTGAAATCCTCCCAGCTTAGGTAGTACTCACCCTCAAGTATAGCCGGGAGCGTAGTCGTCTCCACCATGCTTTGGCCTCCTCGCCAAGGCACGCAGCTGCCAGGGAGGTTTTCCATTCCTCTCTAACGGAGTGTTCCAGGAACCTCGCATTCATACTCCTGATCCATGGGTAGAGTGTCCCACTGATCCCCTCAAATGTCTCAGGTTTTCCTTGCATGAACGCTTCGATCACATCTCAGATATTCCGAGGATCGGCGAGGTGATCGTGAATTGATGTTCCATATACTGAGTCTTAAGTGCCCTAGTCTTCCAAATGACTTCCGCATTGCTCGAGTCCCGTGATCTCTTCCAGGACTTCAATTGTTGACGCCGCCGTAGGCCTCGATGGCTTTCTTGCGGGCCTTCTCTTTTGGTGTCCATTCGTAGTACTTCTTATCAGCATCTTTAGTCTCATCTAAAATCAATAGGAATAAGATAATTTAAATGAGATTTGGGAGTACAAACATGTATGTAACATTTTTTTTTTTAAAATAACGAGTTAAGAAGAGCACATGACTAGGTAGTAACATAACGTCTCCATATATATAAATATATACATGGGTAAAATATTACATTTCAGAGGAACATAATACATAAGTTCACCAAACGTCACATCCGAATATAATATCCATAGCCGTAGGAAAAGAAGACGATATTAAGATCGTTCTCAGGATAGTTAAAAGTCGGTTACATATATTTTACAAACTGGAGTCAAATGACCCTAAATGTGATTTGCGACCCTCAAGAGTCTCCCAGAGGTGAGATCCCTCTCCCATATGATTGGAGGTATGATGGCGTCGGGTGGGAATGGAGGATAGTCGCGCTCATACTCTTGAATCATCAAACTGTCGAGTAGTTCATCATACTCCATCCACGCAGGTGGTCCCTCCACCCTCTGGCGGATCCGGATGGTACATGCGATCCATGTACACCAGTGTCGGAGAGAAGTCGTGAAACCTAGAGGTGCCCAAAACTCATCGTATGGATGAAAGCTCTCAATCATGGTCAAACCGATGCCAATGCCCTCGTGTGGTAGATCCTCCCCGTCATGATTCCATGAGCTTCACATATCGCCTATGTGGAGGGAATGGCTACGATGTACTCTCCTAGTTGCATCATCTACGGGCAAGGCCGTGGGTGCGTAGTAACGGAAGGAGCGGAAAGATGACATCCTAAGGGCCTTTGTCAGACTAAAGTTAGCCATAGAGCAAATAGCAAGTAAAAGAATTATAATAATATAAGACTCTATCGCTAGTCTCACTGGTTTATTATTAATAGGTCGGTCCTTAAGATTCTACCCTTTCTCACATTTAAACTGATCTACGTTATTATTTTTAGCGGTCTAGAGATTTCTAATTTATTATTTGATCCTATAAGTCTATGCCTGACATACGATATGAATGTCTGGCCCAGGTGTCGTCTCGCTAGATGAAATAACTTTAAGTCATCCACGGTCGCAAGACTCGATAATTAATCAGAACAACCTGGTTTTTCGTGACTTTAATTAAACTAAGGCGGAAAATTAATTAAGTCTATATGTTACAAAACCAGCTGTTAATCGTAATAAAACTCTAAGTACATAGTACGAGTTTAGAATAACAGAGTATAAGTTTGATTACATCCTCTCAAAATAGATTACAAAAATAAGGCCTTCAATCCCCTGATAGATCAACGGTCAAGACTCGGGGTACCTGCATTAAACTCTCATCATTTTCCCGCACACTCTTTCGATACATGCAATTCTAAAACAATATGCTGAATGAATATTAAATAAACAAGGAAAAACAAATAGCAAGCATGCAAGTAAAACATATAAGGAGATCATGATGATTCAATACGAGTATAAACCAATCAAATAGCATACCACGCTCACAAATAATCATACTCAACAAATCACATTCCAATACTCAACCAAGTCATTCCGATAATCATCAAACAAACAAGGAAATACATTCAACATGTGATAACAAATGAATCTTCGTTAGTAAGGCGGAAGCATGCAGATATAATCCGCACGTGCGGTCGTACGAACGAAATCGGACGTGTCTGACAGGCAAAAGATATCTAAGGTAATAAGGACGGCCTAATCCCTTGTCCAATGTATGCATACACTACCTATCGAGGATCATACTTATTCGCTATTCAAAAGGTATCACCGACGAAAAGTTCGACTATCACCAGAGATCGCACTTTGGTCAGCTGGATTTTCCAACCATCGATATATGGGCCCACGGAAATATCAAGAATGCCCCATCTCTCGAGGTTGTATATACCGTGTCGAGTAAATGATCTTAAGATCGTTATTTCGCTGGGCAACTCGATAGTGGAGCCCAAGTCCCCATATACAGCTACCTCGTTAACTTCGAATTTCAAGAGTCGCAACATGGCGTACAATCCTAGTATTTTATTCACGTACTCCCTTTCTCAACTTCTCATTTTCTCGCTCATTAACACTAATAATAGTGACAATCTTGTAACATAAATATAACGGCAAACTTGTATAATGAAATTTTAGTGACAGCAGTTCCTCAGGTAAAACAGAACACATAGGAAAACTTAATCATTTATTTTGAGTCCGCTCAGAACTTTTAAATATTTTCACTATTCATTATTTTACTATTCACCGATTTACTATTCAATCGTATTTACTATTCAATCGTATTTACTATTCAATCGTATTTACTATTCATCGATTTACTATTCCTCGTATTTGTAATGCGTATTCAGATTTTCAGATTCCGTATTTGTACGTATTTTTATACTTCGTATTTTATTCAGATCTTATAATGATATGTATTCTTATACTTAGTATTTTATTATTTTATTTTCTTTATACTTAGTGTTTTTATTACATTTTCTTTATACTTAGTATTTATTATTTGACTTTATTTATACTTAGTACTCTTATACATTTTTTTATTACTAAGGATATTTTAGAAAATAAAACTAAGCTTTTTATTTACTAAGTGTAAAATTCTAGTTTTAAAGTCGTTAGGTTCGTTTTGTATTTAGTGATTTGAAAAATGATTTCGGAAGTAAAACTTAATATAATCTAAGTAATGTAATTCTAGTTTTAAAGTCGTTAGGTTCGTTTTGTATTTAGCGATTTGAGAATTTATTTTAAATGTGAAACTCGATTTTTAACTTAAGTATAAAATCTAATTTCAAAGTTGTTAAGTTCATTTTGTACTTGGTCAATTTTAATAACATTTCAAAAGTAAAACTCTGCTAAATTTAGTCGTATACTTAACTAAGATTTTAGCGGTTTCCATTTTTAGTGAGGTTGTCGTAGTTCATTTTAAATAGTCCGTATATCCACATCCAAATTTAAGCATAGGTAGTAACACTCGATTTCATTCATTTTAATACGTGTAACGTTTATTTTTACTCTGCTTTGTCAATTCTTTTTATTAACGATTTAATACCTAAACAAATATAAATCTAATTACTATTCAATTTTAGTGACTAAGTGATAAATTCATTTTGACCAAAATTGACCCAAAAATATCCTAAATGCCGTGTGCCTTTATTTATATAAGCTATTTATTTCTTTTGTTGTTTTTATTAATAAATCATTACTTTAACTATTTTAATTACTTAAGTGATAAAAAAAAAAAAAAAAGTGACAAATTCATTTTAGGTCTAAAATGGACTCCAAAACCGTGGCTTAACATACATAGCAATTTATTTTCGTTTTCTAATTTTATCGGTTTTTAACTTAAAGTTTTTATATACTAATTATTCATATTAACTTAAGGTGATTTAAACTAGTAAACATAAATAATAAATAACTAAAAACTTATAAAATTATGAATCAAACTAACTATATAAATGAAGAACACATGGTTATTTGAAGAACCCTAATACTTTTAAAATGAACATCGATTAGTCAAATTCTTATATGTTTATATAATTTTCTCAAATTTTTCCTACAAGTCTAATTTAACTATACTAATCATAATATGTTATTTAGAAAAATTAAAACTAAAAATTGGTCCATATAAATTAATTTGGCCGTGTATATGTATATATGTTCATAAATTTTGATTTTTGATTTTTATACTTCTAATTCAACAACTAATTTATCTTATATCATTTATGTATTTACTCATAAGTGGAAAACATAACAAAACATTAACACACATAAATAAAATCATCCAAACACAAGAATAACAACAAACATTCAAGAACACACATAATACCTTAAAACACTTAAAAATTCATAACAAATTCATTTTAAATCCTAAACAAAAACTAATTATATTTTCATGTTCATTTCATTACAAGTATTTTAAGCATACAATTTACAAAAATTAAAACGAAAAATTAAGCCAAAAATAATAGGGATGCCGTGTGATATACTAGGGTTACACAAATGTTATTTTTCGATTTTTGTCTCCTAATTTAACATATGAATACTAGGTGATAAAATAAACTAAGCATGCATCAAAAACAATAACATATAATCAAATTCGAGGCGCTTATCATATAAGTGTGCGGGAAGCACCTTAGTTAGGTTATGAGTGAAAAAGTTTAGCAGTTGTCGGGATCAATGATATGATCGAATTGGCTAAGACTCGACTCCTCCACCTTGCTCCTCGTCTTTGGTTACGATAAGTACATAAAAATGAAATACACAAGTTAGTAATTTATTTTAAAACTAAACTAGCTAAACTTAAAATTTAAAGTGTTGTAGTATTTTATGTTTAGGTGATGTTTGTATTTTAATTAATTTGATTCATATTCTTAAATAAATATAAGCATAAAGAGGATGTGATTACTAACATAATTAATGAAGGATTTATTTATGAGCTTAAATGATTTAATGAGTAAGAAATAAATGAGTTAAAGGAAGAATAAGAAAATATGGAAGGATGGTGTTCTTGAGGTTGCATGAATAAGCTTACAAGTATTGAGTTGAGTTTATTTAGAGAGAATTTAGACTTAGAAAATATTTGGTGTTTGTGTTGTGTGTATGTCGAGTAAGGTAGTAGTAGTTGTAGTAATTGTGTTTTGTTTTTGTAATGAATTGTAATGTGTGAATGCAAAGTATTTAGTTGTATTAATAATTAAATTAAACTAGCTACTAAGTGATGATGATTTAGTAGTGTGTAAGGTGGATTAGACATAGTGCAAAAGGAGGTATGGTGTGTAAGAGTAGGGAAGAAAATGGAAGAAGCAAGGTTGGACCAAGTGTCCCCAAATATCTCGGCCACCTTGCACAACAAGTCCCGATTTTTACGTTTTTGAAATTTTCGATTTACGCGTACGTGAAAAGTCTCAAAATGAAAAATATAGTCTTGAAATAATGTTTAGAAGTGAGATCGAAAATAAAAATGAGAATACACCTCAAAGCGAAATCAATATAAAAATTGGGTATTAGATTCCTCGCAAGTTTGAAATAAAATTTTATTTGATCGAAATATATAATTTTTTCGTTGAAGCCTATCGAATTAAATCATTATGTTCGCACGTCAAAAAGTTTATCGCTTTAGGCTTAGTGTAACTCAATATATCGAAGTTTTAGTGAATGTGTTTGTTAAATCGGGGTGGAATAGTAATTTGATATTATTATTATATGTTGTGTTAGTAATAATCATTATGATTAAGCTTAAGCTACTTTAATTAGGTTTGGATTATGAGTAATTATATTTAAGAAAAGGTTAGGTGACTTAATCACATTTAGGTGGCTTGGCCATTTAGTCAACGTTGACCTCGATTTATGTACAAAATTTGTCGTTGAGAAATTTGTCGTGTGTGCTTCATTTGATTTATCGAGTTTGAATATGAAAGAATAAAGTTCAAATTCTAAGTAATTCAAAATGGTTTTGGTTTAGGTGCAAAAAAAATTGTAGTGTAATGTTTTAGGAATATGATGAGCGAGGATGATTATTTATTGATTTCCTAAATATAATTAGCTTAAATTAACACGGGGTGTTACATAGGGTGTGTATTCGAGGTGCATGGCCGCCTTATGAAAAGCAGACTCGCGTACCAAAGCCGGGGTGAGCCTAATGTAGGCCCTCGCTTGTCTAAGAAGTAAAGAAAGACCTTAATCCATGGTAGGATTAAGTATTACCTGTCTCGAATCAGGAAACTGGCAGCGCTTCGCTTCAAAGGGGAGAATTCAACACTAGAAAAATGAAGAATTCAAAGGTGTTTATGCGTGAGGCTTTGAGAGAGTTTTGAGGTGTGAATTGTATTCTGAAATTGTGTGTTTGTCGAATGAAAGGAGGGTTGTGTTTATAGTGTAGAGTTCGGCAGATTTTAGGAAATCTAGGGGATAAAACCGGACGTAGGAGCCGCAAGGCTCCTTGCGATCGTCAGCAATCGCAACATCGCCTTGCGATAGCCCCTACCAATCGCAATGCCCTCGCGATTGGTAGGCGATGCAAGATACCCTTTCTCCGTGATATTTCCAAATATCTTTTAGGATTATACGAAATAATCTTGCTTGAGCTCTAAGTTACGGTTGCTAGGGTTTGTTTTAGGGTTTGACTTGGTCAATCCTGATCCTTGGAAAACGGGCCAGGCATGGGGTCGGGCTCGGTTCTGGGCCCGAGCCCTGAAAATGTAAAAAGGGTGCATTTTGTAGTATTTTGTGAAATAGGACATTCCGTGAGGCTATCCTAAGGGTTTGCTAACGCTAAAGGATGGTTTTAGCGGATCGGGCCTAAATTTAGGATTTAGGTGAATTGAATTGAACCTTGTTAATGAAAAAGGATCAATTAGACTTAAGGCGTTTGAAAAGGGGTGTGCGCATGCCGATTAGACTCAACTTGAGACAAGCTAGACTCTAGACCTAAGGACACTAAGAGTGATGACTCATAAGGAAACCTCATTTGCATTTAAAAACATTTAAACTTGAATTCGTCATAATTAGGACCATCTAAGTCAACATAAAAGCATGCAATAAAAGTCCATTGTTACATCACTGGGTTTTTGATGGGAGGTGCGGATTTGGGTATCTACAGAGCCCAGCTTGGTGAGCTTAGACTAAAGCGAAAGTCAAACTACACGACAACATCCCGACCGTGCACGCTACGCCTCGATGCTATCACGCAAGGGAGTATGTGTCCATGGGTGAGACTAGGACTCCGAACCGGGCTTATCCGGGGAGGGACAAACATGTTTAGGGACATGACGGTCCTTGCATACTCGTAAGGGCATGCCTGCCTGCGCTTGCTAAATACCTTTGCGTGCTATTGCTGTTGCTTGTCTCGTAAAAGAGCGTGCGTGCTTAGTCTCGTAAAAGAGCGTGCGTGCTTCATGCTTCGTGCTAGTGCTTTTGCTGGTGCTCATCTCGTAAAAGAGTGCTTACGTCCGCCGGGAATTATCGTCCGAGGAAAATGCTCATGTCTAGTGTATACGCAAAGGTTGTGTATAGTGCTTCAAACTCGTTTAAGAGTGTGGCGGACTTTAGGTGACGCCTTAACCGAAAAGCTTGCGATTCCGAAGAAAATACTTAGGCCTGAAAATTAATCGAGCCCAAGGTGGAGAGTAAACGTGGAATAAAACATGCTCTGGAAATTGCCTTGTCGACTAGTGACTCTTCCGGGAAATCTCTTATCAACTGGCTACTTCAAGCTTGAACTCACCCGCACATGTCGCGGTTTCAAATCCGGAAAAATTTGAATCCGCGATTTGCTCTTCTAAAGATCTTCGGGCTTCGCTTGCCTCTTGTTGGATTGTTGTACTTCTGTGTCTTCGTCTTGTGTCTTGTAAATGTTCTTGCCTTGGCGAAACGTGGTATCATTACGATTCCTTTGGGTTCACTTGATACTCGTCTCGGACTTGGGATGTTTGGTGCTCGTTCTCATGTTTGGGTGTTTGAATGTTTGTATGTGTGTTCGTAGCGGTTCTGGAGGTGTCGCTAAACCGTATGCGTGATTTCATCGGGCGTCGGGGCGAAAAATTACCTTATTTTTCGTTGACGGAAACTTGAGGGTGTGATTTGTTCTTCTTCAGGCGTCATTTCAACGAAAAATTACCTTATTTTTCGTTGACGGAAACTTGAGGGGTATATGGTGTGAGCCCCCAGTTTGACCGAGTTAAAGTGTATAACGATGGTCAAACTTGGTGATAAGGTTGTCCGAGTGTAAGTGTTTTTGAATTACCCCCTCGAGTTTGACTGAGTTTGATATGAAAACTGAGTCAAAATGAAGAGCATGTGCTTGGTATTAGTTATGTTGGGAGAAAGTGTTTTTGGATTACCCCCCTCGGGTTTGTCTTAATTTGGTTGGTATTAAGGCAAAGTGGTGTTGGCTATTGGCATTCGTTGACGAAGCTTTGGTGTAGAGCTAAATCAAAGTCTTGTTTGTAATTAGGACCATGGTTTGACGTAAAAGTAAAGTCAGGATTGCAACTATGCTTTTAAATTTGCCCCCTTTGTTTGGTTAAGTTTTGGTGTAGAAACTAAGTCAAACTAGAAATGTTACTTCCGTCCTTGAACGAAATGATGTTTTGGTGTGGGGTGTTGGTCGTGCCTTTTGCAAGGTCGCCACGATTCACTGCGCGTGGAATCGCACCAAACGTAGTTCGGTAATGCGTGAGCTAAGTCGAATTGTGAATTTGACTCGCTTTTGCTTCTGGGGTGTTATTGTCTTGAGGGTGTCTCCTATCAAGGTAGGGTCTTCGCTTCGGCTTGTGGGCTTAGTAAGGTAGAACTTCTGCTTCGGTTTATGGTTGTAGGGTTTTGGGATGTCCGTGAAGGATATCTATTTTGTTGTACTTCGTACAGGAGTGTAATCTTAAAGTGGAGTGTCAGCCCCCAGTCTTCATTGTAGATGTATATCGCACTCATGGTGCATGAGTCTACCATAACGCTTGTGTGGCTTCCTAGTCTAAGGAGGTGAATGTGTTATCTGTCGATATTGGGGATATCGTAGATAAGCCCCCAGTCTTGAGGTTTGGCACTTCGGGATGGGTCATTTTCACCGGATATGGTTGTTGATGTAAAGGGTGAACGACGGTTGTTCATTTGTTGTTTGGCTTGGGTACAATGTATCTTTGTACCGTCAGGTGAGGGGTACCGTCAGGTGAGGGGTACCGTCAGGTGAGGGGTACCAACGTCTTCGGGTTGGATCCAAATTCGTAGAGCGTGGTGTATCCAATGTTGTTGGAAAGGCTGTATCCAATGCCGTTGGATAGAGTGTCTTTTGTGGTTGGACATCTTGGGGTAGCGTGCATCCAGTGTCGTCGAGCGTACTCCATGGGCTTGACTGTATTCTGAGCATCGTGAATGCCTGCATATGTCGTGATTGATGTCTTCTTCGTCTCTTACTTGTACCTGCATAGTTAGTACTCAAAGAAAGAAAGTTTTTGAAAATGCTCTCGCGTTTTTTTTTTTGGAAATGCCTTTTGTTCGAACGAAGTTTTTGAAAATGTCGTTTTCGTAAAGGAGATTTTGAAAATGCTGTTTTTGCAAAAGAAGATTTTAAAAATGGTGTTTTTTTTTTTCAAAAGAAGAGTTTGAAAATGCTGTTTTTTTTCAAAAGAAGATCTTGAAAATGTTGTTTTCGAAAAGTGCTTAAAGACGTGTTTTTGTTTGAAAGGTATTGACTTGGGCGTTGAGCTAATTTTTAGAGAGTGCTTCCTAATGTGTACTAATTCGGGAAGTGCTTCCTAAAGTGCATTGACTCGGGTGCTAAGGTGCGTTAACTCGAGTACTGAGTTAATTTTTGAAAGGTGCTCTATGAAATGTTTCAAGGACAACGATGAAACGTGTGTTAAGAGGACGAGTGTTTGAAGTGTTTCAAAGACGAAGGTGAACCGTATGCATGACTCGAGACTCGACGATGATAGGGATGTAAGTGACTATGACACGTGCATCGGTAAAGCCTCCGGCTTGGTGGCGTATGGTTGCTTCAGTCGCCCGTCGTTGTTCCTGCAAAACGAACAAGGTTAGAAAAAAGCAGAGTCCTACTCCTAGGTCTAGCACAACTTTGTCTTGACGTAGTCGTTTTAACGCCTTGATAAAGAAACAGTTTGCCTCTAATTTTGTAGATTTTTGTGGATTTTTGTGAGGATGTCCTTAACTTTGGAAGCTTTAGACATAAATTTGTAAAAGGGTTGGTTGAGCCCGGGTGAGCGGCCTCGATCCGTAGATGCAGGAATCAAACCTAGCGTAGTTCCAAAGGTTGACTTTTGTAAAATGTGTTTGTTTATGTGAAAAGGTGTTTATGTGGAAAGGAGCGTGTTTAAGGACCCGCCGGTCGAAAATGGTGTTTTTTTGGGTGTAAGAAGGTGCGTGTTTAAGGACCCGCTGGTCCATTTTTGTGGAAAGGTGCGTGTTTAGGGACCCGCCGGTCGAAAAGGGTGTTTATGTGATTGACCTTGATACATTGCATCTTAAAGGTAGGTTCTCCTTAGTTGATCTTGGCCGCTTGTTTGTCACATCAAAGTCCAATTTGATGGAGAGGGGTTCTATTCCCCAACCTCGATAATTGGATGAACCATCGAAGTATGTCGCTTCTTCATTGATGTTGTAAATTCTGTCGTAGTGTCAATAATGGGCTCCTCGTTGACTGAGTAGTCCATTGGTGTCAAATTTGGCTTAGAGCAATGTCTATCGTGCCATATGTCCTTTTGGCACGGGTTCCCTGAAGAGGTATTAGACTGGGTCCATTTTTGAGTAGACCTTTGTTCACTTAGCCACTTGACTTTCGGGCTTTCTTTTTGTTGTTTTTGTCCCTTTCTTTGAGACTTTGAGACTTGTTTCCTTTTTGATTTCTTGGAAACTTTGAGACTTGCTTCCTTCTAACTTCTTGGAAACTTTGAGACTTGTTTCCTTTTGGCTTTGCTCTTTTTGCCGTTGTTTACACTTTTGATTGTATTCCCCTTGAGAATTCGTCGGGCCCTTTGTGGTCTGGGCTCGAGCTTCGACTTTGCTAAACCTTGCGGTGGGAAGGTTGCATGTGATCATGTGTCTATCACGCCGGACTCCTCTGACAAGTTCGTTTGCTTATTAGGCACGCGATCGAGTACACGGAGGGCGATCCAGGAATACTCATGCTTTTGGTCGCGATCAAATTCATGACCACTGTGGAGCTCCAAATTAATAGATCCTCCTCCAAAAGCAGCGGAATAGTAGACCACTAGCATACTACCGAACCTTAAGTGTCTAGTCGCCGAAAGATCTACTTGTTTTGTCTTGTACTTGATGTTGACTTGGACCTTCGTACCCGGCCTGGATCTCCTTTGGATAGCTACTCCTAGGATACAATGTATGTTGGTGCAAAATGGTTTTGTATAAGAAATGTGAGTAAAAATGGGTAAAAGGAAACTGGGTTATAGGCAAACTTATTCCCTTATTGATTTGTTAAAATGTCGTACGTCAAGGACTCGGTTGTTCTAGACTGACGGAGATTGACTCGACGCTTAAAAACTTGACCCGTATTTAAAAGACTCGAGCTGCTTGAAATCCGCGAGATCGTCGATGGTTCTTGAATGGACGCCTAGTCGGTTGCTTCGTGATGTGCGTGTCATGGGTACACGTCGATGCCTTTGGTGTCGAGACTCGATTAACGCATACTTTGATTCGATTTTGTCTTTGAAACGATTTTGTTCTTGGTGAAGGTGAGAGGGTGTTTTGAGTTGAAATGCGTTGCCACATTTCGACTCTACGTAAGGGCGATTCGAGGTAGTGATAAGCTACTTGAATCGAGGGTGCTTTGAAAATGCAATGGAAACGGTAGTGCCCGTTTTCATGCATTTACTTAAGGAAAAGTTAAACCGAAGCGACTAGAGCCACTTGGTCCAACATGAGAAAACCTCGGGATTGAGCTTGCTCATTTCCGGGTTTTGTGCTTTTGCAAAAGAAGGGGTGCTTAATCCTAAAAGGCTTAGGCTAGGGAAGACTTTTGAAAAAGTGTTTATTTCGAAAGAGGTGTAAAAAGGAAAAGGCCTTGAGCCGTTTGATTTGTTTTTGTGAAATTCCTCAAGAATGGGCTGACATCCTCGGGTTTGAAAAGAATTTTGCAATAAAAGGGTTGTGATGACCGCAAGTCGTGCGGCCGATTTTGAGCTAGAAATGTTTTAAAACGTTTCATGCTCGACGATGTTTGGTGATAGTGTCGCTAAGATCCTATTGGTGGATGCTCGAAATGGCGTTTAAGCTATTTGAGTCGAAGGTGTCAAAATTTGATGAGGACGAGCTTGCTCGTCCACATGGATTTTGTCAAGGGAGAAATGGATCGAGGTGGTTTGAGCCATTCGATCCGACGTTAGAATCCACAAGTTTGGGCTTGGCCATTCTTGGGTTTGGCGAGGGATGCTACTTACTGGGTTGGTTTGACAATGAGTTGTTTGAAAGGTTCGAAAAGGCCAAGGGTCGTGAATTTGCTTTGAAAACTCTCCAAGAATGTGTTCCCATTCTTGGTTATGCTTTGTGAAAAAGCACGGGATAAATGGGTTAGGATAACCATTGGTTATTTAATCCATTTATGTTTTCAAAGGCTTAGGGAAAGTGGGTTGTGTGACCTAAGGAATAAAGTCCACGAGTTAGGGTTTTGAAGCTTGCTCGGGTTTTTGCTTGTTTTTGTAAAACGAAGTTTTAAAAGATGTTTATTTCAAAAGTTTGTGAGAGAAAATCCACGAGCTCGGGTTGTAAACCTTGACTCGGGTTTTGATAGTTGTGTAAAAGGAAGTTTGAAAAATGTTCATTTCAAAAGTTCGCGAGAGTTTTGTTTGTAAAAAGTTAGACGTTAGTTGTAAAACGTTAGATGTTAGTTGTAAAAAGTTAGATGTTAGTTGTAAAAAGTTAGATGTAAAGAGTCAGTTGTAAAAAGTTAGTTGTTAGTTGTAAAATGTTAGTTGTTAGTTGTTAGGTTCATTTATACCTTGAAAATTTTGAGTGAGTTTTCGAAGATATGCAATGCAAATGAATTTTGAAAAAGACTATATTGTATAGCCTCGCACTCGTACGTATGACTCTTGGTCGTTTGGTCAAGTCTCGTACGCCTCCAACTGATTTGAGTACGCTTTGGCAGGTGCTTTCAGCCCTTCGCCTACATAGTATAACATGTAGGATACAAAGGAAGCCCTGGGGCGGTCAAATCAGTTTGCTACGGCAAGCCGTGGAGGGGTGAGAGGAAGGTTAGTCCAGAACGTGCTTTATCGAGTGGACAAGCCTGCGTTTGGAACCACCTCTCGGGGTGTTGGTGTGTGAATCCGACTAAATTCGACTCTGACGGATATGCTTAGCTCATGTATGTTGATTGTTCTCAAGTCGTTCAAGTCTCATTTTTATTTTTAAAAAGAAAAAGCTAGTTTTAGTTTTAAAAATAAAACCTATCCCCAGCGGAGTCGCCAACTGTAGGTACCGGGATCTGTCCATGGAACCACTCGACGTCTTGCTAGGGCCGTAAAGTTAAAAAGGAGAAAATAGGAAAAACCTTTAAAACTGTTTTGGAGCCGCCACTAAATTATGAGGGAAATTTAGAACCCGCCTCCGTGTCCTCATGCTCAAAGACACGTCTTAGAGTTCAAGGCACGTCGACACCTATCCGTCTAAGGTTATTGTGAAACCAGATTCGAATTCGGGTGAGGGTACTTTTCTAAAGCATAAATCAAAATAATGTTTTTATGAAAGATCTTTTGGAAAAGCCTATCAAAAGATAGCCTCTACTAGACTTGAGAACAATGCAAAGAATGATACATGAGCCTAAGTAATACGCTACGCGACAATTGCGATAAAGATGTAAAATAATGCAAAAGAGATTGTTTAAAACCCTCGCTAAGCATGCTTAACTTATTAACGAAATGGGCTACTTTAATGACGAATTCATTTAAAGTGATTTAGATGCAATAAGAGGATTTGCTAAAATGCATGCAATAAAATAAAGTTCAATTAGCCATTGATTTATTTTAGAGAGGTCAGTTGTTTATGCGACTTTGGAAAGGTGTTACGAATAGGGTGTGTATTCGAGGTGCATGGTCGCTTTATGAAAAGCGGAGACTCACGCATTCAAAGCCGAGGTGAGCCTAATGTAGGCCCTCGCTAGTCTAAGAAGTAAAGAAAGACCTTAATCCATGGTAGGATTAAGTATTACTGCCTCGAATCAGAAACTGGTAAGCTTCAAAGGGGAGAATTCAACACTAGAAAAATGAAGAATTCAAAGGTGTTTATGCGTGAGGCTTTGAGAAAGTTTTGAGGTGTGAATTGTATTCTGAAATTGTGTGTTTGTCGAATGAAAGGAGGGTTGTATTTATAGTGTAGAGTTCGGCAGATTTTAGGAAATCTAGGGGATAAAACCGGACGTAGGAGCCGCAAGGCTCCTTGCGACTGCCTGGGGCAATCGCAACACGTCTTGCGATAGCCCCTACCAATCGCAATGCCCCTTGCGATTGGTAGGGCGGGCAAGATACCCTTTTCTCCGTATATTTCCAAATATCTTTTAGGATTATACGAAATAATCTTGCTTGAGCTCTAAGTTACGGTTGCTAGGGTTTGTTTTAGGGTTTGACTTGGTCAATCCTGATCCTTGGAAAACGGGCCAGGCATGGGTTCGGGCTCGGTTCTGGGCCCGAGCCCTGAAAATGTAAAAAGGGTGCATTTTGTAGTATTTTGTGAAATAGGACATTCCGTGAGGCTATCCTAAGGGTTTGATAACGCTAAAGGATGGTTTTAGCGACTGGGCCTAAATTTAGGGATTTAGGTGAATTGAATTGAACCTTGTTAATGAAAAAGGATCAATTAGACTTAAGGCGTTTGAAAAGGGGTGTGCGCATGCCGATTAGACCTGAACTTGAGACAAGCTAGACTCTAGACCTAAGGACACTAAGAGTGATGACCCATAAGGAAACCTCATTTGCATTTAAAAACATTTAAACTTGAATTCGTCATAATTAGAACCATCTAAGTCAACATAAAAGCATGCAATAAAAGTCCATTGTTACATCACTGGGTTTTTGATGGGAGGTGCGGATTTGGGTATCTACAACATGTCTTTAGGCTTAGGACATGATAGCAGGTTCCTAATTTCCGCGATAATTAGGTGGCGACTCCATAACAGTTCTTAAAGGTTTTTCCAACTTAATCTTTTTTAACTTTAAAATCCGCCCTTTAAGCAAGACGCCCAGCTGGGCCCCTCGACGCGGTTCCCGGGTTCCACAAGGGTCTAATGTCATAAGCGTCGGGTCATCTGTCGACCCACCTTCGAGTCAAGAGTCTAGTCTTAGCTTGGATTTTCTCTTTTCGGAGGCTAGCTCCAAACAATCTTCTAAGTTATCAAACAAATCTCTTCAAATGAATAATAAGAACAACGTTGCTTATGTCTTGTCTCGAACTAAAACAAACAATAAACAACAAATGAACAACAAAAAACAAATAAACAACAAAACGCAACACAAAATAAACACTAACTCGTACGATGAAAATGAACAAACAAATGAATCGCCAAACAAATATATTGCAAACATCGTAACAAAACAAACGCAGGATCCAATCATCGAGGACACCATAACCATAAACGTAGGAACCCCCGAAGAACCGAGGGAACTGCAATAAGGCGCCTCACTAAGTGAGGATGTACGCGCCCAATTCACCCAACTCCTAACCGAATTCAAGGATGTGTTCTGTAACAACCTGGTTTTTAGTCGACTTTAATTACTAAGGCGGAAATTAATTAAGTCTTAAACCAGCGTCATTAATTATACATAAACCCAAAATGTTACAACATCGTTCAAGAGTTGAATAAAACAACTCTAAATACGGAATTTAAAAGAGTATAGTGTTATATATTACAAATCTCTCAAAAACAACTAAAAGTAACGCATAAACACGTCTCGTGGCCCCGTCCAAAATCCAGCTCTCGGTCCACGATCGTCCTGCACAATAAAGCGATGGGATGCTCATTGAGCTGACAAAGTGACTAGCTATGCTCATACTTACCCTCGATTTCAATTACTTTGGTTTAATATTATCGCTTTATAAACATAACATTATGATAAAAAACATAAACATGCTTATTACATATAGCATATAAAGACATATAAGTCATAATAAGCATGCGGTTTAAAGCGATAAATCATATAAGCATGATATTCAGTTGTGAAAGCAATTAACAGACAATATCATAGCAATAGTATTCCCATCATAGAACAAGATTACAAAGCGATATCAGATCGCATACAAACATGCACATCGTATCATACTCATCATGCAGACTCGATTCACTTCAGAAATTTGTGGTCTTTAGTTTTCGAAGATGGTACACACTCATTCCCATTTAATCAAACAACAAGCAACACATACTGCTTACGAGCCTGACCACTGAGTAGGCCTTTGTACTCTGATCGATTGTAACAACCTGGTTTTTAGTCGACTTTAATTACTAAGGCGGAAATTAATTAAGTCTTAAACCAGCGTCATTAAATTTACATAAACCCAAAATGATACATCATCGTTCAAGAGTTGAATAGAACAACTCTAAGTACGGAAATTAAAAGAGTAAAGTGTTATATATTACAAATCTCTCTTCAATAACTAAAAATAAAGCATAAATGCGTCTCGTGGCCTCATCCAAAATCCAGCTCCTGGTCCACGAACGTCCTGCACAATAAACTATGGGGGGATGCCCGCTGAGCGGACAGTGACTAGCTATGCTCATACTTACCCTCGATTTCAATTACTTTGGTTTATTACTATCGCTTTATAACTATAATAGTATGATAAAACGATAAACATGCTTAAAACATATAGCATGTAAAGACATATTAGTCATAATAAACATGCGATTTAAAACGATAAATCATATAGGCATGCTATTCAATTAGGAAAGCAGATAACAGATAAAATCATATCATTTGTATCATAGATACACAGCAAGATTACAAAGCGATATCGGATCGCAACAACATACGTATTGTAACATTCTCGTCATGCAGACTCGATTCAATTCAGAAAGTTGTGGTCTTTAATTTTCGAAGATGGTACGCACTCATTCTCATTTAAACATATAACAGACAACACATACTGCTTACGAGCCTGACCACTGAGTAGGCCCTTGTACTCTGATCGATTGCATCTCACTTCCATAGTGCAGAGGCTTACTCGACTCGTAAACCACGCCGAATACTATAATACTTGCATCTCATCCTCTAGTGTTCGAAATGATTCGAACTTCAGATACAATCTCGTCAAGTAATCTTTACGCAGGGTAAGAACGAATGCTAGTGTCGCGTGCAATAAACACGAAACACGGCAAGGAGACAGAACCGTAAAGCGCATATGCACATAATGTTACGGTGGCCCTGGTAACTTTAGCGAAATAGAGTGAATTAAACCCTAGTCTAGTACATGTACATTAGTATCCACGTTAAGAATGGGCCACGCTATTCGTAGAGCACCTTAACTCCAGATAAAACGACTATTTCCTAAAGCCTGAGACAAAAGCCTTGGCATATTCAATTATCTTGTCCGGCAATGGCGACCGCGACAAGACTATCTTAAACCCACTTCACTTACGATTGACGTTTTCATATCTGAGGCCCAAGCTTGACCTTTTATTTAAACTTACTCAAGATTTATTATTTATTTGATATTACATATCCATGTTACTAGACTCTCCTAGTCTCAGCGTCAAACGTTTAAGTATTTGTAGGTTTCATATGATCACATAACACGTTCGTTTATTATTTGAAGTGTTGTTAATTATTAACGTTTTCAAGTTTCTAAATTGAAATGTTTATTAGTATGTTCAATTTTATTTATGTGTTTTTCAAACACTTTAGGTTATTTACTTCTTTAATTTAAATTTTCTATACTTAGTAAAATTTTCAATTATTTTCAGTATTTCACTATTCACTATTCATCGTATTTTACTATTCATTGTATTTTATACGTATTTTTATACTCCATATTTTATACGTATTCGTATTTTTATACTTCGTATTCTAAATGTATTTTTATACTTATACGTATTCTTATACTTGTACGTATTTTATATTTATACTTATTTTTATACTTAAAGTATTTTAGTATAATACTAAATCTCTTTATTTCCTAAGTATAAACTAAAAATCTCTTTTTATTTGTTAAGTACAAAATTCTAGTTTCAAAGTCGTTAGGGTTCGCTTTTTTGTACTTAGGCGATTTTTGAAAATATTCTAAAGTCTAGTTTTAAAAATGTTAAGTTCGGTTTGTATTTAGTCGTTTATGAAAATATTCGAAAATCATAGTTTTAAAAACGTTAAGTTCATTTTGTATTTAGTCATTTATGAAAATATTCTAAAATTCTAGTTTTAAAAACGTTAAGTTCGGTTTATAAAAGGTGATCAATGATATTTATTTTAAAACGAGACTCAGTTAAATTTAGTCGTCTATCTATTTAAGTTAGTGATAGTATCGTGGATGATTCATTTATAGTCCGTATGTCCAAGCTCAATAATCCAATAGCAAAGGTAGTATCACACGATTTAGTTCATTTTTATAACGGTTACATATTTTTATCGGTTTATAATAATTCATTTATAGTTAAAACGATTTATACAAAAATTCAATTCTAATTACTATTTAACTTTAGTGACTTAGTGATAATTTCATTTTGATCAAATTTAGTCAATTTAAAACAAGAATGTCGTGTGATATTATATATGTACAAAATTGATTTATTTCTTTTAATTTCTTAAATCTAACATATTAACTAATAATTAAATTATATTAACAACAAACTAAAAAGTGATAAAAGTGAAATTTGACCCTAAAATTACCAAAATGCCGTGGCTAAGCTCTATGTTGTTCAAAAATTCGTTTTTCAATTTTATCGGTTTTTAACTTAAAGTCTTTATATTTTAATTATTCTAATTATACTAAAACGATTTAAGCTAAAATGAAATTTACTAAAAATTTCATTTATAATTATGAATAGTGTTTTTCAACACTTTAAATTTCTAACTTTTTAATCTAAATGATTTGTAATGTTTAAGTTGTTTTATAGTATACTAATAAGTAATATGTAAAACAATAACTAATCATAAACACAAATCATTAACAAACATAAATTAAAATGAAATCAAAATGAGTAACAAGTATGAACATCAACATGGAGAAAATAAGAACACTCATGAAGATCATAAATAAACTCAAGAACACTAATTTCGATTTTAATAACTTATAATTTGTTTTCCTAATTTAATTATTTTTTTATAGGAACATCTATTTTAACTAACTTATTCTAACATATTATTTACAAAAATTAAAAGTGAAAATTTATTAAAAAAAAATGGGAAATGCCGAGATAATGTATATATGTACATATATTTTTATTTTTCATTTTTAATCACTTTAAACTCATTTCTAATATTTTACATAATTTTTATATAACATTACTACTTCATTAAAACATAAATAAACATAGAAATCATATGAACATAAATTAAAAATGTTCAAAATTAATTTAACTAACACATGAACAATATTACTACAATTACACTATTATCATTATTACTTATTTATTATCATTTTATTATACAACACATAAACATATAAGTTCATACAAGTGATGTTTAACATATTTAACATAATTTTCATACTCATAAAATTATAATAACAAAACAAATTAATTTACTAAAAAGATAATATAAGACATAGTTAGTCACCTATGATCGGCAAGCTAAAGGTTTTCCGGATCGACGATGTTATCTAAGTCCAAGTCACCACCCAAGTACCCGTCTTCACCTTCAAAAACCCGTAGTAAAGTAAGCTCCAAGTACCCAAGGTATACTAAGAACACTAGTAAATTATTAGAGTATTATTAGGGTTTTTATTTAATGTGTTTTAGAAGAAAAATGAAAGAAAAATATAGAGGAGAAATGGACTAAGGTGGCCGGCCAAAATGGATGGAAAATGGGTGAGTTTTGCTCTTGAAAAATAATGATACAAGTTGTAGTAATTTAGGTTAAGTTATTTAGATATTAAAGTTGGTTTTTAATTAGATAAATAATGTTTTATTAAATGATTTAATACATCATTAGGTCCATCATCAAGCCACTAAGTCCACTTTACTATTCACGCATTAATTATGTCTAATTTGTGTTTTAAAATGTTTTTCACGAAAATCGTCAGTTTTAAAAAGTCGGGCGTCAAAAGCGATAAAAGTTTAAGCTTGCGCGTTTGACGATTTTTCGAAATATTTCTACTTTTGAATTCTAAGACTAAAATATTTATTTTATTATTCAAAAGTTTTCAAAAGTTTTAAGAAAGTCGATAAATTTTACAAAACAAAAGTTTAGCTAGAATTGTGATTTTGAAGGCTAAAAAGGTTAGGTTTTGATTTAGGCTTTGAAATTAGGAATTGATGGCTAATTAATGAATTAAATTAACACGGGGTGTTACAAACCTCCCCCCTTAGAAAAGTTTCGTCCCGAAACTTGAATGAAGAATAGGATTTTCACCTGAGGTAAACAGCTCGGGATATTTCTCCTTCATAGAGGCTTCGGTCTCCCAAGTTGCTTGTTCAGTCAGTTGACCTTTCCATAGCACTTTTACTAAGGGAACCGTCTTCCGCCTCAACCTCTTGGTTTCTCGTGCCAAGATCTTTACAGGCCTCTCGGAGTAGAGCAGGTTAGGCTCAACTGCGATTACGTCAGGAGTAATGATGTGACTTGGGTCGCTCTGTATCGCCTTAGTTGTGAAACGTGGAACACGTTGTGGACCTTGGAGAGGTTGGGGGTAGCGCTAGGCGATAGGCTACCTCGCCAATTCGCTTGCTATCTCATATGGTCCAACGTATTTAGGACTCAACTTTCCTTTCAAACCGAAGCGTCGGACCCCCTTCATGGGTGATACTTTTAAAAACACATGATCACCGACTTCAAACTCGATAGGTCGGCGATGTTTGTTGGCATACATTTTCTGACGGTCTTGGGCCGCTTGTAGCCGTTCACGAATGATTTTGATGTGCTCAATCTGGTCTTGAATAACCTGTGGTCCAGTTCCCACGTTATCACTAGCATCGTCCCAACAGACTGGGCTACGACACTTCCTCCCGTAGAGGGCCTCAAATGGGGCACAACCTAAGCTTGCATGGAAGCTATTGTTGTAGGAGAATTCAATCAAAGGTAGACTTTTCTCCCAATTCTCGTTGAATTCTAGGGCACATGCCCTGAGCATGTCCTCGACTGTTTGGATAGTTCGTTCAGTTTGACCATCAGTCGCAGGGTGGAAAGCGGTGCTCATTTTCAGTTGGCTTCCCAACGCCGCTTGGAGTTTCTCCCAGAAATGAGAGGTGAACCTCGGATCTCTATCCGAAATAATGTCCAGTGGTACGCCGTGTAATCGGATCACCTCCTTCTCATATGCCTTTGCTAACTCTTCAAGGCTCCAGGTATCCTTGATTGGTAGAAAGTGGGCCGACTTGGTCAAGCGGTCCACTATCACCCAAATCGCATTATTTCCCTTGTGAGTCCTTGGTAATCCCGTTATAAAATCCATGGAAATGGAGTCCCACTTCCCCAAAGGAATGTCTAAAGGCTGTAGTAGTCCCCCAGGTCGTTGATGTTCAAACTTCACCTTTTGGCAGATTAAGCATTTCGCAACGTATTCAGCAATCTCTGTTTTCATCCGGACCCACCAAAACTTCAGTTTTAAGTCTTGGTACATTTTATCAGACCCAGGATGTATGGAGTATCGTGTACTATGTGCCTCGTCGAGGATCTTTCTTTTCAATACTGGTACATTAGGCACACACCACCTTTCTTTGAATCTCAAACTCCCGTCAAGTTTAATCTCAAACCCTTCTCGCGTTCCTGAAGGAATTTCCCGTCTGATCTTAACAAGCTCTTCATCTTCCCATTGTAGAGCTCTTATCTCGTGATATAACTCCGCTCTGCGATCATGGCGTTCAAATCAAGATCGCCGATCGAACCAACTCTAAGTTCATTCTCTTGAAGTCTCTGACAATACTAGCCGGAATTTCCCAAATGTTGCTAAGGGTATGCGTAGCCTTTCTACTCAGAGCGTCAGCAACGACGTTCGCCTTACCCTCATGATATAATAGTTCAATCTTGTAGTCCTTGATCAGTTCTAACCACCGGCGTTGCCTCATGTTGAGTTCCTTCTGCGTGAATATATATTTCAGGCTTTTGTGGTCAGTGTAGAACTTGATACTCACTCCGTAGAGGTAATGACGCCAGATTTTCAAAGCAAACACCACAGCTGCTAATTCTAGGTCATGAGTTGGGTAGTTTCGTTCATGAACCTTTAACTGCCTTGACGCATAAGCAATGACCTTCCCTTGTTGCATCAGTACGCAACCCAAGCCATTCAGTGAGGCGTCACTGTAGACTTCATACTCGTCCCCATCCGTAGGAAGAGCTAAGACGGGCGCTGTGGTAAGCCTTGTCTTGAGTTCCTGGAATGCATTCTCGCACTCGTCACTCCATATGAATTTGGATTCTTTTTGTAGCAGCTTTGTCATTGGTCGTGCTACCTTAGAGAAATCCGGAACGAATCTCCTATAGTACCCAGCCAATCCCAGGAAGCTGCGTATTTCAGTTATATTTGTAGGAGCCTTCCATTCTTTCACTGCGTCGATCTTTGCAGGATTTACCATGACTCCGTCCTTTGATATGACGTGACCCAGGAATGCAACCTTTTCGAGCCAAAATTCACACTTGGAGAATTTAGCATACCACTTATATTCCCTTAGTATCCCCAAAATGATACGGAGGTGTCCTCGTGTTCGCCTCGATCTTGGAATAAATTAGGATATCATCAATGAATACAACCACGCATATGTCTAAGTACTCGTGGAAGGTCCTGCTCATTTGATCCATGAACACCGGTGCATTTGTCAAACCGAAAGGCATAACCTTGAATTCAGTAGTGACCATATCTCGCTTCTCAGCAGTCTTACGGATGTCGATTCCCTAACAATGATCCGATGATAACTGACCTCAGTCGATCTTAGAAAACACTCCGCGCTTTTAGTTGATCAAAAAGATCGTCGATCCTTGGCGTAGGGTAGCGGTTCTTAATAGTCACCTTGTTTAACTCCACTGTAGTCGATGCAGAGTCTCATACTGCCATCCTTCTTTTTCACAAAGAGAACCGGTGCTCCCCAAGGTGGGACACTCGGTCTTATGAAACCTTTCTCAATCATCTCCTCAAGTTGAGTCTTCAACTCCTGTAGTTCTAGGTGCCATCCTATAGGGTGCCTTTGAGATTGGGGCCGTGCCTGGCACAAGATCGATAGAGAATTCCACGTCCCGTGCAGGTGGTAAGCCTGGTAAATCGTCTGGGAAGACGTCAGGAAATTCCCGTACTACGTGAATAGCTCCAATGTTCACGCTTTCCTTGACCTCGTTGACGCTGCATAGGAACACTTGGTGTCCTTTTCTTTCTAGCCGCTGTAGTTGTAACATGGAGATGATCTTCGCCCCCTTAACTGGCGAAGTCTTTTGATACGTGACCCTAGTCCCTGTAGGATGCTTCAAGCGAATTTTCCGATCTCGGCATTCGAACAACGCATGATACTTAGTCAACCAATCGATCCCCAGAATAACGTCGAACTCCGGCATGTCAAAAAGAATAAGGTCGGAAGGAAAGATTGTTTTATGGATTGTGATTGGAGTTTCTTTGAATATTTTGGAACATTTGAAAATTTTTCCGTTTGGTAAAGAAATATTTGCGTTGATTGATTCGGATTTTGTGAGATTAGCCTTTGAAACAAATTTAGAAGATACAAAAGACAATGACGCCCCGGTGTCAAATAAAACGACAGCGTTCACAGAGTTTATAGGAAAAATACGGTGATGACGTGCGCCTCGGGTGACTCTTACGCCTCGAACTGTGAGCACATATCCTCGACCCTGTACCACAACAGGTTGTGGTACCCCTGCAACAGGAGCCGTGTTCAGGTTGTTGGGACACACATTTGACTTATGCCCTACCATCTTGCATTTGAAAGGTAATTGGTAGGCCATTGCCTGCTCTCCCTTCATGTAGTGCCTTGTGGCATATACGACAATTCCCCCGCAGCCTTGGTTGAGGAGCCCTTCCCGCAACCATGGCCCTCTCGTTGTTCCCAGTAGGAACCCCTGTTGCGAACGCAGCTCGAAAATTCTGCCTCTGTTGGATCGGGCGTTGATAATTCGGCTCGAATGAAGCTCGACCGCGTACCACGATGGCACAAACACCTTCTTCTTCTTTTTCTCCTCGGCTTTTTCCAACTCCAAGGAAGCCCATACCGCGACGACACTCGTGAGGTCGCGGCAAAAGTAGTGTAGGTGTTCTTGCTCATGTAGCATGCGCAGATCGTTAGACATGTTGCGTAGGTACCTCCGAGTCATGGCCCTATCGTTAGGAAGCGATCGCACTCAATTTTGCCACCGTTGGAATTTCTCGGTGTATTCCTGGAGTGTCATGTCCACCATTCTCGAGACTTATGAATTCCTCCTCTTCGACACCCGAGCTCATACCCAAAGTACCTCCCTTGATCTTCTCAACGACTGCACCAGGTGAACGTGGTATCGGGCTCGTTAGTCCCGACACGTTCCACCAGCCATTAGCCTCGACTTTCAGGTAAAGGCGGCTATGTTGACCCTATCTTCTGGAGGCGTCCTTGTCAGAACCCTGAGATTCGTCAATTCCTCCTACCAATTCGTGAGATCGATAGGGTCAGTAGAACCCGAGTACTCTTGTGGACGATGGCGGGAAACACGATCAAATGCGCTTGGATGATGTTGGCGGTTTGCGTTGTCCGTGGCTATTTCTGCCAAACGGATCAAAGATTCTTCTGCCAGGAGGTGTCTTTCCTCGTCTGTCATTGGAGGTCCAGCCATTCTGAAAGAATTAAGACGTGAAGGAATTTATTAGTATTGCGAGAGGTTAGAAGACATGCTTGTCATCGATAGCTTTTACTTGAAAGTAAATGCAATAACGGCAGTTATGCAAGTAAGCACAGAAGTTAGGTATTTTATTTCCTTGAGATGTAATTTCTGGTTACATCGGTTTTAGGATTTTAAAATGTATCGAGTACATTTTCTTAGGAAGGATATAGTAGGTAGGAGAGAGGGAGAAAGTAATTTTTGTGTAATTGATTACGAATTTAACAGATGTCCTCACTCCGTGCCGTCTGGTACCTCTTCGATGCTTCACCCTGAGTTGAATTATTATTTAGATTTTATATCCGAGGATAGTTGTTAGTTTTTGTCACTACTTGACAAGTAGCAAGCATACGATAGTTAGTGTATTTTATTTTGAGGGAAGTAATTTGATATTTAAAAGCACTAAGCCTATGGTCGGTCCTTAAGGTTTCTACCCATCCTCACACTTTAAAGCGATTTGAAGTTTATTATTTAAGTGATCTAATAAAAGAAAAATCTAATTTATTATTTGGTCCTATTAGTCTATGCCTGACATACAATATGAATGTCTGGCCCAGGTGTCTCTCGTTAGGTAAGCATAAATCGCATTAGGCCATTTATGTTACGGTCACGAGTCAGCTTTGATACCAACTGTAACAACCTGGTTTTTAGTCGACTTTAATTACTAAGGCGGAAATTAATTAAGTCTTAAACCAGCGTCATTAAATTTACATAAACCCAAAATGATACATCATCGTTCAAGAGTTGAATAGAACAACTCTAAGTACGGAAATTAAAAGAGTAAAGTGTTATATATTACAAATCTCTCTTCAATAACTAAAAATAAAGCATAAATGCGTCTCGTGGCCTCATCCAAAATCCAGCTCCTGGTCCACGAACGTCCTGCACAATAAACTATGGGGGGATGCCCGCTGAGCGGACAGTGACTAGCTATGCTCATACTTACCCTCGATTTCAATTACTTTGGTTTATTACTATCGCTTTATAACTATAATAGTATGATAAAACGATAAACATGCTTTAAACATATAGCATGTTAAGACATATTAGTCATAATAAACATGCGATTTAAAGCGATAAATCATATAGGCATGCTATTCAATTAGGAAAGCGGATAATGAGATAAAATCATATCATTTGTATCATAGATACACAGCAAGATTACAAAGCGATATCGGATCGCAACAACATACGTATTGTAACATTCTCGTCATGCAGACTCGATTCAATTCAGAAAGTTGTGGTCTTTAATTTTCGAAGTTGGTACACACTCATTCCCATTTAAACATATAACGGATAACACATACCGCTACGAGCGACCACCGAGTAGGCCCTTGTACTGATCGATTGCATCTCACTTCCATAGTGCAGAGGCTTACTCGACTCGTAAACCACGCCGAATACTATAATACTTGCATCTCATCCTCTAGTGTTCGAAATGATTCGAACTTCAGATACAATCTCGTCAAGTAATCTTTACGCAGGGTAAGAACGAATGCTAGTGTCGCGTGCAATAAACACGAAACACGGCAAGGAGACAGAACCGTAAAGCGCATATGCACATAATGTTACGGTGGCCCTGGTAACTTTAGCGAAATAGAGTGAATTAAACCCTAGTCTAGTACATGTACATTAGTATCCACGTTAAGAATGGGCCACGCTATTCGTAGAGCACCTTAACTCCAGATAAAACGACTATTTCCTAAAGCCGGAGACAAAAGGTTTCCCATATTCAATTATCTTGTCCTAAGAATGGCGTAGCGTCAAGACTATCTTAACCCCACTTCACTTACGATTGACGTTTTCATATCTGAGGCCCAAGCTTGACCTTTTATTTAAACTTACTCAAGATTTATTATTTATTTGATATTACATATCCATGTTACTAGACTCTCCTAGTCTCAGCGTCAAACGTTTAAGTATTTGTAGGTTTCATATGATCACATAACACGTTCGTTTATTATTTGAAGTGTTGTTAATTATTAACGCTTTCAAGTTTCTAAATTGAAATGTTTATTAGTATGTTCAATTTTATTTATGTGTTTTTCAAACACTTTAGGTTATTTACTTCTTTAATTTAAATTTTCTATACTTAGTAAAATTTTCAATTATTTTCAGTATTTCACTATTCACTATTCATCGTATTTTACTATTCATTGTATTTTATACGTATTTTTATACTCCATATTTTATACGTATTCGTATTTTTATACTTCGTATTCTAAATGTATTTTTATACTTATACGTATTCTTATACTTGTACGTATTTTATATTTATACTTATTTTTATACTTAAAGTATTTTAGTATAATACTAAATCTCTTTATTTCCTAAGTATAAACTAAAAATCTCTTTTTATTTGTTAAGTACAAAATTCTAGTTTCAAAGTCGTTAGGTTCGTTTTGTACTTAGGCGATTTTTGAAAATATTCTAAAGTCTAGTTTTAAAAATGTTAAGTTCGGTTTGTATTTAGTCGTTTATGAAAATATTCGAAAATCATAGTTTTAAAAACGTTAAGTTCATTTTGTATTTAGTCATTTATGAAAATATTCTAAAATTCTAGTTTTAAAAACGTTAAGTTCGGTTTATAAAAGGTGATCAATGATATTTATTTTAAAACGAGACTCAGGTAAATTTAGTTAAATACATCTATTTAAGTTAGTGATAGTATCGTGGATGATTCATTTATAGTCCGTATGTCCAAGCTCAATAATCCAATAGCAAAGGTAGTATCACACGATTTAGTTCATTTTTATAACGGTTACATATTTTTATCGGTTTATAATAATTCATTTATAGTTAAAACGATTTATACAAAAATTCAATTCTAATTACTATTTAACTTTAGTGACTTAGTGATAATTTCATTTTGATCAAATTTAGTCAATTTAAAACAAGAATGTCGTGTGATATTATATATGTACAAAATTGATTTATTTCTTTTAATTTCTTAAATCTAACATATTAACTAATAATTAAATTATATTAACAACAAACTAAAAAGTGATAAAAGTGAAATTTGACCCTAAAATTACCAAAATGCCGTGGCTAAGCTCTATGTTGTTCAAAAATTCGATTTTCAATTTTATCGGTTTTTAAACTTAAAGTCTTTATATTTTAATTATTCTAATTATACTAAAACGATTTAAGCTAAAATGAAATTTACTAAAAATTTCATTTATAATTATGAATAGTGTTTTTCAACACTTTAAATTTCTAACTTTTTAATCTAAATGATTTGTAATGTTTAAGTTGTTTTATAGTATACTAATAAGTAATATGTAAAACAATAACTAATCATAAACACAAATCATTAACAAACATAAATTAAAATGAAATCAAAATGAGTAACAAGTATGAACATCAACATGGAGAAAATAAGAACACTCATGAAGATCATAAATAAACTCAAGAACACTAATTTCGATTTTAATAACTTATAATTTGTTTTCCTAATTTAATTATTTTTTTATAGGAACATCTATTTTAACTAACTTATTCTAACATATTATTTACAAAAATTAAAAGTGAAAATTTATTAAAAAAAAATGGGAAATGCCGAGATAATGTATATATGTACATATATTTTTATTTTTCATTTTTAATCACTTTAAACTCATTTCTAATATTTCACATAATTTTTATATAACATTACTACTTCATTAAAACATAAATAAACATAGAAATCATATGAACATAAATTAAAAATGTTCAAAATTAATTTAACTAACACATGAACAATATTACTACAATTACACTATTATCATTATTACTTATTTATTATCATTTTATTATACAACACATAAACATATAAGTTCATACAAGTGATGTTTAACATATTTAACATAATTTTCATACTCATAAAATTATAATAACAAAACAAATTAATTTACTAAAAGATAATATAAGACATAGTTAGTCACCTATGATCGGCAAGCTAAAGGTTTTCCGGATCGACGATGTTATCTAAGTCCAAGTCACCACCCAAGTACCCGTCTTCACCTTCAAAAACCCGTAGTAAAGTAAGCTCCAAGTACCCAAGGTATACTAAGAACACTAGTAAATTATTAGAGTATTATTAGGGTTTTTATTTAATGTGTTTTAGAAGAAAAATGAAAGAAAAATATAGAGGAGAAATGGACTAAGGTGGCCGGCCAAAATGGATGGAAAATGGGTGAGTTTTGCTCTTGAAAAATAATGATACAAGTTGTAGTAATTTAGGTTAAGTTATTTAGATATTAAAGTTGGTTTTTAATTAGATAAATAATGTTTTATTAAATGATTTAATACATCATTAGGTCCATCATCAAGCCACTAAGTCCACTTTACTATTCACGCATTAATTATGTCTAATTTGTGTTTTAAAATGTTTTTCACGAAAATCGTCAGTTTTAAAAAGTCGGGCGTCAAAAGCGATAAAAGTTTAAGCTTGCGCGTTTGACGATTTTTCGAAATATTTCTACTTTTGAATTCTAAGACTAAAATATTTATTTTATTATTCAAAAGTTTTCAAAAGTTTTAAGAAAGTCGATAAATTTTACAAAACAAAAGTTTAGCTAGAATTGTGATTTTGAAGGCTAAAAAGGTTAGGTTTTGATTTAGGCTTTGAAATTAGGAATTGATGGCTAATTAATGAATTAAATTAACACGGGGTGTTACATCGATTGCATCTCACTTCCATAGTGCAGAGACTTACTCGACTCGTAAACCACGCCGAATACTATAGTACTTGCATCTCATCTTCTAGTGTTCGAAATGATTCGAACTTCAGATACAATCTCGTCAAGTGATCTGTACATGTGGCAAGAACGAATGCTAGTGTCGCGCCCACTAAGAACGAAACACGGCAAGGAGAGAATCAGCATAAGCGCATAAGCACATAATGTCACGGTGGCCCTGATAACTCTAGCGAAATAGGGGAATAAAACCCTAGTCTAGTACATGTACACTAGTATCCAATTTAAGAATGGGCTATGCTATTCATAGAGCACCTTAACTCAGGATAAAACGACTATTTCCTAAAGCCTGAGACAAAAGCCTTGGCATATTCATTATCTTGTACGGCCTTGGCTATACGACTTAAGGCGTAACGGCATGGGCAGGATGCTAAGCAATAATGCTGCCGGCTTAAACCACACTATTCGGTATGACCCAAGCCAGAGACCGAGATAGTGGTATCCGCACAAGACTATCTTAACCCCACTTCACTCACGATTGACGTTTCCTTATCTGAGGCCCAAGCTTGACTTTTTATTTAACTTACTCAATATTCATTATTTATTTGATATTTATATATCACATGTTACTAGACTCTCCTAGTTTCATCGTCAAACATTTTATTTGAATTGTAGGTTTCATATGATCACATAACATGTTCGTTTATTATTTGAAGTGTTGTTAATTATTAACATTTTTAAGTTTCTATATTAATACGTTTATTAATATGTCCAATTATTATTTAAGTGTTTTTCAAAACACTTTAAGTCATTTACTTATTCATTTTAAAATTTTCTATACTTAGTAAAATTTTCAATTATTCATTCCTCACTATTCACTATTCAAGATTTTTTTGAAAATATCTAGATATTTAAAAATATCTAAAAATATCTAAAATATCTAAAATATCTAAAATATCTAAAAATATCTAAAATTGTGACTTAGTTACTAAGTTTAAAATCTAGTTTTAAAAACGTTAAGTTCGTTTTGTAAAAAGTGATAATGATATTTATTTTAATATTCTAGTTTTAAAAATGTTAAGTTCAATTTGTAAGAAGTGATAATGACATTCATTTTTAAAATGAAACTTAGTTATTTTAGTCGTCTATTAACTAAATTTAGCGATTTTCATTTTTAAAATAATAGTAACGTGGATGATTCATTTTAGTCCGTATGTCCAAGTTCAACAGTCCAATGTGCAAAGGCGGTAGCACACGATTTAGTTCATTTATATAACGGTTATATATTTTTATCGGTTTATAATATTTCATTTATAACTAAATCGATTTATGCAAAAATTCAATTCTATTAACTAGTAAACTTTAGTGACTTAGTGATATTTTCATTTTGATCAAATTTAGTCCATTTAGAGTGTATATGTCGTGTGGTTATGTATGTATATTATAATTCTTTTATTTCTTTTAATTTTCTTAATTCAACTTATTAACTACTAATTAAATTATTTTAACAATAAACTAAAAAGTGATAAAAACAAATTTATCCCTAAAAACATCAAGAATGCCGTGGCTAAGTAGGTGATGTTCCAAATTTTCATTTTTCAATTTTTATCGGTTTTTAGCTTAAAGTCTTTATATTTTAATTATTCTAATTATACTAAAACGATTTAAACCAAAATGAAATTTACTAAAAATTTCATTTACATTTATGAATAGTGTTTTTCAACACTTTAAATTTCTAACTTTTTAATCTTAATGATTTAGCTAGTTTAATTTATATAGTTACTAATATAATTAGTTATTAGTGAAATAAAACAATAAATAACAACAAACATAAAATCATTAAGAATCAAAATTTGCATACACATGAAGAACACATGAAGAACATAATGGACAACTCAAGAACATGAAGAACACCAAAACAAAGTCAAGAACACAATTTGTACATTTAACAATTAACAATTTATTTTCCTAAACTAATTTTGATAACATATTAGCAATCATTTTAACCTTACTTTACACAACATATTATTTACAAAAATTAAAAGTGAAAATTTATGAAAAATAATAAAGGATGCCGTGAGCAAGAACACACATGCACATAATTTCGTTTTCGATTTTTATTCACTTTAAACTCATTGTTAAAACTTAACATAATCTTTATATATTATTACAACATAACTAAAGCATAATTAAACGCAAAAATCATATGAACAATAATTAAAATTACTCAAAAATAATTTAGCTACACATATGAACATATAACTATAACATTACTAGTAAACTATTTACCTAGTTATTATCATTTATTATCATCACATAAACATACAAGTCATGTTTAACATATTTTCACATGAACATCATACTCATAAAATTACAATAACAAAGCAAATTAATTTACTAAGAGGATAATATAAGACATAGTTAGTCACCTTATTAGGATGTTAATCGTCGAGGATCTAAAATAAATTTTAGATCGGAATTTCTTCACCCCAAAATACCCATAATCTTCGCCCAAAATAATCCAAAGGTTAGCTACTAAAACCCACTAATTATACTAGAACACTTAGGAATTTATTAGAAATAATATTAGAGTTTTTATTTAAGTGATTTTGGAAGAAAAAGGAAGAAAACAAAAGAGAGAAAAGGAGAGCATATGGCTCGACATTATGGTGAGGAAATGAGGGTCATTTTGCACTTGTATTTATAAGCACAATTTTGTAAAGAAAAGAAACTAGGTTAAGTAATGATTTAATTAAATAAAGTTTAATTAAATAGGAAATTAGGGAACATAAGGAATAAAATTAAACCACCTAAGTCCACCTTACTATTTGATGAATAGTTTGTCCCCCCGATATTTTAAAATATCTCGTTTTCGAAAAACGCGTTACGAAATAATTCGGGTAAGAAAAACGGTAAAAGTTAAAATGTGCTGTTTTGACGATTCTCTGAAATGTATTCATTTTATAAATTTAAGACTAAATATTTTATTTACTATTGAAGAAAATATTTAAAAGTGACGGAAATGAAAATGGTAATATTAAAGTAGTAGTATTGAATTTGTAATTATATTTTTATTAAAAATATAAACTTTAAATTTAAATATAAAATAAAATAAAAGTGATGATGATAAATTAAATGTGTAAGAACAAATGGAAGAGGATAAAATTTGACTAAGGAAAGTCAAAAGTCAAAAGTCAAATTTTCGGGCTTGATTTTCGTTTCTCAAAATTTTCGATTTGCGCGATCGCGAAAGGTCTCGAAATAAAAGATATGATCTTAAAATAGTGTTTTGAAATAAAATCGGAAATAAAAATAAAACTAATTTTCAAAAGGTACTAAATATAAAAATCGGATCTTAACCCTCGAGATTTTGAATAAAATTTTACTAGGTCGAAATACTTATTTTTTTCGTTGAATGTTATAGATTTAAAGAATTATAAACAAACGTCAAAAAGTTTATCAATTTAAATTAAGTGTGACTTCAAATTTCGACAATATAGAAAAAGCTAGTTTAATAGAAATGAAATAGTAATTAGATATTTAATATAATATGATTTAATAATAAAAATCAAAATGATTACTCCCTCCCATTTTCTTTGTTCTTCCCGCTTTCCTTTTCGGGTCCATTTTATTTGTTCTTCTCCTTCCTATTTTGGTCCAACTTGTGTGTTTTCTACTCAAAGTGACCCCACAAATTTTCTCTACCTTTATTTCCAACCTCACATTTTATCTGTCTTATTTTTTTATCCCAAAACAAGTGGGAAGATCAAAGTAAATGGGAGGGAGTACTTTTTAACCATTTTTATTTTGAAACGAACAATGTTTGAAATTGAATTCTATGAATAAAAGGTTTTACATTTATTTTTTTGAATAGTAAACATAACTTAACATTTTTGAAATTTGAAAGGCGATATAAATTTTGTGTTGATTTTTATAAAATTTTGAAAGGTGTTTCTTTTTCAATTCTAAAGATAATAGAACAAATTTTATTTTTCAAAATTTTTAAATTTGGACTTAAGAAATTTTAATATTATTTGGCGAAAAAAATTCAGACGTATTTTTATTATAAGGAAAAAGGATGAATTTAATTTAAGGAATTAAATTCTTTTATCAAATTGTGTTAAAATAACACGGGGTGTTACATGTTCGCATGGTCATACGTACAAAGATATGCCCGGCATTGATCGAAGCATCGCCGAACACCGCATCCTCATCAAACCCGGTTACAAACCAATCAAGCATAAACTAAGGCGACTACGACCCGAATGGTCCCTTATGGTAAAGGAGGAAATCGAAAAGCAGTTACAAGCCGGCTTCATTCAAGTCGTCGAGTACTCAGATTGGGTCTCAAACATGGTCCCGGTTTTAAAGAAGAATGGCAAAATCCGAGTGCGCGTTGACTTCCGCGACTTAAACAAAGCAAGTCCCAAAGATGACTTCCCGCTACCACACGTGGACGTCTTAGTCGACAATACCGAGCAGAATGAGGGGATTGTATATTTTTATTTCGACTTATTGAGAGAATGTAATATGGCTTTATTCTTAGAATCTCGCTTTAATGACCATTTTTATCTATAACTCTGATTATGTATTTTGAGTTGTAATACAATAACATCCGGATTTGTTATATATATAAAGTACTTAATTAATTTTCCGCCTTCGTCTTTTCGTAGGGTACCACAAGGCCGCCACCTATCGCCTGGAGCACCACCTCATTGGCAATAGTCGACGCGACACGGAAGTCCATAGCACGGTCACCGAAAGGCAAACCCGTGATAATCGCGTAAGCAACACAGCGTAATGCCAACCTCGAAACCCGGCATATGAAACGTGATCGTCGTATCTCAATAACCGTCGAAAAACGCGTGAATAATCCTCATATTCGCCACGTTCTTTTTCTCTGCGATCCGACGCCAACACCTGACCAAGGGTCTAAAGGCGCAATGCTCAATCAGAGCCCTCGCCTCCGAAGACAACTTCCGCTCGTGCACCCACATAACAGATGAAACACCGAAAAAAGTCCTCATCGAGCCATGTTCCCAACCCATAACGGCCCGATAAGAAAGGTGGCCCTCAAGTCCCGCTACAAGGTCATGGAAATCCCAATCCTTCGCGAAACGATGGTCAACGCGAGGTCCACGGCTCGCACGCGGCCTAGCTCCGCGAGACCTAGAGGCACCTCTAGCGGTCTCAGCCTCAGTCTCGGACCCAACCTCAGCCTCTGCTGCGGCCTCAATCTCATCTTCGTCCTCCGCCTCGGCAGCGAAGAAACGACCGGCATGCGCACCACAGTGCTGGCCTCGACGAGTCGGCAAGTTGTGAGGTTCAGGAGCTACCTCCCGATCACTCACCGTCCACCGCAGACGACGCCCCCTAGGAACCATCCCGCTCCTAGAACCAGTACTCTTGCAGGCCCCGGACCTCCTCCTAGGAGCCATTGACGAGCTCTCTCCTGCAAAAAATTCAACAAGTACATATACACTTACAATGCAACCAAACAAATGCAAAAGCAACAAAGCAACAAAGCACCCAGACACCCCTAATAGAGCCCTTTTATGCCTAATTCACAATTATGCCAAAAACCGCTCTACAAGCATCAAAATTTCAACTTGATGGTTTCTATACACTATATTAACCTCAAATAGCACCCCCTAAAAAAGCAAATTGCATTTTGGGCTTCCCGAGCGAAAACCACCAATTTCGCCTTAGTTCTTCGCTCCTAAGCGACTTTAAGCGTCGTTTTGGAGGGCGATTCCTTACAGTTTTTGAAAATTAAAGCGAGATACATGCTATAGTAGCTATAAGGAACCTACGGTGAAGTTTAATTGAAAATCCGGGTCCGAAAATCCGGATTCAATTTTTGGGTCGAAGCCCTAATTTGGACAAAAATCGCCCAAACTCATCCCAAATTGTGCACATTTCACAAAAACATCAAAGCTTAGCATAATACAAGGGAATAACATCATTTCCTAGCAAGCAAACGGCAAATTTCAAGCATTAAAGCGATTTTTCATGAAAAGTCGTCTTTTCAACATTTCTAGCTAAAACTAGCTAATTACAACATGAAATTGCATAAAAACAAGATAAAATGGAGCATTACCGTGTTCCATAGCAAAGCGACGCAAAAGAAACGAGCAAAAAACGGTTGAGAAATGGCGAAATGATGTTTTTAGAGAGAGGAAACCGCAAGTGAGTGACTGACCAACTCACGGCTGCTCTTCCCCCCTTATAAAACCCATTCTGCCCGAAAAGGTAACCGCAAGGTCACTTGAGGTTTGCCAGACCAACCGCATGATTTGCCTTTTGGGGCTTTTCTCCTATTTTCCTCTTTTGGGCCTAATTTTGGATTCCTAATTCATTTTGGCCCGAATATGTTTCTTTGTATGCCCCATATCCTGGGTTAAGGCGTCACCTACAATCCGCCACGCGCGTGTATTGACATTTAATGTGCGGCGCAGAGGCAGGAGCACATGAATCTTCTTCGCAGGTTCTTTGCAACCTTCTCCTTTACAAAACCTCCCCACGGAGTTCGAAGCATATACAATACGCACATTACAGCCTACATCCCCAGCGGATCACACCCCTTAGCAAAACGCTCTCCAGTGAGTCAGAATTATACATATGAATCCCCAGTGGATCATCCTTCATATATTCCCCAGCGGAGTATGAGCACAGAGCATCCCACGAGCGGATATACACGAAGCAACTACAAAGCGTTTTACAACTACGCAACAGCAACAAGCAAGGAAAGCTATTCAGCGGGCCGGCATGCCCTTACATTATGCACGGACCGTCATGTCCTTAAACATGTTGTCCCACCCCGGATAAGCCCAATTCGGAGTCCTCGTCTCACCCATGGACACATGCTCCGTTTCGCTGATGGTATCGAGACTGTAACGGTCCGGATACTGTCGTATAGTTTGACTAACGCTTTAGTCCAAGCTTTGTCAAACTGGGGGCTCTGTGGATACTCGTATCCGTACCTCCCACAAAAACCCTGTGATGTAACCACAGACTTTTAACATGCATGCTTTTACGTTGACTTAGACAGTACTAACTGTGTGGAATTCAAGTTGAGTCGTTTTAAAAAGCAAAATGAGTCGTTATGTGTCATCACGCTTAGATAAATGTCCTTTGGTTCATTTAGAGTCTAGCGTGACTCGCGTCTCGATTCAAACCAGCATGCACGTCCTTCGCAATTTAATTGGCCCTTTTACATTAACAAGGCCCAATTCAATTCTCCTAAATTCTTTAATTTAAGGCTTGGTAGCTAAAACCACTATTTAGCATTTGCATCCATAAAATACGGCCTCGCGGGCCTTCTCATTACAAAATACACAACAAAATGCACCCTTCTTACAATTTCGGATCTCGGGCCCAAAACCGAGCCCAAAGCACTCTTGACCAGCTTCCCAAGGCCCAAGAGTCTTCTCATAAAGCCTTTAGAAGCTCACACACGGCTTTCTTGGAGCCTAAGCAAAGATCATCCGAATATTTCCAAAATACGTTTAGGAAATATATGAAGAAAATCGACTCTGCCCGCCTGACCAACTGCAAGATGCCTTGCAGTTTTCCTTGCCAACCGCAAGGTGTCTTGCGGTTTACCCCTTGAGTCGCAGCTCTTGTTGCGGTTTTCCCGGAGGGCGATTTCTCCGATTTTCCTAATTCTCAATGTGATCTTCCCTATACATAGCCCCTATGCACGAGCTATTTTCACAAGTTTTACACATCAATTCTCATCAGCAACTCACACACACACACACACACACACACACACACACACAACTCACAAAAGCCTCAAGCACAAATCTTTGAATTCATCACACATCTCGTGGTGCCTTCTCCCCTTTGGAGAAGCAAAGCTCTACTGGTTTTCAAGTTCGAGACAGCTAGGCCTTGTCCCTAACATGGGTCAAGGTTCTTTTTCTTCTTTAGACTAACAAAGGGACTACATTAGCGCCCAACCCGGCTTTGGATTCGCGAGGCCGCTTTCCGTAAGGTGTGTTTGCAACTCGAATGCATTACATTCATTTTATCCCTCCCAAAAGTCGCATAAGCAACGACCCCCTTAAAATAAACCAAACAGACTTTATTGTAAATTTATGCATTAGCAATCCTCTTCTTGCATTAAATCAAATTAACAATGAATTCTACATTAACTATACCGTTTTCGTTCACATGTTTAAGCATGCTAAACTGAGGGTTTTTAATCTATCTTTCTGCATACGCATTCTTAAATCTTTTTACAACTTTATCGCACTTTTACGTAGCGAGTTACTTTTGCTCAAATATCTTTGCACAGATTGTTCTTAAGTTAGTAGAGGCTATTTTGCATAGGCTTTTTTAAAAGGTTTTCATGAAACAATTGAATTAATCTTTAGAAGAGTACCCTTACTCCGAATCCAATCTGGTTTCACAAACCTAGATCTAGGGGTGTCGACGTGCTCCGAAATCTAGGACGTGTTCTACAGCTTATGACATGTTTGCAGGTTCCTAGTTACCGCGTTAATTAGGTGGCAAGTCCAAAACAGCTTTAAAGGTTTTTCCAACTTAATCTTTTTTAACTTTAAACGCCCTTAAGCAAGACGTCGAGTGGTCTCCGCACCCCGGTACCCACACATTATCACTAGTATTATAGTATTTATATACAACTTGTATAAGCTCAACTTGACTTAAAATATGAGACTCTCATATAACATAATATGAAAGTACGGAGTATTACACATATATAAGCTTGAGATTAGTTAAATAAATTATGTTTTCAATCATCGTAAACGTTAAATTTATCTCAACTAATATTTGACAATTTTGTCTTAGTTGCTTGCACAGTCGAAAGAATCAACTCTACCACATATATTCGAAACTGGGTAATCGTTTCAAGTTTTACAAAGTATTACTGATTGGGTAATCGTTCAAGGTGATGAGAATTATGGATACTAAGCAACTGCGTAGAAGATATATGGTACTGAAAATTAATGGTCGAAAGTAACAACTGATTTTTTAGAAGAAATGACGAATTACACACCATATTATGATGATATTTCTAGGACAAGAGTTGTGTGGATGAGATGTGCTTCACAGTTACACATACTAAGGGTTCAGCTCTCGATCCAAAGTGGTATAATACTGGTCTTGGATTAATAGTTACAAACGGGTACGACACAGTTGTAGGACATTTGCTGAAAGCTATTCATATGCACTGATGCGAAGAATGGAATAAATATTTGACCCTAAATTAGAAAACAATTTCAATGTTGCACAATGCAATTTATTTGGGTAACTTTGTTTACTTATGTTTTTATAACTTTATATGTATGTATTTGAAATAAAACGACATCGGATTCAATTTTTATTTTTTTGTATTTACAGGTACGTCTTGGAACGAAAGGAATTTCACTTCGTCACCCACTATGCAGATCTCCTATACGGAAAAGAAAGACGTAGTTTATTAGAAGTTTTGTTTAGTTTTCAATTTTTTTTTCAATTTGTTTAAAATTAAACGATTTCATTTGTATATAATTTAATACGAAACTTTATGTTATGCGTTATAACATATTAGTGAATGTTTACCTTTTAATTAATCATTTAAGAATTTAATAAACTTAAAATAGGAAACTTGAAGCGTCAAAAATAAGAGCCGACAAACAATGACATGACCCGAAAACACGACACAAACCCGGCACGAAATTAATGGGTTTCGGTTAACGTGTGATGACCCATTTATGTAAATGGGTCAACACGAACACGACACGAAACTTAAATGGGTTGGGTTTGGGTTGACCCCTTTATACATGAACCCGACACGGATGACCCATTTAATAAATTAAATAGTCATTATATTAAGAGTAAATTGACAATTACACCCATGATTTATTGCGTTTTTGAAACTTACATATACATTGTTTTCGACTTTGTAACTACTACCACTATACTTGGTTCGGTTAATGGTTACTACCATGTATGGACCCGAAGCAATGAAGATTGAATCTGAGCCGTTGATCTTTGTAGGGGCTGTAAAATGATTTATTTAGTACCCATTTTGTCCCTTTCTTTCTTCTCCCCTCATTGTCTTTCTTTTCGTTTTATTTATTTTATTTTCCCTTAAGTTCATCAGCTCATCAATTATTCGCCTTATTTTCCATTGAAGACACTTCTTTTTCAGTTCTCCTTTTTTTCCGTCAAGCCCTCATCTTTCTCCATTGAGGACAATTCTTTTCAAGTAAATCTATTATTTCTCGGCTAATTTTTTTTCAATTCCCGTCTTGACACTTGACCCATTAACACCAGAATTCCTTGCTCGTAGGTAATTGTTCAATACAAGTGAGACATTACAAGCTCAATTGAAGAAATAAATCAAAGTGTCCCCAACCTAAACTGGAAGGAATCGAACTTCCCACCAACGTCGAGACGCACATCAAAACTGGAAGGAATCGACAACCTAAACGTACACAAATATTCAATACAAGCGAGACATTACAAGCTCAATTGAAGAAATAAATCATAGTTTCCCCAAATTCAAAAATTAGGGTTTTCGGAATTCTCAACTAATTACTACAAATACTTTACTAATTCAACACTTTAAGAAACTATTTCATGGTAAATTAAGCGAAAGTAAGTATAAATTAACCTAATACAAAGCTACAATTAACCCTAATTCAAATTATACACGAAATCAAAAAACCACCAACTGAAATTCAACAAGAACGCATGAAATTGACATACCTTTCAAGATATAAACAGTAGCCACGGGCTATGGATAGGTGGTTGATGATGAAATTCACCTTACAGTAACATAAACTTGAACAAAATCAATTCAGTAATTGTGGATGTAAATAATTAAAGTCATTAGTAAACTTAGGTAAAAATTATTGAAAGAATAAAGAAGAAAAGGGGTAAAATGAGGGCAGCTGAAAATAAGGGTATTTTGGTCTTTTCAAGTGGTTTTTTTAGGTTCGGATTAAATATGATAGTAATCATTAACCGAACCAAGCATAGTGGTGTAGTTACAAAGTCGAAAACAATGTGGATGTAAGTTTCAAAAACGCAATAAACCATGGGTGTAATTGTCAATTTACTCTTATATTAATAAAATATACTATAAACTTTTCAAAAATGAAAAAAAAAAAAAAAACGAAAACACGACACAAAGCCGACATAAAATAAATGAGTTTGGGTTGATGCATGATTACCCATTTATGTAAGTGGGTCAACACAAACACAACATGAAACGTAATTGAGTCGGGTTTGATTTGAAGGATTCGTGACACGATTACATGTGACACGAACACGAACACGACGAGCCACGACTATTCTCTAGGTATACATAGACATACTCATAAAAAAAATGGAGTCAAAAATTTAAAGTAAAAATAAAAATTAAAGCCAAGGAGGATCAAACCACTATCCTCCTAGGGCAATTAAATGTCCCTACCTTCTTAACTAATTGCCAATATGCGACTGAAGATTGGATATATATTAAGTTTAGTATTACATATATCTAATATTACCTACTAATTAAAAAATATAAAAAATAAAAAATTCTCAAACATACCCTGACATCCGCCACTGCCCACCACCAACCCTGCCCACGTCTGACCAGCACCACTAGTGCTCCGGCCACCTATAAACTGGCCCCCACATCGGTGCGGCCAGCTCCCGCAACCCAAGGCCGTCCCTGACTTTTACGAGGCCCTGTGCAAACTTGTAAGATTTAGGCCCCTATTATTCACGAGTAATATTCATAAAAAGTTATGTTACTCCTTTCTTTTCTTTTTTTTTAAGTATATGTTAACAATTGATTGAGATAGATGAAGTATATATCTTTTATCAATAATACTGTAATCGTTTGGAGGCTTTACACAGCAAACATAATTAAACTCAAAATAATACTTCAATTGGAAGAAAATCTTGTCAACACTGTGAATTTTACAATAGACACATTTTGGCATTAAGCTCACATTTTAACATATACGTGTATGTGTTCATGCTTTGTAAAAAAGTTGAAGTTTTGGAAAAAAAAAATATTACTCCATACAAAAGGAGGTCGTAAAAAAATTATGTTATAAAAAATAAAAGGAGGTAGAAGATGTAAAAAAAATTACAAACTAAAAACGTTTTCCAAGTGCTACATCAATTATACGGATTCAAAAATTAAAATTCCTATCATGGGATCGAACCCATGACACAGCACACATAAGCATTGTAGTTAACCACATCTGCTATACAATAGTTTACAATAAAAAAAAATAGGAGCTAATTATACATATATGGTCTATATAAGGTGATCTAAGGTATTGGGCCCCAAAATTTTGGGGGTCCTGTGCGACCGCTCGGACCGCACACCCCAAGAGCGGGGTCTGCCGCAGCCGAGCGCCTCCTGCCACCGGCTACTGCCCAAATTAAACCTCATATAAACCTTAATTCAATTTTAAGTTAAATTTATCAACATTAATAAAATTTGAATAATTTTATGGAAAAAAATTGAAATTGAATCCGATTATTACTTTATTGAATCGATAATCAAAATTAATAATTGAGATATTGGATGAATTCAGTTTAACAAAAGTTAGAAAAGGAAAGAAAAAAAAAAGTGAGTTTTATATATAATGGGAGTAGAAAAGGGTAGAGTGGGAAAATTAAATGAAAAAAATATACACGTAAGTGAAATTCGTATACAAAAAATCAATAACGAAAAAAAATAAGGGTAAACAGTGGAAGTTTAGTGGGAAATAATTTAAAAACATCAGTCCACGTTGGCTAGGGGTGAGCAAAACCGTATATACGGATACAATTTGACCCGAAAACCGTATATACGGTTTTAAAAGTTCAAAAATTCAGATACGGATACGGTACGAAATAAACCGTATATACGGTTTTCGTATATACGAAAAAACCGTGTATACGAAAACCGTATATACGGTATACGGTTTCCATTTTTTCCCTAATTACCATTGCAACTACAGTCTACAGCGTAAGAAAAAAAACGCAACGATAATCGAAAGAACAATTCAAAACACTTCATTAACTGACACATTAAAATGAAAATAGTATATAAATAGCATAATACAGAAAAAATTACAAAATAATATAACTTCTAGTCTTGTAGTAGTTCTGAGCTCGTGATGATGATATATTGATTGAGAAATAAATTAATGGTAATTTTTTTCGAAACTAACTTTGAGTGCCTGGGAGTATAGGAGGCGATTTTCTAGGTTTTTCTTTTGTTGTTTTATTTTTGGTGACATTAAAATGGAGATGAGAGAAGAAGATGGGATCAGTTGTTGAAGTGTTGGAACAAAATGAAAAGGCAAGAGAAGATAGGAAAAGTCACGTGGGTGAGTTTGTCCCATCTCCCAAGACCTCCCAATTTCCAAGTTTCAACTTCAAAGCAATATTTATACGGTGTATTCGTATTTTAACATAAAACCGTATCGTATCCGTATATACGGTTTTACGGTTTTGCCGATACGGATACGATACGGTTTTTCAGAAACCGTATCGTATATACGGAAATTTGTACCGTATATACGGTTTTTCTATAAATTCGTATCGTATATCGTATCGTATTCGCATATTAAAACCGTATCGTATATTTTTGCTCACCCCTAACGTTGGCAACCTAATTGGCATTTAACGACAGTAATTGATGGCTAAGGCTAAGTTAATCACGTCTAGGACTAACTAAATAATTTTACAGGTACACTTATCAAGCTAAGGCTAAATTAATCACGTCTAGGACTTACTAAATTATTTTACGGGTACAATCAGCAATTCGCCTACACAAGGATATAACTAGAAAAAGTCAATAGTACATGAGTACAAATGAGAAAAACCCTAATATATTTAATATTCACATCTTACACTAATATTTACTTCTAGTAGGTAATATGATAATGGTTGATTCAATAGACATTTGTTCAAAAATTTATCTTAGCTTAAAATTGTTAATTTTGAAACTTATGATTGATAGCGCCTAATTTTTCGGTGTTGTATTATTAGTATCATTTACAAATATTTATTTTATGAAAAATAAAGCCGTTATATAAAATAAAAAGTAAATTATAGATGAAAAGGCATTTATTAGACTGTATTGTGACCCTAACGGCCTAACCCGACTTGAACCCCGTATTCACTCGACCAATTACAACTCCGGAACACCCGATTTACAAAACCACCAGCCGACCCATTTAAAATGTTAATGCTTAGACCACACAACAACAAAATACATATATGTTCGACTTAATTAATTAATAAGAAAATCAACTGATGACTTGTTTATTCGTGACTCGAGAAAATTATATTAAAGTTTGTTCAATATTTGTACCATGCTCAAGATTTAAATAGATCAGAACAAATTAAATTGATTGCACAATCCATTATTAAAATATTAATTTAAGTTACTCAAACCCTATTAAATGAATTGATCAATTATATGAAACCTTTAAAACAATATCTCACGATAGATTAACCTATCCTTAAAGAACTTTGTGCATCTTCATAAATTTCAAATTTCATACTCCGTATTGATTAACTTGATTTAGATCAAACATAAACATCATTTAATACTTTAAAAATTTCAGTACAACAAATTTGATTACACATTGCACCTAAAAAATAGTGATCTAAGATACACAAATGTAGTTGAATATGATAAAAAAAGAAAGTGTGAAATTGGACCCATTAGTCGTTGGCTAATACCTCCCTTGCAATGGTATGCATACTCTTGCGTGTTTGGCGGGCAAAATAATTAAGTACCTAACTAATTAAACACTTAAACATCATACACTTTTCACATTTATATCACTTTTTATTTTTTTAATGCATCACAATTATTACTAAATACTCCCTCCCATTTCTTTTAATCTTCCCACTTTCCTTTTTGGACCCATTTTATTTAATCTTCCCCTTTCCTTTTTGGTCCAAATCATATGGCTTCCATATTTTGTGACCCCACTTTTTTTTCTCAACTTCTAATCTCCACCCCACCATCCCTTTTCCTTATTTTTTCCCCAAAAAAGTTTTGGGAAGATAAAAAAAAATGGGAGGGAGTACACTTTAACTAATTTTATTTTCTTTCACAAGTTATATATTTTTACCCTTAAAAAAAAATACTTACCACCTTTTTTACTCCCCCTTCTGACAGTGAAATTTTATTGCAATATTGAGTAAATATTATTACAACATATATGCTCAATTAATCAGAAAATTCATTATATTTCATTAATGGCAAATGAATTATTAGAGGACCCTTCTATGAAACTTCTAAGAAATGAAGAAATAACATGGTAAATATTGTTTATATTTGTTTAATGTAAAAACGCGTTAATGACTTTCAATGTTAAATTTTTATTCGTAATTTGTGTTCTTTTTGTTGACCATGAGAAAATTCAAAGTCTTTGAATTTCACTACTTAACAATCCACTTAACAAACCATTTACTTTTTGATATTTTCAAGTATTTATTGTTATTATTACATGAATCAGTTTTCCTGGGTTAAACTGATTCATTTTTTGCACATAAGTGCATGTTCTTCATTTCATCAGCTTATTTGAGCTGAAAATCTGAAATCACTACAATTTTAATTCATTTTATCGTTTTGTTTTTGTAAAAAGTTTTGTTGTTTTTGGTATTTTGTTGGTTGTTCTTCTTGGGTTATCACCATTTTTACCCAGGTTAGTAAATTTATACCCTTTATTTTGTTTTTGAAGTGTGCTTCTCTGTTTCGGTTTTTCTAACGTGTACTCGTATGTTGATTATTAATACTCGATATCTAATTTCTGCATATGAATTTCTGTTCTTTGTGCAGGGTGGTGTTTTGTCTCAACAGACAAAAAGAGGTCATCTTGATGATGTTCACGGCATTGTTTGCCGCGATTTTAGTGTTGGTTTCGTACCTACTGATTCTGGCAACATCCACCGGTGTTCATGATCACGGTCCTCTGATTTCAAATGGTTTCTTTCTTACGGGCATTGACATGCCTGATCAACGCTTCAATTCTATGATGACTTCTTCAGATAGCGATTGTGGTTTCTCGAGTTCTGATCAGAAAAACGAAGAGTCTAAGAAAAGGCTAGTTTTTGATTTTGACAAGAGATTGAAGGAACCACATGTGGTGAAACTGCCACTAAAACGTCGAACGAGTGAGGTGACTGATGCAAGGCAGTCGGTAATTGAGCAGACATTGAGGGACTTGAACAGGATTCAGACGTTCAGGCGTAGGATTTCCGAAACTAAGAAGCCAAATGCACCGTCTAGGCTGAATAATCACAGACAGCTGCTCGAAAAACAACAGACATTACCAGAAATTGAACCTATTGTTAGTGAGTTCACAGGTCAACTTGTCGGTAGTCTGAAATCCGGAGTGAGTCTTGGCTCAGGAGAGTACTTTATAGACGTGTTTGTCGGGACTCCGCCTAAGCATTTCTTGCTTATTCTTGACACAGGAAGCGACCTCAATTGGATCCAATGTGCACCGTGTCACGACTGTTTTGAGCAAGATGGCCCACATTACGACCCTAAATTCTCGAGTTCTTTTAGAAACATTAGCTGTAAGGATCCAAGGTGTGACCTTGTGAGTTCCCCCGAACCTCCACAGCCTTGTGAAAGTAGTAATCAGAGCTGCCCATATTTCTACTGGTACGGAGATAGTTCCAACACAACTGGTGATTTTGCCCTCGAGACATTTACTGTCAATTTGACATCCTCTGATGGGAAATCGGAGTTTAAGAAGGTTGAAAATGTTATGTTTGGCTGCGGTCATTGGAACCGGGGTCTCTTCCATGGGGCTGCAGGACTGTTGGGCCTCGGAAGAGGTCCGCTGTCGTTCTCGTCTCAGCTTCAATCATTATACGGGCATTCATTTTCATATTGCTTGGTTGATAGAAACAGTGACCCTAGCGTTAGCAGCAAGTTGATTTTCGGAGAAGATAAGGAACTTTTAGCACACCCACAGTTGAGTTTCACGAAGCTGATAAACGGGAAAGAAAACCCGGCTGATACATTTTACTATGTCGAGATAAACGCAATCTCAGTCGGGGGTGAAAAACTGAACATTCCCCCTGAAAACTGGGGATTTACGCAGGATGGTAGAGGTGGAACGATCATCGATTCAGGGTCGACACTGAGTTATTTTGTAGAGCCTGCATACGAGGTCATTAAGGAGGCATTCATTCAGAAGATCAGCAAATACACTTTGGTGACAGACTTTCCGGTTTTAAAACCATGTTATAATGTTTCTGGGACACGTGACCTAGAAATGCCAAGTTTTAAGATCCATTTCAGCGACGGTGCTGAATGGAACTTCCCGATACAGAACTACTTCATATGGGTCGATCAACAGGTGGTCTGTTTAGCGCTAATGCCCTCAAAAACGTCGCCCTTCTCGATCATTGGCAACTATCAACAACAAAACTTCCACATTTTGTATGACACCAAGAAGTCTAGGCTCGGATTCGCTCCTAGAAAGTGCAACGATGTCTGACACAGTTAGCGAAATCAGCGTGCAGGTTCCGATACATATTTAGGTTAGGGAGAGATAAATATTTCCTTTGTTTACACAATTTTTTTATTGGTAAATTTTAGTTGATTTTTATTGTTTTCATAGAACATAGAAACATGAATATGATTGGCCTCTCTACATGGGATGATCAGCTAATTGTATTGGAAAACAGGTCAAAATAACCTGTGCCATGAACTGTATACATTCATTTGTAAATACCGGTTTTCATAAATGTGCCAGGGCACATATTCAAAACCTAGAAGCAAAATAATGTGAGCAATGAAATTTCTAGTTAATGGCGGTACTATTTCTACAACGCCATTACAACGGAGAAAGGGAAATCGAATCTGAGACCTACTGTTTTGGATATCTATGTGCTAGTCATTAAGCTAGAACCTGAGACCCATTTTTTATTAAAATAAAGAAAGTTTATTCTTCTCAAGACTATATCATCAAATCGATAAATTTTTTCGCGAAAGATCATGTCACAACAGTATATTAATTTAAGGTTATGCAAGTGCGTATAATTCTAATTGTTGGAAATGATGTCTCCCCATCCACCTAATAATAGAAAATAGAGTAAATTACAAAATACCACCTTTTAAAATTGAAAATTTTCAAATTATCACCTTTTAAAACATTCTTTGTAAATTACCACCTTTTATAACGCTTTTCCACTCAAATTGCCACCTTCCTTCAATTCCGGTGAAAAAATAATCCGTTTTGCCCCCACTTTTCAGTGAATTATTTACAGTTTGACTTTTTTGTGAGGGGAAAAAAGTCAAACTGTAAACAAAGGACTAAGACAGAGTAAATTATTTTTGTCAAACTGTAAACAAAGGACTGAGACAGAGTAAATTATTTTTACACCGGAATTGGAGTAAGGTGGCAATTTGAGTGGAAAAGCGTTATAAAAGGTGGTAATTTACAAAGATTGTTTTAAAAGCTGGTAATTTGAAAATTTTTAATTTTAAAAGGTGGTATTTTGTAATTTACCCTAGAAAATAATGTTTTTCTATTTGCTATTCTTTTGTCAGTTTTTTTTAAGGAGTAACAAATGATGTTACTTAGTTCAAGATAGAAAATAGTGTTAATCAAATGTTATAATTAGCTAGTTGATTTTCATGAGGGTATTATAAATACTGCTCATTGTTAGAGAATTAGATGTATTACACAACAACAAAACATTGTACATTCTTTCCATATTTATTAACATTTCATTTTATAATAGTGAAATTTCTATTGCATCTTTCGCCAATATAATTTTATTATCTTTATTAATTTCTCTTAATCTTTAATTGAATCTATTGCTTCCACGCACTCTAACCCCTACAAATTGGCCTCAGAGCTGTTATATACTCCCTCCATTCAACTCCATTCACTACATGATAAAAAATTGCCGAGGCGCGTTTTGCAACGGTAATATCTATAGTTACGTATTATAAAAAATTGTACAAATTGAATTTTAATATTGTGTGTAAGAAGACGAACAAAATAAAATCACACATGACCATATTCTCAATTATATATCATCCACAATATCAAAAATTTTCCGAGTATATAAATAGTGGCAAATAGTGTTATGTTGTGAATGGAGTTGAATAGAGGGAGTATTCAGCTAGGATTTTTATAATGTCAACAAAATTTGACATAGAGAAGTTTAATGGTAAAATTAGTTTCGCTATCTGGCGAGTTCAAATGCAAGCCATTCTTACCCAGAATGATTTAAAGAAAGCTTTGGATGGTAAGTCCAAAAAGTAATCCACTATGAATGATGAACAATGGGATGATATGGATGTGAAAGCGTTGTCCATAATCCACTACTAAAAAAAAAAGACCAAAGACACCATTAAAAAATAGCCTAAGAGACCAATATTGAAAAGATATGGTCAACGTTATATGTTACGTAACATTGACATATTCAGTAATATTAGTAATGTAATATTTGTAAATATTTTCAAGTCTTATTCTTGGGATAGTTTACCTCTTTTACAAGATAACTTAGCTGTTGTATATATACACCAATGTACCCTTTGTGAAATATATGAAAAATATTCATCTTCAATATTATTGTTTGGTTCTCAATTTAATATGGTATCAGAGCACGATCCAAAAATTTCTTCTCAAACCCAGAAACTTATTGAGATGATGGGAACCAAGACAAATTCCATCCCCATGACCTCTGACGGTCTTAATGTCGTATGCCGCAAATTAATAATTTATATCACTTAATTTCTATTACTAAACAAATAGCAAGTGGAAGTAAGGGTCGAACCCACAGAGAATAGGACTAACTATAATCGTGTAAAAGTGTAACTGAAGATCGTAATAACTAGTATTGGGGGGATTTTGATTGAGATATACTAAAACTACTAAAAAGACTAATGAAAGGACAAATAAAACAAATAACTACGACGAACTCAAACAATACTAAAGGTCTCGACTCAAGCAAACATCCACGGTTTAAAGACAATTGATCATAGTTATCCGGTTTAAACTCGTATTCTTGACTACCTTATCGTGAATCATAAAATTCTAATCCTCCTTATGTTTAGTTAATTAAAACGTATCCCGTTCTTTAACTAACCCTAACTAAAAGACAATCTCACAATCCAGTTAAAGATTTAATCAGTTAGCAGCTTTAATCACAAGAGAATCGATAAGAAATAAATAGCACATACAATCCAGTTGTACTTTAGGTATTATGAAAATTGCTTCTAGGAATAAATATCACGAATCCCGTACACTAGTTAAACCTAGTTTGTTACCAGCGTTACGTTAACCACAATCCAGTTAAATCAACGAAACTAACGATTACGCGATTAATAAGACGACTAGTTGCGCACCTAGAAATCAAAATCAATCTCGCAAATAATAATTATAACCAAGCAATAATCAATAATCAAGAATAAAGTAAAGAACTTTCAAACTCACAATTATAAATCAAACCGTTTAGTTGCTTGAATCAAGATGAGAAGTCTAGCCTTCCATAGTTTTCTTGAACAAAATATAAAATTAGGTCTAAACTAAATCATGAAAAGAAGCGGTAGAAAGTTGTGGTCCAAGTTTTTTAATAAAACTAAAGCAAACCCTATATATAAACAGTTTCCTAAAACTAGTTAATTACAATAAAATAAATTACAATTCTTTTATTTCCAAAAACAGCTCCTTGACTCGGTCTTTTATTATTCTTCTCGATCTTCTTTATTCTTCAATTCTCCGAGCTAAACCGATATTTATTACAATAAAGTTGCGATCAATAAAATCATCTAAAAACGACAATTTACCAATTATCAATATTAAACCGAAATATACCAAAATACGACTTAATTCAACCTCCAAGAGACTCAAAATTATATAAAACGAACTCTTAAACACCTACTAATAACGCTACATCAACCTCACCACTCTATCTTCATCCTTCAGAAAATACCAACTTAATGCTCACACAAATCGTGTTTGATGGTGATAATTATGCTTTGTGGGCGGATGCTGTCAAAAACGCTTTAGACGCAAAAAATAAGTTGGGCTTCATTGAGGGAAAAGTTATTAAGAAACCCATAGGGGTTGAAGAGGCAGACAACCTCGAATTGGTGGCATGGCGGCAATGCAATGCCATGTTAAAAGCATGGCTAAGGAATGTTATCAATCCCAAATTACACCCATCGATTGTGTTTTCCTCGACGGTTGATGAAATTTGGGCAGAATTAAAGGATCGATATTCCGAAGGAAACGCACTAAGAGTGCACCAATTAAAAGGAGAACTGAATGAGTGCAAACAAGGAAGGGATACTGTGGTGTAATATTATACTCGTTTAAAGATGATATGGGACGAACTCGCTAATTATAGTCGAGTTCCGATTTGTACGTGAAGAGGAAAAAGTCTATCAATTTCTATTGGGACTTGATACAACCTTATATGACAAGATTCGTTCCAATCTTCTTATGGAAGATCCAATAACCACTCTTGCAAGAGCATACTCGCTAATGTTAAGAGAGGAAAGGCACACCACCATGACAAAGGTGAAACAGGAACATATTGAAGCAGCAATGATGGTGAAATCATATGGAGCAGGGCAAGGGAAAGCAAGTCATCAAAAACAGGACATGGAAACAGAGGACCAGCCACCTCGATGTGATCATTGTGGTAAGTTTTACCACACGGAAGACAATTGCTATGACAAGCATGGTTATGAAGTCATCAAGGCCAGAGGAAGAGGACGTGGCCGTAGAGGAGCAGGAAATGGACGTGGCCGTAGAGGAGCAGGAAATGGACGTGGCAATTACGGACGCGGGGGACGACGCTCAGGTGGACGTGGACAGTATAACACGTTCCAGGCCAATGCTATGGGCAGCCTGTCGACTGCAAGGGAAGGAGAAACACAAAAACGAAACATACCCTTCACTGACGAAGAAATTGAGCGACTCCGCAGTCTTTTAATGGGCAGTCCAGAAGGTAACGATGAGTTATCAGGTATGAACATAAACCTTACTACAAATTGGTTGATTGACAGTGGTGCCTCTCATCATATGACGGGAAGGCGCGAGTGTTTGAAGAATATACGAACACAAGGACTATCCATTGTTGGGTTGCCTGATGGAAGAAGGGTCGAAGCAATGGAGCATGATGAATTTGCTTTGAGCACTGACTTCGTGCTCAAGGATGTTTTATTCGTTCCCTCATTAACAAGTGACCTGATTTCTGTTCAACAATTAACGCAGGAAAACAATTGTGTTGTAACGTTTTATTCCGACTATTGTGTTATGTAGGACCGGTCTACGAAGACGGAGATTGGACGGGGTGAGCATCGAGATGGGGTTTATCACTGATGTGTCATATATTTACATATATATAGCCCCTTGTTCACGAGCTTTACTTTGCGATTCTCGTACTTTTATATGCATTTCGGCTCCTATTTCTCTCCGTTTTGGCTCTGCTGCGTTTTTGTGTTTATTTTGTAGGTTAAAGCAGCTATTTGGAGTTTAGGATGGTGTTCGGGAGGTTTCGTGAAGTTTCGTGAAGTTTCGAGGTGATTCGAGTTGGTTTCGTTGCGTTTCGGTTACGTACGAGCCTCGTTTCCACTAGCACAAAATTAAGCCAAAGAAACGCAAGAAACCCGTTTTATATAAAAATCCAACCGTTGTTTCCATTGCCGTTGTTTATAATAAAAAACAACCGTAATAACCCTTGTAAAAAAAAAAAAAAAAAAATTAATAGAAATAATAATATTGTGAATTAGAAAGTCTACTTAACTTTTAAAACACTATTGTAATAAGAATTTTTAAGTCCAATTTAGGATTTGGAATATCTGATTTCTATTGTAAACAAATTACTAAGTTTAAAAGTAAATTGCGTCTTAATTTATTTAAAATGAAAATGAATGACAAAATAATACGTTACAAATAGACTATATCATGGACCCATGGTAAAAATATCTAAGATATTTTTTAACTATATTGACTTTTCGATAAGTTAAAGGGGTAAAATCATTAACTTTTCGACAAGACAAAGAGGTAAAAATAAATGAAAGGCAATTAAGTGTGCCAAATGGCACCATTTACATTAGAGGAAGTAAAAAACATGGTTTTGACTTCTTCTCTTTAACCGACTTATGTGGATTATAAATAGGGGGGAGGGGGAGGGGGGGGGGACCAATGTCATAATCAAACAAGTCAAGTAATAAAAGGTAATAATAATAATAAATAAAATACGTAGTAGTAGTGCTTTGAGTAGTAGTTATAATACAAAACTAAGGTGAGTAAAAGGTGAGTAAGGAAATTCAAGTCGTCGTACGCAGCCAATCGTATAGGGTATGGGTCTTATTCTTTTTCTAAAATTAGTGTCATAGTAAATAATAATATTATATTTGAATATAATAAATTGTCTTAATACTCACATTATATTTAAAAGTTTAAATAATGTGTCGTTATAATGCCCTTTTGTCCTGTTATATTATAATGATTGCTTGTGTTTATATCATTTTATGACCTATATTATGTACGAGACCGTTAAAGAATACGATTATATCAATTGTAAAACCTGTGTACATAGAGGTGGGCTTAGCCCGGCAGTGAAATTCCATTATTTATCCAGCATGTGCCGAGGTGGGTCTTAGACCTGGCAGATACAGATATTGTATATATATATATATCCTATGTACACAAGGGAAAAGTTTGTCTCTAAAATGCAAGATAAGTACAGTAATCCTCGTACATTAATAATGCATTAATTTGGTAAAAAGGATAATTCTCGTACTCAGTCAGTGGTAGACTGACCCTATTTATGTTAAATCTTTTCAGGTACTGACTTTATAGAAGGGCGGGAATGAGAGATAAAATCACTTTTAGTTATTATAATGCCAGTTTTATTTAAATAAATAACGTTTTGTAATAATATTTTTAATTCTGTATGGATACTATTAGCCTTGTATTCCCTGTTAGGGAATACGGCGGTAACGCTCTTTAATTTCCGCTGTTTTAAATAAATAAAGGATATGTTTTATTTTATACTGAAAATTTGCAGGGCGTTACAAAGTGGTATCAGAGCCCTGGTTTTTAAAAAAAATAATAATAAATAATTAAATAAATAAATTTACAAATAAATAAATATATTAACTGAGTGAGATGGGTAGATAACTTAGGAAATAGAATTTATGTCTTTTCATACTTTGTCGTTTTGTTGTGATTTTATATTCATAACTTAACCACAACGTGTGTGTTTGTATTTTGTTGTTGTTTGTAAAGATGGCAGGTCCTCTTCCCAACCCATACAGTCTCCGGATGAGTACCAATGAGAGAGTGTCCAACCACGTGGCTAACCTAAGAGAATCCATTAGAGCTTACAACGCAATCTTTCCAGAATTCAACATAAGCACGCCCTATCAAGCCCAGTGTCTAGTGGAAACCTTGCCCAACATTATTGCCTGGAACGGATTGAAGGAAAAATACCATGATTTGATCATTAATGGATACCCGAACTATGAGAAATAGATATATATATATATATATATATATATATTTATATATATATATATATATATATAAATATATATATATATATATATATATATATATATATATATATATATATATATATATATATATATATATAGAGTCAAGTTCAATTAAGTTGACAAATATTGGTAAAGTAGCTACAGTGGTGAAAGCTGTTATTAATGTTTTGTGAAAGCTGTTGTTCTTTGTAAATGAAACTGTAAATTTAATACAGACTAATAAAGAGAGAAATACAGTTTCATTTACAAAGAACAATGATTTCACAAAATATTAATATGATTTCACCACCGTAGCTAAGTACTAATATTTGTCAACTTAATTGTTCTTGTTTCTATATATATATATATATATATATATATATATATATATATATATATATATATATATATATATATATATATATATATATATATATATATATATATATATATATATATATATATATATATATATTGGTCTGATATGACTCTCAGTACCCTACATTTGAAGATATAGCAAATTTAACTGGAGTAGCTTTGGAAGTCAACAATGTGGTGTACCTGTTCGATGAGGAGTCTGTGAACGAAAATAATGGGGTGGAGGACGATGATAATGGTGGTAGCAGTTATGAAAGCAGGAGCGGAATTTCGTCCATTTCTCTGGACGGGTCTGGCTCTGATGACGAGGATGACTAAGTCAGATGGTTTGGAGGAATGGGGAGGGGAGAATGAATGGAAAAATAAATAAATTAATGTTAAGGTTATAACTGCGGATTTAAAATAAGTAGACTGACCGGTTACTCCAAATTTTGTTTGTATTATAGCGGGAGTAACTTACATTTTGTGTAACAGCTTAGCATAGGAAGTAACAACAAACCATGCTGTAAGAGTCAGTCTTTGGTTGAAAATGCTAAGTCTAGGTAATCTGGTAATGTATCGTGACTCTATGTAATATAAATAATGAAAAATCAATGTAAAATATAAGTATCTATGTAGAACGGTTGTAATATATATATATATGAGTGTTGGTGTGTGTAATTATATGCTTGATTATAGATTATACCAATGTCTAATAAGGGGTGAATATATAACTAACTTATTCTGGTTATTCGTATTGTTAGGATGTCTAACCCTGAGAACTCAGAAGTGAATCAACCCATGCCTGACGAGCATAATGACCTAAGGAAAGATGTAAAAGGGACTATGACCGTACTAGCTGAAGTATTAAAGGCAAATAAAACCGAGGATGAAAATGATAGTGCCAAATACTTTAGAAAAATGGCTAGTTACAACCCTAAAACTTATGATGGCAAACCTAACCCTGTAGAATTTGAGGATTGGTTAAGGAGTATGGACAAACTTTTTGACGCAATCAATTGCCCTGAGAAGTGGAAGGTAGGATTTGCAAGTTACTATCTAGTGGGACAAGCTGATCTCTGGTGGGAAACTGTTAAGGAAAAGAAACATGAAGAGGGTTTTGGGTGGACCCAATTTAAGGAACTTATGCGATCTAAATTTTATCCTCCATCACTTAGGAGACAAAAAGAAGAGGAATTTAATACCCTAAGGCAAGGAACGATGTCTGTCATGGAGTATGCTGCCAAATTTATGGAGCTGTCACGATTTGCACCTCATATGGTTGCAAGTGAGGAGTTAAGAATGAATCGTTTTGAAAGAGGGCTTAATTGGAACCTCCGTGATAGATTATCCACCCACACATGCCTAAGTTATCAGGAAATGTATGATAAGGCAACAAACGCTGAGAGAATAATGAAAGAGAGGGATGATGAACAAAATAAGTTTAAATGGAAGTATGAGGGTGATAGAACTGGGGGACGAAACTACCAAAAACAGCCAAATATAGCTGGGGGGAAAAATTTCTCTAACTCATACCCAGGAAAATACCAAGGAATGAAATGTGGAAAGTGTGGGTATACTAATCATACGACAGACCAATGTAGGAACTCTAACCCGAGATGTTTTGAGTGTGGGAGTCTGGATCACAAAAGAAATAACTTTCCAATAGTTAGAAGACGAATGATGGGCACTAACTCAACCTTCAACCCGACAAAACCCCCTCAAAGACCACTCAAAAACTTTGCACCAAAGGAGACCCCAACATCGGGACGTGTGTATGTGATGAACCCTCAAGGGGAGGAACCTCAGAATGATGTAGCCACGGGTAACATTTTCCTTAACTCTATTCCTGTTAACGTATTATTTGATACTGGAGCATCACACTCTTTTATATCTCGAACCTTAAGTGAGAAATTGAAATTAACTCCTGACAATCAAAATGTAAACTTATCCATAGGACTACCAACTGGAAAGGTCATTTCATGCTCGACTGTTTATAGAAATTGCGGTTTGACCATAGAAGGAAATCTTATACCCGTCGACTTAGTGCAACTTGACCTTCATGATTTTGATATAATTCTAGGAATGGATTGGCTTATTAAAAATCATGTAGTTGTAAATTGCTATGAGGGTACTGTAACCATTAGAAAACCCGAGGGAGGAGAAATAACTTTTCGAAAGCGAAAAGGTCGTACAAAGGGGATAATTATATCTGCCATGAGAGCGCTAAAATTATTACGACAAGGATGTGAAGGCTATCTTTGTGAAGTAGTCAAACATAAAGAGCATGAACCTTCAATTCAGGATATACCTATAGTGAATGAATTTCCTGACGTATTTCCAGAAGAAATTCCAGGAATGCCCCCGCAAAGGGAAATTGATTTTTCTATAGAATTAGTACCTGGTACTGCCCCAATTTCTAAAGCCCCTTATAGGATGGCTCCTGCTGAGTTGAAAGAATTAAAAGAACAACTAGATGAGCTGTTAGAAAAAGGTTACATACGACCTAGTACATCACCTTGGGGTGCACCTGTACTTTTTGTAAAGAAAAAGGACGGTAGTTTACGCTTGTGTATAGATTATCGAGAACTCAATAAGGTCACCATTAAGAATAAATACCCATTACCCCGTATAGATGATTTATTTGACCAACTTCGTGGAGCTACCACATTTTCAAAAATAGATCTTCGATCAGGATACCATCAGTTGAGGATAAAACCCGAGGATATACCAAAAAAAGCCTTTAGAACTCGTTATGGACATTATGAATTTGTAGTTATGCCCTTTGGTCTCACAAATGCTCCGGCAGTTTTTATGGATCTTATAAATAGAGTATTTAAACCTTACTTAGACAAATTTGTGGTTGTTTTTATCGATGATATATTAGTCTACTCAAAATCGGAGGATGAACATCGTGATCATTTGAGGATAGTTCTAGAAACCCTGAGGAAGAATCAATTGTATGTAAAATTTTCGAAATGTGAGTTTTGGTTAAAAGAGGTAGTGTTTCTAGGACATGTCATATCAAAAGAAGGAATCAAGGTAGACCCTCAGAAGGTTGAAGCAATTACCAACTGGGCCAGACCAAAGAATGTAACAGAAGTACGAAGTTTTCTTGGATTGGCCGGGTATTACCGTCGTTTTGTGGAAAATTTCTCTAAAATTGCCCAACCACTCACTAACCTTATTAAGAAAAGTACAAAGTTTGAATGGAGTGAAAAGTGTGAAGAGGCGTTTAATGAACTTAAGAAGCGACTTACCTCAGCTCCTATCTTAGCACTTCCAAATGATAAGGATGAATTTGAAATATACAGTGACGCCTCTAAACAAGGGTTAGGCTGTGTCCTAACGCAAAAAGGGAAAGTTATTGCATATGCATCTAGACAACTCAAACCTTATGAACAGAATTATCCTACCCATGATTTAGAAATGGCAGCAGTGATCTTCGCACTGAAAATTTGGAGACATTACCTGTACGGTGTCCACTGTCGTATATATACAGATCATAAAAGCCTAAAGTACATTTTCACCCAGAAAGAGATTAACATGAGGCAACGCAGATGGCTTGAACTCCTCAAGGATTATGACGTAGACATCCAATATCACCCAGGGAAGGCCAATGTGGTAGCCGATGCCCTTAGCCGTAAACGACTCACCCTTAATACACTAGAAATACAACAACCAATACTTCAAAATCACGTTGAAAAATTAGGTGTCGAGCTGGTTATTGGTGATGTAATTGGACTTATAGCAGCTCTAGAAATAAAACCAACCTTGAGTGAGGAGATAAAAGCAGCGCAGAAAACCGATCCACAATTAGAGAAAATTTGGAAGGATGTACAAATAGGAAAGGCACCTGGTTTCTTGAACCAAGACGATGGATCATTATGGTATCATGAAAGGCTCTGCGTACCTAATAACGAAAACATAAAGAGAAGAATCATGGATGAGGCACATAATTCCCCGTATTCTATACACCCTGGGGGAAACAAGATGTATAAAGACATACGACAAAACTTCTGGTGGAGCAATATGAAACACGATGTTATTGAATATGTGGCAAAATGTTTGACGTGTCAGCAAGTCAAAATAGAACACCAACGACCTGGAGGACTCTTACAACCTTTGCATATTCCTACGTGGAAGTGGGATTCTATAGCAATGGATTTTGTCACAGGATTGCCTGTAACGTCTCAAGGAATGAATGAAATATGGGTAGTCGTAGACAGATTAACCAAAAGTGCACATTTCTTAGCAACCAAGACCACGTGGAATTCTGCGCAGTTAGCTAAGAAATACATAAAGGAAGTTGTGAGGTTGCATGGGATTCCCACAACCATTGTCTCAGACCGAGACACAAACTTTTTAGCTAAGTTTTGGAAAAGTTTCCAAAATGCCTTAGGAACTCAACTGAACTTTAGTACTGCTTTTCACCCTCAAACAGATGGTCAAACAGAAAGGACAATACAAACCCTAGAAGACTTGTTAAGGGCTTGTGTCCTAGAATTTCAAGGATCTTGGGAACAACACCTACCCTTAGTGGAATTTTCCTATAATAACAGCTATCATTCTAGTATCGGGATGGCCCCATATGAAGCTCTATATGGTAGAAAGTGTCGAACGCCTCTGTGCTGGAGTGATATTGACGAGTCAAAAATCACTGGACCCGACTTAATTTTAGAAACCACTGAGAAGGTAAGGATTATACAAGAGAAAATGAAAGCATCCCAAAGCCGACAAAAGAGTTATGCTGACCTCAAAAGACGCCCGGTGGAATTTGAAGTAGGAGATTCGGTTTTCCTAAAAGTATCCCCTACCAAAGGAGTCATACGATTTGGGAAACAAAGAAAACTAAGCCCTAGGTATATAGGTCCGTTTAAGATAGTGCAAAGAATAGGAGACGTGGCATACCGATTATCTTTACCTATAGAACTTTCCAGAATTCAAGATGTTTTTCATGTCTCACTCTTAAGAAAATATATTCCTGACCCTAGGCATATTATCAATGTAGCCCCAACATAAGTAAGAGAAAATTTGACCTATGATGAGCAGCCTATCCAAATTTTGGACCGTAAAGAGAAAGTTCTTCGTAATAAAACGGTTCCACTCGTTAAGGTATTGTGGGCATATCATGATGAAACCGAAGCAACCTGGGAGACAGAGCAAGAAATGAGAAGCAAATATCCTCATCTTTTTCTCTAGAAGGTAAATTAAGTTTCGGGACGAAACTTATTTTAAGGGGGGTAGAATGTAATAACCCTTGCAAAAAAAAAAAAAAAAAATAAAAAAAAAAAAATAAATTAATAGAAATAATAATATTGTGAATTAGAAAGTCTACTTAACTTTTAAAACACTATTGTAATAAGAATTTTTAAGTCCAATTTAGGATTTGGAATATCTGATTTCTATTGTAAACAAATTACTAAGTTTAAAAGTAAATTGCGTCTTAATTTATTCAAAAAGAAAATGAATGACAAAATAATACAATAGACTATATCATGGACCCATGGTAAAAATATCTAAGATATTTTTTAACTATATTGACTTTTCGATAAGTTAAAGGGGTAAAATCATTGACTTTTCGACAAGACGAAGAGGTAAAAATAAATGAAAGGCAATTAAGTGTGCCAAATGGCACCATTTACATTAGAGGAAGTAAAAAAGATGGTTTTGACTTCTTCTCTTTAACCGACTTATGTGGATTATAAATAGGGGAGGGGGGGACCAATGTCATAATCAAACAAGTCAAGTAATAAAAGGTAATAATAATAATAATAAATAAAATACGTAATAGTAGTGCTTTGAGTAGTAGTTATAATACAAAACTAAGGTGAGCAAAAGGTGAGTAAGGAAATTCAAGTCATCGTACGCAGCCAATCGTATAGGGTATGGGTCTTATTCTTTTTCTAAAATTAGTGTCATAGTAAATAATAATATTATATTTGAATATAATAAATTGTCTTAATACTCACATTATATTTAAAAGTATAAAATAATGTGTCGTTATAATGTCCTTTTGTCCTGTTATATTATAATGATTGCTTGTGTTTATATCATTTTATGACCTATATTATGTACGAGACCGTTAATGAATACGATTATATCAATTGTAAAACCTGTGTACATAGAGGTGGGCTTAGCCCGGCAGGGAATTTGAAATTCCATTATTTATCCGGCATGTGCCGAGGTGGGTCTTAGACCTTGCAGATACAGAAAATGTATATATATCCTATGTACACAGGGGAAAAGTTTGTCTCTAAAATGCAAGATAAGTACAATAATCCTCGTACATTAATAATGCATTAATTTTGGTAAAAAGGATAATTCTCATACTCAGTCAGTGGTAGACTGACCCTGTTTATGTTAAATCTTTTCAGGTACTGACTTTATAGAAGGGCGGGAATGAGAGATAAAATCACTTTTAGTTATTATAATGCCAGTTTTATTTAAATAAATAACGTTTTGTAGTAATATTTTTAATTCTGTATGGATACTATTAGCCTTGTATTCCCTGTTAGGGAATACGGCGGTAACGCTCTTTAATTTCCGCTGTTTTAAATAAATAAAGGATATGTTTTATTTTATACTGAAAATTTGCAGGGCGTTACAACAACGCAAAAAAAATATACGAAACCGTTATTTATATTAAAAATAAGATTTTCTAAAAATTTCAGATTTTACATTAAAAAAAACGGTTTTTTTAAAAAAAACCGTTATTTTTAATTATTAAAAAAATGGTTTTTTTTAAAAACCGTTATTTTTAATTATTAAAAAAAACGGTTTTTTAAAAAAACCGTTATTTTTAATAATTATTAAAAAAAACAGTTGTTTTAAAAAACCGTTTTAAAAAATTCATTTTTTTTAAAAAAAAAAATAAAATTACGAAATTGCTGTAATTACATATAAATTATCAAAATACAATTTATATAAATTATCAAAATACAATTAATATAAATTATCAAAATACAATTATATAAATTATCAAAATACAATATAAATTATCTAAATACAATTTCTAGATACAATTTATATAAATTATCAAAAAATATGATTTTGTAGTATATCGCTAAAAATACACCTTAAACGACGTAACCTATGCAAACGAAAATGAAAATTGAATACACCTTGATTATTCCTGCAAAAAACTCAATCCGTACTCATTCAACAATAATAATATATATTTTTATAATACTACGATTTCGTTTGCATAGGTTACGTAGTATTATAAAAACAACAACAAATCGTTTATAAAAGCAAAGATACTTGCCTTTTTATATAGCTAAATACAAATTTTCCCCGCATATCTCGTTCCTCGTCAATTTCTTGCGCCGTATATGATGTTCCAGGTGGATTTAGCGATATACTACAAAAAGAAAAAAAATATATAATTATCTTAGTGCGTAATAATAAAATAGATACTTAAAAGCTTAATCTAACCATCGTAGTTCAAGCCGTCGAAACCAACGCTATCGGCGGACCCACCGTCCTTTGAACACCTAAGTATGGTAGAGTGCAGCGGGATCTTTTCGTAGGTGAAAACGGAGTTGCATTCCGATTGGCGGTGACCAAGTAATGGGCCGTCAAAGTTGGTAGGAGGTTATCGTTTGTCAAAACTTCAAACGGCCATAACTTTGCGCCAGAGTGTCCGATTGGGGCAAATTTTTTTTTCAAACTGCTTAACTTTTCGAGATCTACGCAATGGGCATGCCCCAAAGGGGCATTGACGTCCGAATAATTTTTCAAAAAAATGCCTCTAAAAGGGTGTTTTGGCCCTTTTAAAGTTTTACGACGCAAACAAATCTCCAATACTAAATATCGTCCATCAACAACTCCGTATTACTCCTTCATATTACCACATATGAATTATTACTCCGTATTAGCACGTATTATTACTCCGTATTACTAAGTATTATTACTCTGTATTACTAAGTATTATTACTCCATATTACTAAGTATTATTACTCCGTCTACACACACCCTCACCCTCATACAACAACAACATCTACAACTACAACTACAATGCAACTACAACTACAACGAACATACGTAACACCAACGACAACGGGCACATCGTCAATCTGCCCCACCCAGCCCCACCCTTGTCCCCACCGTGCCCCACCCCACACCCTAACCCTCAATTAACAACAACAACAACAACAACAACAACAACAACAAGTGCTCAAGAAGAAGAAGAAGAAGAAGAAGAAGAAGAAGAATGAAAAACGAATGCATAATACAATACATAAAAAGAATGAAAAACGAATGAACAACAACAACAACAACAACAACAACAACAACATACATACAATAAAATCAAATAAAAAAACGAAATTAGGGCATAAAACGAATGCACAATACATAAAAATAATGAAAAACGAACCTCTTTAAGAAATATAAATTAGGGTTTAGGCAAACTTCGAACAAAGTATACTTTAAAACTAAATTAAACGAATCAACAATATTGAAACCTAATATAATTGAAAGATAAATTTCGAATGAATAATTGAAAATATTATATGAACAAAGGGAGAAATTGAAAAATAATGAAGTAGCAGTAGAAAAACGTATTAAAATATTGGGATGAAAGAGCAGTAAGTTGAAGATGGAGAATAAAATTAAAGAAAAAAAAAAACCTTTTAAACTTCCTACGTACTAAAAAAAATATTGAGCGCGAACTTAAATTTATTCAAAAATATACTATTAAAAACGGTTTATAGCTATAAACCGTCGTTTATAGTGCATTTTTAACAACGGTTTATGTTTAAACCGTTTTTAAAAGTGATAATTAAAAACGGTTTTCACATATAAACCGTTGTTTATAAGGTACTATAAACAACGGTTCTAATGTTAAAACTGTTTTTAATTGTTTTTTTTTATAAGATTTTGTTTATTATTATATAAGTATAAGAATTAAAATTATATGAGTATGAGAATTAGAATTTAATTAGGTAAAAATAAATTTAATATAAGGAAAGAAATCATATTCATATATATATATATATATATATATATATATATATATATATATATATATATATATATATATATATATATATATATATATATATATATATATATATATATATATATATATATATAGATATATATATAGAATTTATATTTTTATTTATGATAACAAAATTAGTTATTTTACTATTGGCTAGCTACTAGGAAATAGTTTAAATAATTAAAATAAGGAGAGATCGAGTCCATATATATACTCAAATTTATATACTCAAATTGTATACTTTTAATTTCTAATAGTATTGAATTAATTAGTATTGGATTATTATGTTTAAAAAAAAAAGTATTTTAAACATATAGCTTTTAAGGTAATAAATTAGGATACATAAATATTATGAGTATAGTTATTTAAAACGAATTAGCATTGAATTATTTCGTTTTTTTTTTTTTGGTTTTTAATTAAAAAAAATGGTTTACTAGTTATAAGTTATTTAAAGTCCACATTAAAAACAACAAAAAAATATACCCACCGTTTTTTATTATTTGTGTCAAATAAAACGGTTTTTATGCTTAAAAACCGTTTTTTATAATGTTAATTGAATATAACGCTTTTTTAATTACGAAACCGTTATTTAAAGTCTAACTAAAAACAACACATTTTTGTTAATAACCGTTTTCTTTAGTATAACCGTTGTTTATAATTGTTTTTCCGTTGTTTTTAGTTATGAGTTAGATTTGGCGCCTATAGATTAAACAACGGAAATTTTTTTGTCGTTGTTTATAATATTATAAACAACGGCAAGGCTAATTTGTGTTGTTTTTGCTCCGTTGTTTTTGCTCAGATTTGTAGTAGTGTTCACTAAATGAAGGTGTCCCGGGACCTTGGGTCGGGATTTGAAGTTTTCATAATCATCCTAGACCTCGTCCCTACTCATGAGCCTCGTCCCTATGCCTTGGGACGACAAGAAAGCACGGAAAAAAAAACTAAGTACAAGAAAGTGCAATTTGAGGAGCAAAACTGAACTCCACGGGACAAGGGTCATCCCGGTCGGGTCAGGGTGGTCCCGGACGGGACAGTGGTCCCGGAGCCCAGGGACGGGGTGTGACGCCTCGTGTGCTTAAAATAAATCGTCTATTTGAAGGAGCTTTTGATCATAATTCGTTCTCAACTTTTTACTGCATTTTCTAAACCCTTAAAACATTGTTCTCAAGAATTCCTAGGTTTTGGAATGAAACTAGATGGATTAAGTTTCACTCAAGGAGACAACAAAATCGACTTGTGATGTTCTTGAAAATCTCGGCCAACATGAAGTATTTTTGTGTTAAATTTTCTGATTTTTGTGAAACAAAAAGGAAACATAAAAGATAGTTCTAAATCTAAACACAAAGTAATAGATTTAGGTTTTAATTAGTTAAGCACTAAGCCACTAACTAATTACTCACTAAACTCAAGCACAAAGCTAAGAGAAAAATAAAAACACTCAAATAAACTCTAGGGTTTTTCTTCTCATTCAAATCTGAAAAATTATGATGTTAGAGTGAGGGTTTATATAGTACCCTTGCTCTAATCTTGGCCTTACATTTCAAAGCTAATCTAAGGGCTACAAATAACCCACAAAAACAACAATAAAAACGGCTACAAGCCTCACATGAGCTGAAATTTTAAATGAAAACAAAAAGCATAAAGGTTGATGTTGACACTTGACTCAATCCTCTCCCTTCTTTGTTTAGGTGGTCATCAAGGGTCTTGATAGAGCCTTGGCTTGAGAGTAGGACGGTCCAATGCTCCACATTTTGATTTTTACAAACTAAAACAATAAAGCATAAAGAACGGCGTGAATGAAAATGGCGTAAAACATAAAACAATGTGATGGTTTTGGGAATTGATTGTGGCGGCTCCATGGGACCTCCTTGAGCTAACTTTTGTGAGCCATGTGAGTCCTTTTATTGGAGGATTGACTCACATGGGTGCACCAATTTGACCACATTCAAAATAGCATTTTCCTTGACCTTTTAATTGCTCTCCAACTTGACTTCCCTTGACTTCCCTTGACCACTAAGTATGGCTTGATTGACCATAGAATTGACTTGACTTAGCTCTTAGTGGCCCCTAGACCCAAGACCTAGGCTTGGGTTGGAGCCCAAGGACTCGATCCTTGGCCTACCTCTTCTCCATCCTTGCTCACCTTGACCATTCTTGGTCCAATCTCCTCTCCTTGGAAAGGATTTGCCCTCAAATCCTTGGAGATCTTTTCTTTGTCCTCTCTACTCGATTTCTTGCTTGAATTCCGACTTAGCACTCGATCAACCTTGGCCCTCATAAGCTTAGCCTTCCATGGACACCACTTGATTAGAGTTTGGAAAAGAGGTTGACCCCCTTGGAGTTGGCTTGATTGAACGGCCATGTTCTCCTCCTTACCCACGGTTTGTTTCTCTACACACTCTTGCTCGAGTACACTCTTGAGTCCATGGTTCGTAGGCATGCTTTTCATCCATTCTTGCCCATGATCAAGCCCTTCAATGATCCTCCACCTCATGGACCCGCTTGATCTCTCTATGCCATCGATTTTTGCTCTATCATTGACCACATTCTCGTTGTAGTCGATTGTTTCATTGTTGATTGATGCATCACCGTCGTGTTGCTCCTCTCCTAGAATTCTTCTTATCATTCTCGGCCTTCCCTCTTGTTCTAGGCTCACCATCTCTTCGCCTTCACTCCTAGTCGGCTCCTCACCCACCTCTTTGCTAGGACTCCCTTCCTTGAATGATTCGAACAAACAAGCATTGGCCTTATAACCCATCATTCGTGGTAGGGGGGCTAGAATTATAAGCTTTTCACCGTATTTGAACGAGTAGGTGTTATTTCTTCCATGATGGGAAGAATTCTTCTCATATTCCCATGGCCTACCAAGCAACACATGACACGCATCCATGTCCAACACCTCACACACAATCTCATCCTTATAGTCTTGTCCAATTGAGAACGAGACTTTGCATTGCTTATCGACCTTTACCTCGGCTCCTTGATTAAGCCACCTTAGCTTGTAAGGATGAGGGTGCTTCAAAGTAGGTAAGGCAAGTTTATCAATGAGGGTTTTTGAAGCAACATTAACACAACTTCCTCCATCAATAATTAGATTACACACTCTCCCCTTGATTGTACACTTGGACCGAAAAATTTGGTGCCTTTGGTCCATGCTCTCATTTGATTCTTGAGTGTGCATCACTCGCCACGTGACCAGGCTCAACCCCGAGTCCGGGGGAACTAGGGTTTCGGCCACCTTCACCTCCTCTATTCCCTCTTTTTTCTCTTCCTCACAAACTAAGACCTCATCATCTCCCCAATGCACTACTTCACTTGTGTTCAAGGTCCTCTTGCTAGGGCACTCCTTAGCAAAATGACCATATCCTTGACATTGGTAGCACTTTTTGAGAGGAATTGTTTTAGGGCCATAGTCAATTCCACTTTCCCTTATCAACACTTGATGGCTTGGTAGTAGGACAAGGCTCGACTATTTTGACCCCTCCTTGGCTCGTGTTAGGAGTGGCCTTGGTGGAGTGTTTGGCCGTGTCCCCTCTTCCCTTCTCTAGCCTCTCAACTCTCATGGCCATAGTGACGGCCTCATCGAATGACCATAAATTTTGCATCTTGACCCGGTTTGCTATCCTAGGGTTTAGACCCTCGACAAATCTTGCAATCTTTTGCTCGGGTTTTTCGTTCATCTCACATTGTAAAGTGAGTTGTTCAAAGTCCCTAAGGTAGGATTCGATGGGTTGTGTCTCTTGTTTGAGTTGAGCCAATCTAAGGAACATGTCTTGAGTGTAATCCTTGGGAACGAACTTATCTTTGAGCTTTTTCTTGAGTTTGAGCCATGACCTAATGGGTTCCTTTCCCTCTCGATTTCTTTGGTTCTTAAGGTTTTCATACCAAAGGGAGGCATAGCCTTTGAATTTCATGATGGCCACCTTAAAACACTTTCTATCGGGGTATTCTTTAAATTCAAAGATTCTTTCGACCGACCTAAGCCAATCTAGTAGATCCTCGGGATTAAGACTACCATAAAAGTCGGGAATTTCTACCTTGATGTCTCGGTCATGATCTCTTGGGTGAACTTCAAGGGACTCCTCTGAATCCGAGTATTGATCTTCCATGTGAGGAGGTGGTTGTCCTCTCCCACGGCCTCCAAACCCACGGCCCCTTCCCCCTCCACCCCTAGGTGGTGGTCTTGGTTCATGAATGTTTTGTTCCAAGAGGGTGTTTATAGCATTCATCATTAAAGTACAATTACCGGTGAGTTGAGTCAACTTCTCTTCTAAATCCGAAAGCCTCTTATCCTCTTCCATTTTGTGAAAATTTTGTGAGATTTTTGTGGAAGTTTTGTGGGAATAAACAAGGAAAAAGAAAGAAGGAGAAAAACGAAAAAAAAATGAAGAGGAAAACAAGAGTAAAAACCGAGAAATACAAAAACAAATCGAAAACAAGAACAAACCTAGGCTTTGATGACCAATTTGGAATGAAACTAGATAGATTAAGTTTCACTCAAGGAGACAACAAAATCGACTTGTGATGTTCTTGAAAATCTCGGCCAACATGAAGTATTTTTGTGTTAAATTTTCTGATTTTTGTGAAACAAAAAGGAAACATAAAAGATAGTTCTAAATCTAAACACAAAGTAAAAGATTTAGGTTTTAATTAGTTAAGCACTAAGCCACTAACTAATTACTCACTAAACTCAAGCACAAAGCTAAGAGAAAAATGAAAACACTCAAATAAACTCTAGGGTTTTTCTTCTCATTCAAATCTGAAAAATTATGATGTTAGAGTGAGGGTTTATATAGTACCCTTGCTCTAATCTTGGCCTTACATTTCAAAGCTAATCTAAGGGCTACAAATAACCCACAAAAACAACAATAAAAACGGCTACAAGCCTCACATGAGCTGAAATTTTAAATGAAAACAAAAAGCATAAAGGTTGATGTTGACACTTGACTCAATCCTCTCCCTTCTTTGTTTAGGTGGTCATCAAGGGTCTTGATAGAGCCTTGGCTTGAGAGTAGGACGGTCCAATGCTCCACATTTTGATTTTTACAAACTAAAACAATAAAGCATAAAGTAACGAAAGCGACATGAATGAAAATGACATAAAACATAAAACAATGTGATGGTTTTGGGAATTGATTGTAGCCGACTCCATGGGACCTCCTTGAGCTAACTTTTGTGAGCCATGTGAGTCCTTTTATTGGAGGATTGACTCACATGGGTGCACCCAATTTGACCACATTCAAAAATAGCATTTTCCTTGACCTTTTAATTGCTCTCCAACTTGACTTCCCTTGACTTCCCTTGACCACTAAGTATGGCTTGATTGACCATAGAATTGACTTGACTTAGCTCTTAGTGGCCCCTAGACCCAAGACCTAGGCTTGGGTTGGAGCCCAAGGACTCGACCCTTGGCCTACCTCTTCTCCATCCTTGCTCACCTTGACCATTCTTGGTCCAGGTTTCATACTTTTATAATTTTGTAATTTCAATTCCCGACTCGAGTACGTTGTTTTGATCATCCTATTTCGGTTTTGTTGCTTGAATTCATCTTGTTCTTCTTGGAATTTCTGATTGGTATTTGTTATTCTCTTCTCCCTTTTCATTTTAATTTCAATTCTAATTGTTCTTGATCATGTTTTTCTCTATTGTTCTTGCTTTTGTTGTTGATTTTGATATGTGTGAGTAGTCCTTTATCTAGGGGTGAAGGGTGAAGCATGGGTGTTGGTTTTGCTTGAGTTTGATGATCATCTTGAGTTAGGTTTTGTGTTGCTTTGTTTATGTCTTGCTTGATTGCTCTCATTGATTCCTTGATCACGTTTTAGCGAGTATCTAGCACCATTGAGCTTAAGAACGAAAGCCTAGTTCTAGGAGAGGCGCGAGACTAAACATTAAATTAGGACCCTCGTTTGTAAGTTGCGAGAGCCCGCATTCGAGACCTAGAGGAGCTTAAGACCGAGAGGCCGAGCATTATCCTTAGCATGTGCGATACCTACTCATTCCGATCATCATCCTTGGCCTTAACTTACCCATTGCCTAACCCGACTCCCTAGACCTTTTCCTTATAGTTTATACCCTTATCTTTCGCTATAGCTTTAGTAACCAAACCCTCATTCGAACCGAGACTAGAATCGTTCAAAGTAACCAACATAAACGACCATCTCTCTGTGGATACGATCCCGACTTACCCTAGCTACACTAGTGTTGAGTTTGGTATTATCTTTGACTAGGCGAGTGCGACTAAGCCTATCAAATTTTGGCGCCGTTGCCGGGGAGACGGCTTTTGTTTTTGTTGTTATTTGGTTCTTTTCTCTTTGTTTTTCTTGTCTCAAGGAACCTCAATTCCTTGAGGCCGCTACTTAAAGCTTCCTCTAGTGTTGTGTATGCCCACGAACACGTGTACGTCTCAAAAAGGCTTGGCAATTCAGTTTGACCCGGAGCCGGAACATACTTTCCTAAGGCGAAAGAACTTACTAAAGGACTTGGAAGCTACTTCTCCATCTACTTCATCCACCGAGGAAGTTCACGTTGAACCCGAACAAAAGAAAATGGTGAAGCTCTCGGATCATTCTAAGCCGACCGCGGCTCAAATTCCTACGGGCAATGCTATGCCCAATATCGCCGCTAATAACTTTGAAATGAAACTCGCATTCATAAACCTGATCGAGCGTAGTCAATTCGGAGGGAGTCCCGGTGAGGATCCAAATCTCCACATCCAAAACTTTTGTGATTATTGCTCTACAATAAAGCAAACGGGTGTAACTCAAGACCAAATACGGGAGATGCTCTTCCCATTTTCCCTCCGAGACAAAGCCAAGTTGTGGCTTAACTCCTTGAATCGTGTTGCTCTTGCGATCGTTGATTGGAACTCTCTTGTGCTTGCATTTTACCAAAAGTACTTTCCGCCGGAGAAGACCGCAATGTTAAGAAGCCAAATCACGAGCTTTCGCCAAAGGGGAGATGAGTCTCTCTTTGATGCGTGGGAACGCTACAAGGATTTGCAACGTCAATGCCCTCACCATGGCATGGACAAATGGTTTATTGTCATGCAGTTTTATAACGGTCTTTATAATGAGTCACGCCAAGTGCTTGACTCGGCGGCGAATGGTAGGTTCGACAACATTGATGTCGATGAGGCTATGGATACGATCGAGGCCATGGCCATTCACAACGCGCAATATGGGAGCTCTAGGAACATTCCTAGGAGCGGTGGTAAGAACGATAGCGATGCGGTGGCCATGCTCAGCGCGAAAATGGATGCCATGACCGCAATGATGATGAGTCAAATGCAAGCTGGTTCTTCAAATGCGGGTGGACAAACGGTGGCGGCGATGCACACTTCTCATGACGTGCCTTGCCATTCTTGTGGCGTTTCCGGTCATTCTTCTCATGAATGTCGAGGTATGTACGCACCCGTCCTAGCTTTTCAATCACAAAACAATCCTTACTCCAATTTCTACAATGAGGGTTACAAAAATACCCGAACTTGAGCTACAAAAGCCAAAATGTTTTGAACCCTCAACCTCACCAACAATCACAACACCAAAACAGCCCACAAAATTTCAGCTACAATAATCCTCGACCTTACAACCCTCCGGGCTTTAATCGCCCCAATTTTCAACCACAAAATGCTACACCACCCGTGCAAGTCGCTCCGTATTCGAGTGGTGATCCTATGATGAATGAAATGAGGGCCATGATGATGCAAATGGCCAAGACTCAAGAGACGATGATGGCTCAAATGCAAAAGAGCGATCAAGCGAAGGATGCGGCCATCAAAATGCTCGAGACACAAATGGCTCAACTTGCTTCCTCAAGTTCTCAAAGGAAGCCGGGTTCTCTTCCGTCGCAAGGCTCACAACCGCAACAACATGAGTCGATCAACGCCATTTCCTTGCGAAGTGGCACGAGCTACGATGGTCCACCAATGCCTACGGTTTTAAGTGAGGTAGACCCTTCTCTTGTCCCTAATGATATGCGTGCTTCTAGTGATGGTTTGGTAGGTACAAAGAGCAATGGAGCACAAGAAGGAGGAGTGGCCGTGGGACCCCTAGGAGGACCAGCCGTGAGTGGGCAAGGGCTGCCCAAGTAAGCCGTGGAGGGTGGTGCCATAGGAGGGGCAGCCGTGGATGGTGGTGCCAAGGAGACGCAGAGCAAGCCTGTCGAGCCTCCGATTCAAATCAAGTAGCCATTCTCGAGCCGAGTGGTAAAGTCTAAACTTGACACGCAATTTGGTAAGTTTATGGAGGTTGTCAAGGACCTCAAGGTAACTGTTCCTTTCACTGAGCTTGTCACTCAAGTTCCTGCTTGTGCAAAGTTTCTTAAAGACATCCTCACTCGAAAGAGATCGTTTAGCGAGGTCGAGACTGTGGCTTTTACCGCGGAATGTAGTGCTCTTTTGCAAAACCAGTCTCCTCCTAAGCTAAAGGATCCGGGTAGTTTCTCCATACCTTGCACTATTGGTACAGTTTCGATTCCTAACGCTTTATGTGATTTAGGTGCAAGTGTAAGCGTTCTGCCTTACTCCGTATGCGAGAAACTCAACATGGGGCCTTTAAAGGTTACAAACATCACGCTCCAAATGGCGGATCGTTCTGTCAAACGCCCTCTCGGTGTTTTGGAGGACGTTCCTGTCAAAGTGGGTAAGTTTTTCATCCCCGTTGACTTTATCGTTCTTGACATGGTCGAAGACTCCCAAATTCCTCTCTGTCGATACCCATATCCGTACCCTCCCAAACAAAACCCTGTGATGTATCACGGACTTTTATTACGCATGCTTTAACGTTGACTTAAACGGTTCTAACTAATGTCGAATTCATTTTGAGTCGTTTTAAATGTTAAAATGATTAAGGTCGCTTTACATCGCTTTAAATAAACGTTCATTTTGTCCATTTGGAGTCTAGCTAGGTCCTTGTCCCGCTTCATTTGGCATGAGCTTCGCATTTGCACTACAATTAGTCCTTTTACATTAACAAGGTCTAATTCAGCATTCCTAAATTCCTAAATTTAGGCCCGGTAGCTAAAACCGCTATTTAGCCCCCTCTTACACAAAATACGGCTTCACGTCTTACCTTATTTCACAAAAACTATGCAAATACACCCTTTTTCATTTTTCCGGGTCTCGGGCCCGAAACCGAGCCCAAACCCAAGCCTTTGGCCCGCACTCCAAAGCCCTAAGCATCACAAAATATCTCACAAATATCCCAGCACTTTTCTTGACGTGCAAATTCGAGATTATCACGAAATCTTTCAAAGATAGAGTTCAACCGAAACTTGGAAACTACACAAAAAACCCAACCTTCGAACCGCATAAGCTTATGCGGTTTGGTGAGGCAACCGCATAAGCCTATGCGGTTTGTCCAAGCAACCGCATAAGGCTATGCGGTTTCTAGGCCTGGTTTTATCCCCGATTTCCTAATTTCTCCGAGGTTTTTAGTATATATAGAGCCCTATACCTCGACATTCAGACACACTTTCAAATCACAATTCACAACCAGAATACATCTCTCACATCACAAATTCTCTCATCTTACACTTTTGCATCCACAAAAGCCTCAAGCACTCAAATCCTTGAGTTCAACACACCATCCCGTGTTGAATTCATCCTCCTTTTAAGTTCAAGAAGCGAAGCTCTGCCCAAATCTGAAGCGTCAGGACAAGGTAGGTACCGATCCACTTGGATCAAAGCTTTTTCTTATTTTCTATGGACTAACAAAGGGGTCTACACTTTAGCGCCCCCCCCGGCTTTGGCACCCAGCGCGCTTGCAATCCAAGTGTTCTATTCACTTCGGGTACACTCCATATCCGATGACACGCCAAAGTCGCATAAGCAACCGACCCTTATAAAATAAACCAATGGACAATTGAACTTTATTTTATTTGTATGCATCTTGCACCTTCTTATTTTGCATTAAAATCAACTTAAACAATGAATTCGACCTTTAACTGAACCGTATTCGTTAACAAGTTAAACATGCTAAACTGAGGGTTTTAATCAATCTTTTTACATCTGCATCTGCATTCTTTTACAAACTTATCGCACTTGTACGTAGCGATAACATTAGCTCAAATATCATCTTACAAGGATTGTTCTAGGTCAGTAGAGGCTATTTTTACATAGGCTTTTCTAAAAGGTTTTCATAAATCATTATTTGAATTAACTCTTTTTCTAAAGTACCCTCACCCCAGAATCCAACTGGTTTCACAAGCCTTAGATCTAGGGGTGTCGGCGTGCTCCAAAATCTAGGACATGTTTTTAACTTAGAACATGGTAGCGAGTTCCTATTTTCCGCGATAAATAGGTGGCGACTCCATACGATTCTTAAAGGTTTTTCCAACTTAATCTTTTAACTTTAAATCGCCCTAAAGCAAGACGCAGGAGTTGGGTCCGATCCCGGGTTCCAGGTTTGGCGACTCATTTGAGAGATCTTATTTTTAAAACCAAAAACTAGCTTTTTCTTTTTAAAAATAAAGAGGTGAAACTTGAAAGCCTTGAACAATCCAAGTATACATATTTGTGCTATGCACATTCGTTTCGAGCCCATTCCTTTTGCAATCTAGGCACCCTTTGCACCCTCGAGAGGTGGTTCCCACATGCAGCTTGTCCACTCGATAAAGCACATGCCGGACTAGCTTTCCTCTCGCCCTCTCCACGGCTTGCTTGAACGGCTATCTCGACCGCCCGGTGCTCTCTTGAGAAACCTATCGCCCGTAAGGAAATGAAGGGGTTAAGTATCTGCCAAAGCGTGCTCGAGGTAGTTGGAGGTGTGCACCGTGACTCATTTTCACCCTTTTTGAGTCATACGTACAAGTTCGAGGCTATGCACCCCATAGTCTTTTTCAAAACGAGCATTTGCATTCATATCTTCGAAAACTCGCTTAAACGTTTCAAAGATAAATGAACCTAACATCTAACAAACTAACACTTTTCAAACAAAACTCTCGCGAATTTTTGAAATAAGCTTTTTCAAAACTTCCTTTTTCACTAACAAGCAAAAACCCGAGTAAGGAATAAAACCCGAGCTCGCGGATTTCAATCTTCTAGGTCATACGGCCTAGTCTCTACATTTAACATCCTCGACTCGACTTGCTAATCGCTCTCGAGCCGAATCCTCTTCTTTTACACATCCGACTCGAGCTCACCTCGGCAAATCAACCGATGCTCGATTCGACGGATGCAAAGCAAAATCTTTTAACATCGAGACGAGATGTGCGCACACATCCTCGCCTCAAAAGCTTCCTTTAGTAAAACCTTTTCGAAAATCTCCTTTTTCAAGCTTAAAAAGTCTTTCAAAATAACGAAATGAGCTAAAATGAATGCCTAAAATGAATGTGAGTCTAGTGGGTCGGGTCGTGTCGCTAACATACCAAGTGAAATGCAGGCCTCAGCTGACTACTCACCATGAATCGCATCATCACCCCTCCCTTCAAACGCTCCTCAAAGATGGCTAACCTCAACAAACTGAAAACCCTCCGTCACCGCATTGACCAGCTCACCAAAAATATTGACAACTTGAAGGCCTTGCATCAATTTGAAGTTGCACGTTTGGAACAACGCTCCAAGGCCGACAAGCATGTCTCCCTCCACACTCTCGTCACCCAACTCCAAAGGGACGAAGAAGATTTCACCCAATATCTCGTCCGTTGGAGAGGATTACTTGCTCGGGTTCCGAATCCTCCACACGAAGACGAACTCATGTACACATTTCTCGGTAGCCTACGACCCGAGTGGCGAAGACACTTTGATTACGGCGGCCGAAAATTTGAAGAACTCATTGAAATTGCCCTCGGGCCCAAAGCAACCCCACAATCTATGACAATCAAGCAATCTTCCTCGGACCAACACCGTCATGGATTGCTCCTACTTGGTCACACCCACCAACAACCAAATCAATCTGAGTGCAGTTCGGTGATGGCGAAGGCGAAGAGTGGCCACCCACTAACAAAAGCGGTAGCTCAACTCTCGACTACTCCTTCCTCGAATAAAAACAAAAGCAACAAGAAGGAAAGAAAAAGAAGAGGGCAAGCGGTCAAAGCAAAGATCAAAAAGAAAAGAGCGGCGGTCAAAGTAAAGATCAAGAAGAAAAGGGCAAGCGGCGAGAAGGAGGACCAGGACGAGGTTTCACATCTCACGCTCTGGTCGTCCTTATCAAAATATTTTCACGGATGAACATGCCAGGAAAAAGCAAGCTGCGGTAGAAAAAGGCAAAGTAGTAGCCCAAGAGGATAACCCCTCTACAAGTACACCCTCCACCTCTACAATAATTCCACCACCAAACACGAGTAAGGTGCTTCAAGCAACTTCGCTCGCACAAAAGCCGATGTTTCCATCTGGGCCCTTTACGAGACTCGGTGAACATAGGAATGCATTCATTCGCGCTCTACAAATAGCATGTGCAGACTCGAGATCTCTCCGGATCAAATGGTCACCATGTCACTGTGGATTGGTTACCTGGGCTATCACCTTCTCAAATGATGACCTCCCGCATTTGGATCAAACCACAACCTCGCCCCTATACATCGGCGTTGAATGTATGAAGAAAACTTTGCCGTGTCCCTTGTTGATAACGGCTCTGCGATCAATGTTCTACCATTGGCCATCGCGCATCGCCTCGGCCTATCCGATAAAGACTTCACCCCGAGCATGGGCCGGAGTCAAGGCTTTCGGCCGTAACCCGACGTCACGTGAAAGGAACCATTTCTCTTCACATACGCGGTGGTCCCATAGAAAGAAAAGTCGAGTTTCAAGTCATCGACATGACCCTTCCTATAACATACTCTGGGGCGACCATGGATTCACTCCACCAAGGCCGTAACCTCTACTCTACATCAAAGGTTAAGATCCTCTCAACGAGGAAATCATAACCTTGAATGCCTCAAACTTCCGGCCCTCTTCGATACACCAAAGAGCCCAATTCCGCCAAAATTGTGGTGAACCCATGAGAAGACTTATGTGGTTTCGACTTCGAAGTTGGCGCTATCACACGTACACCAATCAAAACCTACAAACCTTTCAGAACAAAAAACAACAACAGCCTTTGGCTCACCATGGGCTTAGGCTACAAGCCCAAAAATGGCGACCACGAGAAGATGGTTAGGAAATTCAAAAACGAAAGTCAACCCACAAGGTCACCCTGCGACCTTACATCCTCGACCTGAACGCATACTTCACCCCCGGAGGAATGGTCGACGGGAACACCTCCCTTCGAGACATCATCCATTCATCCGAAGCTTGTTTCTCTAGTGAGGCCGAGCCCAATACACTCAAGGCCTCACCGAGCACCAAAAACGAAGAAATTGTCTCCACGATCATGCGAGACCGTCACTTCGATCCTAACTTACTCATAGCCGACGCCACAGACAAAACCCTCAACGGATGGTATAAGACGCTGAAATGGACCGATGCACAAGGTCACCACTTCCAGCTTATCACCGGTGAAGGACCACTCTTCGACCACGTCACTAATCTCAAAGACAAGGACGAGAGTGATTCAACCTCTAGCAACTCAAGCAGCTCAAGCAGCTCAAGCACCTCCAACGACACAGAAGATGAAGAAGAAGAAGAAGAAGTTCTTTTAGATTCTAATGCTCTTAGTGTCGGGTCATCTGTCGACCCATCTATCCTAGACTCTAGCTCTAGTTTAGATTTTCTATTTACGGAGGCTAGCTCCAAGCAATTTTCTGATTTGTCGAATAATTCTCTTCAAAATAATGAAATGAATAAATTTGCTTACGTCTTGTCTCAAAATAACAAAATACAAACAAACAAAAATCAACAAGCAACAAACAACACACAAAATACAAAAGACACCAACTCATGCGAAAGTGAATCATTAAACAAATACATTGCAAACCTTGTACACCCAAAAACACAAGACCCAATCATCGAGGAAACCATAACCATAAACGTGGGAACCCCCGAAGAACCAAGGGAACTACTACTAGGAGCCTCACTAGACGAACACGAGCGCACCCAATTTACACAACTCCTAAGCGAATTCAAGGACGTATTCGCTTGGTCATACAAAGACATGCCCGGCATCGAACGAAGCATCGCCGATGTAACACCCCGACTTTTCCTAATATTTATTATTTGTCTCATTTATATTCGTAAATTATTTCTCTTGATTTTCTCATTTCTTTTAGCTCGAGAAAATCAGTTTTCTTGTCGCGTGGTTAAGCTACTCTGTAGTCGGTACTTAAATACGGAGTAATTTAGCTAAAAACGGTGTATCTTCCTCATACGAACTCCGATTCAGGTGATTCAAAAGGCTAAACCGCGTATTTTTCCGACGCTGTCGCAACTGCCAACTTTTCAGGGGCAGAGCGAGCCGCTCCACCTTGGGAGCGAGCCGCTCCAGAAGAGCGAGCCGCTCTGGGCTCAGAGCGAGCCGCTCCACAGCGCGGGTTTGTTTTTCTAGGGTTTTCTCCGCGTTTTCTTTTGGCTCAAGACATGATATACTTCGTATAATCTATCCTAGGCAACCTAAACATCAGATTATCTATCCTAATCTTTCATTCTCTCATTTCCTCTCTTTTCCATCCACATTCATTCTCTCCATCTCTCAAGTTATCTCTCCAAAACTCATTCAATCACCATTGTTGCACTTTGAAGCTCTCATTCCGTTCATCCTAGTCTTTCCTAGCCTCTTTCCTTGGTGAATGACCTTCTTTTCCTCTCTTTTTATTTCTGGTTTCTTATTATTTTATGTGTTATGTTGTGTGTATTCATTGTTTGCTTGTTTGGCTTGGATTATCGAAGGAGAAGAAGGGTTTGAAGAGGGAGATACCATTCTTGTTGAAGAGGAGGACGAGTAGCACGAGTTTGAGGCTCTACAAAGGTAACTAGGTGTGATCTAGTCATGTTTTAGCATGTATGAGGCCTTGCTTGTGTTGTTGTTGATGTTCATGTTGTTGTTGTGATGTTGGTTGATGTTTTGTTCATAAAATCATGCTAGAAATGTTGGCCTCATACTAGGGTTGTCTTGTTATCATCTAGAATTGCATAACTATCATAATTTAATGCTGGTCATGTTAGTAAATGTCGAGAAATCGAGTTGGTGATGATTGATGATGTTGGCCGAAAGGCTAGGGTGAGGGCCGAAGCCCTTGTGATGTTTGTTCCTCGGTTTCTTCTTATTTTTGACTTAATTATGACGGTTTATGTTGTTAGCATAAGTCACCTTATGACAAGTTATGAATTAAATTGATTATAAGTTGTTAAATGATGATTTAATGCATGTACAAGTGAATTAATCACCTAAATCGATAGTTGGTCACGTGGTAATTGAGTTTGATGCATGAAACCGTGTTTTTGAAGTGTTGGACGTGTGGTATGCATGTTGGCCGTGAGTGGGGGACTCAGGCCGTGTGTGGGTGTGTGTGTGTGATGGTTGGTATGTCTCTTGTTTGAGTCTTGGCTTGTCATAGGTTGTTAACTATGCATTGTTGAATCATGTTGTACTGGTTTGATCACTAAATAACGAATTATGAGCATGTTAATCGAATGAATGGATTGTGTAGCATGTTGATCATCTTGTACCTTGTGTGTATGGTTGAATATGATGATAATGTGGCTTGTGTGTGTATAAGTATGGATGTGGTGGTTGTATGGTTGTGTTGGAGTGTTGGAGACAGGTTAACAGGTTAACAGGTTCACGCTTGGGTTAAGTTTGCACATGGGTACTGTTCTGGCACATGTGTGAGGAGATACAACGTCCTAGGATGGACGGATACCGCCCATGATCCCCTCGACTATTCTTGTTGTTTAGTTAGAGCGACTATGGGTTCTCAACCAGAAGGGTTAGAGACTATGGTTATGTTTATGTCGTCACCGTTCTTGTTGCTCGGTGGAATTTGGCCAAATTTAGACTTGTGATTATTGAGGAACTTCTTGTTCTTTGTTCGCCATAGGGTTTGGGTGATTCTTGTTGCTTCACCCGGTGATTCTTGTTGCTTCACCCAGTTCTCCGCTTACTCTCATGATTGGTTGGAAGAAGGATCGACTCGTGAGCGAGATGGGTTAGGACACAACCTTGGTTGTCCGTGATGTTTCATTGTTGTGTATTGTTGATTCTTCATTTGTATGTTTGTGGTTTATGTTGTTGTACATTTGTATTAGGCCGTAGGCCAGGTGAGCTTGTTTGCATTGTTGCTTATGTGCGTTATGTTAAAATATGACTGGGGAGCACCTAGTTACTCCCCACTGATTGTGGTTGTTGCTTCCTTTTTTTTATAGGTACGCGCGGGATGGGCTTATGTGTGAGAATGCCGTGAGGTTGAGACCCGTAGCATGCCTTTCGCGAGTTGTCTTGATAGCTGTCGAGTTGGTTTAGTTTGGATTAGACTTCATTTATGTTTTCATTTCATTGTACTTTGGTTTTGGTTTTGTAAGGGGTATTTATTCCCCACTTCTAGGCCTCAAGGCCTACCTTTCATCGTTGTTTAGTTGGTTAGTGAGTAATGATCCGGATTCCACGGTGTTTCCGCCACCGTGGCTCGCTTTTATTTTCTTTTATTTTATAAATCCTTTTTATTTCTTATTTTATTTTGTTGGAAAATCCGGGTTGTTACAGTTGGTATCAGAGCGAATACGCTCCCAACTCTCTTAGGTGAGTGAGTAGGATTTGACCTAGAACACCGAGTGAGAGTGTTGGGTAGACACATTAGGGGGTCTACGTTATTTGTGCATGTGTATGAGTAGTTGTGTGAATGGTGGTCTTAGGATTTCCACCATTAGATCATATGTTTGCTTTGGATGCAGGTACAGGAATGATGGAGTCATGCGAGGTCGGTTGTCGACTCGATAAATCTCTACATTTAAAATTTACTAGTCCTGCCTCTAAAATAGTCTTTAAAAGCTTTTGATTTGATTTAATCGTCGTTTTTAAATTTGTTTCTTTATTTCAAAATGTTTCACTCTGATAATTGCTTTCTTATGTACTACTTGGTTTCTTTGCTTTCATCGTACTCACCATTCTAGACTAAATCCTTTATACTTCTATTTTTTTACCAAATCATGTTATCATTCATTTTTAAATATCGACAAAAAAAGGGAGTATTTTTCATTCCGTTTTAACACACTTTTATGACCCTTCTTTTTAATATTATTCATTTGGGAGTTCTGTTTTATCAAAAAAAAAAAAATTTAGTCTATTTATGCCTTGTCGATCCCTTGTTTTAACTTTTCGATTTATTCGTTTCTTCAACTTTAATCATTTGAGTTTTCTAATTTAAAATCTCTCTCTTTCATTTGACCTTTCGAAATATCTAGAAATTTAACTCTTAAAATCTTTGATTCATACCGATTGATCAGCTAGAGCAAGAAAATTGAAGCCGAATTGCGAATGTGTGGTCCTACCATCAGAGCACGCAGCGGAATCTCCTAATCTAAGTCACCTACCGTATTCGTAGGGACGTCTTTCAGCTTGCTAGCTACGCTTGTCCTTAGTATATCCTTCTAATTCTTGATCTTATTATACAGTTGTTTTAAAACTAGCAGCTCGTGACTACAGTTAGAGTTTCTTTTTCCCCAATAAAATTTCTTATTATGTTCATCCTCATCTTTTTCAATAGATCGTGCGGAAATAATTTCTAAACTCTTTTATTTCAAAAATATTTTCAGTCAGTTCTATTAACAAAACCTATTTTTGTATAATTGTGCTATAATGGTTTATTTGTCCTTCTTGAACTTTCTTATTTTGTAACTATGTTGAGGAAAATTTTAATCGGTATCGTTTTACTTTACCATTCAATTTTAAACGCGTCAATACATTTTGATGGCTTTTTACTCAATCAAATTTGAAATGACTGGCATGTATCTACTGCTTCCACTTTTGATCAAAACCTCTTTGTTATCCTAAACCTTCTTTTATTAAGTTTTCTAATTTGAGAATTTAGTTTATTTAAATATTATTTATTCTACATGGTATTTTAGTAGCTTCATTTTTCTAAAATCACTGTCGTTTTGAAACTCAACTTTAACACTTCTCCTTTCAATCGTATCTTTTAATCATATTCTATATCTGTCAAACTTTTTAGGAATTTCCTTTTCGTCTCTCCTTCATAACAAAACCAATTTGAATTCTTTGTTAGAAACAAGTCGTATGCCCTCATTTGTGAAATCTTAAAGAGTATTTCTATTTTCCTTCATCGTTTCATATTAAAAATTTCTTTTGTCAAATTGGTGGTTGTTGAGCAGTTTCTTGCAAAAGATTTATTATGTCATATTTTTACTTAACTCTTTTCATTCCTTCTTTTCTTTCTTATTCATCATAACTCATTTGGTGTCATTCTGTCCCTTCTGTATTCTACATCGTAAACTATCACTGGTATTGTGATCTCAGTTATTACCTTTTGGTCTTGCCTTCGTGCCTTATGCTATCATGCCTCTCCAGTGTCTCTATAGAACTACACCCCTTATCTTTGAGCTAACTTTTAAGGTGCCGATCTTCTATTTCTTTCCTTCCAATGCCTTTCGATTGCCACTCACATCCTAATTTTGTAAGAACTCTTGGTGTCTTATTATCAATCTTGTCCCCGTTAAGTTCCCCTGATCACTTGCTTGTCAACTAGCGGCCGTAGGGTGATTTATCCTTCTCCAGCTCGAGACTTGATTCCTAGGTTGTCGCTGTTATGGGAGTCTTAGATGTTGGAGCTTAGAGGATTTGTAGCTAATGGTATGGATGTTTGGTTAGGTGGCGCACATGGTCGGTCGTGGTGGCCTGAGTGGATTCCTAGTTTGGTGACTTCTAGCTAGAGCTTTGCGAGGTAGCTTAACCGTTGCAAGATAATGTCTGTGAGTTATAGCCTTCGTGAGTGAAAGCTTAATATGCGATGAGTAGAGGTAAAGGAAATGATGGTATCTATGTAGGTAGTACTTTTGAGGATTCGATTATGATGGTATATGGGGTGTGATAATCATGAGTTAGTGAGAATTGAGAAGTGATATTGTGGTGAGCAGTAATAACCGGCTTTGAGGAAAAATTAATGGTTATAGTGAGCACGGTAAAACTTTGGGGTTTGTACCTTAAAGGATAATGTAGGAATGACAAGTGTGCATCCTGTGGTTTTGTGCATGTGTTAAGTGTAAGGAAATTCATTAATGGGAGGAGAGAATTCGAGGTCAGTAAGGTAGTGACATTCGAGGAAGGTATGGATAGACTTGTGTATGGTAATAATGGGTTGAGAGAGTAGTAAGCTTTTAACGATACATTTTGGTAGCTACGTGTTAGTATACGTGTGACTTGAGAATGAGATGATATGGTGTGACATAATTATGGTTATTTCGTTGTGGAGAGTGTGGATAGGTATGGGAAGCGATATAGACTTGAGCTTGGATCACGTTATGAGTGAGGGTATGAGGTTTGCCTTTGGCATTGATTTGAGGATTAGTTTGTGCGACAATTGTATTGGTGACATTAGTTAGGATGTCCACGGTTCTAAAATGCGTTTGGAGTGTGTTGAGATTTTGGATTGAGATACTATGTTGAGCTGATATGGACATACGAAGCTAATAATAGTCAATTTGGGTTGGTCGAGCATACGATGTATCTATGGTATACAAGTTTACATAAACTAGCGATCCACATCCGACCAGTTGGTGATATTGAGCTAATATAAGCGTCGTTGAGCGTTTCTATGCCCTTATTATCGAGGTGAGTAGAGTGAGCGATTCTTGTCTTGAGGACCATAGGAGTAGGTAGTTTTCTTAATCTATTGAGAGTATTCTTTTGTTCTCAAGTTTCGAGGACGAAACTTCTTTTTAGGGGGTAGGATTGTAACACCCTGACTTTTCCTAATATTTATTATTTGTCTCATTTATATTCGTAAATTATTTCTCTTGATTTTCTCATTTCTTTTAGCTCGAGAAAATCAGTTTTCTTGTCGCGTGGTTAAGCTACTCTGTAGTCGGTACTTAAATACGGAGTAATTTAGCTAAAAACGGTGTATCTTCCTCATACGAACTCCGATTCAGGTGATTCAAAAGGCTAAACCGCGTATTTTTCCGACGCTGTCGCAACTGCCAACTTTTCAGGGGCAGGGCGGGCCGCTCCACCTTGGGAGCGAGCCGCTCCAGAAGAAGCGAGCCGCTCTGGGCTCAGAGCGCTCCACAGCCATGAGTTTGTTTTTCTAGGGTTTTCTCCGCGTTTTCTTTTGGCTCAAGACATGATATACTTCGTATAATCTATCCTAGGCAACCTAAACATCAGATTATCTATCCTAATCTTTCATTCTCTCATTTCCTCTCTTTTCCATCCACATTCATTCTCTCCATCTCTCAAGTTATCTCTCCAAAACTCATTCAATCACCATTGTTGCACTTTGAAGCTCTCATTCCGTTCATCCTAGTCTTTCCTAGCCTCTTTCCTTGGTGAATGACCTTCTTTTCCTCTCTTTTTATTTCTGGTTTCTTATTATTTTATGTGTTATGTTGTGTGTATTCATTGTTTGCTTGTTTGGCTTGGATTATCGAAGGAGAAGAAGGGTTTGAAGAGGGAGATACCATTCTTGTTGAAGAGGAGGACGAGTAGCACGAGTTTGAGGCTCTACAAAGGTAACTAGGTGTGATCTAGTCATGTTTTAGCATGTATGAGGCCTTGCTTGTGTTGTTGTTGATGTTCATGTTGTTGTTGTGATGTTGGTTGATGTTTTGTTCATAAAATCATGCTAGAAATGTTGGCCTCATACTAGGGTTGTCTTGTTATCATCTAGAATTGCATAACTATCATAATTTAAAGCTGGTCATGTTAGTAAATGTCGAGAAATCGAGTTGGTGATGATTGATGATGTTGGCCGAAAGGCTAGGGTGAGGGCCGAAGCCCTTGTGATGTTTGTTCCTCGGTTTCTTCTTATTTTTGACTTAATTATGACGGTTTATGTTGTTAGCATAAGTCACCTTATGACAAGTTATGAATTAAATTGATTATAAGTTGTTAAATGATGATTTAATGCATGTACAAGTGAATTAATCACCTAAATCGATAGTTGGTCACGTGGTAATTGAGTTTGATGCATGAAACCGTGTTTTTGAAGTGTTGGACGTGTGGTATGCATGTTGGCCGTGAGTGGGGACTCGGGCCGTGTGTGGAGGTGTGTGTGTGTGATGGTTGGTATGTCTCTTGTTTGAGTCTTGGCTTGACAAAGGTTGTTAACTTAGCTTTGTTGTATCATGTTGTCCTGGTTTGACCCCTAAATAACGAATTATGAGCATGTTAATCGAATGAATGGATTGTGTAGCATGTTGATCATCTTGTACCTTGTGTGTATGGTTGAATATGATGATAATGTGGCTTGTGTGTGTATAAGTATGGATGTGGTGGTTGTATGGGTGTGTTGGAGTGTTGGGGACAAAGTTAACGAGGTTAACGAGGTTCACGCTTGGGTTAAGTTTGCACATGGAGTGCTGATACGGCACATGTGTGAGGAGATACAACGTCCTAGGATGGACGGATACCGCCCATGATCCCCTCGACTATTCTTGTTGTTTAGTTAGAGCGACTATGGGTTCTCAACCAGAAGGGTTAGAGACTATGGTTATGTTTATGTCGTCACCGTTCTTGTTGCTCGGTGGAATTTGGCCAAATTTAGACTTGTGATTATTGAGGAACTTCTTGTTCTTTGTTCGCCATAGGGTTTGGGTGATTCTTGTTGCTTCACCCGGTGATTCTTGTTGCTTCACCCAGTTCTCGCGCTTACTCTCATGATTGGTTGGAAGAAGGATCGACTCGTGGCGGATGGGTTAGGACACAACCTTGGTTGTCTTGTGATGTTTCATTGTTGTGTATTGTTGATTCTTACATTTGTATGTTTGTGGTTTATGTTGTTGTACATTTGTATTAGGCCGTAGGCCAGGTGAGCTTGTTTGCATTGTTGCTTATGCGTTATGTTAAAATATGACCTGGGAGCACCTAGTTACTCCCACCGATTGTGGTTGTTGCTTCCTTTTTTATAGGTGCAGCGGGATGGGCTTATGTGTGAGAATGCCGTGAGGTTGAGACCCGTAGCATGCCTTTCGCGAGTTGTCTTGATAGCTGTCGAGTTGGTTTAGTTTGGATTAGACTTCATTTATGTTTTCATTTCATTGTACTTTGGTTTTGGTTTTGTAAGGGGTATTTATTCCCCACTTCTAGGCCTCAAGGCCTACCTTTCATCGTTGTTTAGTTGGTTAGTGAGTAATGATCCGGATTCCACGGTGTTTCCGCCACCGTGGCTCGCTTTTATTTTCTTTTATTTTATAAATCCTTTTTATTTCTTATTTTATTTTGTTGGAAAATCCGGGTTGTTACAGCCGAGCACCGCATCCCCATCAAACCCGGTTACAAACCCGTCAAGCAAAAGCTAAGAAGACTACGTCCCGAATGGTCTCTTATGGTCAAGGAAGAAATCGAAAAACAACTACAAGCCGGTTTCATCCAAGTCATCGAGTATCCTGAATGGGTCTCAAACATGGTCCCAGTCCTGAAAAAGAATGGCAAAATTCGAGTATGCGTTGACTTTCGCGACTTGAACAAAGCTAGTCCCAAAGATGATTTTCCATTACCCCATGTGGACGTCCTAGTCGACAACACCGCCGACCACGCCCTCCTATCCTTCATGGGCTGACTCGCGAACTACAATCAAATCAAAATGTCACTCGAAGACATGGCAAAAGCGGCCTTCATTACACCATGGGGACATCTTTGCTACGATTATGCCCTTCGGCCTAATCAATGCGGTATGACATACCAACGCACCGCTTCTGACCCTTTTACACGACATGATGCATAAAGAAGTCGAAGTTTACGTCGACGATATGACCGTAAAGTCAAAGGAGAGAAGTGGTCACATCACTAACCTCCGCAAGTTCTTCATTCGCCTACGACAATACAAAATGCGCCTCAACCCCCAAAAATGTACTTTTGGAGTTAAATCCGGTAAACTACTAGGACACGTAGTGAGCCAAAGAGGCATCGAGGTCGACCCCTCGAAAGTCAAAGCAATCCTTGAAATGCGACCCCCGGAGAACCTCGACGAAATTCAAAGTTTCTTGGGCCAAATCCAATACATCTCGCGCTTCATTAGCAAACTCACCATGATATGTGAACCAGTTTTTAAGAAACTCAAGAAAACCGACCACGTTGAATGGGACGAAGAATGTCAAAAAGCATTTGACAAGGTCAAGGAATTGCTAACTAACCCACCAGTTCTGCGACCACCCCAAGCAGATCTACCGCTATCCCTATACCTTACAACCACATCTACCGCCATGGGCGCCATGCTCGCTCAAGAAATAAACGGCGAAGAACACGCAATCTACTACATAAGCAAGAAATTTCTCGATTACGAAACTCGATATTCACCCGTCGAGAAGAGTTGTCTAGCCTTAGTGTGGTCATCCAAGAAACTCCGTCATTATATGCTAGTACACCAAACGAAGGTCTATTCCCAAATGGACCCCGTAAAATATCTTTTCGAGAAACCTGTGCTTAACGGACGAATGGCCAGATGGACACTGCTCCTAGCCGAATTCGATCTTAAGTACGTACCCCTCAAAGCAATCAAGGGACGAGCAGTCTCCGATTTCCTAGCCGAAAATGCAATCAACGAAGAACCAATCATCGACACAACATCCCTTCCAGACGATGGGATCTACAACATCAACCAAGAACAATGGGAGTTATACTTCGATGGCTCCTCCAACTATCGAGGATGTGGAGTAGGAATACTTCTCATATCCCCGAATGGCGAACACACACCTTTATCCATCAAACTGGACATTGACGTTACAAACAACGCCGCGGAATACGAAGCATGCTTGCACGGTCTCCAAGCAGCGCTTGTACTCAACGCCCGCAATATAAGAGTCTATGGGGACTCCTCCCTCATAATCAACCAAGTATCCGGAGCATGGAAGATACTTAATGAAAACCTAGCACTATACCAAAACAAAATACAAGAACTCATAAACGAATTCTATCACGTAGAATTCATACACCTCCCGCGCGAAGAAAACCAATTCGCCGACGCATTATCCAAACTCGCATCACTAATCAACATACCCCCGGGGATGGAAACACTCCCCATTGTCGTGGAACGACGGAACGAACCCGCCTACATCTGTGACATTGAAACCGAGGAAGAACAAACAGACCCTTGGTACCAAGCAATCATCAACTACAAAACAAACGGTGAATACCCACCAAACATTGACAAACGAGCCAAACGCGCCCCTCGCTGTTATCATCACAATTAAGTGATGGAAATGGGCAAACTACTCAAAAAGACACCCCAAGGCACACTACTCTTATGTGTCGCTCACAAAAAGGGACAGGATATTATGTCCCAAGTTCACGATGGCGAAGTCACGGACCACACATGAACGCATTTACCCGAGCCATGTGCAAACAAATCATAAGGCTAGGATGGTACTGGACAACCATGGAAGCCGACTGCGCAAAATATGTCAAACATTGCCATAATTGTCAAATCTTTGCAAACGTACAACACATACCTCCTTCACCACTATACAGTTTAACCTCGCCATGGCCCTTCTCCACATGGGGAATTGACGTCATTGGCAAAGTACAACCCGTGGGAGCAGGAGGACACTGCTTCATCCTCGTGGCCATCGACTATTTCACCAAATGGGTCGAAGCCGCATCATACCGTACGCTAGGCACGAAAGAAGTTGCGAAATTCATACAAAACAACATCATTTGTCGCTACGGCATACCCCGCAATTCATCAGTGACCAAGGCACACACTTCCAAGGAGAGGTGGAACCACTCCTCCTCAAATACAAGATACAACGACACAAATCATCACCCTACCGACCACAAACTAACGGCGCGGTCGAGGCAGCAAACAAAACCGTCGTATCAATCCTCAAAAAGATGATCGACACCTGCCACGACTGGCCCAACAAAATCCCATTCGCATTATGGGGATACCGCACAACCATCCGCGCACACCAGGCATGACACCTATTTCCTAACCTCACGGGATGGAAGCGCTCAACTGTAGAAATCGAGATGCAATCCCGCCGAATTCTCATGGAAGCGCACATTCCTGAGGCCGAATGGGCACGCGAGCGATACGAACAACTCATCCTCTTAGGCGAAAGACGGTTACATTCACTAAATGCGGTCAAGATGTATCAATCTACCTACAACGCGCCTACAACAAGCGGGTCAAGCCACGAAACATCAAAGTGGGCGACCTAGTACTCAAATCGATCGAGCACCATTACCAATCGACCCAAGAGGAAAATTCAAACCCAATTGGGCGGACCGTATTTGGTCAAGGAAATCCTTCCCAGGAGCCGTGAAACTAATCGACCTTGACTGGTCGGGACTTAGACACCAACAAATCTTGATCAACTCAAGAAATACTACCCCTAAAACACAAACACTTCCGCAAAATTTCAAAACAAAACTCACTCTCGCATGAGTGAACTACGCTCGGTTTGATTCCACGCACTGTGGATACGTAGGCAGCTTTGCAAAGAGCTCAACCGAATCACACGAACTACGCCGGTTTGATTCTGTATTCAAAAGCAGATACGTAGGCAACTTGTCAAAAGTACAACCGAACTTTTTCTAGCACGCATGCCCAAAGCTTAAAAAGGTCAAGGGCGTTGCACTCACAAAAAGACACGCTCAAAGCTTAAAAAGGTCAAGAGCACAGTCAACACAAAACAAAACACAAATCCAAGTCCAAAGCTTAAAAAGGTCGAGGACTTAAGAACAGAACAAATCAAACAAAGATCCAAGTCCAAAGCTTAAAAAGGTCGAGGACATAAAAACGGAACAAGTCAAACAGGCAAATCCAAAGCTTAAAAAGGTCGAGGATTTTAAAACAAATGCAAATGTTCGAAGCTTAAAAAGGTCGAGAGCATTTTAAAACAAGCAAAAGAAAACAACGAGACAAGACAAAAGCAAATTAATTCTATTTTATTACTTTATTTAGAATTTTTCACAATTTAGAAAGGAGCTAGGAACAAGCCTCCTTAGCCCTTTATTTGAATCTAAAACATGTATTTAAATAAAGGAATCTTTCTAAACTAAACAAAACAAACTACTCAAGTCTTTTTCTGACGCTTTGGGTTGACCTCTTCATCTCCAAGAGGCCGATCCGCCACAACTTTCGACCTAAGGACGGGAGTAGATCTCTCAAAACCTGGGGGCTCGATCGGATCCTCATCCCGCTCAACTGGGGGCTCCTCGATCCTTGCCCCTAGGCGATCTTTAACGGTCACCTTCGGTCCAAGCCTTTCCCGCGCCGGTCTCGAAGTAGAAACACCTGCACCAACAGTACAAAGATCACCATAGTCCCTCCTTTCGCGCACCGCCTCATACGCCACGGAGGGCCTTGGCCCATTCTTTTCCCTCCTCCATTGATTCTCACCCTCCTTAGGATCATTGGCACGATACCACCGTGTATAGAAGTCCGTAACACGGCTAGACTCTATATGCTCCAAGACACCCAAGTAAATACGGTCCACCATCCCTGATCCAAGCATCAATCGCTTGGTTGTTTAGGACAACAACCCTCCAACCTCGAGTATCCTGCCGGGTATGGTTTGAGCAAGCCCGATTTGCCTCTTCAGGCGAAGAGGATGAATCCATACACCCCGTTCAAACCCGCACAGCATCAACCCACGAGACGCATTTGCAATAGACGGCGCCGTAACCGCCGTAATACCCCACCAAGACACATACCAACGAATGCTGCTCTCCTTCACAAACCACCGGTAGTAGTTTAGCGAACGCTCCCGAGGATCAGCCCAATCCATCTTCCGTGACGTCGTCCCTCGCGCCTTGAAGACACTTCCAAGGGGAAGAGCTTTATACACACTCGGCTCTCCATGAGCCAAGCGTTGAGAATCCTAGCGCAACCCCCTGCATTTGAGCTCGGACGATTAGCATAATCTGGCCGCCTAAGCCCAAGATGGTCTCCGCTAGGATCACCGCAGAAGGATCATATCCCACTCCATCTCTTCGCCAACACGAGCATACCTCGCGTTCCCGAACACCCCATCTGGCATGGACCCCGCAAAAGCATAACGATGAACCAAACAAAAAGCAAGGGCCCTCCGCCTAGAACGGTCCGAAATACTAGTATCAGCCTTATTCATATATCGTTGACACAAGAGAAGCATGTTTACCTTGCCTCCCTCAAACAAACCTCGCAAAGATGAGCGTTTGTCATCCCAAGGAAGTTTCGCAACATCCCGTTGTAACAAAGCTCACTCCTCACGGCCACAGGAGTAGTCCGTTTCGACCATCCAGCAATGGCCGAGAACTCCTCCATCAAAGGGCACACCTCTCCCCCGGGAAACCTAAAAACATGCAAACTAGGATCCCAATAATCTAAGCACGAATCAAGGAAGTCTAGATCGACTTTCATTTGACGAAAGCCAATAAATACACCCGCACCGTCATCATACACCGCCTTCTTCATTGCCGAACTCAAGGAGGAAGTCCACCTCTTCAAAAGAGCATCAAAATGCTCCTCCATTTTCTTGGACACAAAAAAAAAAAACTTTTATGAATATACCCAATATATTTGTGAAAGCAAAATTCTAAAGCAAAAAAAGAGAAGAGGAGTAGTTGTGAATGAATATTAACCCACGCACCCCCTCTCCTTATATAGGAAAACAATGTCCGAAATATGGAAATACAGCGCTACATCCAAGCCAACAAACCGCATGACACTATGCGGTTCGCTGTCCAAACCGCATAAGCTTTTGCGGTTTAACCCACGAACCGCATAAGCCTATGCGGTTTCAGGGGCTGGTTTTTCTCAAAATTTTCCTAATTTCGTCTTTCCTAAAACATTACAACCTACTTTGGGCTACGACATTCTTTCGTTGTTCCCCATACATCAACATCACGCTTCACTTTAGCAATCCCGATTCTTACCACGAGTCAACGCATAACATTTTTCGCGTTCATACGAGCTCATTTCGCATTTAAAATGAACTTTTCGCAAAACATTTTCACAATCTAAAATGAACATCAACGCATCCCACTCGGGAATCATATCATTTCTTCAACCAAGCCCACCAAACAGGTTTCTGAGCGAAGTTCAAGCTACAACAACAAAGTTCAAAGTTCAAGCTACAACGACATGTACATAAAGGTTCATACAATCTTTAAATACACAAATTCACTCGAGTGCCTACGTGATACTCGTCAAACTCACGCCGAATCGCTGCCTCTCGGCTCGACACAACCGAAGTGCTGCTCACCTAAGCCATCCTCCACTGTTGGCTATACGCCATAGCTTCTTACGCCTCCTTAGCCACCTGTGAAACACAACACAAACCCAGTTCACATTTCTCTCCATTTTGCCTTAATTTCACTCAAATTAAGTCAAACTTAGGGGGGAAATTTCAAAACAAACGCAGTCAACCCCAATTTACCTTAATTTCACCCAAATTAAACCAAACTGGAGGGGATAACACAAAAAACATGCAAATCACAAGTTTGATCATCGCTATGCTTCATACCTCGATCAAACTGGGGGCTTATACACATATACATACAATCACACAAGAACATACCTTCTTCACCTTGCTCGCCCAAATCCGCCCATGCCCACGTCCAAGTCACCGCAAGTCGGCCTACAGAACAAAGGTACGACGGACGCCCGAGTCATCATACTCGATAGTAGTAGGGAAGTCATCAGGCTGCTCTGCCATCTCGGGATCAAACTCCTGCAATACAAAACGCACACGTCAGGGAAATTTTTCGCAAAAATTACCTTACGCACCCCCAAACACCGAAGCACACATACCTCAATCGACCCACAAGCAAGCCGAGACTGAGCAAAATGGGCATAGTCTTCCCCAGACGTAGGAGGCTCACCGACTCTCCTCTCCATACAACGCCACACGATCCTGACAGAAACCCTCGCTTCAAACAGACCCTCGGCGGATCCTTAGGCACCACCGAGTCGCCACCCGCCTGAAAGACCAAACGCTTCCAAGGTACCAAACCGATCCATACGGTCGTCGCTATGTATAAAGCGCGGGTCTCTCGCACCGCAAACCTAGCCCCAATGCCCTCAGGAATATCCCTGTACTGGCCCCACGGGAATGGCACGAACTACAAAACAAACAGAACACGCTCACAAATACAGATACAATACAATCATTTTAAGTACACTCTATTTAAAATGGTTCAAGCACTAACCTGATCAAATCGCATTCGGTTCAGACGATCCCTAACATCATCATCATACGACCAGTTAAACGCAAAGACTACACATCGTACCCCGCACGCATCACGTACTCCTCACGATCCGCACAAAGACGCTGGGGGAGCAGAAAAGGAAAGTGGCTAAGAATCCACGACTGCACACAAGAAACAAAAACATGTTACAAAGACAAAAGACAACAAAAATGAACAACAATGCACCTAAGACAAAAACAAAATCAATGCGTACCTCCATCAAGAAGCCAGGCGCGACTAAGGACAGTCGCGACCCTCGATCCATAACCCGCGGTCTCACAGCATCCATGCAAAAACGAATGCACAAGCCCAGAGACGGCGTCACCCAGTCAAACGTCCCAATTGCATTCCAATCCAGGAGATGCATAAGGACCGATGTCGATGCCCGCTCACCCTTGTCGCCGAAGTACACGGCGCTCACAAACCACCACAACCACATACGAGCATTCTGCTCGTCGCTCCACTCCGAGGGGCCGTATTCGGTCTTCCCCTCAAAATACTCCAAGATGTAGCTCGTCTTGAAAGTGTAGGGGGGCGCACCCTCACAAATCACCTCCAAACCACCGCCAACCGCGGCAGTCACAACCTCGTCCACAACGGACGGCGCAAACTCAAAATCCATGTCGCGATCCCCAAACGGCAGCCCCGTTATGACCGCGTACTCAGACAAGGTAATGCCGGCCTCAAAGCCGGGCATATGGAACGTCGTCGTGGTGTCCCAATACCTATCCAAGAAGGCCCTGATCAACATCAGGTTCGGTTCGCCTGGCTTCTTCCCTGCAATCTCCCTCCAATGGCCGACCAACAGGCCAAAAGCACTACGCAGCACCCAAGCTTGCGCTCTCGGCGAAAGCTTCTCCTCAAAAGCACACATCACGGACGAGACACCCGAGAAAGTCCTCATCGAGCCTTTCTGCCAACCCATCGTCGCTCGATAGGAAACGTGTCTCTCCGGAGCAAGTAGAAGGTTATGGCCATCCCAACCCTTGGCAAAGGCCCTGTTCACGCGCGACCTTCGCGGCCTAGAGCTACTCGCTCTAGGCGCAGCCTCCTCGGCCTCCTCCTCAACAACATCCATCTCGGCTTCCAGCTCATCCACCAGCTCTTGAGCAAGCTCATCCTCAGGATCAGGCACAGGGACATTCCTCCCACGACCTCTACCTCGTGACTGACCACGTCTCGTGCGCAAGTCACGAGGGTCAGCATCCCTCTCACTACGCGTACGCCTCAAACCACTCGAGCTAGAGGCTCCCTCAGTCCTCGAGCTAGCACTCCTACGGGATTTCGATCTCGTAACACGACTAGAATCTTCCCCTGCAACCAAACACAACCAATACATACAACTATAATACATGCAAAGCATACCACTTGGCATACACATACACAAATACACACAAATAATACGCACATAATACATATACATCCCTTAACACATTACACTATACACCCTACAGAGCATTTTTAGGCCTAATTCATAATTAAGTCGAAAACCGTTCTCTACACCTCAAAATTACAACTTTATGGTTTCTATGCGCCATAATAGTCCCCAACAACAACCCATTACAAGCAATTGCATTTTGGTCACTCCGATCAAAAACCCCCAATTCGCCTTAATTACTCCGTATAACTACGACTTAAGACGGCGATTTGAAAGCCTTAGCTCGACATTTTCGCAAAACTAACGCTATAGGCATGCTATACACACTATGGGCATCCTACGCCGAACTTTAATTGAAATTCCGGGTCGGAAAATCCGGGTTCGTTTTCGGACCCGAAACCTAATTTGGACGTTTTTCACACAAAGACGGTCCAAATCACAATCAATTCACACATACATGCTAGCATGGCATAATGCAACACAATGACGTCAATTTCAAGCATTCAAACGGCAAATTTCAAGCAAAACTCGGGTTTTCATGCAAAACCCGTCTTTTCAACATTTCAAGGCAAAACTAGCTAATTACAGCGACAAGTAACGTAAAAGCAAGTTAAAATGGAGCATTACCTCGTTCCATAGCAAAGCAACGCAAGAAAAATGAGCAAAAACGGTTGAGAAATCGAAAAATGACGTTTTTAGAGTGAAGAAACCGAAAGTGTTATAATGAGCAACAAACACGGTGCTCTCGTGCCTTTATAGCCCTCCAATGGTCAACCAACGGGCCAAAAGCACTACGCAACACCCAAGCTTGCGCCCTCGGCGGAAGCTTCTCCTCAAAAGCACACATGGCGGACGAGACGCCCGAGAAAGTCCTCATCGAGCCCTTATCCCAACCCATCGTCGCTCGATAGGAAACGTGTCTCTCCGGAGCAAGCAAAAGGTTGTGGCCATCCCAACCCTTCGCGAAAGCCCTGTTCGCACGTGATTTTCGCGGCCTAGAGCTACTCGCCCTAGGCGCGACCTCCTCGACCTCCTCACCGCTTCCTCAAAGAACATCCATCTCACCTCCACCATCCACAAACTCCTGAGCAAACGCATCCGCCTCCTCCTCAGGATCGCGCACAGGGACATTTCTCCCACGGCCCCTACCTCGTGACTGACCACGTCTCGTGGGAAGATAACGAGGGTCAGCATCCCTCTCACTACGAGTACGCCTTAAGCCACTCGAGCTAGAGGCTCCCTCAGTCCTCGAGCTAGCACTCCTGCGAGATTTCGACCTCGTAATACGACTAGAACCTTCCCCTGCAACCAAACACAACCAAACACAGCAAATACATACAGTTATAACATACAACTTGGCATACACACACACAAATATACACAAATAACACGCACATAATACATATACATCCCTTAACACATTATACTATACTATACAGAGCATTTTTAGGCCTAATTCACAATTAAGCCAAAAACCGTTCTCTACATTCCAAAATTACAACTTTATGGTTTCTACGCACCATAATAGCCCCCAACAACAACCCATTACAAGCAATTGCATTTTGGTCACCCCGATCAAAAACCCCCAATTCGCCTTAATTACTCCGTATAACTACGACTTAAGACGGCGATTTGAAAGCCTTAACTCGACTTTTTCGCAAAACTAACGTTATAGGCATGCTATACTCGCTATGGGCATCCTACACCGAAGTTTAATTGAAATTCCGGGTCAGAAAATCCGGGTTCGTTTTCGGGCCCGAAACCTAATTTGGACGTTTTTCACGCAAAGACGGTCTAAATCACAATCAATTCACACACACATGCTAGCATGGCATAATGCAACATAATGACGTCAATTTCAAGCATTCAAACGGCAAATTTCAAGCAAAACTCGGGTTTTCATTCAAAACCCGTCTTTTCAACATTTCAAGGCAAAACTAGCTAATTACAACGACAAATAACGTAAAAGCAAGTTAAAATGGAGCATTACCTCGTTCCATAGCAAAGCAACGCAAGAAAAATGAGCAAAAACGGTTGAGAAATCGAAAAATGACGTTTTTAGAGTGAAGAAACCGAAAGTGTTATAATGAGCAACAAACACGGTGCTCTCGTGCCTTTATAGCCCCCTACTGCCACTAAGGCAAACCGCATAACCTTATGCGGTTTGCCCAACGAACCGCATAAGGCTATGCGGTTCACACTCCTGGTTTTTCTCGGTTTTTTTCTCGTTTTCCGCCTACTTTTCGACCCCTAGCTCATCCTAGCACCCATACAACTCCAAGTATGACCCGTGCTTGGGTCAAGGTATCACCTACAGTCCGCCATACGCGTATATCAAGCATTTAATATACGGTACAAAAGCAGAAGCACGAACGCTATTCACGAGCATTACATCATTTTTCCACCACGGAAGGCGATCATATGCAACCACAAATACATAGACACTCCTCGGCGAGCCCAAGCACAAGCACTCTGCAATATACACCTAACTCCAAGCATTTCACTCTACATAGACACTCCTCGGCGAGTTCAAGCACAAGCATTACACAGACGCTCTTTCACGAGGCCTACACTAGCACTTACACGAACATCTTACAAGCACAAGCACCAGCACCAACATTTGACATTACAAGCACACACAAAGGCACCAACAAACGACAACAAGCACGACGAAGACATTCAGCAGGCCGGCAGGCCCTAATAGCATGCACGGACCGCCAAGTCCTTAAAATGCGCACGCCCCTCCCCGCTTAGCCCGGTTCGAAGTCCTCGTCTCACCCATGGACACATGCTTCGTTCCGCTGACTATATCGAGACTGTAATGGTCCGGATATGGTCGAAGGAGTTTGACTAGCGCTCTAGTCCGAGCTCAAGAAAGCGGGGGCTCTGTGGATACCCATATCCGTACCCTCCCACACAAAAACCCTGTGATGTATCACGGACTTTTATTTCGCATGCTTTAACGTTGACTTAAACGGTTCTAATAATGTCGAATTCATTTTGAGTCGTTTTAAATGTTAAAATGATTAAGGTCGCTTTACATCGCTTTAAATAAACGTTCATTTTGTCCATTTGGAGTCTAGCTAGGTCCTTGTCCCGCTTCATTTGACATGAGCTTCGCATTTGCACTACTATTAGTCCTGTTACATTAACAAGGTCTAATTCAGTATTCCTAAATTCCTAAATTTAGGCCCCGTAGTAAAAACCGCTATTTAGCCCCCACTTACACCAAATACGGCTTCACGTCATACCTTATTTCACAAAAACTATGCAAATACACCCTTTTTCATTTTTCTCTCTCGGTCTAAACCGAGCCCAAACCCAAGCCTTTGGCCCGCACTCCAAAGCCCTAAGCATCACAAAATATCTCACAAATATCCCAGCACTTTTCTTGACGTGCAAGTTCGAGATTATCACGAAATCTTTCAAAGATAGAGTTCAACCGAAACTTGGAAACTACACAAAAAACCCAACCTTCGAACCGCATAAGCTTATGCGGTTTGGTGAGGCAACCGCATAAGCCTATGCGGTTTGTCCAAGCAACCGCATAAGGCTATGCGGTTTCTAGGCCTGGTTTTATCCCCGATTTCCTAATTTCTCCGAGGTTTTTAGTATATATAGAGCCCTATACCTCGACATTCAGACACACTTTCAAATCACAATTCACAACCAGAATACATCTCTCACATCACAAATTCTCTCATCTTACACTTTTGCATCCACAAAAGCCTCAAGCACTCAAATCCTTGAGTTCAACACACCATCCCGTGTTGAATTCATCCTCCTTTTAAGTTCAAGAAGCGGCTCGCCAAATCAAGCGTCGGGACAAGGTAGGTGCCGATCCACTTGGATCAAAGCTTTTTCTTATTTTCTATGGACTAACAAAGGGGTCTACACTTTAGCGCCCAGGCTTTGGCACCCAAACGCTTGCAATCCAAGTGTTCTATTTACTTAGTACACTCCATATCCGATGACACGCCAAAGTCGCATAAGAACCGACCTTATAAAATAAACCAATGGACAATTGAACTTTATTTTATTTGTATGCATCTTGCACCTTCTTATTTTGCATTAAAATCAACTTAAACAATGAATTCGACCTTTAATCGAACTGTATTCGTTAACAAGTTAAACATGCTAAAGCGAGGGTTTTAATCAATCTTTTTGCATCTGCATCTGCATTCTTTTACAAACTTATCGCACTTGTACGTAGCGATAACATTAGCTCAAATATCATCTTACAAGGATTGTTCTAGGTCAGTAGGGGCTATTTTTACATAGGCTTTTCTAAAAGGTTTTCATAAATCATTATTTGAATTAACTCTTTTTCTAAAGTACCCTCACCCCGAATCCAATCTGGTTTCACAAGCCTTAGATCTAGGGGTGTCGGCGTGCTCCAAAATCTAGGACATGTTTTTAACTTAGAACATGGTAGCAGGTTCCTATTTTCCGCGATAAATAGGTGGCGACTCCATAACAGTTCTTAAAGGTTTTTCCAACTTAATCTTTTTTAACTTTAAAATCCGCCCTAAAGCAAGACGCCGAGTTGGGTCCGATCCCGGGTTCCACACTCTCATATTGGGTCGGCCTTTCCTGCACACTGCTGGTGCAATAATTGACGTCAAGAACGGCAAGTTGACGTTGGATGTAGGAGGTGATAAAATTACTTTTAACCTTTCTAACGCTTTAATGCGCTTGATGTTAGAGGAGCATGTCTTTGCTGTCGACGTTATTGATGATTGTGTGGATGAGTACTTACCTCAAGTCCTCGAGAGGGATCCTCTTGAGGCCGTGCTTTGTTGTGATATGTATGCAGGTGAGCTAGGGAGGAAGGACGAGGGTAGAGCTGTGCTCAAAGACAACGTGTATGCTGTTGCTAGTGTTGGTGGCCGAGTAGATGGAGGTGATGGCCGAGCTGTTGATGATGATGGAGACGATGAAGAGGACGATGGTAGTGGGTTCGTCTACGACGAGACCCACGGATGGTGGTACTATTAGTACCCGTTGCTTAACGCCCCCCCCCCCCCCCCCCCCCCCGTTTGAAGCCGGTTTGGGGGGACGTTTTTCATTGAATATAAATTGTATGTACTTTATTTTTCTTGAGACTTTTTACTCGTTTTTCTCCCTTTTTTTATGGTCCCTGGTTGATGTGTTGTAGGACACATTGGAGACACTGTGTTGTTTGGTTTGGGGGGGGGGGAGAAACGCTTTGCTTTTCATTTTGCGTTTTCTTTTTCGTTTTACATTTTCCATAAAATCACAAAAATCCAAAAAAATCTGAAAAGTTTCAAAAAATTACAAAAAAATCAGAAAATTTCTCAAAAAATACCAAAAATACGTATCCCGATCGTTGTCTGCGAGTTGTTTTTACCTTATTCTTTCCCGACATCCCTTCCCTTGTTTGCTTTGAGCTTTGGCATGATTTTACTGTGTTTGGATTAGCGCTACGGGGATGTTTTGACGCTTGCGGATGATGGCGTGCTTTTACTTTGTTGGCTTTATCATTTCATGGACTATAGCTACTTTTATTGTGAGGTTTTTAGCCTCCTGCGGCCGGTTCATCTATCCCGGTCCCCGTGCTTATTTAGTGAGTAGTTCTCCTCGTGGGGTACGTAACATTAACGCGCATAAGTGTGGCCCCTATCCCGTTTTTCCCCGCGATTTTGTCACATGTTTTGCATATGAGGCTTTAGTTGATTTCATATTATTCACCTTGTTCTTGCATTGCTTTTACCCTCTCATATATGATCCTTTACCCCTTATACACATGAGTTTGCTAGCTACATTACCAAATAGCCTACCCTAGCCTAGCTAGTTACCGCTTTTGCTTACTCTTGTGCTCGTTCGATGGGTTTTGATCGTTGCTACGACTTGCTGACGTCGTATGCTTGAGAGTTTTGGTGAATATGAGTCGTGATTGCTGTTTCCCCGACCTTTTTATAAGGTATTTCCGCAACTTACTAAGTGTGCTCTTTTGCTCAAGAAAAAAAAATCTGAAAAAAAAAAATCTGAAAAAAAAAATACAAACACAACACAAAAATACAAAAGAAAGAAAATTGTGTGCACAAAATAAAAGAGTTGTTGTTGGTGTTACATGAGTGAGCGCTTGTATTCGGTCACTTTGTTGCGATGATGTGTAGAGGAGACCGATTTGCTGCTTTCGGTCCATTTTTCATGAGAGTTGGGTTACTTGTTGGCTTGGACGAGCACTTGAGTAGTACTAGTGGTTTCTAGTGGCTTTAGCTCCACGATTCCAAATCTATTAGTCCACCTCATCACCCTTATCCTCTCTTTGGCCTTTACACACCTCATATCCTATGTAAGCCCTCATGTTTGGTTCGTTTTGTGACATTATTTATGTACGGGAATGCGAGATTTGGTCCACATTAGATTGCGGGCGTGCTTCCACAAGTCGAGTAGGTGAGTGTCATCACATATATCACCTTGTTCATCATTTGTGCTAGAGTGGAAACCGCGAGAGGTCCGTGATTTGATTGCTAGAGAGCCTATGTTTAAGCCATGCTATTCATTCTGCGCCGTCTTGTAATTCTCATCCGTTAGCTAGCTATTTCCATATGTCCCACGTTGTTTCGGGATCGATTGCCATTTGCTTGAGCTACTTGCGGTTTGGTGATTGTTTGGGGAAGTATTCTTATTCTCGCTTTGTCCTCTATTTTCTGTCATGCTTGGTTGCTTGAGGACAAGCAACGGTTTGGTTTGGGGGAGTTTGATGTCTCATATATTTACATATATATAGCCCCTTGTTCACGAGCTTTACTATGCGAATCTTGTACTTTTATATGCATTTCGGCTCCTATTTCTCTCCGTTTTGGCTCTGCTGCGTTTTTGTGTTTATTTTGTAGGTTAAAGCAGCTATTTTGAGTTAAGAATGGTGTTCGGGAGGTTTTGTGAAGTTTCGTAAAGTTTCGTGAAGTTTCGAGGTGATTCGAGTTGGTTTCGTTGCGTTTCGGTTGCGTACGAGCCTCGTTTCACTAAATGAAGGTGTCTCGGGACCTTGGGTCGGGATTTGAAGTTTTCATAATCATCCTAGACCTCGTCCCTACTCATGAGCCTCGTCCCTATGCCTTGGGACGACAAGAAACCAAGAAAAAAAACTAAGTACAAGAAAGTGCAATTTGAGGAGCAAAACTGAACTCCACGGGACAAGGGTCATCCCGGTCGGATCAGGGTGGTCCCGGACGGGACAGTGGTCCCGGTGCCCAGGGACGGGGTGTGACGCCTCGTGTGCTTAAAATAAATCGTCTATTTGAAGGAGCTTTTGATCATAATTCGTTCTCAACTTTTTACTGCATTTTCTAAACCCTTAAAACATTGTTCTCAAGAATTCCTAGGTTTCATACTTTTATAATTTTGTAATTTCAATTCCCGACTCGAGTACGTTGTTTTGATCATCCTATTTCGGTTTTGTTGCTTGAATTCATCTTGTTCTTCTTGGAATTTCTGATTGGTATTTGTTATTCTCTTCTCCCTTTTCATTTTAATTTCAATTCTAATTGTTCTTGATCATGTTTTTCTCTATTGTTCTTGCTTTTGTTGTTGATTTCGATATGTGTGAGTAGTCCTTTATCTAGGGGTGAAGGGTGAAGCATGGGTGTTGGTTTTGCTTGAGTTTGATGATCATCTTGAGTTAGGTTTTGTGTTGCTTTGTTTATGTCTTGCTTGATTGCTCTCGTTGATTCCTTGATCACGTTTTAGCGAGTATATAGCACCCTTGAACTTAAGAACGAAAGCCTAGTTCTAGGAGAGGCGCGAGACTAAACATTAGGACCCTCGTTTGTAAGTTGCGAGAGCCCGCATTCGAGACCTAGAGGAGCTTAAGACCGAGAGGCCGAGCGTTATCCTTAGCATGTGCGATACCTACTCATTCTGATCATCATCCTTGGCCTTAACTTATCCATTGCCTAACCCGACTCCCTAGACCTTTTCCTTATAGTTTATACCCTTATCTTTCGCTATAGCTTTAGTAACCAAACCCTCATTCGAACCGAGACTAGAATCGTTCAAAGTAACCAACATAAACGACCATCTCTCTGTGGATACGATCCCGACTTACCCTAGCTACACTAGTGTTGAGTTTGGTATTATCTTTGACTAGGCGAGTGCGACTAAGCCTATCATTCACTTCAAGCCAAAACGAGATGACTTGGCAGCACACGCATCTTTGCCTAAGGAGACTCGACTATGGCATAAGAGGCTAGGACATCCGTCAAGTAGTATACTACAGTATTTTTCTTCTTTAGTTGGTCATAATTTAATTTGGAGTAGCAATCAGATTTGTGACCCATGTTGTAGGGCTAAGCAAACTCGTTCCCCTTTTAAGCTCAATAATAAAAGATGTGGGATTTTATTCGGTTTAATACATTGTTATATTTGGGGAGCTTATAAGGTTCCCAGTTTATCGCGAGCCCATTATTTTTTGGCGATAGTCGACGACCATAGTAGGAGTGTTTGGGTGTATCTTATGAAAGACGGAACTGAGGCAAATCGTCAAAACGCAATTTGACACATGCGTTATAATTGTGCAAAGCGATAATGGAACAGAGTTCTTGTAACAACCTGGTTTTTAGTCGACTTTAATTACTAAGGCGGAAATTAATTAAGTCTTAAACCAGCGTCATTAATTGTACAATAAAACCCAAATGTTACAACATCGTTCAAGAGTTGAATAAAACAACTCTAAATACGGAAATAAAAAGAGTATAGGTTATATATTACAATCTCTCGTAAACAACTAAAAGTAATGCGTAAAAACGTCTCGTGGCCCATCCAAAATCTAGCTCCTGGTCCACGGTTATCCTGCACAATAAACTGATGGGGGGATGCCCGCTGAGCGGACAGTGACTAGCTATGCTCATACTTACCCTCGATTTCAATTACTTTGGTTTAATATTATCGCTTTATAAACATAACATTATGATAAAAACATAAACATGCTTATTACATATAGCATATATAGACATATAAGTCATAATAAGCATGCGGTTTAAAGCGATAAATCATATAAGCATGATATTCAATTATGAAGGCAAATAGCATATAATAGCATAGCAATAGTATCACAATAATTCAATAACATTACAAGGCGATATCGGATCGCAATCAAACATACATATCGTATCATTCTCCTCATGCAGACTCGATTCAATTCAGAAAGTTGTGGTCTTTAGTTTTCAAAGATGGTACACACTCATTCTCATTTAATTCAAACAACAAGCAACACATACTGCTTACGAGCCTGACCACTGAGTAGGCCTTTGTACTCTGATCGATTGCATCTCACTTCCATAGTGCAGAGACTTACTCGACTCGTAAACCACGACGAATACTATAGTACTTGCATCTCATCTTCTAGTGTTCGAAATGATTCGAACTTCAGATACAATCTCGTCAAGTAATCTTTAGGCAGGGTAAGAACGAATGCGAGTGTCGCGCCCACTAAGAACGAAACACGGCAAGGAGACAGAACCGCAAAGCGCATAAGCACATAATGTCACGGTGGCCCTGATAACTTTAGCGAAATAGGGGAATAAAACCCTAGTCTAGTACATGTACACTAGTATCCAATTTAAGAATGGGCTATGCTAATCATAGAGCACCTTAACTCAGGATAAAATGACTATTTCCTAACGCCTGATACAAAAGCATTGGCATATTCATTATCTTGTACGGCCTTGGCTATACGACTTAAGGCGTAACGGCATGGGCAGGATGCACTAAGCAATAAGGCTGCCGGCTTAAACCACACTATTCGGTATGACCCAAGCCAGAAACCGAGATAGTGGTATCCGCACAAGACTATCTTAGTCCCACTTCACTTACGATTGACGTTTTCATATCGGAGGCTCAAGCGTTTGACCTTTTATTTAACTTACTCAAGATTTATTATTTATTTGATATTTACATATCACATGTTACTAGACTCTCCTAGTCTCATCGTCAAACATTTTATTTGAATTGTAGGTTTCATATGATCACATAACACGTTCGTTTATTATTTGAAGTGTTGTTAATTATTAACATTTTTAAGTTTCTATATTAATACGTTTATTAATATGTCCAATTATTATTTAAGTGTTTTTCAAAACACTTTAAGTCATTTACTTATTCATTTTCAATTTTCTATACTTAGTAAAATTTTCAATTATTTTCAATATTTCACTATTCACTATTCAAGATTTTTTTGAAAATATCTAGATATTTAAAAATATCTAAAAATATCTAAAAATATCTAAATTATCTAAAATATCTAAAAATAACTAAAAATATCCAAAAATATCTAAAATATCTAAAATTGTGACTTAGTTACTAAGTTTAAAATCTAGTTTTAAAAACGTTAAGTTCGTTTTGTAAAAAGTGATAATGATATTTATTTTAATATTCTAGTTTTAAAAATGTTAAGTTCAATTTGTAAAAAGTGATAATGATATTCATTTTAAAATGAAACTTAGTTATTTTAGTCGTCTATTAACTAAATTTAGCTATTTTCATTTTAAAAATAATAGTATCGTGGATGATTCATTTAAGTCCGTAAGTCCAAGTTCAACAGTCCAATATTTGCAAAGGTAGTAGCACACGATTTAGTTCATTTTTATAACGGTTACATATTTTTATCGGTTTATAACATTTCATTTATAACTAAATCGATTTATACAATATTTCAATCCTAATAACTATTAAACTTTAGTGACTTAGTGATAATTTCATTTTGATCAAATTTAGTCAATTTAATACACAAATGCCGTGTGGTTATATATATATATATCAAAATTGATTTATTTCTTTTAATTTCTTAATTCTAACTTATTAACTAATAATTAAATTATTTTAACAATAAACTAAAAAGTGATAAAAACAAAAATTAACCTTAAAATGGCAAGGATGCCGTGAGCAAGTAGTAGTAGTTTCCAAATTTTCATTTTTCGATTTTATCGGTTTTTAGCTTAAAGTCTTTATAATCTAATTATTCTAATTATACTAAAACGATTTAAACATAAATGAAATTTACTAAAACTTTTATTTATAATTATGAATTGTGTTTTTCAACACTTTAAATTCCTAACTTTTTAATCTAAATGATTTATAATGTTTTAGTTGATTTGTAGTATAATACTAAGTGATATATAAAACAATAACTAAACATAAACACAAATTATTAACAAACATAAATTAAAATGAAATCAAAATGAGTAACAAGGATGAACATCAACATGAATAAATCAAGAACACACATGAAGAACTCAAGAACAACTCAAGAACACTATATTCAATTTTAACAACTTATAAATTATTTTCCTAATTTAATTCTTTTTACATGGTAGCATCCATTTTAACTAACTTATTCTAACATATTATTTACAAAAATTAAAAGTGAAAATATATTAAATAAAAATGAAAATGCCGTGTATATGTATGTTTTTGTATAAATTTTCATTTTCGATTTTAATCACTTTAAACTCATTGTTAATATTTCACATAATTTTTATATATGATTACAACTTAAATAAAACATAACTAAACATGAAAAACATATGAATCATAATTAAAAATGCTCAAAAATAAATTAACTAAACATATGAACATTTTACTACAACTTAACTATTATCAATATTACTTATTTATTATCATTTTATTATACTACACATAACATACAAACACAAATCATTGATGTTTAACATATTTTTAACATACAAATCATACTTATAAAATCATAATAAAAATCAAATTAATTTACTAAGAGGCTAATATGAGATATAGTTAGTCACCTTATTTAGAATGTTAATCGTCGGGGATCTAAAATAAATTTTAGATCGGATTTTTCTACACCCATAACCCATGTTTTCTACCCAAAATAATCCTTGCAAGTTAGCTCTTAAAACCCATCTAAAGAACTTGGAACACTTAGGATTTATTAGAATATTATTAAGGGTTTTATTTTAGAGGATTTTGGAAGAAAAAAGAAAGAAAATAAAAGAGAGAAAATGAGGAGCATGGCACGACATTATGGAGAGGATGATGAGTTGATTTTGCTCTTGTATTTATAAGCACAAGTTGTAAAGAAAAGAAACTAGGTTAAGTAATTTTAGGATATGTTTTGGTTTAATTAGAAAAAAAATGTTTTATTTAAATGAAATTAGAGAACACCCTAATTCTAATTTGCTAATATAGTCTTTGACACTATTTGGCATTAAAAATGTTCCTATGATATTTTAAAAATGTTTTTCACGAAATTAATCAGTTTTAAAAAGTCGGGTGTCAAAAGCGATAAAAGTTAAGAAGTGCTGTTTTGACGATTTTCTGAAAAGTATTCATTTTATAAATTTAAGACTAAAATATTTTTTTTTTTTATTTTTTTTTTTTTTTTTTTGGTGACGAGGGGTTTAATCCCCAAGGGCCCAGGCATTCCGGCGTCACCACCTGGACCATGTAAGCCACCCCAAAGGGGCCGCCGTGATACCTCATGCCTAATTACCCACCCAGGGAGTCGAACCCAGGACCTCTCAATTCCTGCCAATGCAAGCTTTGAGGCACCCCTGGAACTCCGCTTGGGCAAGCGACACTTGGTTAAAATATTTTATTTACTACTCGAGAAAGTATTTAAAAGTGACGGAAATGAAAATGGTAGTATTAAAGTAGTAGTATTGTATTTGTATAAGTATTCTTTTTATTATGTATTAAACTTTAAATTTAAAAACAAAAATAAAAGTAATGATGATAAATTAAATGTGTAAGAACAAATGGAAGAGGATAAAATTTGACTAAGGAAAGTCAAAAGTCAAAAGTCAAATTTTCGGGCTTGATTTTCGTTTCTCGAAATTATCGATTTGCGCGATCGCGAAAGGTTTCGAAATAAAAGATATGATCTTAAAATAGTGTTTTGAAATAAAATCGGAATTAAAATAAGAATAATTTTTGAAAAGTAATAAAAACAAAAATCGGATCTTAATCCCTGAAATTTTGAATAATAATTTCCTAGGTCGAAATACTTATTTTTTTCGTTGAATGTTATAGATTTAAAGAATTATATTTAAACGTCAAAAAGTTAATCAATTTAAACTAGGTGTGACTTCAAATTTCGACAATTTAGAAAAAGGTTAGTTTAATAGAAATGAAATAGTAATTAGATATTTAATATAATATGATTTAATAATAAAAATCAAAATGATTACTTTTTAACCATTTTTATTTTGAAAACGAAAAATGTTTGAAATTGAATTTTATGAATAAAAGGTTTTACATTTATTTTTGTGAATAGTAAACATAACTTAATCTTTTTGAAATTTGAAAGGCGATATTTATTTGGTGTTAATTTTTATAAAATTTTGAATTGTGTTTCTTTTTCGATTCTAAAGATAATACAAAAATTTTATTTTTCAAAATTTTTAAATTTGGACTTAAGGAATTTTAGTATTATTTGGCGAAAAAAATTCAGACGTATTTTTATTATATGGAAAAAGGATGAATTTAACTTGAAGAATTAAATTCTTTTATTATATTGTGTTAAAATAACACGGGGTGTTACAAACCTACCCCCTTAAGAAAAGTTTCGTCCCGAAACTTGGATAGAATGGATAACTGCTCGCAGTTGGGCAAGGCAGTTAGAGAGGATATCAAAATTTCACAAATTTCGATAATGACATTTTATTTTGGTAGGATAAGACTTTTCAAAAAGTTTGAATTTTTGAATTATTATAAGGATTTCAGATAGAGTGGAAAGTTTGGAGGATATAAATGTTTTATATTTACAAATGGAATATTTTGAATTAATATAGAAACATTGCTAGATTATCATTTTCGAAATCGACTTCAAATGGATTTTCCAAAAGGTGGGGCCTAGAAGTTTTGTACGGAATTAATTTAAATTAAAATTATAAGGGTTTTAAAATAAAACAAATTTTAATTTTTGTTGAAACTTAATATATAGTTTAAGGTAGGTTGAAATAAGCTTTTAAATTCTATACTTAAATTAATAGTTTTAAAATCATCGTATTTTTGTCCTACCCCCTTAAGAAAATTTTAAACATATTTATCAAATTCAAGAGAAAAGCTAAAGATTCATTTTAAAGGTTGAGAATTCAGGAATAGGTATTGATAAGTTTAAAATTTTGAACATAATTAAATTCGATAGTTTATGAGGTCAAGAATATACGATTTAAAACAAAATAATTTCAAAGGTATTTAAATTTACAAAATAAAATTTTAGAATTGATTGAATAAGTTTCAAAAGGTATTTTAAAAGGGAAAACATGATTGTCATTTATAGAAGGTAATCAGGAGTTTTAAATTTACGAAAATTAGTAAATTTTGGAAAGATAGTAAGTTTAGGAGGTTGAAAAGTTATTAAATTTAAATGTTTTTAGAATAAATTAAGAGGAGTTTATGAAATTGAAAAGTAAGAGTGAAATCATTTTGCGAGATTAAAGAATAGAAATGAAAATTCATTTGAGAAGTAGTTATTAGGATTTATAGGTTTAGGAAATTAGAAATTTAGAAGTAAAGGTTTAAGAGGTTAAAATTTTTAAAAGAGAACGAAATAAAAATTTTAGTTAAAGAGGATAATTAGATGAAGTTGTAGAAATCTTCTCTGCGACAGAACTCTTCGAGATGTTGAACGTCTTATCAGTTGTAAGGTCCTTGACGCGTCCATTTGTTGCGTTTGAGGTCTTGTCGTCATGTATTCGATCAATGGCTTCGATCTTCGAGTATTAATTAAATTAATTACTTAGATTTTATATCCGAGGATAGTTGTTAGTTTTAGTTAGTCACATCAGCAAGTAGCAAGCATACGATAGTTAGTGTATTTTATTTTGAGGGAAATAGTTCGTTTATTTAAGAAGTCCTTAGCCTATGGTCGGTCCTTAAGGTTTCTACCCATCCTCACACTTTAAAGCGATTTCAAATTATTATTTATGTGATCTAATAAAAGAAAAATCTAATTTATTATTTGATCTTATTAGTTAAGCCTGACATACAATATGAATGTCTGGCCCAGGTGTCTCTCGTTAGGTAAGCATAAATCGCATTAGGCCATTTATGTTACGGTCACGAGTCGATTAAATACTAATCAGAATAACCTGGTTTTTAGTCGACTTTAATTACTAAGGCGGAAATTAATTAAGTCTTAAACCAGCGTCATTAATTGTACAATAAAACCCAAATGTTACAACATCGTTCAAGAGTTGAATAAAACAACTCTAAATACGGAAATAAAAAGAGTATAGGTTATATATTACAATCTCTCGTAAACAACTAAAAGTAATGCGTAAAAACGTCTCGTGGCCCATCCAAAATCTAGCTCCTGGTCCACGGTTATCCTGCACAATAAACTGATGGGGATGCTCACGAGCTGACAAAGGACTAGCTATGCTCATACTTACCCTCGATTTCAATTACTTTGGTTTAATATTATCGCTTTATAAACATAACATTATGATAAAAACATAAACATGCTTATTACATATAGCATATATAGACATATAAGTCATAATAAGCATGCGGTTTAAAGCGATAAATCATATAAGCATGATATTCAATTATGAAGGCAAATAGCATATAATAGCATAGCAATAGTATCACAATAATTCAATAACATTACAAGGCGATATCGGATCGCAATCAAACATACATATCGTATCATTCTCCTCATGCAGACTCGATTCAATTCAGAAAGTTGTGGTCTTTAGTTTTCGAAGATGGTACACACTCATTCTCATTTAATTCAAACAACAAGCAACACATACTGCTTACGAGCCTGACCACTGAGTAGGCCTTTGTCCTCTGATCGATTGCATCTCACTTCCATAGTGCAGAGACTTACTCGACTCGTAAACCACGCCGAATACTATAGTACTTGCATCTCATCTTCTAGTGTTCGAAATGATTCGAACTTCAGATACAATCTCGTCAAGTAATCTTTACGTAGGGTAAGAACGAATGCGAGTGTCGCGCCCACTAAGAACGAAACACGGCAAGGAGACAGAACCGCAAAGCGCATAAGCACATAATGTCACGGTGGCCCTGATAACTTTAGCGAAATAGGGGAATAAAACCCTAGTCTAGTACATGTACACTAGTATCCAATTTAAGAATGGGCTATGCTAATCATAGAGCACCTTAACTCAGGATAAAACGACTATTTCCTAAAGCCTGATACAAAAGCATTGGCATATTCATTATCTTGTACGGCCTTGGCTATACGACTTAAGGCGTAACGGCATGGGCAGGATGCACTAAGCAATAAGGCTGCCGGCTTAAACCACACTATTCGGTATGACCCAAGCCAGAAACCGAGATAGTGGTATCCGCACAAGACTATCTTAGTCCCACTTCACTTACGATTGACGTTTTCATATCGGAGGCTCAAGCGTTTGATCTTTTATTTAACTTACTCAAGATTTATTATTTATTTGATATTTACATATCACATGTTACTAGACTCTCCTAGTCTCATCGTCAAACATTTTATTTGAATTGTAGGTTTCATATGATCACATAACACGTTCGTTTATTATTTGAAGTGTTGTTAATTATTAACATTTTTAAGTTTCTATATTAATACGTTTATTAATATGTCCAATTATTATTTAAGTGTTTTTCAAAACACTTTAAGTCATTTACTTATTCATTTTCAATTTTCTATACTTAGTAAAATTTTCAATTATTTTCAATATTTCACTATTCACTATTCAAGATTTTTTTGAAAATATCTAGATATTTAAAAATATCTAAAAATATCTAAAAATATCTAAAATATCTAAAATATCTAAAAATATCCAAAAATATCTAAAATATCTAAAATTGTGACTTAGTTACTAAGTTTAAAATCTAGTTTTAAAAACGTTAAGTTCGTTTTGTAAAAAGTGATAATGATATTTATTTTAATATTCTAGTTTTAAAAATGTTAAGTTCAATTTGTAAAAAGTGATAATGATATTCATTTTAAAATGAAACTTAGTTATTTTAGTCGTCTATTAACTAAATTTAGCGATTTTCATTTTAAAAATAATAGTATCGTGGATGATTCATTTATGTCCGTAAGTCCAAGTTCAACAGTCCAATATTTGCAAAGGTAGTAGCACACGATTTAGTTCATTTTTATAACGGTTACATATTTTTATCGGTTTATAACATTTCATTTATAACTACATCGATTTATACAATATTTCAATCCTAATAACTATTAAACTTTAGTGACTTAGTGATAATTTCATTTTGATCAAATTTAGTCAATTTAATACACAAATGCCGTGTGGTTATATATATATATATATATCAAAATTGATTTATTTCTTTTAATTTCTTAATTCTAACTTATTAACTAATAATTAAATTATTTTAACAATAAACTAAAAAGTGATAAAAACAAAAATTAACCTTAAAATGGCAAGGATGCCGTGAGCAAGTAGTAGTAGTTTCCAAATTTTCATTTTTCGATTTTATCGGTTTTTAGCTTAAAGTCTTTATAATCTAATTATTCTAATTATACTAAAACGATTTAAACATAAATGAAATTTACTAAAACTTTTATTTATAATTATGAATAGTGTTTTTCAACACTTTAAATTCCTAACTTTTTAATCTAAATGATTTATAATGTTTTAGTTGATTTGTAGTATAATACTAAGTGATATATAAAACAATAACTAAACATAAACACAAATTATTAACAAACATAAATTAAAATGAAATCAAAATGAGTAACAAGGATGAACATCAACATGAATAAATCAAGAACACACATGAAGAACTCAAGAATAACTCAAGAACACTATATTCAATTTTAACAACTTATAAATTATTTTCCTAATTTAATTCTTTCTACATGGTAGCATCCATTTTAACTAACTTATTCTAACATATTATTTACAAAAATTAAAAGTGAAAATATATTAAATAAAAATGAAAATGCCGTGTATATGTATGTTTTTGTATAAATTTTCATTTTCGATTTTAATCACTTTAAACTCATTGTTAATATTTCACATAATTTTTATATATGATTACAACTTAAATAAAACATAACTAAACATGAAAAACATATGAATCATAATTAAAAATGCTCAAAAAAAATTAACTAAACATATGAACATTTTACTACAACTTAACTATTATCAATATTACTTATTTATTATCATTTTATTATACTACACATAACATACAAACACAAATCATTGATGTTTAACATATTTTTAACATACAAATCATACTTATAAAATCATAATAAAAATCAAATTAATTTACTAAGAGGCTAATATGAGATATAGTTAGTCACCTTATTTAGAATGTTAATCGTCGGGGATCTAAAATAAATTTTAGATCGGATTTTTCTACACCCATAACCCATGTTTTCTACCCAAAATAATCCTTGCAAGTTAGCTCTTAAAACCCATCTAAAGAACTTAGAACACTTAGGTTTTATTAGAATATTATTAAGGGTTTTATTTTAGAGGATTTTGGAAGAAAAAAGAAAGAAAATAAAAGAGAGAAAATGAGGAGCATGGCACGACATTATGGAGAGGATGATGAGTTGATTTTGCTCTTGTATTTATAAGCACAAGTTGTAAAGAAAAGAAACTAGGTTAAGTAATTTTAGGATATGTTTTGGTTTAATTAGAAAAAAAATGTTTTATTTAAATGAAATTAGAGAACACCCCAATTCTAATTGGCTAATATAGTCTTTGACACTATTTGGCATTAAAAATGTTCCTATGATATTTTAAAAATGTTTTTCACGAAATTAATCAGTTTTAAAAAGTCGGGTGTCAAAAGCGATAAAAGTTAAGAAGTGCTATTTTGACGATTTTCTGAAAAGTATTCATTTTATAAATTTAAGACTAAAATATTTTATTTACTACTCGAGAAAGTATTTAAAAGTGACGGAAATGAAAATGGTAGTATTAAAGTAGTAGTATTGTATTTGTATAAGTATTCTTTTTATTATGTATTAAACTTTAAATTTAAAAACAAAAATAAAAGTAATGATGATAAATTAAATGTGTAAGAACAAATGGAAGAGGATAAAATTTGACTAAGGAAAGTCAAAAGTCAAAAGTCAAATTTTCGGGCTTGATTTTCGTTTCTCGAAATTTTCGATTTGCGCGATCGCGAAAGGTTTCGAAATAAAAGATATGATCTTAAAATAGTGTTTTGAAATAAAATCGGAATTAAAATAAGAATAATTTTTGAAAAGTAATAAAAACAAAAATCGGATCTTAATCCTTGAAATTTTGAATAATAATTTCCTAGGTCGAAATACTTATTTTTTTCGTTGAATGTTATAGATTTAAAGAATTATATTTAAACGTCAAAAAGTTAATCAATTTAAACTAGGTGTGACTTCAAATTTCGACAATTTAGAAAAAGGTTAGTTTAATAGAAATGAAATAGTAATTAGATATTTAATATAATATGATTTAATAATAAAAATCAAAATGATTACTTTTTAACCATTTTTATTTTGAAAACGAAAAATGTTTGAAATTGAATTTTATGAATAAAAGGTTTTACATTTATTTTTGTGAATAGTAAACATAACTTAATCTTTTTGAAATTTGAAAGGCGATATTTATTTGGTGTTAATTTTTATAAAATTTTGAATTGTGTTTCTTTTTCGATTCTAAAGATAATACAAAAATTTTATTTTTCAAAATTTTTAAATTTGGACTTAAGGAATTTTAGTATTATTTGGCGAAAAAAATTCAGACGTATTTTTATTATATGGAAAAAGGATGAATTTAACTTGAAGAATTAAATTCTTTTATTATATTGTGTTAAAATAACACGGGGTGTTACAGTTCTTGTCTGACACAATGAAGTACTATTATAAGGAAAATGGGATGGTTTTCCAAACTTGTAATACTGACACACCACAACAAAATGGACGTGTAGAAAGGAAACTGAAGGTACCCGGATCGGACCCATCTCGACGCCTCGCGCGGGCTTGCTCGAATAGGAGCAAGGCGCTACGCGAGAAAATGCTAAGTGCGTAAAGTGTGCGCGAGTTTGCTATGGGGGATATCATTGCTTAAATGCTTGAAAATCGTTTTGAAATTGGATTTGGAGTCGCCACCAAATTTAAAGGAATTTGGAACCTTTTCGTTGCGTCTTAAATTATAAGACGCGAGTCTTAGAATTCAAGGCGCGTCGATACCTATCCTTCTAAGGTTATTGTGAAACCAGAGTGGATTCGGGGCAAGGTTACTTTTCGAAAGTTTTATCAAAATGTATTATGAAAAACCGAAATCAAAAAGCCTACGTAAAGTAGTCTCTACTAACTTGGAAACAATTGCTTAATTTCGATGTTTGAGCAGATAAAACGCTACGTACAAGTGCGAATGTGACTCGATAAAAACGCAAAGTAATGCATGTGAGTCGTTAAAGTTAACGACGTTTTGCTTTAGGAAATATACGAGAAATAATAATTCATTGACTTGAATTAATATAAAACGTTATTTTCCGACTCTTGTTTAATTCTAGTATTTTGAAAAACCCTCAGTTTTGCATGTTTAAATGACTAGTTGAAACGGTACAAGTTTATGTCGAATCCGTGTTTTAGTCGTAATTTAATGCATGCATGAGAATTTGCATAATGTAAAATGTAACGTCGGTTTGCTTTAGTGGATGTGGGTCGTTTGTTTATGCAATATTGGCGAGGTTTAGACGGATTAGGAATCCGAATTACTACAACCGTATTACGAATACGGGTTCGTTAAACCAATATTGAGTTGGGTTAAGGTAACCCTTGTCCGAGTCTAAAAAGTCTAGTCCGAAGGTAAAACGTTTACCTTAAAACGTAAAGACGTTTTTTTAGAACAAATGCTAAGTGTGTTTTTGTGAGTGAAATGGTGTTGTATGTGAATTATTGTGAATTGCTAAAATAAATTGTACGTGTATTGTTGCTCAAGTTGTTCCCCCCGTTCAAGTTGTGCGTGTGTATGTATATATAGGCCGAGAAAGTGGGCTGGGAAGAGTGAAGAGTGCAGCAAGTTGCCAGAGCCCAAAACACGGCCCAAAAGAGTCGTCTGTTGACAGACGACTAGAATACAAGTCGCCTGTCAACAGGCGGCTAGTATTGCGTTTTGTTTTTTGGTTTTTGGGCTGAATTGACGGTTTGTGAGGTGTTGTGACTTAGGCTGAATTTTTGGTCGTGCATGCATGCTTTGGACCAAGGTGTATTGTGTGAGAGGAGGCTTTGGTCCATTGGACCAAAGTTTGTTGTTTTTGGTTTTGTTTTCGTGTTTTGTGTTTCGTGTTTCGTGTTTCGGTTTTTGTCGTGTTTTTCGATTTTGGCTCGAAATAAAAATGTTTCGTGTTGTATTATTTTGTAATATCGTAAAATTTGATTTTACGAAAATGTGACTCGTGAGGTGAGTGAGCCCGTTTTGAGTGCGTATTTTTGTAAGTTGTGGGTTGTTTTTGTGGGCTTGAATAATCGTGTCGTGCTTCTCGGCTTGAAATAGAACGACAAAATTAAAGTTTAATTTTACGAAAAATGCAAATTTAAATAAATACATTAAAAACGACTAAAATGTTTTAGACACTTTGTACCGTTTCGTCTATTTATAAAACATGCATAAAAGTCCGTTTTCATCATCGGGTTGCTTTTTGGGGGGTACGGATACGGGTATCTACAGAGCCCCCAGTTTGGCTGAGCTTGGACTGAAGCGCTAGTCAAACTTAAAAGATAGTATCCGGACCACTACAGTCTCGATACTACCTGGCGGCGCTAAGTATGTGTCTCGGGGAGAGACGAGGACTTAGTGCCGGGAAATGCGGGGAGGGACGGTACATGTTTAAGGACATGACGGTCCTGCATATTTAGGGGCATGCCAGCCTGTTGTTGAATGCTTACTGATGGTGCTTTGCTTGTGCTTGTGTGCGAGTGCTTGTGCTACTTGCTGGTGCTTTGCTTGAGACGTTTGTTGATGTTGAATGATTCTTGACGGCGTTTTGTAGTCTAGCCAAACTTTGTGTTGTGTTTGAGATGGTTGCTGATGCTGAATGCTTGTTGCATGCTTGATCTGGTATTTGTGCTTCAATGTCGTTCTCGTAAAAGAGGCTTTGTGTTTATGTATTTGACTCGTAGAGGAGGCTCGATGCTTTTGTTGGGCTCGTGAAAGAGGTTTGGTGCTTTTGTGTGACTCGTAAAGAGGTTTGGTGCTTAGTGGGACTCGTAAAGAGGTTTTAATGCTTTGTGTGACTCGTAAAAGAGGCTTGGGTGTTTTGTTTGACTCGTAAAAGAGGTTGGGTGTTTTGTTTGACTCGTAAAAGAGGTTGGGTGTTTTGTTTGACTCGTAAAGAGGTTTTGTGCGTTTTTGCTCGGCTCGTAAAAGAGGTTTAATGCTTTGCTTGACTCGTAAAGAGGCTTAGTGCTTTTGTGATTTTTTGTTGTAGCTGCTTTTGATTTTAGCCCCCAGTTTGACTTAGGTTTTAGTGTAAAACATTAGTCAAACTCGTTGTAGCTGCTTTTGATTTTAGCCCCCAGTTTGACTTAGGTTTTAGTGTAAAACGTTAGTCAAACTCGTTGAAGCTGCTTTTGATTTTAACCCCCAACGTTCGCGTCGTTGGGCGGGTGCCGTCAGGTGGATGTGGTCGTTGGCTGACCTTGCTTGTGGCTGTATTTCGGAACCTGCAATGTATTGTTAGTCGTGCGAAAATATGGATCTCGATTGAGATCATGTACCTCGAAGTGCGTGAAAATGCAGTTTTAAGAAAACGCATCGTGCTTTATGTGAAAACATGCGTAAAACGTGTTTTGACAAAAAGATGTATGAAGTTTGCAAAAAGTGTTTTGATGAAAATGCAATGTAAAAATTGTGCTTTTTGAAATACGAGTTGCGAAATGCGAGGATTGTAATTTGCGTAAAGCTGAAAGTGTGTTTGAGGATAACGGGTTTTTTGAATGTGAAAAACAAAAAAAACGTAAAGTAGGGATGTAGAATGAGGCGATGTGATACACGGCTGCGTCCTTTTGAGTAAGGGGAGGTGTTTTTAGTGCAAAAAGGGGTGTAACTGCCGTAGTGGCGAGGGTTTGCGGTCGGGCGATGCATTGTCCGAGAGGGTGGTGTTTGGTGTCGAAGAGCCGTTGTCTCCGCTTGTGATCTGTGATCCGGGAATTGAAGGGATGTCGAGATTAGCATGTGCAGCTGATGGATATGGCGTCGAAGGAACCTCGTTGTAGTTCGTCGTCAACTCTAAACCTGGTGGCATTGTAGTTTGCTTCGTCATTCCTAAGACCTAAGAGGACATCGGAGGTCGTAGTTTTGTCTTTTGCTCTAGAGACGGAAAATCCAAAATGTAAATGCTTTTGACTAATGTTAATGAAATGAACGTTTTCGTTTACGTTTGCCTCGTTTGCTGTTTTGTAAAAAGAGTTGTATCCTCGGCTTTTTTAAGCTTTGGATCATGATCTTGCGTTTGTGTCGACTATGCCTTCGACCTTTTTAAGCTTCAGGCGTGTCATTTTTGTGTTGAATGTCGTTTGTCGCAGACGTATATTTTGTGTCGACTATGTTCTCAACTTTTTTTAAGCGTTGAACGCGTCGTTTTGTGTTGAATGTTGGTCGCGCTTTTTGCAAAGCTGCCTACGTCTCCACGTGGGTGGAATCAGACCGGCGTAGTTCAGAGTTGCATTTTGTGTTGAATGTGCACGTTTAGGGGCATGCCGGCCCAGGAATTGCTTTTTAGAAGGTGCACGTTTAAGGGCATGCCGGCCCGTGAAATGCTTTTTTGTGAGGGATGCACGTTTAAGGGCATGCCGGCCCGTGAATTTGCTTTGTAAGAGGTGCACGTTTAAGGGCATGCCGGCCCGTGGTATATGTTTAAGGACATGACGGTCCGAAAATTGCGATTTTTAACATTTCGTCTGTTTGCATCTTATAAATACATTGCAGAATGTTTCGTGGGTGTTGGTTGTTTTGTAGTTAGGAATGGTTTGATATCAGGGTTTGGTATGTTCAGCCCCCAGTGTGGTTGGAAGCATGAGTACACGCGGGTTTGTTGCGTTGTTTTGCGCCAATGGGTAGTATTTGGATGTATGGGGGTTTGTGTAGCAGGGATGAAGGGTTGGGTAATGTGTCTGTGGATCCCTGTAGGTCGTAGACATGTGCTTCGTACGCTGTGGTGTTAGTGGTGACTTTGAAGCCTTGAGAGAGGGGTGCGTGGTTGTCTTTTGTGATTAATAGGAGTATTCCTGTATTATGATCGTGGTGGTTGGACACCTGACTGATTGTGGAGTCCTTAGTGATTGTGTTTTCTGCGGTGTTTTTGACGAGAGTGTCGGTGTTTCTTGGATATGCTTTGTTTGGGTTATGGCAGTCAGTGTATACTGAGATTTCGCCGTTTTTCTTTGTGGCTGGGATTGTGTTTGATGTCCAGTTAGCATTTTTGTTGGCTTGGACGAGGTGTTGTGACTTTTGTTTGATGGGCTTGATGCCCTGTTTTTGTTGTTGCGGGGTGTTTGGTCAGAGACGGATATGTCTTTGCGAGACCAGATGAGGGTGTTGTTTGATTTTTGTGAGTAGCTTGGAGGATGTATGTTTTTGTCTGTGCTTGGGGAAGCCCACAGTGGTAGTTTTCTGGGTTCCTGGGGTGTTTTGGTATTGACGGTTGTTATACGTTCAGGGACGGAAGGCTGCTTAGGTCTGGAAACAGTGCCTACAATGTATTTATATGATGCAATGTTGTTTTGTTTAATGTTATCGCAAACGTTAGAGTGTGCAAAAGAGAATGTGCAAAAGTAAAGAGGCAAAACGAGGCAAAGTGTAACCAAAAACATTCTTGTCATTAATATTGTTAAAAGCAGTTACATTTGAAAATTGCTCAGACTATAGAGCTTGGGACAAACCTACAAACTCTAAAATCCTAAACTAGGTCTACTACTTTAGGAATGCAATCGTGTGTCCTGGTGGGCTTAGAAGACCTGGCGTCACGATGACGTGGGACCCTAAAGCCTAGCCGTAGATGCTTGAATTGAAACCGCCTGCGTCATTGGCGGATTCGTTGGTGCTTTCTTAATTGCAGGAGGGTTGCTCGGAAGTTCGAGGCTTTGACGGTGACGATTTCGTTGTCCAGAGGTAGTTTAACCTTCTGATGCAGAGTTGACGCGACAGCCCTGGTTGCGTGAATCCAGGGTCTGCCCAGCAACATGTTGTATGTTGGAGGAATGTCCATGATCCGAATTGATTTTTCGTCCGCGACTGTTATGTCTTGGCGGATAGAGATATGATGCCTTTACGCTACTGAGCGTCATCGTCAGTATCTTTGCCATGTTGTCTGAACAGGGCGTGAAGTCGTTTTCCTCCAACCCCAGTTTAATGGCGGTCGCAAGAGGCAGGACGTTGACTGAAGAACCGTTATCAACGAGGGTAACGGGTAATGTCATGCCTCGACAGTCTACGGTTATGTGGAGTGCCAGATTGTGTGCGCCTGGCGACCGGCGTCCGCGTTAGAAAGTTATAGCACCCGTGCTTGATCCGGATGATGTGGGTGACAGATTGTCTTGGGCATCTGGTCACCGCCACCGAGTGACCTGTAGGGCTCGGCGAAGGGCCTTGCGGTGCCTTGGCGAATCCTGCAAGAGTTGCCAGGCAGAAGTGCTTCATTTTGCTTCAGGGAGTTGCTTTGGCCGTATATCCTTGGCGCTAGGCCAGGTTGATGGAGCAGGGGGAGCAGTCTCGTCTAAGAGTATACCCTCGTCCCTGTTGTCGTTTTTGAGCCTGGATGGGAACCCTGGCGGTTCCAACGGAGCTAGGTATGGGTGTTGGAGGCGTGAAACCTCGTCGTCGCTGTCAGACAGCTTGATGGGATGTTGATAAGGGATCTGTACGAAGACCCTTCTCTCGTCCGCGTGCCTTGCTTTTGTTTTCGTTTTTGTCTTGCGAATGTGTTTAGTGCTGTCGTTGCAGTTGTTGGTATCGCTGCCAACGACATTGACCTCATGGTTGTTCGTGGTAACCGGATGAGAGCAGTCGAGAATGGGAAATGTTCCCACGAAGATAGTGCTAGCACGGAGTGTGCTATGCTGGTGTGGTGGTTTAGGAGCCGCGTTTGGCTTTTCGATCGTCTTGTTGTCGATCATGTCTTGGATTGCATTCTTCAGACGGAAGCAATCCTCGGTGTCATGCCCATTAACCCCGTGGAATTCACGGATGGCGTTTTGGTTCCATGACTTTGTTTTCTTGTGCTTAGGTGGTATGTTGGTGGGGCTAGGAAGCGCCAAGGTTTTTCTTCACGAGCTTCTTCAATGCCTTGAGTAAGACATGTAGAGGGTCAAAGTGTCGTTGTTTTGACGAGGATGGCCCCGCAGAGGATGACTTAGGTGTAGCGATTAGAGGTCGCGTTGTGAACACGGTGATGCCGCTAGTGCATCGAGTTAGCGATCTTGGGCCGGGCTTAGTTTTTGCAGCGGTTCGAGATGTGCGGCCTTTGTGACTACGGCCTGTAGTTTTAGCCGGCTTGTTTTTGCGTATTTTGTCCTCCAAGAATTGAATTCTTTCAGCATGTTGAGTAGATGCCTTGGCAAGGAGTCTAGCGCTCTTCTCGGTCTCGAATCTTTGCATAACAGCCAAATGTTCGAGCTGGGAGGTAAGATTGGTGATCTTGTCGTTGAGTAGCTTGATGTGCTCAGCGGTTATGAGTAGTTGCGGAGGCGATGGAGGGGCGACTTTGTCATTTGCGGGGTTGAAATGGGAATCCATGTTTCTTCTGCGAGCCGTGTATCCGGGGCTTTAGTGGGTAAACCTGCGAAGCGTTAGACTTTAGTGACTCGAAAATGAAAGAAAAGACTCAATCTTGCATTTGCAACCCAAATAAAGTGTATAAAGAAATGTGCAGGACTCGACTCGTGTTTTTTTTTTTAGCTGAAAAGACACGGGAAGCTTTTGAGGTAGAGATAGGTCAACATATCTCTAGTCTCGATGTAAAAACGTTTCGTATGATCACCTCTGATTAGCCCAGATTAGCAGTATGTTGCTGAGGGGCTTATCGTTAAAATGTGATATGAAAAGGAGTCAAAACGAAATAGCGATAGGCTAGTCGATTTGAGGATGTTAAAACGGGTAAAACGCAAATACTGCTTGCCTTTTACGTGTGCTATAGAAAGTCGAACCAAAATGACGATAAGTCAGCTGATTTGACATGTAAAGTGACGGTTTCGTGTCTGAACGACCCCGTATTTTGTTTTTTTTTGAAAAAATGTTTGTTTAGGTCGAGATGACTAGGGAGTCATTCGGCCTAGAGTTGTTTCAAATGCATAGTGTAAAAGTAATTGCTTTGATTAAAATACCCGAAATGAATTGACATTTTGAGGTTTCGCTTTGTGAAATGCTTTGCGATAAATGAATTATAACGATACGTCAGTCGTATAACTCATTTATGTTTTGTAAAGGATCGGAAATGTAGTGATTATTTCTAATCGAATTTGAATGCCGTGGCGTGTTGTTTGTCTGGTTCAGTTGACTATAGGTCAATGAACTTAACGTCAATGCTTTTGAAAGCATGCTTTTTGAAAAGCATTTGAAAATGCATTTTGAAAAGACGTTCTTTGAATGCATATGCTTTGAAAATGTTTTGCATGAAGTTTGTTTGAAAGACGACTATAGTAAGGGCACTATAGCATCGCATTTGTACGTATAGACACGGGGTTTTTGGCTTTTTGGGTAAGGTTCCCTTCGGTCATTCCCGCAACGTTTGTGTAGGGTTATCCGCAAGATTGCACACGTTTGAGTGTGAATTCAATACGGGTCCTAGGGCGTCCAAGTTTGACTGTTACGATCGTTTGTACGGATACCGTACTTGTAATCGTGAAGAGGTGAGAATTCGGTTTGTCCAGAATAGTCTCGCTTATGAAGCGAACACTATTAGGGGCCGATTCTCGAGGGTGTTTGGCTCGTAAATCCCGGAGGATTTGACTCGAACGTTAAATTGCTCAAACATCGAAAGCGTAATTGTTTTCAAATTTTCAAGCTTTGCCTCTTTGTGTTTTTAAAGAAAAGAAAAAGTTTATTTTCTTTAAAAAAATAAAAAACGTGCTCGTCCCCAGCGGAGTCGCCAACTGAAGGTACCCGGATCGGACCCATCTCGACGCCTCGCGCGGGCTTGCTCGAATAGGAGCAAGGCGCTACGCGAGAAAATGCTAAGTGCGTAAAGTGTGCGCGAGTTTGCTATGGGGGATATCATTGCTTAAATGCTTGAAAATCGTTTTGAAATTGCATTTGGAGTCGCCACCAAATTTAAAGAAATTTGGAACCTTTTCGTTGCGTCTTAAATTATAAGACGCGAGTCTTAGAATTCAAGGCGCGTCGATACCTATCCTTCTAAGGTTATTGTGAAACCAGAGTGGATTCGGGGCAAGGTTACTTTTCGAAAGTTTTATCAAAATGTATTATGAAAAACCGAAATCAAAAAGCCTACGTAAAGTAGTCTCTACTAACTTGGAAACAATTGCTTAATTTCGATGTTTGAGCAGATAAAACGCTACGTACAAGTGCGAATGTGACTCGATAAAAACGCAAAGTAATGCATGTGAGTCGTTAAAGTTAACGACGTTTTGCTTTAGGAAATATACGAGAAATAATAATTCATTGACTTGAATTAATATAAAACGTTATTTTCCGACTCTTGTTTAATTCTAGTATTTTGAAAAACCCTCAGTTTTGCATGTTTAAATGACTAGTTGAAACGGTACAAGTTTATGTCGAATCCGTGTTTTAGTCGTAATTTAATGCATGCATGAGAATTTGCATAATGTAAAATGTAACGTCGGTTTGCTTTAGTGGATGTGGGTCGTCTGTTTATGCAATATTGGCGAGGTCTAGACGGATTAGGAATCCGAATTACTACAAATCAGATTACGAATACGGGTTCGTTAAACCAATATTGAGTTGGGTTAAGGTAACCCTTGTCCGAGTCTAAAAAGTCTAGTCCGAAGGTAAAACGTTTACCTTAAAACGTAAAGACGTTTTTTTAGAACAAATGCTAAGTGTGTTTTTGTGAGTGAAATGGTGTTGTATGTGAATTATTGTGAATTGCTAAAATAAATTGTACGTGTATTGTTGCTCAAGTTGTTCCCCCCGTTCAAGTTGTGCGTGTGTATGTATATATAGGCCGAGAAAGTAGGCTGGGAAGAGTGAAGAGTGCAGCAAGTTGCCAGAGCCCAAAACACGGCCCAAAAGAGTCGTCTGTTGACAGACGACTAGAATACAAGTCGCCTGTCAACAGGCGGCTAGTATTGCGTTTTGTTTTTTGGTTTTTGGGCTGAATTGACGGTTTGTGAGGTGTTGTGACTTGGGCTGAAGTTTTGGTCGTGCATGCATGCTTTGGACCAAGGTGTATTGTGTGAGAGGAGGCTTTGGTCCATTGGACCAAAGTTTGTTGTTTTTGGTTTTGTTTTCGTGTTTTGTGTTTCGTGTTTCGTGTTTCGGTTTTTGTCGTGTTTTTCGATTTTGGCTCGAAATAAAAATGTTTCGTGTTGTATTATTTTGTAATATCGTAAAATTTGATTTTACGAAAATGTGACTCGTGAGGTGAGTGGGCCCGTTTTGAGTGCGTATTTTTGTAAGTTGTGGGTTGTTTTTGTGGGCTTGAATAATCGTGTCGTGCTTCTCGGCTTGAAATAGAACGACAAAATTAAAGTTTAATTTTACGAAAAATGCAAATTTAAATAAATACATTAAAAACGACTAAAATGTTTTAGACACTTTGTACCGTTTCGTCTATTTATAAAACATGCATAAAAGTCCATTTTCATCATCGGGTTGCTTTTTGGGGGGTACGGATACGGGTATCTACAGAAACATCGTCATATACTCGAGAAAGCGAGAGCGTTAAGGTTCCAAGCCCACTTACCCATTCGTTTTTGGGGAGAATGTGTTTTGACAGCTGCGTATTTGATCAATAGGACCTCGACACCTCTACTGCAAGGTCGAACTCCCATTGAGATCTTATACAATAAAAGGCCTGACTTTGATAACGTGAAGGTGTTAAGGTGTCTCTGTTACGTTCATAACAAAGACAAACCGAAAGATAAATTTGGGGAAAAAGGAAAGCAGTGTATATTTTTAGGGTATCCTCAAGGTAAAAAAGGATGGAAGGTATATGATTTAAAGGAAAAGCGATTGTTTGTATCACGAGATGTGAATTTCTTTGAACATACCTTTCCTTTTTCTGAACTGAATGATAATGTTGAGTCTACTAACCCGATAGAATCAGCCCCGAAGTACAGTGAGCCCACGGCTGAGTTTTTTATTCATGACGAATCGAATCATGAGGCGGATGAAGATGGCGTACTCACCCAAGCAGTGAAGGGGAGCGAGGAGAAGGTTGTGCAGACAGAAGATATGAATGCAATTGAGCGTACTGATGAGTTTAACGTGACTGGTGAAGGGAATGAAGAACGGACAGATAGGGGAGAAAATGCAGAACGAACACGCAGGGGAGAAAGAAAAAAATTCCAGCCTCACTGGAAGAAGGATTACGTGTGCACGACAACGAGAATTATTAAACCCACTGACGATGCTCATCACGTCCAACCGAAGTCTCCACGACCAGGTACACGCTATCCTTTAGCGAATTACGTTGTTACTAATTGTTTTTATGATGCTCATAGAAATTTCTTAGCAAGAATTGATGAAATGTGAGAACCGAGGCATTATTTCGAGGCAGTAAAGGATCTGAAATGGAGAGATGCCATGAGAAAAGAGATTGATGCACTGGAGGCAAATGGGACTTGGAAAATCGTCCCTTTACCCGAAGGAAAGAAACCCATCGTGTGCAAATGGGTATACAAGATAAAGTACAAGGCTGACGGAACGATCGAGCGATACAAAGCGAGACTTGTAGCCCAAGGTTTCACGCAAATCGAAGGGGTAGATTATCATGAGACATATGCGCCAGTGGCCAAAATGACTAGTGTACGGTGTATGTTGGCAGTAGCGGTTGCCAAGAACTGGTTGATCGAACAATTAGATGTAAAAAATGCCTTTTTGCACGGTGATTTAGATGAGGAGGTATACATGAGAATTCCACAAGGTTTCGACAGAAATGGTGAAAACAGAGTGTGTAAATTGTTGAAGTCGATATATGGTTTAAAACAAGCTTCCCGAAATTGGTTCGCAAAATTGACAGATGCCTTAAAGAGGTATGGTTTTGTTCAATCATTGGCAGACTATTCGTTGTTCACCTACAACAAAAACGCCATTTTTATTGGAGTATTAGTGTATGTGGATGATATGATTGTTGTAGGGAATGATAGTACAGCATGTCAAAAATTTAAAGACTTCCTTGATGAGCGATTTGGCGTTAAGGATTTAGGTCGTCTCAAGTACTTCCTAGGAATTGAAGTGGCTCATGGTTCGAAGGGCCTTTTCTTAAACCAACGTAAATATGCATTGGGAATAATAGAGGAATCTGGGATGAAAAATGCAAAGCCGGTGCACACGTCTATCCAGCAACATCATCGTTTGGCATTAGCAAATGGGTACGTTCTCAAGGATGTCATGAAATATCGAAGGCTTGTTGGAAGATTGGTTTATCTTACAATCACGCGGCCTGATCTTGTGTATGCAGTACATGTGCTATCGCAATTTGTGAATGAGGCACGAAAAGAACACTGGGAAGCGGCTTTACGAGTAGTGCGGTATATCAAGATGAATCCGAGTAAATGAATCATTATGAATAAGGAATCGGATTTGGATTTAAAAGGATACTGTGACTCGGATTGGGCTAGTTGCCCATTAACAAGACGATCTTTAAGTGGTTTCTTTGTGTCCATTGGGCACTCACCCGTCTCATGAAGGGCCAAGAAGCAAGTGACAGTAGCAAAATCAACAGCCGAAGCCGAATATAGAGCAATGGCAGCAGTGACTAGTGAGTTGATTTGGCTAAAGGCGTTCTTAGCATCGCTGGGAGTGTTTCTGATGTGCATTATTTTTATACGATTTTAGACCCTCTTGTGTGCTCGTTTTGATATGATTTATTCACTTTATGGAGTGTTTTGTGAGCTAATATTGTTTTCGAGTGTATTTTCGCCGTATTATTGAGTTTTGTAGGGATTATGCGTTTTGGCGTCTTTTCCCACTATTTTGGCGATTCCCGAGATGACCGATTGTCCGTGCCGAGCTTAGTTGGTGATGCGGAGGTTCACCGAGTCATTGGTCACGTTTCGGGTTGACTTGAAGTCGTTTGGAAGCCATATGGAGAAGTTTGTACTGGCCCCTGGGGGTAGGGGCCAAATCCGTTGTAACCCCTGGGGTCAGGGGCCTTCAGAAAATGAAACCCAAAGAATAACCAAAAATTGCTGCGCCCCCAACAGGGGTGGCTAACCCCGGGGGCCAGGGGCCTTTGTATTTCACTGCGACTTTTCAATTTCTTCTAATTTTCGAGTTTTAGTCTATATAAGGGACTTAGACCATATTATCTCAACACTTATGAATTAGATAGACTATTTTTACTCTCAAAAACTTATGTAACACCCCGTGTTATTTTAACACAATACTATAAAAGAATTTAATTCCTTAAATTAAATTCATCCTTTTTCCTTATAATAAAAATGCGTCTGAAATTTTTTCGCTAAATAATACTAAATTTTCTTAAGTACAAATTTAAAAATTTTGAAAAATAAAGTTTGTTGTATTATCTTTAGAATTGAAAAAGAAACACATTTCAAAATTTTATAAAAATCAACCCAAAATTAATATTCGCCTTTCAAATTTCAAAAATGTTAAGTTTTGTTTACTATTCACAAAAATAAATGTAAAACCTTTTATTCATAAAATTCAATTCCAAACATTTTTCGTTTTCAAAATAAAAATGGACACTTATACTTTTCCCGTCTCTGAAATTCGGGTCAACAATTTCAAACACGCAAATCAAAAATCAAACAATCTTATCCTCTTCCATTTTCTTTTTAATTTTGAAAAGCAAACTTAACATCACTTTTAATGAAAATATAATCTTTTTGATTTATTTTTAATAAATCATACTCCCTCCATTCATATCCACTCCCCCCATGTTACTATTTGACACTATTCATGTGTTGTGAGAATATTTGATATTGTGACTAAAATATAAGTGAAAATATAGTCATGTGAGATCTTGTTTGATTCGTCTTGTTAAATAGTATAATAATATCAAATTTTTATAATTTTTTATATTGTGAAACTACGGATATTGTCGTTACAAAAACCATCTCGGCAAGCGCAAAATGACATCATGGTAGGAGTGGATTTGAATAGAGGGAGTATTATATTAAAAATCTAATTACTATTTCATTTTCATTAAACTAGCTTTTTCTAAATTGTCGATATTTGCAATCACACCTAATTTAAATTGATTAACTTTTTGACGTTTGATTATAATTCTTTAAATCTATAACATTCAACGAAAAAAAAAAGTATTTCGACCTAGGAAATTTTTATTCAAAATTTCGAGGATTAAAACTCAAAGTTTATTTTTAGTACCCTTTCGAAAATTGTTTTTATTTTTAATTCCGATTTTATTTCAAAACACTATTTTAAGATCATATCCTTTATTTTGAGACTTTCTGCGATCGCGCAAATCGAAAATTTCAAAAACGATAATCGAGCCCGAAAAATAAACCTTTGACTTTCGGACACCAAAGTCAAATTCTATCCTCTTCCATATTTTCTTACACAAATTAGATTTTTCTTACACATCTAATTTATCATCATTACTTTTATTTTTGTATTTAAATTTAAAGATTATACTTAATAAAAATACATAAATACAAATTCAATACTACTACTTTAATATTACCATTTTCATTCCCGTCACTTTTAAAAATTTTCTAAAGTAGTAAATAAAATATTTTAGTCTTAAATTTATAAAATGAATACTTTTCAGAAAATCGCCAAAACAACACATTTTAACTTTTATCGCTTTTGACACCCGACTTTTTACAACTGATTAATTTCGTGAAAAACTTTTTTTTAAAAACAAATATCCAAAAGAACCTTCCTAATTAGTCAAGTGGTTCAACTTGATTATTATGACTCATAATGCAATTAAATAAAACTTTATTTATTAAATAAAACTAACTAAACCTAATACATCTAACCTAATTTATTTTACAACTTGTCCTCATAAATTTGGAAGAGCAAAAATCACATTCATTTGCTCCTCAACATGTCGTGTACCTTAGCTCCTTTTCTCCCTTTTATTTTTCTTTCTTTTTCTTCCTAAATCACTTAAATAAAACCTTAATAATATTTCTAATAAATCTTAAGTATCCTTAGTTCTTTAGATGGGTTTTAGGAGCTAATTTCATGGATTATTTTGGGTGAAGTATATGGGCAATATGGGTGAAGAAATTCCGATCTAAAATTTATTTTAGATCCTCGACGATTAACATCCGAATTAAGGTGACTAGTTATTTCTTAAATTAGCCTCTTTGAAAATTAATTTGATTTTTATTATAGGTTTTATGAGTATGATTTTTATGTTAAATATGTTAAACATCATTTATTTTCACTTGTATGATTATGTGAAGTATAATAAAATGATAATAAATAAGTAATTTTGCTAATAGTTAAGTTGTAGTAATATGTTAATATGTTTAGCTAATTTAATTTTGAGTATTTTTAATTGTTGTTCATATGATTCTTATGTTTAGTTATGTTTTAGTTATGTTGTAGTTATATATAAAAATTATGTGAAATATTAACAATGAGTTTAAGGTGATTAAAATCGAAAATGGAAATTTATACACATATATACATACTCACGGCATTCACCATTTTTTTATTAAATTTTCACTTTTAATTTTTGTAAATAATATGTTATGTTAAGTTAGTATAAAATGGATGTTATCATGTAAAAAGAATTAAATTAGAAAAATAATTTATAAGTTATTAAAAGTGAAAATGGTGTTCTTGAGTTGTGTTTGATGTTCATGTGTGTTCTTGAAGTATTCATGGGTGTTCATCATTTTGTACACTTTGATTTCATTTTATTTTATGTTTGTTATTAGTTTTTGTTTATGTTTAATTATTAGTTTATATAATATTGGTAAAATCAACTTACATATTTAAAAAGACTTGTAGAAAATTTAACTTTATATTTTAGCTCAAATTTTAGGCTAATGAAATTTTTAGTAAATTTCATTTTAGTTTAAATCGTTTTAGTATAATTAGAATAATAAAATTATAAAGACTTTAAGCTAAAAACCGATAAAATCGAAAAATGAAAATTTAGAACATCACCATCCTTGCTCACGGCATTAGGCCAAATTTTAGGTTAAAATTTGTTTTATCACTTTTTAGTTTCTTGTTAAAATAATTTAATTATTAGTTAATAAGTTAGAATTAAGAAATTAAAAGAAATAAATCGATTTTGACATATATGAAAACCACACGGCATTTTCATTTTAAATTGACTAAATTTGATCAAAATGAAAATATCACTAAGTCACTAAAGTTAAATAGTTGTTAGAAATAAATTTTTTTTTTTTTTGGGAAAATGTAAGTATATTAATAATAAAAACCCGATTACAACTCAACAGTTAGAGTGAACATCACACTCATTACAATTTGCGCAGCCAACGACAATCATACAAAGATAGAATGGACGTGTTCTGCCCTTTAAACCGAGTAACTACATCATCTATAACTCGCTTAACCAACATGACAGACTGAGGCACAACATGATCAAGCCGCGCTTTGTTCCTCGTGCACCAAAGACTGTAAATACCAGCCACCACACACGCTGCTACAACATGTCTCACAAGCTTGGACACTCTGTGCCCTCTGTGACACCATAACTCAATCGTTTCTGGCCTAATCGTGACACCCAATCGCCGAGACATCTCTGACCAGTACATTTTAGCGTAGATACAGTCATGAAACAGATGAGCATGAGTTTCAGGATAAGACCCACATAGAACACAGGTATCATCTCCAACATACCCCATGTTTCGTAGTCGATCGTAAGTGAAAAGTCTCCCCAATTTGTACTCCCAAAAAATAAAAGAACACCGTGGAATATTCAACGAATTCCAACAGACGAATCTCCAGGAAATCTTCGGTTTCTCCCCTCGTAACCATTTATATGCTTCCATAACCGAATATTTATCATTACAGACAGGAGAGGACATACCTGTACCGAAATGTTGCATACAATGAGCAATCTTTTTCCAAGACCAAGCACAATCCAAGGGAGGAGAATACGATCTCCAATGGGTACCTTTCATATAAACGTGATTAATCCACTTCACCCATAGATGATCTTCCTTCTTCTCAATCCACCAGATGTACTTACCTAACACGGCTTTATTCCATTCTTTCGAGCTCCTTAAACCCAGACCTCCAACTTCCTTCGGATAGCAACATTCATCCCAACTTACATTAGGGGCATGATGATATGAATCCTTGCCAAGCCACAAGTAATTCCGACATATACTCTCGATTCTCTTGACTATGCCAACAATAAGTAAGAAAACCGTCATCCAATATGTGTGCAAGCTCGTGAGAACAGACTGAACTAAGACCAGTCGACCAGAATAGGACAGGTGACTAGCACCCCAACTCCTTATTCTGCTGGTAATCTTATCAATGAGTTTCATACCATCCGTCAAACTAATCTTCTTGGAAGATATAGGAATACCAAGATACCTGAAGGGAAACTTGCCTCGTCTAAAACCAGAAACTTGCACTATATCATCCATATCCTCTACCTTCATGCCATTGAAATATATGTCAGATTTCTCCCTGTTCAGATTAAGACCAGAAGCCATGGAAAAGGATGAGAAAGCACGTAAAAGAAGCATGATAGACGGGATATCGCCTTTGCAGAACATCAATAAATCATCTGCAAACATCAGATGATTCAAGCTCAGACTTCGACACATAGGGTGGAACCTAAACTCATCCATCCTACCAACAGCACCTAAAATACGAGACAGATACTCCATACATATGGTAAATAACAGAGGAGACAAGGGGTCACCCTGTCTTAATCCCCGTCTTCCTTGAAAAAAACCAAACGAACTTCCATTGATGGATAGGGTATAAGTAGGACTTGTAACACATTCATTAATCCATCCAATGAAAACCTGGGGGAATCCCAGAGCAACCATCATTTGAAATAAGAAAGCCCATTCAACAGAGTCGTATGCTTTCCTCAAATCAATCTTTATCAAGCATCTTGGGGAAGCAGATTTCCTAGTGTAGAGTCTCACCAAGTCTTGGCATATCAATATATTTTCTGCTATATTCCTCTCCTTAATAAATCCACCCTGATTGACACTGATAATATCCGGTAAGATCTCTCCAAGTCTGGCACACAACAATTTGGCTATACACTTGTAGATAGTGTTACAACAAGCTATAGGTCGGAACTCCAGTACAGAACTCGGGCACTGAACTTTAGGTATGAGGCTGATAATAGTAGCATTTAGCTGCTTGAGTAGCTGACCATGCGCAAAGAAATCCTTGATAGCTGCACACACCTCCACACCCACTTCATTCCAAGCATCTTTAAAAAACTGTGAATTAAAACCATCTGGGCCAGGAGCCTTAGTAGAAGGAATAGAAAAGAAGCACTCCTTAATTTCCTTATCAGTGACAGGCCTCAAGAGTTTCTCTGTATGCGCCTGCGAAACACACGGACCTGAATGAACAACTGGAATATGAACTTGTTGAGTATTCTGATGACTTCCTAGAAGAGACTTGTAGTAGTCAACAAAAGCATCTTCAATCGCTTTAACCTCAGAGCACATCTTGCCATTCATATCTCGAACTTGAAACACCTTATTTCTGAAATGCCTTTCCTTAATATGATTATGAAAAAAAGCTGAGTTCTGATCCCCTTCCTTTAACCATTCAATCTTCGCTTTCTGACAAAGATACTTCCATCTGGCTTGTTTAAGCATGTTCATCTGATTCACAGCATCCCTCTCCGCATTCATTAATGAATGATTCATTGGATCAGACTGAAGTTTCTGTTGAATGGCTGTGACAGCCAGCTGCGCCACTTCATGAGCATGCTCAACATCAGCGTATTTAACCCTATTCAACTGCTTCAACACACCCTTAAGCAACTTCAGCTTCTTGACTACAGAATACATGGGCGTGCCATTAACATTCTTCACCCATACAGAGGAAATCAACTTGGAAAACTCAGGATCAGATCCCCACATATTATAGTATTTAAACGAGACTTTACTCCTTTGCGATTGAGTACGCCTATAGCACACCATGGGAGAATGATCAAATGATCCTTCATTAAGGAAGTACGCATATGCCTCAGGATACATTCTCAACCACATATCATTCGCCAGACATCTATCCAATCGTGAATAAACTCTGTCATTTCCTAGTTGCTTGTTATTCCAAGTATAGAAGACACCCTTAGCAGGTACATCCACCACTTCACAATACGCAACACAGTCCCTAAACTCCTGAACCTCATTCAATGTTACCACGCTACCCAACCTTTCATTCAAATGTAACAGAGCATTGAAATCTCCACAAATTATCCACGGGAGGGCCCAAGTATCTTTCACCAACTTTAACTCATGCCACAACTCCTTCCTCTCATCCTGCACATTAAAACCATATACCACACTCACAAGAAATTGTTCCTGGGAGCCAATATCTTGGACAATACAAGTAATCTGTTGAGCTGAAACAATCTGCACCTGAACATTAAAAACTTGAGGAATCCAAATACACCAGACACGACCACCATTGTGATACGCATTATTATTAATACCCTTCCATTGCTTCCCAATCTTATTCAAAATACCTACGAAATCCTGATTCTTAACTTTCGTCTCAACTAACCCACAGAAACCAATTTTATTCTTATGCAAATAAGACCTAATATCAGCATGCTTAGACGCCTTATTCAAACCCCGAACATTCCAACACCCAATATTATCCATGAGCATCCACTTCCTTAGAAGAAGACGCCCCTTCACCAAATATCAAGTCATTACTAGCAAAAAGTTGAGCAAATGAATTAACCATTGGGGTAGCATATTCCTGTCGCATAAGTTGAACAATAGGGCTAGCCACCACCTGGTTCGACACAACAACTTCCTTACCCTTTGTTACATTACTCTTCTCTTTGACTGTAGCAGGCTGGGCTCCAGTCACCAAAGGCTGTACAGGCACAGGTTTCGGCTGCACTAAGGTAGGTTTAGGTTGCCACACCTTCGCCACCTTTGGCTTGTCAATCCCCTTCCTACAATCAGCCACTAAATGACCAACATTCTTACAACCAGAACATACCTCAGGTTTCCAATCATATTCAACCATAACAGATTCTACCCTACCATTCTCATCAAGGAAAGATAATGAAGACGGAAAAACCTGTCCAACTTTGACTTCCACAAGCAACCTAGCATAGCCAAGTCTTGTCTTCTCAATAGTAGCCAAATCTGCTCTCAAGAATCGACCAAGCAAAGACGCAATCTTCCCCAACGCTTTCTCTCCCCAGAATTTCAATCCCAGTCCACAGAGCCTGACCCAGATAGGAACATTCAGTACTGCTTCCTTAGTTAACGGCGTCGAGGCCTCCCAGGGCTTGACCACCACTGGCTTCTTATCAAAGGTAGGGTAACCCAAAGTAACCACTTTGTCTCTAATAGCAATAGAGGGAAATCGAACCAGAAAGACACCATTAGGTAAAAACGAAACCTTCGTGTACTCATACTGGCCCCAAATTCGCTTAACAAACCCCTGAAGGAGTTCCCACGGAGGATTACCACCTAAAACATAACAAACAACAGCAGATTCCCAAAATTCCAGCTCGCCCTGAACATCCTCAGCCGTCAATTGCAACATAGTGGGACTCACCGGAGTCTTCTTACTCACCTCCGTCCAACCACCAGCATCCTGTGTGACCGTCGCTTCCTTCTCGGGCTCAGAACCATCATCACCACTAACAATATCATCCAGGTCCAATGGAGCAACTCCCACGATCTCGTTCACATTCCTCTGTTTAGCTGAGCTCGACGAAGGGATGGCACGCTTCTGAGAGACATCCAAGCGAAGATCAGAAGTATTAGAGAACGAAAGTCTGTGTTTTGATCGATTTTTCTTGTGGAGATTTGATTTCTTAGAATTCCTCGCCATATCGCAAGAACCCTAACGCCCAAATCGCCCTCTTTTCTAGAAATAAATTTTTGTATAAATCGATTTAGTTAGAAATGAAATATTATAAACCGATTAAAAAATGTGTAACCGTTATAAAAATAAACTAAATCGTGTGCTACTGCCTTTGCAATTGGACTGTTGGATTTGGACATACGGACTAAAATGAACCATCCACGATACCATTATTATTAAAAATGAAAATCGCTTAATTTTGTAAATAGACGACTAAATTTAACTGAGTCTTATTTTAAAATAATTATCATTGAATACTTTTACAAACCGAACTTAACGTTTTTAAAACTAGATTTTTAAAATAAATATCATTGATCTTTTTACAAACCGAACTTAACGTTTTTAAAACTAGACTTTTAAAATATTTCCAAAAAAATCACTAAGTACAAAACGAACTTAACGACTTTGAAACTAGAAATTTATACTTAACAAATAAAAGAAATCTAAGTTTTATACTTAGGAAAAATATCAATGTATAAGAATACTTATAAAAATACGTATAAAATACGAAGTATAAAAATACGAATACGTATTAAAATACGTATAGAATACGAAGTATAAAAAATACGAATACGTATAAAAATACGTATAGAATACGAAGTATAAAAATACGAATACGTATAAAAATACGTATAAAATACGGTGAATAGTGAATAGTGAATAGTGAAAAGTGAATAGTGAAATACTGAAAATAATTGAAAATTTTACTAAGTATAGAAAATTGAAAATGAACAAGTAAATAACTTAAGGTGTTTGAAAAACACTTAAATAAAATTGGACATACTAATAAACGTATCATTATAGAAACCTAAAACGTTAATAATTAACAACACTTCAAATAATAAACGAACGTGTTATGTGATCATATGAAACCTACAATTCAAATAAAACGTTTGACGCTGAGACTAGGAGAGTCTAGTAACATGTGATATGTAAATATCGAATAAATAATGAATACTGAGTAAGTTAAATAAAAGGTCAAGCTTGAGCCTCAGATAAGGGAACGTCAATCGTGAGTGAAGTGGGGTTAAGATAGTCTTGTACGGATACCACTATCTCGGTCTTCTGGCGTTGGCTATATCGAATAGTGTGGTTTAAGCCGGCAGAATTATTGCTTAGCATCCTGCCCATGCCTTTACGCCTTAAGTCGTACTGCCTAAGCCGTACAAGATAATGAATATGCCAACTCTTTTGGGTCAGTCTCCAGGAAATAGTCGTTTTATCCAGAGTTAAGGTGCTCTATGATTAGCATAGCGTATTCTTAAAGTGGATATTAGTGTATGCATACTAGACTAGGGTTTTATTCCCCTATTTCGCTAGAGGTAACAGGGCACCCGTGACATTTTGGATTCAGGTCGATTATAGCGGTTCTGTCTCCTTGCGGTGTTTCGTTCTTAGTGGGCGCGACACTTGCATTCGCTCTTACCACATGTACAGATCACTTGACGAGATTGTATCTGAAGTTCGAATCATTTCGAACACTAGAAGATGAGATGCAAGTACTATAGTATTCGGCGTGGTCTACGAGTCGAGTAAGCCGCCGCACTATGATAGTGAGATGCAAGCGACTAGAGTACAATGGCCTACTCAGTGGTCAGGCTCGTAAGCAGTATGTATTGTTTGTTGTATGATTAAATGAGAATGAGTGTGTACCATCTTCGAAAACTAAAGACCACAACTTTCTGAATTGAATCGAGTCTGCATGATGTGAATGATACGATATGTATGTTTGTTTGCGATCTGATATCGCTTTGTAATCCTGCTGAAATGCTGTGACACTAATGCTATGATATTATCTGTTATTTGCTTTTATAACTGAATATCATGCTTATATGATTTATCGCTTTAAACCGCATGCTTATTATGACTTATATGTCTTTATATGCTATTTGTAATAAGCATGTTTATGTTTTTATCATAATGTTATAATTATAAAGCGATAATAATTTATAAAGCGATAATAATAAACCAAAGTAATTGAAATCGAGGGTAAGTATGAGCATAGCTAGTCATTGTCCGCTCAGCGGGCATCCCTCCAACAGTTTATTGTGCAGGATGATCGTGGACCGGGAGCTGGTTTTTGGACAAGGCCACGAGACGATCTTATGCTTTATTTTAAGTTGTTTTTGAGAGAAATGTAATATATACTACGATACTCTTTTAAATTTCCGTACTTAGAGTTGTTTTATTCAACTCTTGAACGATGTTATAACATTTGGGTTTTTATTTGTATATTTAATAACGCTGGTTTAAGACTTAATTAATTTCCGCCTTAGTAATTAAAGTCGACTAAAAACCAGGTTGTTACAACTTAGCACCCTAATTTTATATTCAACTTTTGCATTGGAATTCGCGAATTGGTACGGAATTATTTCAAGTAATAATCAAGTTGTTTCAAGTTTCTCTTCTCCATCTTCTTCTCCATTGGTAATTTTATATTCTCCATTGTTGTAATCCATTTAATTTCTGTAATTTCTCATGACTTTGATTGGTTTTGCAATTGTTAATTATTTGATTATGAGTGAGTAGTTTCATACTAGTGAGTAGGAGAATCATGTGTTGTTGATGCTTTAATTCTTGATTTGGGGTTTGTCAAAGATTGAATCTTTGCTTGTCTACTTGCTTGTTTTTCATGCTTTGTTCATCGTTGTGGCCACGATTTTGGACATTGTTACGTTATCCTTGACCTTAAGATCGAAAGCCTAGGTTGGGAATTGACAAAAGCAAGGACGATAATAATCACTTGATAAGTACGAGAGTTCGTTAGGTGACCGTTATTAGGTGGGTATAAGACCGAGAGGACGTACCAATACCTAGGCAAAGTGACCGTTTGAGACATTCCCTACATTTTGAAACTTGCATTAGCACACTTGACTATCCTACTCCCTAGACCTTTTTCCTTATCGTTAAACCCTTATCTTTTGCTATAGCTTTAGTAACCAAACCCTTTATTCGAACCGAGACTAGAATCGCTCAAAATAACCAACAATACGACCATCTCCCTGTGGATTTCGACCCGACTTACCCTAGCTACCCGTTAGAGTTTGTCCGGATTTACTTTTGATTAGGTGACGCTAATAACCTATCAAATTTTGGCGCCGTTGCCGGGGAGACGGCTTTGTTTTCTATTGTTATTTGGTTCTTTTCTCATTGTTACTCTTGTCTCAAGGAACCTCAATTCCTTGAGGCCGTTACTTATAGCTTCCTCGAGTGTTGTGCATGCCCAGGTTATCACGTACGTCTCAGAAAGGCTTGGCAATTCCATTTGACCCGGAGCCGGAGCGTACATTGCATAGGCGAAAGAACTTGCTAAAGGACTTGGAAGCTACTGTTTCTCCTGCTACTTCATCCACTCACATTGAACCTACGACCGAATTAAAGAAAATGGTGAAACTCTCGGATCACTCGAGGCCGACCGCGGCTCAAATTCCTACGGGCAATGCTATGCCCAATATTGCCGCCAACAACTTTGAAGTAAAGCCCGCGTTCATCAACTTGATTGAGCGTAGTCAGTTTGGAGGGAGTCCCGGTGAGGACCCTAACTTACACATCCAAAATTTCTGCGACTATTACTCAACGATAAAGCAAACGGGTGTGACCCGAGATCAAATTCGGGAGATGCTCTTCCCGTTTTCCCTCCGAGACAAAGCCAAGCTATGGTTGAACTCTTTGAATCGGGTAGCTCTTGCGATCACCGATAGGAACTCTCTGAGGATACCGGGGATATCCCTTCTCGACGCCCCGCTCGCGCCCGCCCTCGTGTCATGGGGCGGAATGCACGGCGCGGGAAAATGAATAAATTTTGCAAGAAGCTCGCGGGCGCTGGAGCTTCGCTTTTTAGGGCGTTGCTTTGCTCAGCTCGCTCGAGCGTTCTTTTGTTAAAAAGGGGGAATGTCATTGCATGTGAATATAATAAAAAGAAATATAAAAATCCTTTTAAAACGTGTTTTTGGAGTCGCCACCAAATATTAAAGGAATTTGGAACCTATTCAACGCATCTTAAGATCATAAGACGCGAGGGTCTCAGATTTCAGGGTGCGTCGATACCTATCCTTCTGAGGCTATTGTGAAACCAGAGAGGATTCGGAGTGAGGTTACCTTTCTAAAGTTTTGACAAAATATATTGAAAACTGCAATAAAAAGGCCTACGTAAAAGTAGTCTTTACTAATTTGAAAACATATGCTTTAATTTCGATATTTGGGCTAATAGAACGCTACGTACAAATGCAAATGTATGACTCGATAAATATGTAAAATAAATGTAAGCCGTCATAGCTATGACGATTTGCTATAGGAAATATACGTAAAATTACTAATTCATTGTATTTGAATTAATAACTAAACGTTATTCTCCGACTTGTGTTCAATTCTAAAATTTTGTAAAAACCCTCGGTTTTGCATGTTTAAAAGACTATATGAAACGGTACAGTTAAATGTAGAATCCGTGCTTTAGTCGTAATTTAATGCATGAATCGAGAATTTGCATAATGTAAAAGTGGTGTTTAATTTAGTGATTTTGAGTTGTTTGTTTATGCGATATTGGCGGGGTTTAGGCGAATCTTTGATTGAATTACTACAACCAATTGCGAATAAGGGTTCGTTAATGCCAATATCGGGGTGGGGTTAAAGTAACCCTATAAGTCTCGGACGCCCAATTTGAAGGTAAAATTTCTTTACCTTGAAATGCAAAGACGGTTTTTAGACTGGAGATTTATAAGTGCGAGAGGCTTTATATATGTGTATTAGTATTATAAGTATTATTGTTGTAATTGTGTTTAAGTGAATGTTTTTGTTATGAATGTTGTGTTGATGTTGTATTGTGATTGTCGATGTTGAAAATGGTTGAACAAGGGCTGCTATTTATAGCAAATGCTTCGTGTTTTATGCCTAATTGATCAGAAAATCGCCAGAGAACCAGCAATTCTTCAGAAAATCGCCAGAAATGTCAGGGGAGGACCATAAAATCGCCAGAAGTCTGGCGATTTACCAGAAAATCGCCAGAGGTCTGGCGATTTTATGGTAAATCGCCAGTTTTCTGGCGATTTTCTGTCCTGTTTCTGACAGATTTGCAGCGCCGTATTTCGTACACACGTTATCGTAGGTGTGTAAGCTAATGTCGAGCATGTTGGCTGTAATTTGCTGACTTTGGTACATCAATTTGATCATCCAATTGATCAAGTTGTTTATCAACTTGGTTTTGTTTCGATTTTCGTGTTTCGTGTTTCGTGTTTCGTTTTTAAATCGTGTTCTTGATCTTGGCTCGAAGTAAAATAATATTGTAACATATTATTTTACGACTTTGTGGGATTTTGTTTTGTAAGAATGTGACCCGGGCGCATTTTGGCCCTTTCAGTGCTTGGGCCTTTTTATGTGTTTTTGGGCCGTTTTGTGTGTGTGTGGGTCGTTTTTGTGTTCTTGGGCCATTTTTGTGAGGCGTCTTTGTGTCGTGCTTGTGTGTATTGTGTTGACTTACGATTTAAAATGACTAAATTAATACTCATTTTTACGAAATATGCAAATTCAAATTAATACGTTAAAAATGACTAAAATGTTTTAGACACTTATGTACCGTTTTGTCTCATTTTAAAACATGCATGAAAGTCCTTTTCGTCATCGGGTTTGCTTTTTGGGGGGGTACGGATACGGGTATCTACAGAGCCCCCAGTTTGACCGAGCTTGGACTAAAGCGCTGGTCAAACTTAGAAGATAGTATCCGGACCATCACAGTCTCGATACTACCTGGCGACGCTAAGTATGTGTCTCGGGGAGAGACGAGGACTTGGCGCCAGGAATGCGGGGAGGGACGGCATGTTTAAGGACATGACGGTCCAGCATGTTTAAGGGCTTGTCGGCCTGCTGTTGCTTAGATGTCATTTGATGGCGTTTTGTAGCTTGGCCATATCCTGCGTCTCGCATGTTTGCTGCGTGCTTGCTTGTGTATCTGTGATTTGCCTTTCCTTCTCGCAGAGAGAATGGGTGTTAGCGTTCTTGATATGTAAAGAAAATCTGTGTTTCTGCATCCTTGATTTGGAATAAGAAGTGTATATTTTGTTGGCGTAAAAAGTGTGTGTATTTGAGGAATATACGTATTTAACTCGTGAGGAGTATGCGTATTTTGATTTTGTGACTCGTAAAGAGTGTATTTTTTTTTTTTTTTTTTTTTTTGAAAATCTACGTATTTAACTCGTGAGGAGTGTACGTATTTTGATTTTGTGACTCGTAAAGAGTGTATTTGCTTTGAAAAATATACGCATTTAACTCGTGAGGAGTATGCGTATTTTGATTTATGATTCGTAAAGAGTGTATTTGTTTTTGAAAATATACGTATTTAACTCGTGAGGAGTATACGTATTTTGATTTTGTGACTCGTAAAGAGTGTATTTGTTTTTTGGAAATATACGTATTTAACTCGTGAGGAGTATACGTATTTTGATTTTGTGACTCGCAAAGAGTGTATTTGTTTTTTTGGAAATATACGTATTTAACTTGTGGGAAATATACGTATTTTGATTTTGTGACTCGTAAAGAGTGTATTTGTTTTTGAAAATACACGTATTTAACTCGTGAGGAGTATATGTATTTTGATTTTGTGACTCGTAAAGAGTGTATTTGTTTTTTGGAAATATACGTATTTAACTTGTGGGAAATATACGTATTTTGATTTTGTGACTCGTAAAGGGTGTATTTGTTTTTGAAAATATACGTGTTTAACTTGTGGGAAATGTACGTATTTTGATTTTGTGACTCGTAAAGAGTGTACTTGTTTTTGAAAATATACGTATTTAACTTGTAGGAAATATACGTATTCTGATTTTGTGACTCGTAAAGAGTGTACCTGTTTTTGAAAATATACGTATTTAACTTGTGGGAAATATACGTATTTTGATTTTGTGACTCGTAAAGAGTGTATTTGTTTTGAAAGGTATACGTATTTAACTCGTGAGGAGTATACGCATTTTGATTTGTGACTCGTAAAGAGTTTATTTGTTTTTGAGAAATATACGTATTTGACTCGTGAGGAGCATACGTATTTTGATTTTGTGACTCGTAAAGAGTGTACCTGTTTTTGAAGATATACGTATTTAACTTGTGGGAAATATACGCATTTTGATTTTGTGACTCGTAAAGAGTGTACCTGTTTTTGAAAAATATACGTATTTGACTCGTAGGAAATATACGTATTCTGATTTTGTGACTCGTAAAGAGTGTACCTGTTTTTGAAAATATACGTATTTAACTCGTGAGGAGTATACGTATTTTGATTTGTAACTCGTAAAGAGTGTTTTTGTGTAGTTGAGTTAGGTTTCTTGAACTCGTCTTTCTTGCTTCTCGTGTTTCGAATCTTGGATGTATTGTCATGCAGGCCGTCTGGGTTGGCTAAAGTATTGGTTTGTGGGAGGTTAGGGTTTCCCTGGTCAAGAAGAAGGTCATGAAAAGGCCGTTTTTGTAGCTTGCGTGTGTTTTATAAAAGCTATTCAGTCGAGGTGTCCGGGACATGATTTTTGTACGAAACTTTTTGTGGGTGTTCATTATGACTTGTGTGTCGTATACGTGTCATGCACTGGGTATTTCTGGGTTTCTGCGCCGTTTTAGCCTTATCTGTCAAAAATAAGCCTAAAGCGTATTCTCTGCTGTTTTGCTTGGTTTTTTTGTACTTTCTAGCTCCTTGTATTGGTTGCGTATGACGTATATGCCGTATATGTGTCATAATATACGCATTTCTGTACTCCTACGTTGTTTTGGCCTTATCTGTCAAAAACAGGCCTAAAGCTTGTTTTTTGCTGTTTCGTCTGCTTTTTCTTTGCTCTTGCACATCGTTGCTCTTCAGATTTGCTGTGTATGCTGCATACGTCGGGCATGTGTCATAAAGTATGCATTTTCGGGTCTCTGCTTTGTTTTAGCCTTTTCTGTCAAAGATAAGCCTGAAGCTTGCTCTTTGCTGTTTTGCTTGATTTTTCTCTGTCTTTGTGCATCCTCGTCTCTTGGATTAAATGCGTATGACGTAGATATTACATCTGTGTTGTAAAATATGCATTCTTGCGTTTCTGCTTTGTTTTAGCCTTTTCTGTCGAAGATAGGCTTAAAGCTTGCTTTTTGCTGTCCTGCTTGACTTTTCTCTGTCCTTGTGCATCCTTGTTCCTTGGATTAAATGTGTATGATTTAGGTATCGTGTTGGTGTCATGAAAATGTATCTCTGTGTTTTTGCTCTTCTTTTGGCCTTTTCTGTCAAAGATAGGCCTGAAGCTTGTTTTTCTGTTGCCTTTGTACATGTGCATTCTTCTGTTGGTCATGAACTTGCTTTGATCGAATTGTATTTTGTCTTATCACATGGCTGCGTTGCTTAAGAGTGTTTCTTGACTCGGTGCAGGTGACCCTGAGTTCGTGATACCTTCTACCAGTACTATGCAGGATGTCATCGAGAACATTGACTTTGATCCTACAGGGGAAGAGCGTACGCCGATATCCGAGCTGCGTCATCACTTAGCGACTTCTGAAGGTCCGTCGCAGTCTGATCTGTTCAAAACTCCTCCTACTTTGGCGCCCGGAGGAGGTGAGTGGGTGTTCACGAGTCTCCTATGCCTTATTAGTGAGCACGCAATTATCGTGGCGACGGGCCTTACGCCTGCGATGTAGGCCGTACTGTAGAGATGACTGGAGTTACTGTTGGGCCCGCTGTGGAGTTACCTATGCCTTCCGTTGGTGGGCGTGGGGCTCTTTGTTGGCCGGCCAAGACTGTCGGTGAGAGTGTGGTGTTGGGTCGATTGCGCTTTGCCAGGATCTGGGCGTGGGCGTGGTGGTGTTCTTGAGTTCTGGCTTTGTTGGAAGAGGTCGAGGTAAAGGTCGCGGGGACAATCGCAGGAATGATAAGCCCGATGGGAAGCGCCAAAGTGGGCTGCATTCTGGCGATAATCTTGAGGGTGGTGTTCGGACGCTGAGGTCGTCGTGCGGCCGGAGGCTAGCGGTAGTCGTGGCGAGGTGAGGGTAGTAGTCTTTGGTGTTTACGACGAGGTGAGTTCGGCGAGGTGAGGAAGATGATCTTCTTGTCGATAGGCCAGGCGTAGCCCTCCTCGTCGACTTGAGGTGTCTTTGAGAGTGATCCTGAGTCAGGAGGAGCGGGTGATGGCCAGTCGTGGATGATCTGGTGAAATTTGCGAGGTGGTGAGGTTCTGCGGGTCTTTGTAGGTGGTCTTGATGAGGAGGTTGCGAGAGGGTGAGGTTCGCGGGTCTTTGTTCAATGGGATGGCCGTTGATAAGGTAAAAGGAGTCTGTATTCCTTTTATGCTTTATGTTCTGCTTTGCTTGTGTTTCTTGATCTTGATTCATTTCGTTTTGTAGTTTGTTCCTAATCCTTGGGCGAATTATGCGGATGTCCCTGCGTCGATTGCGACTCGCTTTGCTCTTCGCGATACACAGAGGTTGTACATTGCGACTCAGTATGACTCATACTGGTTCTTAGGCGAGCGTCTGTCAGCTCAGACGATTAGGGGTAAGTTTGTTGTGCCTGAGGCCCCTCCTAAGGTTCTCTTCGTCTGGACAGGATCTTTGATGTTCGCCGCGATGTATACCACGAGGGTGGTCGGAGTCCCCTGTTGAGGCTAGATGAGGATTATATCGTCGTGGCGCGCGCTTGCTTTGGCGCTCTTTGTCATTGAGGTTTCTTTGTTGTTTTCGCGTTTGCTTGTGTATGTTATTTGCTTAAAAGCAAAAATTGATCGTGATTTTTGTATCTTGTAGCCACGTAATGCTTGTGTATGTTATTTGCTTAAAAAGCAAAAATTGATCGTGATTTTTGTATCTTGTAGCCACGTGACCCTGACCTTGAGGTCCAGCCTCCTCCTTTCTACGAGAGCTTGGATTTTGAGCATGATGGTGGCTGTCGGCATTCGTAACCATTACCGCGATTTATCTGCGGTGGTACGTGGCATGGATAGTTGGAGCCCTCGGGTGAAGCAGGTATGACTTGTTTTCTATGCTTGCGTGATATGTAGTATGTAGCCCCCAGCTTGAGTAAGATTTTGTCCTAAAATCGTTAGTCAAGCTTTGTTGAAACTGCTTTTGAGTATAGCCCCCAGTTTGAGTTAGATTTTGTCCTAAAATCGTTAGTCAAACTTGAAATGAAGCTGCTTTTGATTATAGCCCCCAGTTTGAGTTAGATTTTGTCTTAAAATCGTTAGTCAAACTTGAAATGAAGCTGCTTTTGAGTATAGCCCCCAGCTTGAGTAAGATTTTGTCCTAAAATCGTTAGTCAAACTTGAAATGAAGCTGCTTTTGAGTATAGCCCCCAGCTTGAGTAAGATTTTGTCCTAAAATCATTAGCCAAACTTTGTTGAAGCTGCTTACGATTGTAGCCCCCGATTTGAGCATATGAAGGCCGTATTTGTTTGCAGGTGACTCTGGATGTCCACAAGAATTTGTGGAGGGTAGCTAACCGGTGGCGCGTGGCTTTTAATGATAAGGCGGTCACGCTTTGCAAAGCGCAGAAGTATGCTTCAGAGTTGCAGGCTGCAGTCGCGCAGAGCCAGATAGAGCTAGGGCGGGCCCGGGCTGTGGAGACTCAACGTGAGCAGGAGTTAGCTGCTCATCGTACCGAGATTGACTCGTTACGCGCAGAGCTTAGCCGTCGAGATCATGCGAGCTGATTTGGGATGTATGCTAGGATCGTTGGCTTATATCTATGGACTTGTTTTATTTTGTGGTCGTATTTGTAGGTATTTGGACATGTAGGATCTCGTATCAGGCCAATTTTGTAATCGCGGCTTGACGCGAGTAGGCTTTGTGACTTCTTGTGCGTGCTTTGGATATTTTGTACGGCTGTACTCGTAGGGGTCGCATGACGTTGATTCGTGTCCATGGCTTGACACGAGTAGGTCACATGACTTCGAACACGCGCGTCGATTATGTAGCAGGTGTATTCGTTGACTATGGTAAGCTTCCCTTGTTGGCGTAGCTTTCGTGGCTAATGATCATGCGTGCAGCGCCGTAAGCCTTGTTGGTTATTTTGCCTCGTTTTGTAGTACGACCGCTTGTGTCGTCGTTTTCATTTGAAACCTTCGCGACTTGCTCATCTAGTGTTCCTGCGATTAGACTGTTAGTCGTAAAAAGAACACAAATCTCGATTGAGATTTTTCTGACCCGTAATAAGAGTATGCATGCTTAAAATATTTGTACAAAATATGTCATTTTGAGAAAAATATTTTGAGTCCGTGAAAGACGCTTTTGAAAGGTGCCTCCTAAAGTGTACTAACTCGGGTGTTGTGTTAATTTTTGAAAGGTGCTCTATGAAATGTTTCAAAGACAATGATGAAACGTGTTAAGAAAATGAGTGTTTTTGAAGTGTTTCAAAGACGAAGGTGAATCGTATGCGTGACATCGAGAATCGACAATGATAGGGATGTAAGTGACTGTGACGCGTGCATCGGTAAAGCCTCCGGCTTGGTGGCGTATGGTTGCTTCAGTGGCTTGTCGTCGTTCCTGCAAAATGAACAAGGTTAGATGAAAAAGCAGAGTACTACTCCTTGGTCTAACATAACTTTGTCTCGATGTAGCCGTTTTAACGTCTCGATAAAGAAACAGTCTGCCTCTTGTTTTTGTGGATTTTTGTGGGTTCTTGTGCGGATGTCCTTGGCTTTGGAAGCTTTTAGACATTGGGATGTTTTGTGTAAAAAGGGTTGGTTGTGCTCAAGTGAGCAGCCTACGTATCCGTAGGTACGGAATCAAACCTAGCGTAGTTCGAGAAGGGAATGTTTTTTTGTGAAACGTGTTTATTTTGGTAAGGATGTGTTTGTGAAATGTGTTTGTTCATGTGAAAAGGTGCTTATGTGGAAAGGTGCGTGTTTAAGGACCCGCCGGTCCAAAGGGGTGCTTGTGTGTTTAACCTTGATAATTGCATCCTAAGGTTGGGTTCTCCCTAGTCGATCTAGGCTGCTTGTTTGTTGTTTCTGTTGAGTCTTCAAATTGGACTTAGAAAGACTTGGCCACTTGTTTCTGGGCGTCGGTACTTCTTGCCCTTGGGGCTTCGGCCCCTTGCTTATTGATTTCTAAGCTTTTTGACTTCTGAGCTTTTGATTCTATGCTTTTGACTTCTTGAGCTTCCAGAGTCTTAAGATTTTGCTTTTTGGTGACTTTGGTTCTTGATCTTTGTTCCTTGTATTCCCGTTTGGTTTGAGAATTTCTCACGCCCTATGTGGCTTGGGCTTGAGCTCGGACCTTGCTAAACTTTGTGGCTCGGTGGTCACTCGTGATCATGTGTCTATCACGCCGGACTCCTTTGACAAGTTCGTTTGCTTATTAGGCACGCGATCGAGTACGCGAGGGCGATCCAGAATACTCATTCTTCAGGTCGCGATCAAATTCATGATCACCGTGGAGCTCCAAATTAATGGATCCTCCTCCAAAAGCAAATGAGTAGTAGACCACAAGCACTAGTGAACCTTAGGTGTTTAGTTGTCGAGAGCCTTCTTTGTCTTTGTGTCTTTGATTTAGTTGTTGACTTGGACCTTCAGATCCGCCTAGACCTCCTTAGGATAGCTGTTCCTGGGATGCAATGTATGTCGGTGTAAAATTGTGTCTTTTATGGGAAAAGTGTGTAAAAAGGGAAACTGGGTTGTAGGCAAACTTATTCCTTTATCGATTTGTTAAAAGCGTAAATGCACGGAGACTCGATTGCCCTAGACTGACAGAGATTGACTCGACGCTTAAAAACTCGACCCGTATTTAAAAGACTCGAATTGCTTGAGGGGTTGCTTAAGGGGATCGCCAGATCGTCAATGGTGCTTGAGTGGACGCTTTGTCGGTTGCTTCGTGATGCACGTGTCGTGGGTACACGTCGATGCCCATGGTGTCGGGACTCGATTAATGCATACTTTGATTCGTCTTGTCTTTGAAACGGTTTTGTTTTGATGAAAGTGAAAGGGCGTTTCGAGTTGAAATGTGTTGTCACATTTCGACTCTGTGCAAGAGATGATTCAAGGTAGTGATGAGCTACTTGAACCGAGGGTGCTTCGAAAATGTGATGGAAACAGTAGTGCCCGTTTTCATGCATTTACTTAAGGAAGAGTTAGACCGAAGCGGCTAGAGCTACTTGGTCCGACATCAAAAGTCCTCGGGATTGAGTTTGCGCATTCTCGGGTATGGCGAGGGATGCTACCTACTGGGCTGTTTTGACAATAAGTCGAAAAGATTTTGTTTAGAAAGGTTCGAAAAGGCCAAGGGCCGTGAGTTCGATTTGAAAGACTCACCAAGAATGTGTCTTAATTCTTGGGTTATGCTTTGTGAAAAAGCATGCGATAAATGGGTTAGGATAACCGTGGGTTATTTAATCCATTTATGTTTTCCAAAGGCTTAGGGAAAGTGGGGTTTGTGTTGGGTTGCTCACGATGTTTGCAATGTATTTAATTAACGATTGTTCATTCGTTAGTTCATTTTTATCGCGCGGACTTTTATGTTGTGTTGTTTGATTGTTTTGTTTAATTTTTGTCTGTTGTTCATTGTTTATTTGTTTGTTTTTAGCTTGAGACGAGACATAAGCAAACTTATTCGTATTATTCATTAAAGAAGAATTGTTTGACAAATCATAAAAAGTCTAAGCTAAAACTAGAAGGTGGGTCGACAGGTGACCCGACACCTAAAGGATTAGATCCTATGAGGATTTCTTCTTCTTTGCGTTCACCAACGCCTCCGTTCTCGCCATCTTCCTTTTAAGTCGTGATGGTTTGTGTTTCATGGGTGCCTTCCCGCTTGTCAGTTTACTCTCAATGTCTGCGTTAGGGGTTGGGTTGCTTTCGGGCACGACAAAGTCTGAGTGATCTATGTGAGGAAGTGATCCTGTGAAGATCGTGTGGTTGCATGGTGGGTAATCTTTGTTGGATGGTTTGGTTTGTATGGTAAAAGAGTTAATCTTTTCGTCGCCTTGGATCCTGGCTTGGTTGGACGTAGGCCATTCATCCCCTTTATCGTTGAACGAAGCGCCAATGGTTTGATTGTCGCTCGGTTTGATATTGTTGGAGAAGTTCATAATGGGAGGTGATCCCACGAAGATTGTGCAGTCGGCGACAGGGTTGTCGTCGTTGGGCGGACAGCCGATTGAGGCAGTGCATCGAGCTTTCCTTGGTCGATGAGATCTTGGATGGCGTGTTTGACTTGGCGGTCTTACGTGTCGTGGCCTTTGCCTCTGTGGTATGCACAGTAAGCATTCGGGTCCCAAAGTTTTGGCTTTCTGTCTTCGGGCGGCTCGTCGGTGGGTCCGAGTGGTTGTAGGTAGTTGTTTTGAACCAACCTATGGAATGCCCTAGTGTAAGGCATGAGGCTTCTGTAACTTTTGGTTGCAAATGCGTCAAGGCTATCCATAGCGCAGTTTTCCTTACTCTTGGTCGCGTGAGGAGATTTCGGTGAATTATGTTGGTGGGTATTGCCGTTGTATCTGGCCATGGCACTAGTCCTAAAGTCGTCCTCAATTTGAGTGCCGACTCTGATGAGTTGTTTGAAGTCTTGGATGTTGCTGTACCGCATGTATAACTGATACACGTGTCGCAGATTGTTTATGAACTTAGGCACAAGTTCGTCCTCATGCGGACGATTTGGAATTTGTGCGCTTAGCTTTTTCCATCGAGAGAGATACTCGGTGAAGCCTTCGTCGTCCTTTTGTGGCAGAACTCCCAGAGTACGTAGCGAGACTTGAGTTTCGCTATTGTCATGATATTGATTGTCGAACTGGACCGTGATTTCTTTGAAAGTAGTAATCTTGTGTGGGTCCAAGGCATAGAACCAGGCTCTAGGTTGTGCATCCAGAGAATGCGGGAATAGAGTAGCCCAAGCCGAGGGATCGACGCCCATGACAGCCATTTTAGCTTTGAAATCTTTGATATGTACAAGCGGACTTTCGTGACCCTTGAAGATGGGGAGATCGCTGAGTGAGAACTTGGCCGGTAGTAAGGACTTGACACTTTTCGGGACGTGTTTAGTTTCCTCATAAATGGAATACCCCTTTGAGTTGGTGAGGCGTTCTTCCATTGAACGAATTCTTTTGGCATTTCGTTCAGCCTCTTCAGCAAGGTACTTGGCATTTTTCTCGGCCTCGAGTTTTGGCATTGTGGCCATTTGTTCGATTGCAGCAGTGAGGCTAAGGATTTTGCTGTTGAGCTGTTGGACATGTTCTGTAGTGACTGTTGACGGAGGAGGAGTTGGGATTCTCTCGACATTTTCTTCACTGTTAAGTGCCATGGTAGTTTTTGGTTTCGATTTGTTGTAGGTACGTTTCTTTGGAGGCGGCGGAGGGTTCAGATGACGGTCTTTGGTACGTCGCGTATCCAGGGCTTTTTAGGGAATGGACCTGCGGAGTTTTAAACCTTAGTGACCTCCGAAAGAAAATAAAAGACTCAAAGAAAAAGTAAAAGTGTGAAAAGCGTGTGCAGGACTTGACTCGTGTTTTTAGCTTAAAAAGACACGGGAAGCTTTTTGAGGTAAGGATGCGTTGGCGCGTCCTAGTCTCGATGTAAATAAAAATTTGTATGATCACAATTTGATTAACCCAAGTTAGCGGTATGTCGCCAGGGGTTTATCGTTAGATTGTGATGTAAAAAGGAGTCAAACCGGCGAGCGATAGGCTAGTCGGCTGAAGATGTTAAATTGGGTAAAAGTGGTCGTTGTTCGCTTTCACGTGTGACACAGGTGTCAAGCCGTAATGACGATAAGTCACCCGACCCGACATGTAAATCAACGGATTCAGATTTGAACGAACCCGCTTTGTTTATTTTTGAGAGAGATAGTTCATTTAAGCTCGGGTGACTAGCAAGTCACTCGACTTTAGAGCTATCTAAAAAATGTAAAGGTGTACGTTTTATTGAAATATCCGAAATGCATTGACATATTCGGGTTTTTGCTTTGCGAAATGTTTTTGCGATAAATGTATTATGACGATACGTCAGTCGCATAATACATTTATGTTTTGTAAAGGATAGGAAATGTAGTGATTATTTCCGATCGGTTTTGAACATTGTGGTGTAATGTTGGTCAGGTTCAGTTGACTATAGGTCAATGACCCTGACCGTATGCTTAAAAGTATGCTTTTTTTTGAAAAATGTTTGAAAATGTACTTTCAAAATTGACGTCTTTTGAAAGTGTAATGCTCTATGAAAATGTTTTTGCATGCATTTGTTTGGAAGACGACCATAGCGAGGGTGCTATAGCTTTGGATTTGTACGTATAGACGCGGGTTTTTGGCTTTAGGGTAAGGTTCCTTCCGGTCATTCCCGCAACGTTTGTGTAGAGTTATCCGCAAGATCACACACATCAGTGTGGAGACAATACGGCGCCTAGGGCGCTCGAGGTTGACCGGCTGCGATTCACTTGTACGGAATACCAGTACTTGTGATCGTGGAAGGGTGAGAGATCGACGTGTCCAGAGTATACACGCTTAGGAAGCGTGTTCTTACTTGGGGCCGTCCCTCGAAGGGTGTGGTTATGAATCAGGAGGATTCGACTCAAACATACTATTGCCCAAATATCGAAAGCAGAAATGTTTTCAAAGTTTCAAGTTTCACTTCTTTATGTTTTTAAAATAGAATGAAAAGTTAATTTTCAAAAAATAAAAAAAAACATGCTCGTCCCCAGCGGAGTCGCCAACTGAGGATACCGGGGATATCCCTTCTCGACGCCCCGCTCGCGCCCGCCCTCGTGTCATGGGGCGGAATGCACGGCGCGGGAAAATGAATAAATTTTGCAAGGAGCTCATGGCGTACTGAGCTTCGCTTTTAGTATGCTGCTTTGCTCACCGCCGAGCCGCTTCTTGTTAAAAAGGGGGAATGTCATTGCATGTGAATATAATAAAAAGAAATATAAAAATCCTTTTAAAACGTGTTTTTGGAGTCGCCACCAAATATTAAAGGAATTTGGAACCTATTCAACGCATCTTAAGATCATAAGACGCGAGGGTCTCAGATTTCAGGGTGCGTCGATACCTATCCTTCTCGAGGCTATTGTGAAACCAGAGAGGATCTTGAGTGAGGTTACCTTTCTAAAGTTTTGACAAAATATATTGAAAACTGCAATAAAAAGGCCTACGTAAAAGTAGTCTTTACTAATTTGAAAACATATGCTTTAATTTCGATATTTGGGCTAATAGAACGCTACGTACAAATGCAAATGTATGACTCGATAAATATGTAAAATAAATGTAAGCCGTCATAGCTATGACGATTTGCTATAGGAAATATACGTAAAATTACTAATTCATTGTATTTGAATTAATAACTAAACGTTATTCTCCGACTTGTGTTCAATTCTAAGATTTTGTAAAAACCCTCGGTTTTGCATGTTTAAAAGACTATATGAAACGGTACAGTTAAATGTAGAATCCGTGCTTTAGTCGTAATTTAATGCATGAATCGAGAATTTGCATAATGTAAAAGTGGTGTTTAATTTAGTGATTTTGAGTTGTTTGTTTATGCGATATTGGCGGGGTTTAGACGAATCTTTGATTCGAATTACTACAACCGAATTGCGAATAAGGGTTCGTTAATGCCAATATCGGGGTGGGGTTAAAGTAACCCTATAAGTCTCGGACGCCCAATTTGAAGGTAAAATTTCTTTACCTTGAAATGCAAAGACGGTTTTTAGACTGGAGATTTATAAGTGCGAGAGGCTTTATATATGTGTATTAGTATTATAAGTATTATTGTTGTAATTGTGTTTAAGTGAATGTTTTTGTTATGAATGTTGTGTTGATGTTGTATTGTGATTGTCGATGTTGAAAATGGTTGAACAAGGGCTGCTATTTATAGCAAATGCTTCGTGTTTTATGCCTAATTGATCAGAAAATCGCCAGAGAACCAGCAATTCTTCAGAAAATCGCCAGAAATGTCAGGGGAGGACCATAAAATCGCCAGAAGTCTGGCGATTTACGTAAAATCGCCGCAGGTCCGGCGATTTTATGGTAAATCGCCGCTCGCGATTTTCCCGCTTCTCGATGATTTCTGTAGAAATATTTCGTACACACGTTATCGTAGGTGTGTAAGCTAATGTCGAGCATGTTGGCTGTAATTTGCTGACTTTGGTACATCAATTTGATCATCCAATTGATCAAGTTGTTTATCAACTTGGTTTTGTTTCGATTTTCGTGTTTCGTGTTTCGTGTTTCGGTTTTTTCGTCGTGTTCTTCGATCTTGGCTCGAAGTAAAATAATATTGTAACATATTATTTTACGACTTTGTGGGATTTTGTTTTGTAAGAATGTGACCCGGGACGCATTTTGGCCCGCTCGGGTGCTTGGGCCTTTTTATGTGTTTTTGGGCCGTTTTGTGTGTGTGTGGGTCGTTTTTGTGTTCTTGGGCCATTTTTGTGAGGCGTCTTTGTGTCGTGCTTGTGTGTATTGTGTTGACTTACGATTTAAAATGACTAAATTAATACTCATTTTTACGAAATATGCAAATTCAAATTAATACGTTAAAAATGACTAAAATGTTTTAGACACTTATGTACCGTTTTGTCTCATTTTAAAACATGCATGAAAGTCCTTTTCGTCATCGGGTTTGCTTTTTGGGGGGGTACGGATACGGGTATCTACACTCTCTTGTGCTTGCATTCTACCAAAAGTATTTTCCGCCCGACAAGACCGCCATGCTAAGGAGCCAAATCACGAGCTTCCGCCAAAGAGGGGACGAGTCCTTGTTTGATGCGTGGGAGCGGTACAAAGACTTGCAATGCCAATGCCCTCATCATGGCATGGACAAGTGGTTTATTGTCATGCAATTTTATAATGGTCTTTACAACGAGTCACACCAAGTAATTGACTCGGCGGCGAATGGTCGGTTTGATAATATAGACGTGGATGAGGCTATGGATACGATTGAGGCCATGGCTATTCACAATGCTCAATACGGTAGCTCTAGGAATGTTCCTAGGAGCGGAGGTAAGAACGATGGCGACGCGGTGACCATGCTTAACGCTAAGATGGATGCCATGACCGCCATGATGTGTGAGATGCGAGCAAGCGGTAGTTCTTCATCCGCGGGTGGACAAACGGTAGCGGCAATGCACACTTCCCATGATCCGACTTGTGGGTCATGCGGCCTTTCCGGTCATTCATCCTTAGAATGCCGAGGTATGTATCCGGTCCATGCATTTCAATCACAAAACAGCCCTTACTCTAATTATTATAATGAAGGCTACAAGAATCACCCCAATTTGTCCTACAAAAGCCAAAACGTCTTGAATCCTTCACCACAACAACCACAACACAATCCCCAACAAATTTTCAGCCCTTATAATAATACTCCACAAAATTTCAGCTACAACAATCCTCCACGACCTTACAACCCTCCGGGCTTCAATCGCCCCAATTTTCAACCACAAAACGCTCCGCCACCCGTGCAAGCCGATCCGGTCCCCGATCCTATGGGTGAAATGCGAGCCATGATGATGCAAATGGCTAAGACGCAAGAGACAATGATGGCTCACATGCAAAAGAGCGACCAAGCGAAGGATGCGGCCATCAAAATGCTCGAAACGCAAGTGGCTCAACTTGCTTCTTCTAATCCTCAACGGAAGCCGGGTTCTCTCCCGTCGCAAGGATCACAACTGCAACCTCATGATACCGTCAACGCTATTTCCTTGCGAAGTGGCACGAGCTACGATGGTCCACCAATGCCTACGGTGGTAAGTGAGGTAGACCCTTCTCTTATCCCTAATGATATGCGTGCTTCTAGTAATGATGTTGCAGGTACAAAGAGCAATGGGGTGAGCACGAGTGGAGCACAAGATGGTGGTGCACCCCAAGGTGGGGCAGCCGTGGGTGGTGATGGAGGGGCAGCCGTGGGTCAAGGAGGAGGGCAAGCCAAAGGGGCCGAGAAGAGCAAGGAGACGCAGCAAGCGCAGAGCAAGCCTGTTGAGCCACCGATTCAAATCAAATTACCATTCTCGAGCCGAGTGGTTAAGTCAAAGCTAGACACGCAGTTTGGTAAGTTCATGGAGGTAGTAAAAGACTTGAAGGTAAATGTGCCCTTTACTGAACTTGTTACTCAAGTCCCTGCGTACGCTAAATTTTTGAAGGACATCCTTACCCGTAAGAGGTCGTTTAGCGAGGTCGAGACTGTGGCTTTCACTGCCGAGTGTAGTGCACTTTTACAAAACCAGTCTCCTCCTAAACCGATGGACCCGGGTAGCTTCTCGATACCTTGCACTATTGGTACAGTTTCGATTCCTAACGCTTTATGTGATTTAGGTGCAAGTGTGAGCGTTCTGCCTTACTCCGTATGCGAGAAACTCAACATGGGGCCTTTAAAGGTTACGAACATCACTCTCCAGATGGCGGATCGTTCTGTCAAACGCCCTCTAGGTGTTTTGGAGGACGTTCCTGTCAAGGTCGGTAAATTTTTCATCCCTGTCGACTTTGTCGTTCTTGACATGGCCGAAGACTCCCAAATTCCTATCATTTTGGGTCGGCCTTTCTTGCACACTGCTGGTGCAATCATCGACGTCAAGACCGGAAAGTTGACATTGGATGTTGGAGGTGATAAAATCACTTTTAACTTGTCAAATGCTTTGAAGCGTCCCATGTTAGAGGAGTCGGTCTTTTCTGTTGATATTATTGATGATTGTATTGTGGAGAACTTACCTCACGTCCTCGGGAGGGATCCTCTTGAGGCCGTTCTTTGTTGTGATTATGTTGCAGGTGAGTTAGGGAGGACGGATGCGGGTAGTAGTGTGATCAAAGACGCTGTGCGTGGTGACACTTGTGTTGGCCGAGATGGTGAGGCCAAGGATGGCCGGGTTGCTGCAATAGGCCGAGCTAATGTGGATGATGATGATGGAGATGGATTTGATGACGATGAAGAGGATGACGGTAGTGGGTTCGTGTACGACGCGGCCCATGGATGGTGGTACTTCTAGTACCCTCTGCTGAGCCCCCCGTTTTAAGCTGGTTTGGGGGGACGTTTCATTGTGAATATCAATTGTATGTACTTTGTTCTTTTGAGACTTTTGCGTGTTTTTCTCCCTTATTTTCAGGTCCCTGGTTGATGTGCTTTAGGACACATTGGGGACAATGTGTTGTTTGGTTTGGGGGGAGGAATGCTTTGCTTTTCGTTTTGCTTGATTTTTTGCGTTTTCTTTTTCGTTCTTCATTTTCCAAAAATCCAAAAAATCCAAAAAAATCGGAAAATTTTCAAAATCCAAAAAAATCAGAAAATTTCACAAAAAATACCAAAAATACGTATCCCGAATCGTTGTTTATTGCGAGTTGTTTTTACCTTTTTCTTTCCCGACATCCCTTCCCTTGTTCGCTTTGAGCTTTGGCATGATTTTACATTGTTTGGATTAGCGCTACGGGGATGTTTAGACACGTTAGCAGATGATGGCGTGCTTTTACTGTTTGGCTTTATCATTCACGGACTATAGCTACTATTATTGTGAGGTTTTCAGCCTCCAGAGGCCGGTTCATCTATCCCGGTCCCCATGCTTTTATTGTGAGTAGTTCTCCTCGTGGGGTACGTAACATTAACACGCATAAGTGTGGCCCCTATCCCGTTTTTCCCCGCGATTTTGTCACTTGTTTATGCATATGAGGCTTTAGTTGATTTTCATATTATTCACCATGTTCATGCACTGCTTTTATCCTCTCATATTTGATCCTACTACCCTTACACGCATGAGTTTGCTAGCTACATTGCCAAATAGCCTACCCTAGCCTTGCTAGTAACCGCTTTTGCTTACTCTTGTGCTCGTTCGTTGGGTTGTGATCGTTGCTACGACTTGCTGATGTCGTTTACTTGAGAGTTTTGGTGAATTTGAGTCGGGATTGCTGTTTCCCCGACCTATTATGAGGTTTTCCGCAACATTTGTGCTCTTTGCTCAAGAAAAAAAAAAACAAACAAAAATCTGAAAAAAAAAAAACAAACACAACACAAAATACAAAAGAGAAAGAAAAATGTGTGCACAAAAATGAAAGAGTTGTTGTTGTTGTTGTTACATGAGTGAACACTTGTATTCGATTTCTATGTTGCGATAATGTGGAGAGGAGACCGATATGCTGCTTTCGGTCCACTTTTTCATGAGAGTTGGGTTCCGTTTTGGTAGGATGAGCACTTGAGTAGTACTAGTGGTTTCTAGTGGCTTAGCTCCACGATTCCATAATCTATTGGTCCACCTTTCCTACCCTTATCCTCTCTTTGGCCTTTACACACCTCATTTCCTATGTAAGTCCTCATGTTTGTTTCGTTTTTGTGACATTATTTGTGTACGGGAATACGAGATTTGGTCCACATTAGATTGCGGGCGTGCTTCCACAAGTCGAATAGGTGAGTGTCATCACATATATCACCTTGTTCATCATTTGTGCTAGAGTGAAAACCGCGAGAGGTCCGTGATTTGATTGCTAGAGAGCCTAAGTTTAAGCCATGCTATTCTTTCTGCGCCGTCTTGTAATTCTCATCCGTTAGCTACCTATTTCCATACGTCCCATGCTGCTTCGGGATTGATTGCCATTAGCTTAAGCTACTTGCGGTTTGGTGTTTGTTTGGGTAAGTTTTCTTATGCTCGCTTTGTCCTCTATTTTCTGTCACGCTTGGTTGCTTGAGGACAAGCAATGGTTCGGTTTGGGGGAGTTTGATGTGCATTATTTTTATACGATTTTAGACCCCCTTGTGTGCTCGTTTTGATATGATTTATGCACTTTATGGAGTGTTTTGTGAGCTAATATTGTCTTCGAGTGTATTTTCGCCGTATTATTGAGTTTTGTAGGGATTATGCGTTTTGGCGTCTTTTCCCACTATTTTGGCGATTCCCGAGATGACCGATTGTCCGTGCCGCGCTTAGTTGGTGATGCGGAGGTTCACCGAGTCATGGGTCACGTTTCGGGTTGACTTGAAGTCGTTTGGAAGCCAAATGGAGAAGTTTGTACTGGCCCCTGGGGGTAGGGGCCAAATCCGTTGCAACCCCTGGGGTCAGGGGCCTTCAGAAAATGAAACCCAAAGAATTACCAAAAATTGCTGCGCCCCCGACAGGAGTGGCTAACCCCGGGGGCCAGGGGCCTTTGTATTTCGCTGCGACTTTCCAATTTCTTCTAGTTTTCGAGTTTTAGTCTATATAAGGGACTTAGACCCTATTATCTCAGCACTTATGAATTAGATAGACTATTTTTACTCTCAAAAACTTAGAACCCTAATTTTATATTCAACTTTTGCATTGGAATTCGCGAATTGGTACGGAATTATTTCAAGTAATAATCAAGTTGTTTCAAGTTTCTCTTCTCCATCTTCTTCTCCATTGGTAATTTTATATTCTCCATTGTTGTAATCCATTTAATTTCTGTAATTTCTCATGACTTTGATTGGTTTTGCAATTGTTAATTATTTGATTATGAGTGAGTAGTTTCATACTAGTGAGTAGGAGAATCATGTGTTGTTGATGCTTTAATTCTTGATTTGGGGTTTGTCAAAGATTGAATCTTTGCTTGTCTACTTGCTTGTTTTTCATGCTTTGTTCATCGTTGTGGCCACGATTTTGGACATTGTTACGTTATCCTTGACCTTAAGATCGAAAGCCTAGGTTGGGAATTGACAAAAGCAAGGACGATAATAATCACTTGATAAGTACGAGAGTTCGTTAGGTGACCGTTATTAGGTGGGTATAAGACCGAGAGGACGTACCAATACCTAGGCAAAGTGACCGTTTGAGACATTCCCTACATTTTGAAACTTGCATTAGCACACTTGACTATCCTACTCCATAGACCTTTTTCCTTATCGTTAAACCCTTATCTTTCGCTATAGCTTTAGTAACCAAACCCTTTATTCGAACCGAGACTAGAATCGCTGAAAATAACCAACAATACGACCATCTCCCTGTGGATTTCGACCCGACTTACCCTAGCTACCCGTTAGAGTTTGTCCGGATTTACTTTTGATTAGGTGACGCGACTAAACCTATCAGTTTCATTCAAAACCCATGAGTTTGTTTTGCGATAATCAAGTGGCGATTCACATAGCAAAGAATGCGGTTTTTCATGATTGCACCAAACACATCGAAATAGACTGTCACTTTATCCGACAACACTTGGTTACCAAGACGATTAATACGTTTCACATACGAAGCAAGGAACAGATAGCAGACTTGTTTACGAAGGTGTTAAGTGGTGAAACGTACGAGCATTTACAGTACAAGTTGGGACTTGGTCTACCAAGTGCTCCAACTTGAGGGGGAGTGAAAAGATATGGTCAACGTTATATGTTACGTAACATTGGCATATTCAGTAATATTAGTAATGTTATATTTGTAAATATTTTCTAGTCTTATTCTTGGGATAGTTTACCTCTTTTACAAGATAACTTAGTTGTTGTATATATACACCAATGTACCCTTTGTGAAATATATGAAAAATATTCATCTTCAATATTACTGCTTGGTTCCCAATTTAATAAATATAGAGATGATTTACAAGTCAAAGGTCTCTTAGGATAAGAGAACACAATATAAAAATGGTTTCTTTAAGAAAAGCTAGAAAGCAATACTAACAGTGAAATGGTTTCTTTAGTAAAGCAGGGACAAAAAATTAAAGAAGGGAAAGAAACCATTCTTATGAGTAAAATGATTTCTTTCCTCAACAATATACACCTTTTGTAACAGAATGATGGTCTCTTATGTAAATCATGTAAAGCATAAAAATGATTTCTTTGCCTGCTATACCGTACCAGATTTTACGTACCATATAATACGAAATTTGGTTTATTTAAACAAACTAGCTGTGGTTACTAATATTAATATATACTATTATAATATATATTATGTACATATAATAATTCAAGTAAAAACACCCATTGACCCAAATTTCAAAAGATTTCATAAATATCATATTGCATAAGTGCATTTGGATACACAGTTCATTTCAAAGTATTTTGAGCATTAGTCTCTACTTTGTTTCAATATCTAATCTGAAAATGTTTTCCCAAAAAATTCCAGAGTAATACCTTATCTCCAACGGCGAACTCTCTAGGCAAAATCTTCGCGTTGTGCCACCGCTTAGTGCGCTCTTTGTAAAGACGCGCATTCTCATACGACTGCAACCGAAATTCTTCAAGCTCATGTAGTTGCAGTAGTCTCCTCTCCCCACACAGAGTCTGGTCGAGGTTAAGCTCATTGATCGCCCAATAAGCTTTGTACTCGAGCTCGACGGGGAGATGACACGACTTACCGTAGACCAACCTATAAGGCGAGGTGCCTATAGGTGTCTTAAAAGCTGTTCTATATGCCCAAAGAGTGTCATCCAGCTTCAAACTCCAATCTTTTCGGGACTTAGCCACCAACTTCTCCAAGATCGATTTGATCTCGCGATTAGAAATCTCCACTTGCCCATTAGTTTGTGGGTGGTAAGCTAGTCCAGTACGATGTGTGACACCGTATTTAATCAATAGAGCGGTGAGCTGTCGTTCGTGGAAATGAGTTCCACCATCACTGATCAAAGCACGAGGTACACCGAAACGAGGAAATATGGTCTTCTTCAATAAACGAACGACCGTCTTGGCGTCATTAGTAGGAGAAGCGACCGCCTCAACCCACTTTGAAATATAGTCAACTGCAACCAAAATATAACGGTTCCCTTTAGACGAAGGAAACGGTCCTTGGTAATCTACACCCCAAACGTCGAACAATTCAACCTCAAGTATCGGATTTTGAGGCATCTCGTGCCTCCTAGAAATACCCCCTATGCGCTGACACGCATCACAGCTCACAACGAAGTCCTTCGTATCACGAAACATGGTCGGCCAGTAAAAACCCGACTGCAGAATCTTAGCAACTGTACGAGCAGGACCGTGGTGTCCTCCATAAGGCGAGGAGTGACACCGCTCTAAAATACCAGCAACCTCCCACTGAGGGACGCATCGTCGATATAACCCATCTGCACACACCTTAAACAGGTGCGGATCATCCCAAAAGTAACTCTTCACATCGGGTAAGAACTTTTTCTTCTGTTGGTAGCTCAAATCAGGATTAATATGTCTACCAACAATAAAGTTGGCAAAGTCAGCATACCATGGCTCAGGTTGGGTGCCTGAACCTACATTCCCAACGCACATCAGCGAGTCGTCGGGAAAAGAATCATCAATAGGCAATGAAATGCCTCCACCATCAAATCTCAGTCGGGACAAATGATCAGTAACCACATTTTCTGCCCCTTTCTTGTCGCGGATCTCAAGGTCAAACTCCTGTAGTAGTAGTATCCAACGAATCAACCGCGGCTTCGCCTCCTTCTTCGCTAGCAAATATTTCAAGGCCGCGTGATCGGTGTAAACGATGACCTTCAATCCAACCAAGTAAGTCCGAAATTTCTCCAGCGCAAAAACCACTGCAAGAAGCTCCTTCTCTGTCGTCGCGTAGTTAACCTGGGCCTCATCTAGTGTCTTGCTTGCATAGTAAATAGCATGCAAAGCCTTGTCTCGTCTTTGACCCAAAACGGCGCCCAATGCGTAATCACTCGCATCGCACATCACCTCGAAAGGAAGACTCCAATCCGGAGGTTGCATAATCGACGCAGAAATTAAAGCATGTTTGATCCTGTCAAAAGACTCGACACACTCATCAGTAAACGCGAAAGGAGCATCCTTCAAAAGCAACTGTGTAAGTGGTTTAGCGATTTTAGAAAAAGCTTTTATAAACCGCCGATAGAAACCGGCATGACCAAGAAAACTACGCACCCCCTTAACAGAAACGGGAGGTGGTAGCTGCTCAACCACTTGCATTTTTGCCTTATCAACTTGGATGCCCTTTTCGGACACAATATGACCCAACACCACTCCTTCTTTGACCATGAAGTGGCATTTCTCCCAATTTAAAACCAAGTTAACTTCGACACAACGTTTTAAAACCTTTTCCAAATTAACCAGACAGGATGAAAAATCAGTGCCATAGACACTAAAATCATCCATAAACACCTCCATAATAGATTCAAGGAATTCAGAGAAAATTCCCATCATACATCGCTGAAAAGTGGCAGGTGCATTACACAGTCCAAACGGCATCCTGCGATAAGCAAAGGTGCCGTATGGACATGTGAAGGTAGTCTTCTCCTGATCATTAGGATGAATAGGGATCGGAAAGAACCCAGAGTACCCGTCTAAATAGCAAAAGAACGAGTGAGAAGCTACCCTTTCAAGCATCTGATCAATAAAGGGAAGAGGAAAATGATCTTTGCGGGTGGCCGCATTCAGCATCCTGTAATCAATACACATTCGCCACCCTGCAACAACTCTAGTGGGCACGAGCTCGTTCTTGTCGTTACGAACCACTGTAGTTCCACCCTTTTTTGGAACCACCTGCACTGGGCTCACCCACTTGTTGTCGGAGATCGAATAGATAATGCCTGCATCTAACAATTTCATGACCTCCTTCTTCACAACTTCCTGCATGTTAGGGTAAAGACGACGTTGCCCCTGAATACGGGGGCGATGACCATCCTCAAGGTTAATCCTATGCATACAAAAATCTGGACAAATACCTTTCAAGTCATCCAAACAATAACCAAGCGCCTTTTTATTACGACAAAGTACATCAAGCAGTTCAGACAACTGACTCTCAGATAAAGACGCACTAAGAATGACAGGAAAAGACTTTGTATCATCTAGAAAAGCATATTTCAAGCGAGTCGGCAACGGTTTGAGCTCAGGCGTCACTACCTCTGCAGCATAGGTAGGCTGAACCAACTCACTTACTAACGCGCTCTCCTTACGGCTCAGCTGCCGTCCTTCCAAAGCTGCCTCTAGCACATCCACGACAACTCCATAACCTATGTCACCTGCACAAGCATCTAAAACCATAAACGCCTCAAGGGGGTCCCGCAAATGGGACGGAGGCCAATTCCCCTCAACAATAGAATCGACGACATCTATCATACAACAAGACTCCTCGATCATGGGACTACGCATAGCATTAGTGAGCTTAAAGGTAACCTTATCCTCACCAACCTCTAAAGTCAACTTCCCATTCTTAACATCTATCACCACCCCCGCCGTGTGTAGGAATGGTCGCCCTAAGATGATAGGTATATGGGTGTCCTCAGCTATGTCAAGCACTACAAAGTCAACCGGAAAGAAAAACTTCCCGATTCTCACAGGGACATCCTCTAAGACACCTAAGGGGTGCTAAAACGACCTATCCGCCATCTGTAGGGTCACGTTAGTGCATTTCAACCCCCAATGTTCAACTTCTCACAAACGGAATAGGGCATAACACTAACACTCGCTCCTAAGTCACACAACGCCTTATCAATGACCTGGGTTCCTATAGTACAAAGAATAGAAAAGCTACCCAGGTCTTTAAGCTTAGGAGGGGCTTTACCTAGTAAAAGGGAATTGCTCTCCCCCGTAAAGGCTACAGTCTCGATATCACCCATAGAACGCTTCCTAGTCAAAATATCTTTCATAAACTTAGCATAGGAAGGTACCTGCAAGATGAGCTCGGTGAAAGGAACGGTGACTTGAAGATTCTTCACAACATCCATAAACTTACCGAATTGTTGATCAACCTTCATGTTGCGATCCCGGTTCGGAAACGGGAGCTTAATTTGAATTTCAGGAGAAGAAGAATCCGTACCCTTCGTCCCCTTAGCTTTGGCGTTATTCAGGATTCCATCAAAAACTCTCAAGACGCCGTAACATCGTGAGTCGGCCAGTCGACGGTCACGGCCTACGGCCCTGTCCGTGACTCGTTTCAACAAATTATGCCCGTTTTTCAGCATCCATAACTTCAGTTTCAGCTTTATCGGCCTCGTCATTCTCAATACCCTCAACAATAGGCTTATCGGATCCGGGCATTTTCGGACCATCGTACGTCGTGCCGCTTCGCAGCTGAATAGCATTCGCTTGCTCATGCTTTTGCGGCGGATTACCTTGTGGTGGTAATTGTCCCGGTTGACGAGTCGATTGTGATGTAGCGAGTTGCGCCACTTGCGTTTCCAAATGCTTGACGGCTTGATTAGTTTCCATCTGCATTTTCTGCATCGACATCATCATTGTACGCATCTCGGCCATAGGATCATTAGCCGGTTGAGCAGGATGTTGATAGGCTTGTTGCGGTGGATTGTTATTGTACTGTTGTGGTGGATTGTAGGGCAACCTCTGATAATTAGATTGAAAGCTCTTGTGCGGCGGAACGTATGTTGATTGTTGTTGCGGTGGTTGGGGTGTAGGATTGAGAACGTTCTGGTTCCGATAGGAGAGTAAAGAACGATCATAACCCGGTTGGTTCTGATACGGCAAGTTAGGACGATAGGAATTAAAAGCATTAACTTGCTCCGGCGAACCCATGCACTCGTGTGCATAATGACCTGCAGCCCCGCAATTATTGCATCCCACGTCGTGCCCCGTAACCGCATTAACCTGCTGCGCATTAGACGGACCCGCAGCACTCAGCTTGTCGACCTTCATCGATAGAGCCGAGATTTGGCTCGTTAAGGCATTCAAAGAATCATTCTCGCGATCACTATAAGCCGCGCGAGAATTTCCCCTAGGTCGATCATACTGAGAAGAATGCACTGCCATTTGCTCGATCAACACCCAAGCCTTGTCGTCATCGACATTATTGGCGAACCGCCCCTCCGCAGCTGAATCCAAAATCGCCCGACTCTCGGCGTACAACCCATTGTAAAACGTCATAATCACGAGCCAATCACTTAAACCATGATGAGGACAGTCACGGATGAGTTTCTTATAACGTTCCCAAGCTTCAGCAAGTGATTCGTCATAAGTTTGCTTAAAGCTTTGGATTTGGCTCCGCATTTGATTCGTCCGCTCTGGAGGATGATACTTTTGGTAAAATACAAGAGCTAACCCATTCTAATCCGTAATACCTGCGGCCGTCCTGTCCAGGTCAGTGATCCATTCATGAGCTCGATCACGTAGCGAGAAAGGGAACAGCATTTCCCTAATCTGATTCTGGGTATTCCCGACCTGCTTTATCGTCGAACAATAATCCGTGAAAACCTGCATGTGACGACCAGGATCCTCCGTGGGATTGCCTCCAAATTGATTACGCTCCACCAAGTTAAGAAAGGCGGGGCGAATCTCAAAGTTACACGTTAAAGTAGCGGGCATCTGGAATCCATCAGGAATGGACACCGTCTTGGGCAAAGAGTGACTTGAATGTTTCGGCATAGTCACAGGCGCCTCAAGAACAACAGTAGAAGAAGAAAGTGGAGTAGTGTCCTCTTCGCAGGACGATGTTTCCGCGCGAAATTCTTCGTCTGAAACTTCCACAATCTCAGGTCCGTAAGCCTGGGCAATCTCCTTGAAGAAGTTACGCGATCGGCGGAAAGTACGCTCAGGTTCAGGATCGAAAGGAACTAAACCTGAAGGTGACCTGCGCATAAACAAAAACTACAAGGAGAAATGAGAAACGGTCTCAAGGAACTAGAGTTCCCTGAGACAAAAGAAATAACCTACTAAGCAAGAGCGAAATAAAACCGTTTCCCCGGCAACGGCGCCAAAATTGACACGGCTAAGTCGTAACACCGGTATCAAAAATAACCCTACGGACTACTAACGATAGCTAGCGGTAAGATGGGATCGAATCCACAGGGAAACGTATACTCGCGGGTTTACTAAGTCTAGGCTATTCCTAAGGTAACAAACGGGGGTTTTTTAAGGTCTAAAAAACTAATAGAATAAACTAAAGCAATAAAAAGAGGGTTTAACGATAGGTAAAAAGGCTAGGGTTTCGGGTTCCGTATGACAATAATCCAGATAATATAACTTTCAACAAGATAGCAATCAATCAGAATATGCAAGGCGATTAGGGCAAAACACGCTCTCTCGAATCAATGTTACCTTAAGTTTAATTTAGCGGGCTCTCGCGACTTACTAAATCAACTTATCAATTACGCGTGGTGGTCTAATACTGATTAGGCTTTCGATCTTAAATCAATATTACCCTAAGTTCAATTAAATCAAGGCGTCCCTAAATTCAATTGGTAATTAATCGCGCAGGAAGAAATCGCACAAGTATAAACTAATCAATCGCAACAATTTAACCAAAACACCGGATTAAAGGCATAATTCCCCCTCAGCCCTAGTGAGGGGATTAGCTACTCATAACTAGGGCAAAAGATAAAGCAATTAAGAAATAAAATAGAAACATAATTACCAAAACTGAATGCTTGAATTGAAATTGCGAAGTACCGACGGTTACAACGTTCAAAGATGAAATCCAAATATTGAATTCTAAAGTTGGGGATGAAAAGCAGTAAATAAACTAGGAGAGATAACAGAGAAAACTATTTTCGTAGTCTAGGTCTAACTAATGATAAGATAATCTCCTAATTAAAGTTTCTAATTAATATATCATAAAACAAAGACTTAGTAGTAAAAATGCACCACGGCCGCCACGGCCACGGCCATGCACCGGCCCGGCAGACAGTCTTCGAGCCCAATTGGTTTGGGCTTACATCTTCTAATAACTTGGGCCCTTGCTATCTCCTACCACATTTCGGCCCCTTTGTTCTAATTCTCGGCTTTCGGTCCCGAGCTCAACCTTACGTCGTCTTTTGGGTTTCCGTCAAATCCACTTTTCAGCTCAAACGCCTAGTAAATGAATAAAATCCTGCAAAATACGGAAATACAACAAAAGTGCCTCTAGGACGTAATGTGAGAACAAAATGGCCCCGTAGAACGCATTTTGACAATAAAAAGCAGCTCGGGACGGGGGGAAAAACATATGAAAATAACAACTATCATAGGACGATTGCGTTGCACTTGACTCCGCTTGCGACGCTTCCTCAATATCAAGATCGACGAATTTAATTGCTTCCTTGCGTAGTCGATGTAATGCTCGCTCAGGTTCGGGCTCAAAAGGAACTAGAGTCCGAGGTGACCTGCGCATAAACAAAACTACACGAAAACAATGAGAAACGGTCTCAAGGAACTAGGTTCCTTGAGAGGAGAGAAAAACCTAAACTAAGCAAAAACAATAACTAGCAAACCGTCTCCCCAGCAACGGCGCCAAAATTGACAAGGCTAAAGTCGTAACACCTAAGTCAAAATAAACCTAAAGACAACTAACTAGGTAGCTAGTGGCAGTAGGGTCGAATCCACAGAGAGACAGGTGCAGTCAAAAGAATGCTCAGCTAAATTAGGCCAATCTCAAGAACAATAAGTCGGTGTGTAGGAAGACTAAACTAAGACAAAAGGTAATAAGGGTGAAAAAGAATATAAAAGGGAGATTAGGGCATCGGGATTAATGTGACATCGATTTCAGGAACTCAACTCAAAAGGAAATATAAATCAACTGAAGCTATGCAAGTGACTAGGTTTAGGAATACGCTCTCTCGAGTCAATATTAACCTTAAGCAAATTTAGCGGGCTCTCGCAACTTACTAAACTTAACTTATCAAATACGCGTGAGTCTAGTTTCAATTCGGCTTTCGATCTTAAACTGAAACAACCTAAGTTCAATTCAATTAAGGCGTCCCTAAATTCAATTGATAATAAAACGCGCAGGAAGAAGTCAACTTGCACAAGTTCAATCAATATAAGCAGTTAAAACATGTTCCTGAACCAATCTCACAATCACCCTAAACCCTAATAGGAAATTAGCTACTCATACTAGAAATCAAAACAAAGCAATAAAAAGAAGACATGATGAAAGAAATAATAGCAATTGAATAAAACCTGAAGTTTAACGGAGTACCGACGGTTACAATGAAATCAATCTTGAACTAAACTAATTTTGAGAGTTTTAAAAGAGAGAAAACTAAAGCAGTAAAACTAAAACCTAAAGTAGAATGTGAAATAAAGCATAAGATCATAAGTGTACGACCTAGAGTATTTATATAGTTTCCAAAACATAAACTCGGATTAAGAACAAAACCCGACAAAATTTGTCCCTCAGCCGGCCGGCCGGCTGCCGGCCTGGCTGGACCGGCCTGACCACTCTTTTGGGCCGGCTCATCTTCAATCCTCTTGGGCTTCATTCTTGACTTGGGCCTTGATTATTCGTGGCCCTTTTTGATCTTTTGGTCTTATGATCGCCTTCCCGAGCTTCCGATTAAGCTCGAGCTTGGTCTCGTAGTCTCAAATCTCGAATTAGCTCCAAATGCCTCGGGTTTTGGCTCAAACCACCAAAACCTGCAAAATGTAAGTAAAAAGTAGCAGTATCGAGAAATATAACAAATAGCTCATAAAATCATAATAAACTCAACTAAACGTGAGCTAAATGCAACTAAGCCGGGGGCATAAAGTCTATATAAATAGCACGTATCACTTACTATACAAAGGAAGATTGTCTTTAGCACTTGCAAAATGCATAGCTGTAGCTTCCATGGTAACTCCACTATTCTGAGTAGTGCATTTTTCATCTTGGTTTCTAGTAGAAAAACTGCATTTATTGAAGACGTAACGAGAATGAATGTGGCACTAAAGTTAGGTCCATAAGCTAAACTATTCAAATGATCCGAAATAGATTTTAAAGAATCTTGAACCTTCTTCATCACTTCATCTTTGAACCAACTCATGAACTACTTGCTGTGAGCAGTCGCGACAGATTTTGCACTTGCTTTGCGATTAAAACGTTTCAAGAAATCTAAGTGCCTCTAAACATAAGGTGTAACTTCGTCATCGTTGAGTAGAACATATGTGTGTGCCATATGCCTCTTTTCAAACGATAAATCATGATATTCACGATCTCTGATACCTTCGCCTTCTATTCTGTCACTATGTCGACTTTTTGGTACCCCTATCGGCTCAACATTTACTAAATATTGACTGCAATGCTCAACCGCAGATTCATAAAGGAGACGCTCAACAATACAAGCTTCTGGTCGAAACAAATTCTTGACATACCCCTTATATGTCTTCATTTGCCTTTCAAATGGATATTCGTTTCTCAAATACACAGGACCACAAAATCTTACCTCTCTAACCAAGTGAACAACCAAGTGAACCATAATGTCAAAAAAAGATGGACGAAAGTACATCTCTAACTGGCACAACGTAATGACAATGTCGCTGTGGATACCCATATCCGTACCCTCCCAACCAAAACCCTGTGATGTAACTCGGACTTTTATTATGCATGTTTTAACGCTAACTTAAACGGTTCTGATAATGTCGAATTCATTTTTGAGTCGTTTTGAAATGTTAAATGATTTAGGTCGCTTCACATCACGCTTAATTAAATGTTCTTTTGTCCATTTAGAGTTTAGCCTGGTCCGCGTCCTACTTCGTCTGGCATGAGCTTCGCATTTGCGTTACAATTAGTCCTTTTACATTAACGAGGTCTAATTCAGCATTCTTGAATTCCTAAATTTAGGCCCGGTGGCTAGATTTCCCCTTTAGCCTCCTCTTACACAAAATATAGCCTCACGGGTTACCTTATGCCACTAAATACACCTTTTTCACATTTTCGGGTCTCGGGCCCAGAACCGAGCCCAAACCCGCCTCTGGCCCTCACTCCAAAGCCCTCAGCCCTCAAAAATATCTTAGGAAGCCCTCAGCTCTTTGCTTGACAAACAAGCTCGAGATTATACTGTATCTTTTCAAGATATTGTCAAACCAAAACTTGGAAACTAGGCTTAAAACCACACCTCCAAACCGCATAGCCTTTTGCGGTTTATGGGTCAAATCGCATAAGCCTATGCGGTTTACCCTGCCAACCGCATAAGCCTATGCGGTTTGCCTGCCTGGTTTTATCTCGAGATTTCCTAATTTCTCCGAGGTTTTTAGAATAAATACCCCCTATACCCGACCTCATAGGACACAATTTACAACCAGAAAACACCAGAAACTCTCTCAAAGTCTCACGCACTCAAATCCTTGAGTTCAACACATTATGCTGTGTTGAATTCATCCACCTTTTAAGTTCAAGAAGCGAAGCTCTGCCCAGATCTGAAGCGCCAGAACCAGGTAGGTACCGATCCACTTAGATCAAAGATTTTTCATATTTTCTGTGGACTAACAAAGGGGACTACACTTTAGCGCACCCCCCCCCCCCCCCCCCCCCCCGGGCTTTGGCACCGAGTGCGCTTGCATTCCAAGTGTTCTTATTACTTCGGGTGCACCCCATATTCGATGACACGCCAAAGTCGCATAAGCAACCGACCCTTCTAAAATGAACCAATGGACAATTGAACGTTTATTTTATTTGTATGCATCTTGCAACCCTTTTCCTTTGCATTAAAATCAACTTTAAACAATGAATTCGACCTTTAACTGAACCGTTTTCGTTAACAAGTTAAACATGCTAAACTGAGGGTTTTAACTATCTTTTTGCATTTGCATTTGCATTCTTTTAAAATCTTATCGTTCTTGTACGTAGCGATAACATTAGCTCAAATATCATTTTCCATGGATTATTCTAGGTCAGTAGAGGCTATTTACATAGGCTTTTCTAAAAGGTTTTCATAAATCATTAATTGAATTAATCCTTATTAAAGTACCCTCACCCCGAATCCATTCTGGTTTCACAGCCTTAGATCTAGGGGTGTCGGCGTGCTCCGAAATCTAGGACATGTCTTTAGGCTTAGGACATGATAGCAGGTTCCTAATTTCCGCGATAATTAGGTGGCGACTCCAAAACAGTTTTAAAGGTTTTTCTAAATTAGTCTTTTTAACTTAGTACGCCCTCATGCAAGACGCCGAGTTGGGTCCCCCTCGATCCCCGGGTTCCACAGTCGCTCTCTAAACCATCCAAATCTCGAGGATTGACAACTTTGCTGAATATGGCATTAAAGAAAAGGCATAATCTGATGATGGCATGTCTAATGTTCTTTGGCAAAATCGAACGAATAGCAACTGGTAACAATTGTTGCATAGGAACATGACAATCGTGAGATTTAAGACCAACAAGTTTCAAATTATCTACTGAAACAAGATTGCTTATGTTCGATGAATAACCCATCAGGAACTTTAACTCCGGCCAACGACTCAAAAAACTTTTTTTTTCTCCTTTCTCGACAACGTGTAAGATGCATGAGGTAGATAGTGGATTGGATGGAGTATTTTATTTAGGAAAACATAAAGAAAAAATATTATTTTTTCTTATTTAGGAAACAAAACGAAAAACACAAATTATTGTGTAAGTTCGGCCTTACAATAAATTATTGTAAGTCCGCCTTATTTGTACTCGATTATATAGCTTTTGTACCATTTAAGTGATAATTATGATTAATTGTTACTAAATTTTTTTAATACCCCTATAAGTGACTTTAGTAGATTGTTTTATGCTTTTGTACCTTTACAACTGCAATTTGTACCTTAGTCTCACATTAACTTAATTTGAGTTTTGTCTCATAGAAGAATACTAAAAGAAAAAATATCAAAAAAAAATTTATTAATTTTAGCCATGTAAAAAGGGAGTTTAGGAAAGAGAAAAATAGTAGTTAAAATAATTTAATCCATTCATAATTATTATCCTATGCCTAATGGGTATAGAATAGAAAAACTGTGATGATGATGATGATAATAATGATAATAATAATAATAATAATAATAATAATAATAATAATAATAATAATAATAAACTCCAAATGAACATGCCTAATAATATTTTGTGCTTTTTTAATTGATCGATCGGCGTAATCATTTTATTTTACAATTTCCAATATTAATAACGTCTAATCTAAAAAAAGACGATCATTTTTTACACCACTTTTTTTCCGCCCGATCACTATTGAGTATTTCGTGAAACTTGACACTGGTAGAAAAAAAAAGGACCGCTTGATAATACTTTGTCAGTAATTTTTCTGTGAGACTAGTCTTACGCTAAGTTAATGCGAGACGAGAGTACAAATTATAATTAAAATGGTACAAAAATATGAAACAAATACACTACAGTCACTTTTAGGGTACTAAAAAATTTAATTACAATTAATAATAAATATCACTGATATGATACAAAAATCATATAATCGAATACAAAGGAGGGTGACTTACGATATATTTATCGTTACACATAATACACTAATTCTTGTGTGAGTCAGACCTTACAATAAATTATTGTAAGTCTATCTCATTTGTACTCGATTATATAGTTTTTGTACTATTTAAGTGATAATTATGATTAATTGTTACTAAATTTTTTTAGTACCCCTATAATTGATTTTAGTAACTTGTTTCATATTTTTTTACCCTTTTTAATGCAATTTATACATTGGTATCACATTAACTTAATGTGAGTTTTGTCTTACGAGAGAATTAGTACACTTACTCACACCACAATTTGTGATACTTGGTAAGTGATTTTGACTTGTTTTCGATTTAGGAGGTCGGTTTGACGTGTATCGGGTTGCCAAATATCAAGCCCAACCCCTACTCTATAAATATATCAAAAAATTAGGGTTTGAAGTTGTTTTCCTCTCAGTTTTTATCAAAACACTACAATTTCTTAGCCTTCTCAAACCTCACGTTGTCTCTCTAAAGCTCTACAATGTCCACTGCCGATTTTGAGTTCGGTGCGGTGCCGTTTAACCCCGACGGTTGGGGCCCACTGGACACCACCTCCACCTCTGCTGTCCCTTACGCCCCTTTCTCCCGCGCCGACAAGCTCGGCCGCATCGCAGATTTCACTCGCAACCTCAACAACAACAATGCGAACACGCGCCACCGCAACAACAATCCCGCTGACGCCGTCTTCGATTTCACCGCCGACGACTCGTTCACCACCCTCACTGGCGACGATGACGCCTCTTTCCGTCTCGTCGACGGAAAACCACCTCCTCGACCTAAGTTTGGCCCAAAGTGGCGATTCAACCACCACAACAACCACCGCAGCAACCTCCCCCAACGCCGTGACGAGGAGGTCGAGGCCAAGAAGGTTCAGGCCGAGAAGGACCGTGCTCGCCGTGACCGCCTCTACCACATGAACCGCACCGGGGCGAACTCTCACCAACGCCGTGAGGCGGCCGTCTTCAAATCATCCGTCGAAATTCAGCCCGAGTGGAACATGCTCGATCAGATCCCCTTCTCAACTTTCACTAAGCTCTCGTTTTCGGTTCCCGAACCTGAGGACCTTCTCTTCTGCGGCTCGATTGAGAATTATGATCGCGCTTACGACCGCCTCACCCCGAAGAACGAGCGTCGTCTTGAGAGGTTTAAGAATCGCACCTTTTTCAAGGTCACCACCACGGATGATCCAGTTATACGCCGCCTTGCTAATGAGGATAAGGCCACTGTTTTTGCGACTGATGTTATTCTGTCGACGCTTATGTGTGCGTCTAGGTCTGTCTACAGTTGGGATATCGTGGTTCAGAGGGTTGGGAACAAGCTGTTTTTCGACAAGCGTGATGGTTCTCAGTTAGATTTGCTCTCGGTTCACGAGACTTCGCAGGAGCCACTCCCAGAGTCGAAGGAGGATATAAACTCGGCTCACTCGTTGAGCGTTGAGGCGGCGTATGTGAACCAGAACTTCACGCAGCAGGTGTTGGTGAAGGGTGGAAAGAAGGTGGCTTTTGATGAACCAAACCCTTTTGCCAGCGAAGGCGAGGAAGTTGCGTCTGCTGCGTACAGGTATCGGCGATGGAAGCTTGACAACGACATTTACTTGGTTTCGAGGTGTGAGTTGCAGAGTGTGCTTGAGATTAATGAGAAGAGGCAGTTTCTGACTGTGAATGCATTGAACGAGTTCGACTCGAAGTACACTGGTGTCGACTGGAGGCAGAAGCTGGAGACACAACGAGGGGCAGTTTTGGCGACCGAGTTGAAGAACAATGCTAACAAGCTAGCCAAGTGGACTGCGCAGGCGCTTTTGGGGGGTGCTGACATGATGAAGTTAGGGTATGTGTCTAGGGTTCATCCTAGGGATCACAGGAACCATGTGATTTTGGGTGTTGTTGGGTATAAACCGAAGGATTTCGCGTCACAGATCAATTTGAACATGTCGAATATGTGGGGAATAGTGAAGAGTATTGTGGATTTGTGTATGAAGTTGAAGGAGGGGAAATATGTGCTTGTTAAGGACCCTGCTAAACCCCAAGTTCGGATTTACGAGGTGCCCGCTGATGCCTTTGAAAATGATTATGTTGAAGAGCCCTTGCCCGAGGAGGAGCAGGCTCAGCCCCCTGCTGAGGATGCTGTCAATGCTATTTCTTCAGAGATTAGCGTGGCCGCCACTGATGTCGAGGATAAGGAGATCGATGCAGTGCCCTAGGATGGTATGTATGCACCTGTTAATTGCTGTTATGTTTTATTTTGTGATCTTTGCCGACAATTATGTTCTTATCAAAGCTGATTTTTTTTTTTTGTATCATTGATATTTGCTGCTATTCATTAGTCTGTTTAGTCTGCTGCGTCACAGCGTCAGTTATGTAGTTTTCAAATTTCTCTTGTTTATTGTTGTGTTGTTTTTATCTGTGATTTGTGTTGTGTTTGAGGTATTATTCAAAATCAGTATCATTGCTATTGAAGTTATAGTTGCTGCTGTTCTCTTGTGTTGTTGCTTCAGTTTTATTGTGATATTTGCACTGAAAATTTAGTGTTGTACAAAATTTATTGGCATAGTAGTGTGGAGTTTGATTTTGTTTAGGTTTGTAATTGCTTTTCTACTTATTCAGTTTATCGCCTTGCCCACTCTCGTTTACTGGGTGTCTGGGTGATTATTAAAGTTGTATTGGGTTTTTTGGGAAGGTAAGAAACGAATCGCCTGAAGTTCTTTGACTTGATGTTGGAACTCGGGAAGTATATACTGCTTTTGTTATGCTGATATTGGTTGATCCGTATTACTTTCTGAAATTTTCATGCCTTGTGGAGTTGATGATTCCTACCTTAGTATCTTACTCAGTATTATTTGGGTTCTGGCACGTATCTGATTGTACAATGGAAGTGTTGTTTCTTAAACTTGGGAAATACGGTAATACTACTCCGTATATTAATATGGGATTATATGTTGGTGTTGCTTCTTCCATATGCTTTTTAGGCTTGCTAATTCTCATTACGTTGATGATGATGCCTAGTCAAGTTTGTATTTCTTGTAAGGGCTGTAAATGTACAGACTGTACACCGACAATGATGCTATTTCAGTGTTTTCTGCAACAAGTTCATAAACAGTGACCATAATGGTGTGATGACTCTTCCACACTTCCGCTAAGGCTTTGAATTTGGTGTGGGCGTGAATGATTATTGAGTATCTGCTTATGTTTATGTTGTATTGATGGGTATTTTTGGTTGAATGAACTTAGGAGACGACGTTTAAGAAACAATTTTCAACAATCCCATGTCATATACCTTCCTGTAATTACGGCGTTGAAGACTGATAAATACCCTAAAAGCTTCAACACGTGGCTGCCATATGCCCATATATATTCTTTGTCTTGCTATTGACGGGGGTTGGTGTTGCCTTTTATATAACATGAACCAGCTGGCTTTCTTTGTTTGGTTAGCAAGACGGGTTTTTTTGTCAATGTCTAATTTCCAACTCTTCCTGTCCCATCTTATCTGACACTGCTAATTTAGTCGTCTGTTCAGGCATAGTTCGTATGTTGCTTGACTACCAAATATATCCATCCTGTAACGGCTGGTTATCGGATCAGCATTTGGTTAACATCTTCTTCCGTCAACGTGCAGGTTAATCGTGGAGTCATACTATCCAGGGAGAATTACATTGCAGAAAAGGCGCAGATATCCAACGTTCATAGCCCGAGTGGATGTGTCTTTGAGTTTTGTTTTGCGTCTTCTTTTAAAAAGTAACTTAATGTTGGGAACTATTTATTCATTCGCTTTTGCTGTAGTAGAGGTTCTGGTAATAAAACAACGGATTTGTTTTTCATGTCTGGCTGTTACCGAAAAATAGTTTTATATTGGGTGTATCAACTTTTATACAGCACTTTGATTGGTATTGTGGCCGTATTACCGTCTTTTGAACATTCATATACTTCTTGCCATTGTTACTGCTAGGTGAAACCACGTATACTGCGCATGACCTTGTAACTGCTACTGTGTGATATTATTGCTTTCGCCTTACTTACGGAGTACTCAGATGTGCTTTGAATCAGTGATCAGTTTGATTATTCTTGTGACCATTTAACGTTTGCTGAGAGAATCAGCTAAAACTTAATAAATACTCAGATCTGCGTCGAATCGGTGATCCGTTTAATTATTCTTGTGACCTATGTTTGCTACGACAATCAGCTAAAACTTAGTAAATTAATTTGACTCGAAAATTTTGGTCAGGACAGACCTGATTCAACTTAAGTCCACGCAAGCAATCTGATTCGAAAATTGATCACTACTCCCACAGTCGTACAGCAACAGTCCAGGAGCTACACAGACAGGATCGTCTGCCGTGTGCACATCACTCGAGTTTCTTTTTGAAGCACCCGTGATGCTAGCTGGCTTGTTGAGCTGCTGTTCCGGAATATAAGACGACATTACTAGGACACTAGTAGGATATATGGGAGTACCTAACTTAACATTGATAATACAGGTAGAACTCCTTCCATTATACTCTGTGCAGAACCACAGTAATATGTATATTTGAAGAGAGCAATTAAGCAAAGTACATTCTCATGGAAAAAGCTGTACATAACCAGTCAATATAGCGATCCCGAGTATAACAAAAGGGGGAAGGATCACAAACGCTCCAATGGTTGCAAAGAAAACGGAATCATTCCTCTTAGACACTTCATTTAAGTAGGTTTGGCGCTTGATGTTTCGCTTTCTGCGATACAGTCAGCGCCTTGGGAGTAAACTTCTTCAGGTTCTTGCCCAAAGGAATAGTGAAATCGCTGCCTCTGTCACCCACCAGTTGCGCCAGCTGCTCTCGTATTGTTCCTTGGCCAGATGAACTAGAATCGCTGTCATAACCTGCGACATTAGAACCGAAAGATCAGATGAGAACAGAGTCGTGTACCAGCTTTTTCAGTTTGTAATTTTGAGGAATCCTGCATTTTTTATTCTTATGTTGTAAGAGGGCGAGTTATTTACATACCAGAAGTGCCAGCAGTGAGCTGCTCCAATAGACCCAACTGTGCTCTTGCGGATGAGGATGTCCCTTTACGCAGTTCACGAAAATCAAAATCAGAAAGTAAATCGAACAACAACATCAATAGTTGCGGAGCGAGGGGCTAAGTATACTGTTTGGGCCTTGTAAGATCTCATACTGAAATTTTTCACAATAATTTTCTTACCTTTCCGTGTCCCAACCTTGCCTTTGGTTTCGTTAACATAGTCGAAATGATAATTAGTAGTCAATTGGTTGATACTGAGGATCAAAAATCCTATGAATCTACTGAATTCACATGGAACCAACTCTTTCATACTATGAATTTAAAAAAAATTCTTTGATCGACAACGCTAAAATTTCATCGCTTGATTTCTAACCAATTATCACGCAGGAGAATAGGTAAGCCGGTCTCTACATACTCTACGAGTTGGAAATCCACGTGAATTAGTAACAGAGAGAACGGGTGGAGGTTGGTGAGAATTACCAGTATCAGATGAAGAGGAATCCGATCTCTCGTCGGGTGCTGGAAGCCTCGACCGGCTTCCTTCAGACTGAGCAGCTGATACCCTTATAAGATGAACTCCTGAAGAAGGAGATAATACTACAGACACCTTCATAGAGTCCTTATTTTTGGGTACAAATGCCCCAAACAAAGGCTTCTTTGCACCTGCACATGTCAAGTTCAAAGCCATGTAGGAGTATTTTGTATGTTATTATGTTGGCCTCTCATATTTTCTTTTAGTTTTTTTAGTATTTGACTCAATATTTGTTCAAGAAATTTGGAATTTCTTCAAATGCCTTAATATGTCAGGAAGCTTGTGGAGAGCCACTTGTGACTTGTGAGTGGTGACATGAATATCAGCTATGAACTCCGTTAGTCCACCACACATTTTCTTGAGGCTGTCAGCTCTTTGCAATCTGGACCCACTTCTAAGGTCTAGACCGTCTTATAATGTTAGACCAATTAAGAACGCTTTCAAATATAACGGTATTTCAAAATATACGTAAATTATAACTAAATCATACGTTGTATAAAAGTTACTATAGAAGTACAAGGTAAATGGGTCATAGTCGACATCAAAATTATACATGAATGTGTGTTTATTTTTTTTTCTCCTTTAGTACGGAGGCACAAGAGCAATTATGGCGCTGACAAGTTTACAACCGAAATTTTCAATACGTTGTCTAGCTCACATACAAAGGAACGTTGCTCAATAGTATAAACTATAGCTCAAATAGGATCATCCAACACCTTGAACATACAAAAAATAAGTGTCATCAGTATACCAGTATACTAAACACAGCGAGAAATGGGCAAAAAAGTTTAACCAGAAGTCGCGATATGTAGCAGGAGTCGAACAGAGGAAGGGATCCCATGCAAATCAGGCTGCCCTTGATGCCTGTACAAGCGGCACAATTGAATCGCCGAAACATCCATGAAGGATTGAAGGACATGAAGGAAGCCCTTACAAGGACACTAAGGTCCTGAAAACAATTAGTCTGCACAGCTACGATCAAAACAATCAAGTCCTCTCCGGTGGAGAAGAATTTCCGGAAATGGAGGTTCCAATTCTAAGCATAATTGGATAAACCGGGTCAAACTCTTTGCCGCTTCTGGACCTCACTAGTGACTCATAATCGTCGAGAGTCGCCTTGATACCCTTCCATATTTGATCTTCTCCCTGGGAATCTAGCCATAGGGAGTACTGAAGAGGCGTGAGCTTGTTTCTCTGCATCGGTGTCTGCAACTCATCTGGTCCTCGGGAATAAAGATGGTGCAGGATTGTACTGGGTCGCAAGTCCTGGAGCAGAGGCGAAGCCTCGAGCTGGGCTGTATCCAAGAAGATAACTGGTCGGAATGCTCGGAGGGCTCGGTATGGTGCCCCAAGCTGCTCTACCGATAACAAATTTTGACCTACAGCTAGTTCTAGCTCAGCCATATCCCGAGCCATCCGAAGTTTCCCAGACTCAGAAAGTGGTCTTACGAGGGAAGCGTGTCTGATAAAGAACATCAACACCCGTGAAGCCATGCCTCTGGCGAGCTTTGTCGAAATGGATTCTGATCCTGTGGCTGCTGCAGTTTTCGAGGAAGGCAGTAACCTCAAAAGGAACTCGCTTCGGAAGTGAAGGATATATTTCTGCAGCTCTTCCATGTATGGTGATGCATTGTTATCCATAGCTGAGTCCATGCCAACCACGCCAAAATTTTGATCGTGGATTTGCAAGATGCAAGCCTGAAGACGGTCCAACATGGATTGGAACAACAATTCAACGGCATCACAAGCAATGCCGTATATGGCCCCAAGTGACACAGACAACACTTCTGAGGCTTGAGGAGTCAGCCCTGCGATTAAAGCTGACACCCGTGTATGAATTTCTTGAAGGTGCTTACACAACATGAAGTTCTTCAGCTGTGCTGGAGTTGCTGGGCCTGTTATCTGCCTCGCTTCGTGTCCAGTAGATATCTGCAGTTCCAGAAATGGATATTCTAGCATTAGTCTTTAGTTCAGTAGATCGGGGCCATTCAGCACAGAAGTAAGACAAAACGACAAAAATACGATCCAGCACCGAACATCATGCAACAATGCAAGTATGTGACTGTTAAACAAAACAAGCTATAAGAGCACATTCCGGACCGATAAGTGAAAATTTTTAAACGCACACAAGCAAAAAGGTATCAAGGTAATCGCATTTAGAGTGAATTCGCACTCAGTTCAAGTGTTCAACAGCCTAAGGTACAGGAGCAGGGAAACACTAACAAGTAGAGTACAGCTGTACACGGGATATTTAATGCTTGTAGCTATCATCTACGGAGTAATAATGCAAAGGTGTTATTGTAAGTAAATTTGCGCAGAACTTGCCTGATATTCAGCTCTCTCGGCCAACAGAAGCAGAACTTTGCCGATTTCTCGGAGGACTAAAAGGGTCAAGTGCTCATCAAACTGAACAGCTTCTATCTCTTCCTGGATCCGCAACACAATTCTTGAAATGTGCTCCTCGGAAGGAACACTTCCACGACTAGAAACCGGAAAGACGGTATTGACAAGATCTGAGAGGCGACCTAAACAAAGTGTCAAGAACGCCGTCTGGAAAATTTCAATGGAAGCACGCATCTGATCCTTTCCATCTGCACTAACTGCCGGAAGAACCCCTTTGACATCAGTTTCTCGCGAAATTCGTTCCAGAAGGTTCTCAATCATGGAATACAGCTTTGGGTAGCCCATCGTGAAGATTTCTTTGACAAAGCTTGACGTCCTGAATGCAGATTTCATCTGACTAGCAAATGACTTCACAAACGCCTCCCAAACACGATCAGTTAACATCAAATCCCCTTCCTAAGGAATGAGAAACAAAGTACAAAATTGATAGTCAGTTCCAAAGGAACCATTCATATAACGAGATGGGAAATGTCCTTGATAAAATATACAAAGCATAGTAGAGATTAATAATTTAATATTGATCTAAAATATAAAAAAAATAACAAATAAAAAAATCGTCTTATTTCAAGGTATTTACCAAACTCTTCAGCAAGAAGTTCAAATTACCATTACCAAATTAAACTATACAAAATGTACCAGAATCTGAACGTAAAATTAAACAGAATGATTGGCCCATGGAACTAAAGTTTTAACGTCACAGGAACAAAAGCAATTTCCAGCTGACCTTCAAAGTTAAATTAGCCCCTTTCGTTTCGCATTCAGAACCTCTTGTCATTGTCTTATTATTTCTTTACTTATCAAACACTACACATACTTCAGGCGGAGTGTTACAGAAACACTAAACTCTAGAAATCTCCGGAGCACGTCCAAAACTAGAGAGTACTTCTGAAATTTAACATAATTTGCTAGCACCCATTATTCTCATACGCCCCGTAAACAGTAAACTCAAACAACAATCAACACCGCAGTAAGCAGCTAGAATTGATATCTTAACCAAACAAAGAGCTCATCAACTGCAATTTGACCAGTAGACCAAGAGGTCCAAAAACTGAAATTACATGACCCATCTAAGATTTTCCTTTGTCTACGGGGAAAGGGAAGAAAAAGCGGGAACATCGTATAAGGTTCCTTGACCTCCTCAGCTGACAAGAATACTCATGACAAAGGGCCATAACAATGAGCATGCTAATTACTACACGCCTAAAAAGTTTCGACTAGTCCACATGCGAATAAGACCAATTGTCAAAACTCACAACCTAACCCGTTAGTCCGTTACATGCTCTAATAACGTAATAATATGCAACTCAGATATATTTTTTTTTTATTTTGATAGACTTCAACCTCAAAGACATATTCTTTACTCATCAAACACACGGACACGCACGCACCTCTTGTCAACATCTTATTATTTCTTTACTCATCAAACACTACACATAACTTCAGGATGCGTAGTATTTCAGAAACACTTAACTCTAAAAAACTGTGGAGCACTTCTGAAACTAGAGAGTACTTCCGAAAACTTCAGACTTCGGACAATTTAACAAAGAGAACCGGTTCTTAAAGTACCTACTATAGCCTTTTGGGGCTTGCTGCTTGGTCTCACACACGGCACCATAAAATTTAACCGAACTTGCTAGCACCTATTATTCTCATACATCTCGTACACAGTAAACTCAAACAACAATCGACACCTCAGGAAGCAGCTAAAATTGATCACGTGACTGAAAAAAGAGCTCATCAATCACATTTTGACCTGTAAACCATAAGAGGTCTAAAAGTAGAAATTACATGAGCCACCTAAGATTTTTCCTTTGTGTCCAGATCCCAAAAGCAAGAACATCATAAAAGGTCCCTTGAACTCATCAACAGACAAGAATACTCATGAAAAGAGGGCCAAAACAATGACCATGCTACATGGGTAAAAAGTTTCGACTGGTCCACATATGAATAAGACCAATTGTTAAAACTAGCAATCTAACCTATTACATGCTCTAATAGTGATATAATCTCCAACTCTGCAACTCAGATATATTTTCTTCTTACCCTTCCCAATAGTATGTTAGCTCACTAGCAAAACGTTCGCATAAGCGAAATCAATTGTGACCTCGTAATTCGTGGGCAACAAAGTGCATACACCTCACAAATATTCACTTCAACATCATGCTACCTTTGGTCACTCCAAAACCTGTCTCTAACAGTAAGCTAGTGTTTCATCAGCTCAATTCATTTCCACTCCTGAAAACATTTCTCCATGGATCAAAATCACATTTGTATGTTCACGTTTGCTCTGGCCATAATAAAACACGTCCCTAACAGTAAGCTAGTGTTTACTCAGCTCAAATGTCAAGTCAATCATTAGTTTTCTCCCGAAAAACAACGATGGATCGATCAAAACCATACTCGCCAGAAAAATCAAAAAGTCATCGGTAACTAATAATCGAACAAGCACAATCAATTCTAGACTCACATTTAGGGGAATGGGGGCAGGTTAACAGAGCGTAATCTAGAAAACTATTTCAAAAATTTAACTAAATCTCTTGAATTTTTCCACGATTGCTCCACTCTCTGCGTGAAACTGAGATACAACCAACAGAAAACAAGTATGAACAAAAACACCATCATACACACGGGCAAGCACGCACCTGAATGACCTCGTCGAGCAAGAGAACATGAGTAAAAGGGTCCCTCTTTTTAGACAAAACCCTCTGCAAATGCCAAACAGCCACAATCACAGAATGCAGCTCCTCCATACACCCACTCATCCTCGACCAAAGCCCATCCTTCGCCTTGCCACCACCTCCAAGCTGTGGCGTCCCACTCCTCTGAATACCTCCCGGCCCAAACCCACCACCGCCACCTCCAACACCACTTGAAATCGCCTTCATATCCAATGCTGCCGCAATACTTTTCACCCCAACACCCTTATATTTCGCCACCAACCCGTCGACAGTACTCCTCAACTCCCCTAAATTATAAAACACCTGCAATCCACTTCCCACTTCTGCCTGATTAAACCCTTCCAACCCTCTCTCCAACACCTTCATTCCCTCGCTCCGAATTCTCGAACCCGCTTCCAAAACCCACTTCAGCTCCTCATCAACAACATCGATCCCGCTCAAGCCGTCCTCTTCCGCCAAGGCCACCGCCTCACGGTGAATCTGGGCGGCTTTGGTCAGGTCCAAATTCTCCCCAGCCTCCATAACAGCGCGTAGTTTCCGTGAAAGGCAGAGAAGACGTACAGTGGACTGAAGCAGCTCGGAGGTGGAATGAAGACGGTGAAGACGGCGAGTGTCGGCGGCGACGGCAGCGCGTGGGGCGGAAATCTCGGATCGGAGGTGGGAGACGGTGGTCCGGAGGGAGGAGACGGCGGATCTGACGGTGGAAATGGCAGCATCGGCGTGGCGAAGAGAGGAAAGCTGAGAAAGGAGGTCGGAGTGGCGGGAGAGAACTTCGGAGCGGAGGTCGGAGGCGAGGGGGGGGATGCCGTGGGGGAGGCGCAGGGCGGGGGAGGCGGCGGAGCCTGAGGAGAGGGAGCGAGATGAGAAGCCGGTTGAGGAGAATGTGGGGGACAGGAACAAGGAGAATATTGGGTCTGATGAGAAGGATGACAGTGGTGTTGTTGCCGTCGCCGTGGTGGTTTGCGGCGGAGCAGCAGTGGTGGTTGGAGAGGAGGAGGAGGAGTCTTTGAAGGTGGGGAGTTTCTGGAGAGGTGATCGGAGTTGTTGTTGTTGATGATGCATTGTTGCCGGAGATGCCATTTGTTTTGATTTTGGGTGACTAAATGTACTACTGAATAGGCCAGGCCATCTGTTGAGTTTGTTTCAAAGTGTTTTTCTCAATGTCAAGGTTTTTGATTTGGGATCTCCAACTTCCTTCCTCTAGCTTCATAAAAACTACTCCCTCCCATTTCCCCATTTCCCCATTGAGGGCCTGAAGTTTTTTTTTTAACCAATCTTAAATATTTCTCAGATCTCAAGGTTGTCTGAAGTTATCTGAAGTGTTTTTGAAATAATATGAAATAATAATTATAATTAATAATAATAACAATAATTATTATTATTATTATTATTATTATTATTATTATTATTATTATTATTACTGTTATTATTATTATTATTATTACTATTATTATAATTATAATAATAATAATAATAATTATTATTATTATTATTATTACTATTATTAATATTGTTATTGTGGTAATTGTAATTGTTATTATATTTGCTACTTTTTATTTTTTTTTAATGAGTTTCGCCTAAATTTATCTTCTTTTGGAAAAAGTTAGCAAGCAAATATAATAATAATAATAAATTTTAGCATTTATTTTCATTAATATTTGATAAATATTTATGAAAATTTTATTAACTATCTATATATTTAATTTGAACTAATTTTTATTTATGATTTGCTATAAACTGGTTTTGGATTGGTCCTATTTTTATTCAAATTATTATCAATATTATTATAATTATTATTCTTGATAATATTATTATCACTATTATTAATAACATTAATGTTATATATAACTTAGGTATTATTATTATTAGTTAATTTATTTATTTAGAAATCTGAAGTTTTCTGAAGTAATCTGAAGTTGTCTGAAGTTTTCTGAAGTTATTTGAAGTTTTCTCTGTTATCTCAAGTTTTTCAAACAGAGAAAACTTAAAATGAGGAGAATGTGCCCTGAGTAAGTCTTTCAAAAGATCGTTTAACACTCAAAAAATATTAGATCAATTTTTTAATCCACCTTATTGCTCCGTAGTTAACAATTTTTTAGGAAGTGGGTTGGAGTATTAATTGTTGCTTTAATTGTTGCTTTAATTAATTAATGTGCTTTGAATTTCACAAGTTATTTAATTATTCTTTTTATTTTTATTACTTATTTCCTTTTTTTTAATTAATTTGGTTTTTTAATTCTTTAATATTGTTTCTTCAAATATCTTAATGTTTATTATGGTCGCTTTTTAAAAAATACATGTCACTTTTTGAATATATGTACTCGACATATGTGTTAGACATATATTTAGTATCAAACTAGTGTAGAAATGTTAGGACCTCTTTGAAAAATATCATCTATTAAAATGTAGGTGAAATATAAGTTATATATAATGTGACCACGTAAATTGTGGCCACTATTTGGTATAATAATAATTTTTAGGCAAAATTACAAAAAACTACCTTATAAAACCAACATTTTGCAAACAACTACCTTGTATAATTTTTTTTTTCTTTGCAAATATTACCTTATAACGCCATTTGTATTCAGATCACTACCTAAATGTTATAAATCTTTTTCATTTCGCTACCAAACGGTCTAAAAATTCAAAATTTTCGACAAATATGAACATGTTTCTCTCATAATAAAATACCTAGTTTGAGCCATTTAAATATCTCTCTCAGAAAGTGTTTGGGAAGCCAACCAACGAGTGGCAAAAAGTTACAAAAACATGTATTTTTTTGGGTTAAATAGGTGTTTTAGGTAAAGAGGTACCGTTATTGAAAAAAGGTGTTATAAGGTAGTTATTTGCAAAAAAATTATATAAGGTAGTTATTTGTAAAAAGTTGGTTTTATAAAGTAGTTTTTTGTAATTTTGCCTAATTTTTATAAATGTTGTCACTTATTAGTCAGAGATGGTTACGATCAATTTAAATGTGGTCTCATTTTTATGAACTTTGAGTAATAAATTACTCTTTCACTTTGTTAGTGAATAATATACTTTACTTGGCTAGTAAAAAAACAAGTTGTATCATGTATAAAGTGTGGTTACATTTAGATTGATCGTGACCATTATAAAGTATATTGTGATATTATTACTCCGTAATACATATAAATTGACACGTTTTAGTTAATAATGGTCACAATTTTTTTAAATGCGGTCACATTTTGTACACATAAAATCCGACTATCAATTTATTAGTAAAAACATTAATCTTTTGAAATACTTAACAACTTATTAAAAGCACCAAAAAACAATTTATTGTGTTACTAAATAACAACTTATTAAGAACAACTTATAAATAGCAGTAAATGCTTTATTGTGTTAATCCAATGCAGTTTTTTATGTTGTATTTATAAAGCCTAATTAATTGCCCAACTAATTGATAAAAACAATATTAGTCTAACACAATGCTTAGTGTTAGACCGTCTTTTTTTAGAGTTACTCTTGCCGATTTGCCCATTTTGTAATATTCTTCCTAGTCTCAATTTCATTTTTATTTGTTCTTTTCTTTTCATTTTGGTACCTATATTTTACAGGTAAATACTTCGTCCATCTCAAAATAAATGTTCCCTTTTTTTTATTCAATTCCATACATCCTAAAAAATAACAAGTATGTCGATGTGACTAAGGGTCTGTTCTCTTCGTCTGAAGTTTTCTGAACCAATCTTAAGTTTTCTGAAGTTATTTGAAATTTTCTGAAGTAATCTGAAGTTTTCTAAAGTAATCTGAAGTTTTCTAAAGTTTCCTGAAGTTTTCTGAAATAATTTGAAATTTTCTGAAATTTTTTTAAATAATAAAATAATATGTAATTATTATTATTTTTTTATTATTAATTTTTTTTTGAGAAAATATAATATTATATACTAAGTAATAAACCCGACACAAAGTCGGAAGATACAATATCCATAATTTCGTCAGGACCACCATCTACCCAAATTCTCAATGAAAAATCAACTACCTTCTCTACAAATATGTTGAAAAGTTACAATCTCGAAGCAACTAACCAAACTCATGATATCTCTACCAATGTTTCCAAGGTAGTTCGACGGTAGTTTTCGGTCATTAAGCATAGCAATTAGCTGAAGTGAGTCGGATTCCAAGCATGTTTTCTTAGCGCCCATTTGGAGAGCCACGCGTAGCCCAAATTCCGCGGCCTTTGCTTCGGTTACATTTGCACTCCATTCTGTACGTAGTTGCGGGACACCCGCTCTTTTGACCAACCCCTCTGAATCATGAATGACAAACCCCAAACCGTGCCTGATGCCCTCCACTACTGCTGTATCAACCTTGATTTTGAGGATATTGTTTGGAGGGGCCTGCCATACTCAAGCACCTGTGTTTATATCTTGGCTAATTACATTAGTACTCATTATGACTCCACAATACGAGGCTCTGTACCTGTCTGCATTTGCAACAATTATACTCGGAACGATAGCAGGTCCACCATGACAAACAGATTTTCTGTTATTTCAAATTGCCCAAAGTATAAGTGAACAACGTTCTAAGTCATCGACATCCAAATTCATGAAAGCCCAGCTAAGCCAATCGTCCATCTTTAATATGAGATTCCACTCGTCAATATGTTCCTCTAGCCCCATTAACGTCCATACTTCACTGACACCGGGACAGAATAGAAAAACATGTGTTTAAATCTGACGTGCTTTGGAATGTTATATAGTTTTATTATGTTTAGGAGTTGGAAAGATTTTTCGATATTATTTAGGACGAAAATTAGAAGAAGTACATCATCTTTTTCATTATTGTTTTTACAACTTTAGAAACTACCTTGTTTTTCTCTCTAGAAACCTAAAAACTCAAAGTTCGAATTTGCGATTAAACTCTTGTAATCGTCGTTACTACGGATTAATTTCAAGCATCTTATTCTTCGGTAATTATGTTCATTGTCTTTAATTACTTTTATTTCTTGGTTGATTTGATGTTTGCTCTAGTTATGAATAGCTAATTCCCTTTCTAGGGTTGAGGGAATTTGTGCCTTTAATCCGGAGTAATGGTAAAGCTAGTCTCACAGGAGGACTAGTTTCACAGGAGACTTACTGATTTAAATATAAGATCACAATTTGGGTTTAGGCCGTTTTAAAAGTTTACATCCGCAAACCGAAATGCCCAATAAGCCGCATCAATACAAACTTACAACCTAACTTGTAACATCCGGTGTTGTCCGAGGTTATTCGGGCCGGGTTCGAGGTTATTCGAGCCGGGTTCGAGGTTATTCGGGCCCGGTAACCCCGTTGAAGAGGTTCATGTATGTGTTAGCTCAAGTGACATAGTGCTTAAAAGGATTGTAAGTACTACTCATATCAATAAGATGCATCTTCTTTTCTGGTGGCTCATCTTAAGAACTCTTCAGTTAAGCGTGCCTTTTGGAGAGTAGTCTTGGGATGGGTGACCTCCTGGAAGTTTTCAAGATGCGCACGAGTGGGGACAAAGTGCGCTGGAAAGGACTAGTCTTGGGATGGGTGACCTCTTGGGAAGTTTTCAAGATGCGCACGAGTGAGGACAAAGTGCGCTGGAAAGGACTCGTGTTGGAGTCGGTCTGTGGGCGATGTACGCAGCCTGGCGAGCTACCATGAGCGACGTTCCGGCCTTCAGTTGGGGCTGGGGTGTTACATAACTAATAATCGATCTCAGTTTTACATGAGAAATTTATTTTTTTAGTTCCATTTTATTTTCGATTATTTTGATCCTTTGTAAGTGTTATTTGGCGATTTATTAATGAATTAGTCTTTTTGTTTGAAAAAAAAAAGGCGATTTTAGTAGAGATTCAGACAATGATCTATATAAATGTGTTGAAATTTGTATAAAATGCACTTCACAAGTCTCCAATAGAGACACATTTCAATCATAAAAAACTTGATATCATAAGGCGCCTCACTAAAACCGTTATGGAGGGGAGCGGGACAAACGCCACAAAGAAAGACACCAGTAATCATAAAAATTGCACACTTATACTATACTATTAATACTCGATTTTAGACTCTTGGACAAACGTCACCTTCATATATATACTCCCATGTATTACCGATTGGCAACTTTCTTATCACGCCACTATATACAGTGTAACAAATTTTTATTCTCTATATTGCAAAGTATGTTACAAATATCGTATAAAAATTTTGTTAACAATTTTTGTTGTAATTACCGATCGTACGATGGGGATCCCATATGAATACGATGGAGTAAAAATTGAATACGTTTGGCAAAAAAAAAAAAAAACAATGGAGTAAAAATTGAATACGTTTGGCAAAAAAAAAAAAAAAAAAAAATTGAATACGTATTTTTCAACCCTTCCACTCAACACTTCACTGCTCACAGTTCTAGGGTTTAAGTTCCTAAGGTTTATATCTCGATTTCAATTTCAAATTTCAATTTTGATTTAAAATGAGATTACTACGCCTAATTTCTCACACTTCCAAATTCAGACGCCCAAATCATAATCCTCAATTTCTAGGGTTCTTCCCCAATTCAAACGCCTACAGCACTTCCGCCGATCAACAATCGACGCCGCCGTCACCGCCGCCGCCGCTGACTCCACCGTCCGACATAATCAATTCAATCGCCGATGACATCTCAAACCTAACCCTAATTGAGGTAGCTGACTTAACGACATTGTTAAGCAAGAAATTGCAAATCAATGATTTGCCGATGGTGTCGCTGATGATGCCGGGGATGGGGTTCAGTCTCCGGGGAATCGGCGGCGGTGGTGGCGCGGCGGCGGCGGCGGCAGGGGAGAAGGTTGAAGAGAAGGTTGCGAAGACGACATTTGATTTGAAGCTGGAAGCGGGGTTTGAACCCGGAGCAAAGATTAAGATAATAAAGGAATTGAGGACGTTTACGGATTTGGGGCTGAAGGAGGCGAAAGAGCTGGTGGAGAAAGCGCCGGCTGTGTTGAAGACGGGGTTGTCGAAAGAGGAGGCTGAGAAGATTGTTGAGAAGATGAAGGCTATTGGTGCTAAAGTTGTCATGGAGTAAAAGGTATGCTATGAATTTCTGTGCTTCTATGTTACTTTATAATTTACAGCAGTTTTTTTAAGTGTGATTGTTTTTTGCACACTTTCTAGATGTTTTGTTTGCTCTGTTTGATTGAATTCTGTTTGTTTTGTTTGGAGATGATTGTTTAGTTGGCGGAATTGTGCTTTAGTTTGGTTTAGTACGTTTGATATATAAATGGAGGGTCGGGTTGGGTTGTGAAGCTTTCGTGTATGAATTTTGGGTATCATTCTAACAATTTTGGGTAGCTTTTCGGTATTAAATTTCATAAATTGTTCTATCTTCTATGGTACGAAGTTCTTTTTCGATTGACGGTGGCTTCAAAGTGTTATTGGAAGTATTAGCCTATGATTGGGGAGTTCAATGTATGCATCCTTACACTGGTGTGTGTAGGCGGTTCATAATGAAAGATGTGTCATTATTTATGACATCAAATAAGTAAACTATGCGCTATGTAAACATTATGCGTTACTTAGAACCCTGTCGTTACCATATTCAGATATCTTCATATGCAGCACCTCGGTAACAAGTTTTGGTGTGTTGGCTCCTTACTCCAATCCAATCCAATCGGTCTGGTTTAGTTGTTTTATTGTGGGTGACTGTTTTTGCAACAAGTTGAGTGAAATTACATTGTTTTTGATGAAGGACCTATTCTGCTCATCTTATTTTTTCTTAACTTGTCAAACATTCAGCCAAAATCAACATCAACATCAGACAACTTAAGAAAAATTTAAACTTCAAAAAGACTTACATAAGATACACTTAACTTCAGAAAACTTAAGAAAACCTCATAAGACACTTTAGACAATATAAGATAAGTTCAGACAATTTAAGACGAAGAGAGTAGGTCGTAAGTAATCTCTATAAAAGCTTTAAGTCATAGGTTGAGCATTTGACATGAGTGTGGAGCATGGTTTCACCAAATTTTAAGGAGTTTGATGAGCCCACTTAGAGGTGTGTCAAGTTTCCACATGGTATAATTGTACCCCGTATTAGTTTTGAATATCCTTGAGCTTTCGACGCAGAAAAGTTGGATTTTTAAATTAAGGGTGCAACTTCATTTTGCATTTGCTTAAACATTTACATTCTTTTCGCCATTGATACGTTTTATATATACATGTACTGATGTTATTGGTGTTCATTGCTTCACTATATTGCTATTGTTGGTTGAAACAATAAATATCACAATATTGCCTTTGATAAAACATCATCACGAGATTCACGACTCTCCCACTACAGCAATGACTATAGCTATGATGTTAATGGAAATCTATGCAACATTTTTCGGAGTTGTGTTTGCATTCACCTGTTATGAACATTGTGATTTGTGTCTATTGTTCCTTACTTCATAATATAAGGCGCGCATACAATTGAGTGATCCAATTTGCTCATTCTATCGTTCTCAAACCAAACTTTGTCATCATTAGAATCCGAAGGAGGAAAACCAAGTTCCTTTCATTTTATCCAAACAGTGTAAGTTATGGTCTCCTGGATCTTTTCCCTCAAGTAAGAAATTTGAGGCTGTAGTCATCCGTCTGTTCTTCGAGAGATGAATTCAAGAATCAAGTAGCTAGGTGAGGGAGAACAAAATTTCCGGTGTTTATTTTGGTCATAATGGAGACAGATTACAGAATTGATGGTGGCTTGCATCCCATCAGGCTGCCATTATTGTATGTAACTGCCTTAGGTAACAAAATGCTAAGTTGTCTTTACGGTATGTTTGTATACTCACTTATATAACCCTCCATAAAAATTATTTAGATGCCTTCGCTAATATTTGAAATAAGGTAAATTGTAAATAACTACGGAGTATATTATAAAATAAGTTTCTTTTCTTGAAATAACAAAGTGACCTTTTAAAAGCATTTTGTTTAAAATTTGCTACCAAAATCCTTTTTTTTTTGAAGATAAAGCCGATGTTTCGGATGTTTTGCGACCAAATTCGTTTAGTTTTGAAACGTTTTTGGTGATAAACATGTTTTCCACAAGTTTTCTATAGCCAAAAAAATACACTTTTTAATCATCAAAAACATGTTTTGTTAGCAATATGTAATAAAAATGCTTTTAAAAGGTAGTAATTTTAGAATTTTTTTGTTTTCAAAGGTAGTAATTTCAGAAAAACGTATTTTGTAAGGTTGGTATTTACTATTTACTCTTTAAAATATGAGCATTACTTTTAAAGTGATATCAATACTATCCATGTGTTTCGGATTTAATGCCTTCTTTTGACTAATCTCTCATTATCAAAGAGTTGTTTTTTTTTTTTTTCTATGTGTGTATGGATCACGTTTTTATTTCCTTAACAAAACTGCAAAACTGTGTTGCCTTCCAGCCTCGACAAAGATTAGGTAGGATCTATTGTCAGAACTCAACCAGTTGAGCCCCGCCTTAGGTGCCTTTGGAACGAACTTTGTCACCAAATTTGTAATAACTAATAATCATTTGTGCTTGGAATTAAATATTATAATAACTGTTTTATATGGGTGTTTCTATTCATGAAGAGGCCACAAGGAGATAATATCTAGGTATAAACTTTGCTATCCTGATTTCTTGTTTATAGAGTTTTGGGAGTGTTAGACACTAGATTCATGGTTGTGAATGTAAAATTTGCATGCTACTATTCCAAAACGTGGTTGAAACTTGAAATATTCAACTTTTCCAGTTTCCCTCAAGAAGAGAACAAAGTGAGATTTGTATCGACAAAGTGGAAAATGATTTGGCGACATGTAGTATGATACTCCATATGTAGGCCTTGTTTAGATTGGGGGTTTTGTAGGCAGAGGAAGGGGGGAGAGATGATTTTGGGGGTATCTATTTTACACTCCTCTAAATCAAATTCATCCACCATAGGAAAGATTTGAAGAGAAGTATCCAAACAACTCCATCTCGTTCCACCTCCCCTTTCCTTCCATTTCTTTCCCTCCTCCTTCTCCTCCTTTTCCCTCTGACTTTGCTATCCAAATATACCCTTAAATGATTTTATTGCTTACGCATTGATTCTCAGTTTTTAGCCTATTGATCATCTTGATTGAATAGTTGCATCATTTCCTCTAACCAATAATACTCAAATTAAGACTAGATCGTATGTCTTACAAGTAAGACATAGATACATTTACATATGTACTTTTGGATTCTTATATCCGTGCGTGAGTAACTAAGATTCTCACTTTAAAGAGCATGTTTTGGATGCGATCGAGAAGCCAAAATGTTGGAAACGTCAGAGAATGCTCGGAATCTCTCGCATTCAAAATGCGTGAACAGACAGAATATTTAGAGACAAAAGTGATGGGGAGAAGATGAATGAACCTTTAATAAAAGTGCAAACGACAACAACATTACCTTAGTGCCCTAGTACCTCACACAAATTGTGATGTAAGGGGAGTTGGATGTACACCGTCTTAGTGTCTTACCATGTGTACTAACAACACAAATAGATGGTTTTCAAATGACTCAAGGTGAAGATTGCATTGATAATTATATTGAATGAATGATGCTTCTCAATAAAAATAAGTCTAACTAGTTTAGTGAGCTATTTTGCTACTCCCGATTACTTTAATTAGTTTTATTAGCCATTGTTATTACAACTTTTATTTACTACTTTATATATTATGTCTTTTGAGTTTTCATGTAGTATTTAACAACTAGTTTTATTAGCCATCATTATTATTACTTTTATTTATTTGTCAAGTCTTTAGAGTTTTCATGTAGTAAAGAAAAATGCTACGCACTAAAATTGTTTCTTTTCAAGATAATGACATTGGTGTCTTGTCGTCTTTCAGACTACTTTGTTTGATGTCTTTCATCTTTGACATTGTTCATTGAGTTTACAACGCATTGTTACGAGGCTGTGCTAGTAAATTGACCTTTGTAGAGTGTTTTATGACTTATAGAAATGCACTTTGTTTAGACATGTTATATTTGATTCTGAACCTGAAGTATAGGTTGTTTGTATCGCATGTATGTTACTTATGACAAATCGAAACTAGAATATTTTGAAGAGTTTTTATGAAAAATTAAAAAAGTTAATGGTCGCAAAAAATGTTCTGGACAGGTGCAAAGATAGCAAAATACTCTTATTTCCTAGTCAGGTAAAAGGTGAAACTGTTAGCTTGAACGAGTTCTCTTATGAGATCTGGTCGTTGTCGTGCTAGAAAGAAATGCTACCTATATGATGCTTCTTGTTCTCATCCCGTAATTTTTTCTGTCTATAATGTATAGGTAGTGCTTACACTTCACAGATCAAGAACAGAGAAGAGCAATCTATTTAGAAGCTTAGCAGATGTCGAAGACCTGGTAGGCAAGCTGCTTTGTTACGCTTGGTGTACTCATGTCTTTGGGACTTACAAAGTCGACTCTTTTCCTCATTTGGGCGCGGCCTTAGTTGACCTATTTTCATGGATTTCCGTCATTTCACAACGTCATAGTTTATGCAGGTTTCTCTGTATCTTGTTCTTTGTTCCCTACTTTGCGCATTTGGTTACGCTAACGTTCATACGATATTTTATCATTCATACGATAGTTTATCAATCCTTAGTTCCCAATTATTCATGTGTTCGTTCATGCTCCTGGGCATGTCATTTCCAGATAAAAGAAAATACGTTTTGCTTCTGCCGAAGACTCAATATTTAAAACTCATGTACTGGGTTTCTGACTGCTATGGTGGCAATTTCATAAGATTCTATTTTTGCTGCTACATGTAATGATGGTGTTACAGGAAACCGAGGAAAAACCTTAATGAAGTTAGAATGTACTTGTATATAGATCTTGGGTCTTCCATTAGTTCACAACTCGCTCGACGTGGTACGCATCAAACTGACAGTGTCGAAAGCACTGAAAACACTGCTTGCGACATTGCAAGTTCCATATGCCGGAAAAGATATAAAGATCAACTTTTTGTTGGGGAAGTATTTCTACCAGTTTATGTAGCACTTAAAATCTGAGACCATATATCAGCAACCGAAGTCCTTGAAGTCAAAAATTTGTAATCGACAGTCTTTTGTCGACAATCAAATCATCTGCATATACGACTGTACGAGCTTGTTATTGTACGTCATTGCATATAATACGGAGTAGTTAACAATTAGGGAAGATATTATTTAAGAAATTCATAGTGTATTCAGTGGTTATTCTCTATAATGATTTATTGGTACGGAGTACTTATTTACGAGTAAAACCATGGTACAACATCATGTGTTTCCTTCAACGAGGAAGTTATTTAAATAAATTAATCTCATACTGTGTATTATTATTTAAAATAAATAAATCTCATACAAGGAGGTGATGATTTTCAGATACGATATGATTTTGAAATACGGAAGGTATCCAAACGAGTTACAATGGAAGTGCATACGTCCACCTTCAAATCCGGTTGATAACGGTTACATATATTGCCTCGACAATAGATGATTTGAATTGTAAGCATAATCATAAACAGTTTGCTCTAACTGAAAAATCATCAATTAAGAATTGGGCACGCACTCTCATGACCAAATGATCGATCACATACATAATCCTCTCTAATTTCAAGCCTAAACAAAGCTAGTACGGAGTATATAATACAATCAACCCGTAAAAACACTACTTCAGAATGATAGAATCTTGAAATCCTTGAATCTAAATTCTAGTGTCAAGCGACTAACGTGCAATACCTTTCGATTTAACGTTAAGGGGCGGTGATCAATCAAGGCATATAGCCTCAAACAAACACCTTTCTATGTTGTTATTTTCCTTACTTCTAACCCTTTTTTCGGCATCATTACTCATCGGAACATTACCATATACATTGCTCTTACTATAAATCAAGTGAGCCCGGCATTTCCCCTTGAACTAGTCTTCATTCTCGTGTACCCTTCTCCTAACATTTGTGGTGTAAACCCGATGATAGGATCCAAAATTGTGTTCGCTAACAATTATAATCGGGACCTCAGAATGGCACGAAAAGACGAGGTCCTATTTACATTTACAGTCGGCTTTGCTGTACTTTGTAATCAAGAACTTGGTCAGCCCTGATATCTTCGTCAATATCTTGATTCTTGCTTGGGTTGCAGTCCCTTGCGCGTATCAAGCGTCATATCTACTGGAATGACAGCGATAATCAAGTATTTCAGTATGGAGAAACACAAACAGACAAAATTGAGTACTCGGGTCATCACGAGTTCCAAGGAAAAAAGCAAAAATCCCTTCTCCCTTCCAACAACCTAGACGTTGGTCCGAGTGACCGAGAAGGAGACCACCTTCTACCACTTCATAAACATATACGGAGCTAAAGAAAAGGGAAAAAGAGGTATATTGGGTTTTTTGAATCACTCCATTGAATCCAAACGACGTGAGAACTACAAAACATCAACCTTTAATATTTTCACTTAAACTGTAACCGCTGACATTTTGTCTGTTATAATCAGGTCCCTAAAGAGTGTGAGTAAAGATGAGCATTGCAAATATAAAATTGCATGGAGTAAGACGCCTACACTCTTCAGCAAACAATAATTAGTCAAACTTAGAGAATTTACCAGTGTCGTACGTGGCAAAATGCTGTTAGCTAGATTCTGATCAACAGATACCGGAAGATCTTGCATCTGTCCCATTTTAAAAGAGAAATCTTTCATGCTGCAATCATTTCAGAGATCATTAATCAGAAGGTCAAGTAATACATGCAAGCCTACTGACTCAACTGTAGATAGTTAAAAATTGTGGATATTGTATCCATACTTGTTTAGGATGTGATTAATGTTGTTGATATTGTCTCGTGCATGACAGAAGAGATTTATATTATCCTGCAACTGACAGCACACGGATTTGTTAAAACAAGCACCTGTAACAATATGCAATAAGTCAGCTAGATTTTTTATCAGCAAACCCCTGTGAGACGGTTTACATACTACACATTGACCCCAAGTTGCTTGGATCCTTGTCGACAGCTAGACGAGGGTGAACACCATGATCTGTTAGAGAAGTCCCAGGTTTGTGACCAATATTACTTTCACACTTCAGGTTTGACCGGGGCCAATCCCGTGTCCGACACGACACAACAACGATAAGGATATGGATCCCGTACCAGACATTTATCAGCCCAAGAATTCACTAGCGAAGACAAAAGATGACTATAAAGTAATGAAAGAGAAATCTCCATTTAGCATGTTTTCTACCAAGTGGCGTACTTTTAAAGAAGAGACAATTGATGATAACTAAGCAAGTTTATTCAACTAGTACCTCGCAGCATGATAGGAGATGAAAGGAGAGAATAAATATGAAGTATGTTTTAGAAAGAATATAGCCACCTTCAAACAAGATATATTATTGTCGATTTGATTCAATGCTTGAAGATTATGCTCCAGAAGTTGCTTTGCCTTGCTACTCAGCACTGTTACAGAAGAAAACACAAACACAACGCTCAGTGAATAGAAATGGATGATCAGATTTCAGAATGTGGCCACTAAGATTGCATAGGTAGTCAATGGCAAGGCAGACAATTTTATTTATTTTTGTCAAATTCAAAAACGAACACGAAAGAGTTTTGGTGCTTGACTTGAGACTTCGAAACTCAGACTAAAAAAAAACATGAACAAAATACAAAGGCCAAGTTACAGTGATAAAACCAAGCAGCAATGATGAAGCGAGTCTCTCGCAGATCAATTGCCTGACCAACCAGCAGCAGAAGAGGTAATTGGGCACTTCAACCCAAGCAAATGTATTGAGTGACAGAATATAGCGTTGCATAAACATGGTTATCTTGACTCTTGAAGGTTTTCAAAGGTTTTCAATCGCTGAAACTAAATGCTGCAACAGTGCCTTGTGTTCATACGGTGTCAACAGGCACAGATTTCAACAGATAGCCAAGTGGAGTAAACTCTTTTACTACAACTTTAAAACAGAAGGGGTGGATAAAACCCTTCAATGAACCAGCTAAATGTTTTAACCTGTTTGCTTATTCTTGGAAAGATCTAATCAAGAGCAAGAACATGAACGCTGAGAGAAAGTCTCTTATGTCACAGCAGGAACAACAAAACCTTCACAAATATCCTCATGAAAGTTACGGTATGTCTTTCCTAAACTCACAAATCAATTCTACACGTCTAAGTATTGACATACCAACATGTTATGTCTTCCACTCACTCAAAAAGGAGTGATAGAAGCACGTAATCAATCTGCTTGGGACCACAACTATATGCGTCGTCTGATGCCAAAACAAAAAAAATCGATACTTCTGGAATACACAACAAGGTTTTAACAAGAAATAAGGACTGAAAATTTGGAAAAGAAATGATGAACACACATTGACAATTCAGACGTTGATTCGGGTCCATTTGATTACACTGGAAGGAATATGGAACCACATTGGGTCTTGAAGATGAAGGCAAATTTGTCTTTGTAGATGATTCCACAAATTTATCCTGCAAAAGGCAAAAAATCAGACTGGTCTTAGAGAATTCAGGGGCCATGCGCAAAATTTTAAGATAAGGCCAAGATGGCTAAGGGTGGGTCATGTTGTACCGACTTTTAGGCCTGCACAACAGAAAATTTTCAATCCTTATATATATGCCACAATCTTAAAGACATTTTTACTGTTAATTTTGTCACTAATTTATTTATACAATTTCCAATTTTTTTCAACAAGATAAAGTTTTTTAGGTTTCAAAAATTAACAATTAATTCTATCTATAGAAAAAGAATCCAATTCCTTGGAACGATAAACCGGAACTTCCCTTGTAAAGTTAATCATATAAACATTTTCACTTAAATGACATTTGATTTCAGCAGCTTAGTGATTGGTGAATGGTGATGATCTTTTAAAAAGTCTAAGGTCACGATTTCCATTCCTTTAATCAGCATCATTCCTCTAATGACAACTGATTTCAACAGCTTAGTGGTTGTGATGACCAACATGCCCCATACAATTTACGCATATGAGTTATAACTAAATTGTAAATATGGGACCCACAAAAATCTTCAGCTTGTGCGAGCTGCACCCAGGCTAGCTAGCATGAGGCTCGAATTATATCTAGCCTTGGAACTACAAAGGAGAAATTTAAATCACGAAACAGCATATATTCATTTTTTTTATAAGCAACTTTTATGATACTACTCCACGCTATCTTGTTACTTATCTATATCCTCTTCCAGTACACAAAGAACCCAAAGCAAGGAAGTGACATATGATTGAGGTGAAGGTAATCAGCTATCAAATAAAATTACCGTGCGAGCTACACTTTAAGTCATTATGTTTAACATTATAATACCTGCAGGCTGCAGGCACCTTATCAAACGTCCCTTTGTGGTTACAAGTTCTAAGTCATCAGCAAAAGAAGGATGATACAGAAGTTGGGATCTGGGAAGAAATGGAACACAGTGAAAGTGACCAAAAGAACTGTTACACCTCTAAACCACTAAATGGTAAAAAAGAATCGAACATCAAGAAACTCCTTAACAAAGAAGGGAAACTAGAAAAAAGTTCGATTTCGTGTGTGCCATCCAAACTTTCATAGTTGACGGACGTTATGGCATAAATTGGACCTAATATTAGGAGGAAAATGGCGCGGAAGGGATGGAGAGAGGGTATTGAGAGGGAAGGAGGAACAGAGCAAGGGTGCTTTCTTTCAAAATAGAACGTTGAAAGAATTTATATCTGTCTTGTAGGGGGGAAAAACTGCTCCCTCAATTTACCGCTCCTCCAAATCCTCACAGCATAACTTGCTAACTAAACAAGGGATGTTCTCCCCATCCCTTCCCCTCAGAAACATTCATCCAAAAATGTGAAAAGGTACGACTAATTGGTTTATCTACTTTAGGAATTTATCGCCTTTACGTGAAATGAGCACACCTTCATTTGAAATTACCAAATTTAGATAAATCTCACCCAAATAAATTTGCCACATTAAGGATGTGGGTAAAATAAAACGTGTAGAACTGTATGCTTCAATTGTCAATGGTATTTAATAGACACAGTTTCAGGATAGTGGAAATAAGAAAACCAATGTTGGCGTTAATGGAATTTAATGGGATGAACCTAAATAGGAAGAATGCCATATTGGTTGACATAGAGGGAAGTATACGTGTGCATGATGGTTGACATACGATGTGAAATTAAAACATTACACTAATTAGATTAATGGGATTCTAACAGGTTAAATATAGCTTAGCGCAAATGTACATCACTTGAACATGAACATGCAATACCTTTCTGTAATTGATCTTCCTTCCCAAGTTTAATTCCTCTTGTTTTCTTCGCTTTCTCTGCAAATCAATCAACAAAATCACATTTACATCAACTGATGATGGAGCACAATCCAAGTGATAGATTGTCCATAGGTAACTACCAAAATTATTTTCTCAACGCCTTGTTATTTTCAGCAGCAAAAAAAAAGCACACGTTTAGGCTTTACAGTTCAATTAGACGTCAGCACTACGCCACCATAAGTGCAGAGTCACATCAGAAACTACTGAGTCAAGAGCATCCACTTTAAGCCCACAAGACAGTAAAAACCAACAACAATGGCCAAAGAATGAATAGTTAGGTGTTAAAAACGAAAGACGTGAGACATTGTTTAGAAACTTTTCTGCGAGTTTAAAGTGGTTGCATGGACCAAGTTCTACAGAAACGTTCAGCATAAGCTGATTTCAAATATCCAAACTTTTCTGTCAAAAACAAAATGGGAAACCTCAAATGCTTTTCTGTCTTTAGTGCCACCAAGGTATTACTATTTTTTGCCTTTGGATTATGACTAAATAAAGAAACCTATATCCAGAAGCAGCAGTCCACACGCAATTTTCATTATTTCATTATGGGTCACCAAAAGCAGTGTTGCTCCATAGAACCGAACTACTACCCAATTATACGCAAAAAAAATAAAAAATAAAAAATAAAAATAAAAAAAATAAAAAATAAAAAAATAAAAAAATAAAAAAAAATTGTTACGAAGGAGTAATGGACAAGAAAATTAGTGTTCGAAGGATCTTAGGTTGTTTGATGGCTTGCTTTGTCAATCTCCACAAAATAGTGACCCTAAGCACTCACAGATCTACAGGCAATTGCTTACATTGAATGAATGATGGATGTCATTTCCACATTTCCTTTTGCAGATGGACCTTTTTTCGATAACTATATGACAATAGTTGGAGCGTCATTTCCACATTTCCTGGTGTGCTTAATAAGGCTATATCGGTCAATTTACATGATATAGTTGGAGCGTTAAAGGAAGAAAAGTCAAGCTCTAGAATCCCCACCAATCACCATATTTCCAATTCGACAAAGCACATACAGACACTTCCTACCAGGCAACACTCTAAAAAGAACATTAATATTAATTTTTCTTGATATTACTGTGCATAACTCATCTCGTAGATTTGGTTTTCCTCAAGTTGGAAAGAATAAGAACCGGGATTTGGACAAATCATTATGTTTAAGAGTTGAATAGCTCACCGTCATCCATCCACATCTGAGAGCAACATCGCGTACAGTTTTGTCCCGTAATATAGCAGCAATTTTAATGTACTTCATGATACCAGGCTCGTTCTTAAACCTAACATATGAAGTTAAAAACTCAGATCTTACCAACACAAATAAATTGTTCAATTCAAGTCTCAAGACTAACAATTACCAAAGCAAAGGAAAGCGATTCAATTAGCAACACATTCAAGTGCATTGACGGGAGGACTCTTTGATCTTGCAATTGTTTTACAAATGATCCATAATTTATTTCCTACCCGCCCCTACCCTTTTTGCGTGCGTCTAGCGTAAAAGCAAAATTGAAAACAATTTACAACCTCCGTATGTACTCATTAACACGCCAAATGAAGCCCTGAAGTGAAAAGAAAATGTACTAACTACTAACACGCTTACATGAACTACTCTTTCATTTATTACTACTAAGTATGTACTAAAGGCTTTTTACTATAAGATCAAGTCACATATTAGCAGAGCAAACAAGGAAGTAGTGAGGAACTATAAAACATTACTCTTCGCCTTATCATCAGTTTGGCTAAACAAAAGAATCGCAGCCTGATTGTTGTTGAGTACACGCCACAAAACGCTAACAGCAAAAATATGAAATGACCGCAAGAAAAGAGAAGGGTACAAACTTAACAAGGCCTTCCTCGAGCTTGAACTCTTCTTCCTCATTCCACTCAACAGCTAATCCGGCATAATGCTTAAGCACAGGCAATCGAATCCACTAGGAGTGTACCAGACGAGTTGCCAGCTGCGGTAGTCGTGGGACTGCTGCTACTAACGACACTAGAGTTGTCACAAAATATTACGTTTGCAGTACTACTATTTACCCCATAATAGCTACTATTCATCGGGTTCACATCAGAAGCGCCGTTCATTGCCCTCGACTGAAATGATATAGCGTGCCTTAGAGTATCCTCCTGATGAAAGCTAGTATTAGACTCGGACGCCATTTCACCAGACACAAAATTCACAAGCTCTCCACTATGAAAAGGAACATGCTTTACAGTGTGACATTGCATAAACTACATACCTAGACAAATCAAACAGCACAACAGAACATTTCAAGGTCAAAAATATAATAATACATAAATGCTTATATGAGACCATCTCACATGTACCATAACCTATTTGTAATGAAAATGTAACCACTTTAATGCTTTAAGTGACTATTTTAGTTTTTAAGGTGACCACTTATCGGGTTTTTAAAATGGTCATCTTAAGCGGAGTGCTAACATAGTCACTTTTAACGTTAAAGTGGTCACATTTTTGCAACAAGGAGTTTTTCACACACGTTAGACAGTCTCACACAAAACTTACTCTCTACCGAACGAAATGTTTAAGACTAGCATTTTCCAACTCTCTAACCGCTTATTTAATATATCTTCATTTTATACAGGTCTTCTGAATATATGAACTTTTTTTTTATAAGAATTCCTCTAGCATATATTACCTCAAACAAAAAAAATAAAAAAAAAAAATAAAAAAATTACCTCAAACAAACAAACTGCTAAACTTAAACATGTAAATTGAAAAAAAAAACATGATTAAATCATACAAATAACCAATAAGCTAAAATTAAACCCATTAAAAATGAGAATATAAGCAAAGCAAATGAATGAAACCCAGATAACAAATTCAAATTCCCAGAAAATCCCAGATTAAGCTAAGAGTTGAAGTTCATTAAGTAAATCCAACAAATATGCATATAAATCACACACAAAACCCTACTTATGAATGCTGAAGAACTGGGTAAAACGAAAAAAGATACCTTTGAGATAATTTTCAAGCCCAAAATTGAGAGGAATTTAGTGGTGTTTTCTTTGTTTTATTCTTACAAAAAAAATACCCACAAACAAAGCACCAAACAAAATTTTATTTTATATTCTTGAGCTAGTTGCCTACTTATTTCTTCACCTTTTATTTGCAGGAATAATGGCCAAAAATAATCTGGACTTACACTTATATTTTACAAATAATCTCAATTTGAAATAATTTGCAGAATAACCCTAACTATCAAATAATCATTTCAATAATATACTTTCGTGATTTTTAACATCTTTAATAGGTGAAAAGAATGTAAAATCGGTTTGAATTTTATTTAAAATAAGAGTGATAAAGTTAGAATCAATTTTACCATTTTTACTCCGCAGGACCTGTTTCTTTCCAACTTATTTTCAAAGACATCTCGCTCAAATTTCACTTCGATTCTGGGCCTCACCATTCTGGGTCATTTCGATTTAGCTCAACTCACTTCGCCTGGGCTTGGGCCTTCGATTCAAAGACAATGATATTATTTATTCAACTTCATTCGCCTGGCTTTAGTTCGGGCCACTGATTCGATTCGGCCTGGGCCAAATGATTCGGCCTGGGCCAAATTTCACCAAATTGATTGGCCTGGGCTTCAATTTAAAATGTCTGAAAGAACAGGTTCAAAGTCGATTAAAATTGGTTAAAGTATATAATTGAAATGGCTTTTGAGTTGAGATCATTCATGGAACATGAGTGTCAGTTCGGATTATTTATAGCAATTATTCTTTATTTTTAAAATTATTTTTTTAAGGATTTTTTTTTTATCAAATACTACCTTATATTTAGCTCAAATTGTGAGGAACTACTTACATTTTTTTGGCAAATAATTACCTTAAATTTCTAAAAAAATTGATGAGACACTACCATTTGACGAATTCCATTAACTTTTGGATATTTACTGTTAATGTGTGACGGAAAATTTTTCAGCTAACTTATTTCCTTCACTTCTTCCCCAAGTTAGCCTTTTGAAAGTCTTCATCTTCTCAATTTCAATTCTTCTTTCCCTTTTTCATTATTTCCCCAAATTATACACACATATTATTCTAAATTCACCAATTTAATCCTAATTTTGCAAATAAAAATACAACTTTTGTTCTACAATTGAGTGTCAATTTCAATATGAATTAATATGGTAAATAAATTTTCGTTTTTCACCCAAATGTATGTTTTTTGGTCCTCACTTTTTGTTTTTATTTGCTTAAGGTTGTGTTTGGCACATTATTTGTGGAATTTTGAACTTCAAAGATAACTTAATATTAACAAAGTAATACAAATGTTTACTCAAAATCAAAAAAAATCTGAAAAATTATTTTTATCAATAAATTCTAATCTATGTAACAAAGAATAAAATAGGAACAATTAAAAAAGTTACATACTAACACTGAAAACTTGTATTTCTTCATAATCTTTCAACAATAATGACAATTAATAAACTGAATTGAGTGTAACTTGTAAATTAGGAAGCACAAACACCGATACGGACAGCCGACACGGATACGTATCGGACACGCGATACAAACCTACTCAAATTTTATGATACGCGATACAGCAAAATCAAAATAAAAAAAAATAAAAAAAAGATTTTGAAGCTCGTTAAGACAAAATTAAAAATTTGGACATTTAAAAGACCAAAAAGCCGTCATGACAAATAACTTGTTTTACAAAGTCACATTAATGTTACTTTTTTTTTATTCAATGTGATCATGATAAGTAAGTTGACTTACTTTTGATATTTTCTTTTCTTTTTTAAATTTTTATGGAGTATTGGTATCGGTGAGGTATCGAAAATTAGTGCCGGAAAATATCCGATACCTCAAAATACGTATCTGAAGGTATCGAAGATGTATCGGAGAGTATCGTATCAGTATCGGTATCCGATGCGGTATCAGACACGGGTACGTCATATTTTAGAGGTATTGGGGCTTTCTAGCTTGTAATTGTAGAAGATAAAATTGAAAAAATTCGGGTTTTAATTTGGATAAAAGTGTAATGGATGTGAGAAAGGAAAAATATGAGGGATAATAACATGGTAATGAAAAATTTAGCAATTTTCCGTCACTCGTTGACAGTAAACATCCAAAAATTAAAGGAAATCGTCAATTGGTAGTATCTCACCAACTTTTGGAAATGTAAGGTAGTTCTTCGCCCAAAAAAAAATTGATAGTTCCTTAAAATTCGAGCTAAATATAAAGTAGCGTTTGAGAAAACCCTTTTTTAAAAGAAAAATGTTCCATACTTGCTAACTAGTAGGAAAAATCTGTTAAGAGATGATCTTCCCGTCTTCTATCTCACACCTAAGACTTAGACCTGTTCTTTCCAGCTTAATTTCAGCTAGTTTAGTTCAACTCTTATAAGTTCAACTCAGCTCCTATAAATTCAGTTCTAACATTACACGCACAAATTTATACACAAAAAAAAAAATAAAAAAAATAAAAAAAAATGAGTTAAGCTCTTATAAGTTCAATTCAGTTCCTATAAGTTCGCTTTATAAGTTCAAATTTATGTTCTAAAAGAACAGGTCATATTAGTTACTCTCTCTAATTCATCATTTTGTTAACATTTTTTTGAGTAACTCATTTAGTTATTAATATTTTTATTTTAGTTTTACTTTTAAAATACAAAAAGTCATTTTTATCCTTACTTTTTCAATCTTAACTCATCACATCTCCCAACATAATGGATATTTTGGTAATTATAATAAGGAGTCGTTGTTGGAGTGTTATTGCCCACATGTGAGAAGTCTCACATTGATTGTGAAAGAGAGTTTGGTGTGATTTATAAAGTCTAAGGGAACTCCTCTCATTGCCAATTGGTTTTGAGAAATTTGGATACCTTTGGACTTGTAAACCGGGCTCGCTCTCTTCCACTCGGGTTTGGCCAGACCCGTTTTCATGATTCTAACATGGTATCAGAGCCCGGGTTCGCCCTGGGTTCGATAAGTTTAAAACTGGCCCTTGAAAAATGATGCCACCAGAGGAGGTCCTCTTTGAGCGTTTGCCGCTCCGATTGGGTTCGGGTTATTGCCGCCCTCGTGAGTTCGGGTTGTTTGTACCACTCCGGTGTGCTCCCATGGTTTCGCCCTGGGTTTCCGAGGGACCTCACATGTGAGGGGGAATGTTGGCATGTTATTGCCCACATGTGAGAAGTCCCACATTGATTGTGGAAGAGAGTTTGGTGTGGTTTATAAAGTCTAAGGGAACTCCTCTCATTGCCAATTGGTTTTGAGAAATGTGGATACCCTTGGACTTGTAAACCGGGCTCGCTCTCTTCCACTCGGGTTTGGCCAGACCCGTTTTCATGATTCTAACAGTCGTTGGGGTGATGTGAGAATTAAGTTCCCGTGGTAAGTTACAAATCCCATGAATTTAGTTCCTACATCAAATTCTTGGGAAGTATAAAAAACTTGTTTGGTTACCATCCTTGGAATTCACATTTCACATGATTCAACTTACCACATATTGTTTGGTTACAAATAGGAATTCACTATATATTTATATAAAAATATCATTGTACCCTTAAATATGACTATCATTATGACAATTGTATACATAGTAGTATATTACTATTGAACACAGGGCCGTCTCTGACGTTTCGGGGGCCCTGTGCGAAACTTAAATTGAGGCCCTAAAATTTTTTTCATGAAATGCAAAAACTCTTAATATTTTCTAATTTGTATTTGAAAATTTAAAATTTTTGCATCCAGCAACTTTGGGATTGGAATATAAACATTTTTTTTTAATAAAAATGCTTTAATTATATGTACAGTAGCCAAAATCCAAAAAAAAAAAAAAAAAAAAAAAAAAAAAAAAAAAAAAATAGCCCCTCACAAGTATTGAACACGTAACCACACGTCTCCATTGTACATTGAAGCATTCCTCACAACCACTACACCACTTTGCACTTACGGGAATAAATGGACTGTACTAATTACTTAAAAAGGAATATCCTATATTTGGGGCCCCTGATTGGGCCGAGGCCCTGTGCGGTGGCACCTGTGGCACACCCACAGGGCCGGGCCTGATTGAACATGTATAGATGTGAATGTTTCAAGCAAATACATTATATAATTTTTCTAAATAAATTTGTAATGAATAAAATTAATTTAGAAAAAAAAAATATTTACTGAAAGTTGCATGCATCTTGTTCAATGAAAGATGAGTGTCACAATATAGATATAAAAATAGAGCATATATTTGATTTAAAAAAATATAAAGGGGAAAATTTATTTTGGTCTAATGTAAAAAAAATAATAATAAATACGGAGTATAAATTAAAGGTGTTATATTAAAGGATAAATTAGTATTTATGGATATTTTAGATGTGGGAAGTTCAACTCACCTTGGGGGAGGTTGGTGAGTGACTTCCCACTTCATGAGGTGAGTTGAACAATCGGTGTAAGTGTCACTTCTCCCATTTTGTGTCAAAATGGGTAACCAAACAACCTAGGAAAATCACAATTTGTAGGAAGTTAAACTTCGCGTATTTTAGAGTGGCAACCAAACGACTCCTAAGAAGACCTTGCCCACCTAAAAATTTAGACCCTTTATCTCCACTACTCTTTACTATCTGTATGGAGTATCTATCCAGAATACTGCTGGTGGTTTCAAGGAAGAAGGAATTTCGATATCATCCTCTTTGTGGGAGAGTTGGTCTTACTCATTTGTGCTTTGCTGATGATCTGCTGCTATTCTCTAGAGGTGATGATTCTTCTGTTACGCTTTTACTTCGAGGCTTTAAAGCCTTCTCTTCAGCCTCGGGTTAGGTGATGAATTCTTCAAAATCTAGCCTTTATTGCAATGGTGTTCAAGATCAAGTGCTGTCAAGAATTCTGAGGTTCTCTGGGTTTACAAAAGGGGAGTTACCTTTTAAATATCTTGTTGTTCCAATAAGTTCGAAGAGGCTCACTGTTAGGGACTGCTACATTCTCAGTGAACGAATATGTGCAAGGATACGAAGCTGGGGATCTTGAAAGCTTTCATATGCAGGTAGGCTCGTATTGGTGAAGTCTGTCCTAAATACTCTTCACACATACTGGGCTTCTATTTTCTTATTACCGATCACTGTTATGCGACGGGTGATAGCTCTTTGTCGAAATTATCTTTGGGACGGCTGTGAGGAGTATAATCGAACTCCCCCAATTGCTTGGGAAAATGTTTGTTTGCCTAAACCAGAGGGTGGACTTGGGGTAACACATTGTTTAAAATGGAATGTCGCAGCTCTAGGCAAGTATGTTTGGTGGCTTGCAAACAAGAAAGATCACCTGTGGGTAAAATGGGTGAATCATGTGTATTTGAAGGGTGTGAATTGGAATGTGTATGCCCCCTCCACTACTGTTAGTTGGGCTTGGAAACAAATTTGTAAGGTTCGAGATATTTTAAAAGCTGGCTACAATGGAAATCAATGGTGTGATAAAGGGGGAATCTACACTGTCAAGAATGGTTATCAGTGGTTGATTGGTCCTCACCCTAAAGTATATTGGGCTCACAGTGTTTGGAGTAGATTCAACTTGCCTAAATGGTCATTCATTGGATGGCTGATGCGACATCATCGACTCCAGACTTTGGATAGGCTGCTTCGGTTTGGCATTGCGACTGATGGTTGCTGCTACTTATGTGGTACTGATAAAGAATCTGTTTCTCATCTGTTCTTTGAATGTCATCATAGTGATTTGTGTTTGCGAGGCCTGGAGCTGTGGCTGGGGTTCAGGCTCCGAGGTGGTGGGTGGAGGAAGACTAGCAGAGTGACTAGAACCGCAGTTCAAGCTCGTCGGTCTGACGGATGTTAATGGCCTGATATACATGGTCTGGTTTCAACGAAACTGTTGTCGGCTAGAAGTTTCTCTTTTGAGACCTGTGGTGGTGCTTCGGATGATTAAGGAGTCGATGTTGTTGAGGTTAGGTACTTTGGAACTTCGTACGTTGTCTAGTAAGGATGTCGCTTGGCTGGAAAGTCTTAGGGGTGTAATGTAATGAGACTCCTCCCTCTCTTGTAATACTTGATGTAGTTCTCGTCAAACTGCTTGTAATTTGGTGATTTTATTGAATACAACTTACCTTTTACCAAAAAAAAAAAAAAATGATTAACGGAATATTATACACACAAAAATATTAACTTAATAACCATTTTTTATGTGAAAGTCTCGCAATAAAACTATTGTGAGATCGACTTACCAAAATTTATATGATCTTTTAATTTAAATATTAGTGTAAAAAGTTGACACATTGTGTAACACCCCATGAGGTTGAATATCCCACATCGAGGGATTTAAGAGGATTTGATATGTTTATAAGGGATTCTACCCACCATCTTAGTAACAAGGTCTTGTACTTTTGGGGCTTAAGTGAGGACAAATGGCCCAAAATGTGCGTTTCACCATTAAGTGAGGCGTATTACAACGGTGGTGGGTCAGGCTGTTATACATTGAATAATAGGTTTATTCGTTATCATTTTAATTCGTTTGTAATAAGATGTGAGGGTTAAAAAATAAAATTAATAGGAATAGTAGATAAGTGAATAAAATTGTTTCATGAGAAGAAAAAATAGTGAAATAGGCCGACTAGTTTGTAAATTATAATCAACTAGTTTTGGTGTCCGGTCTCGTCTCAAGACTAATTATGTTACATTGTAAATTTAGGTTTATATAAAATTGCATTATATTAAATACTTGCTCAGTTTATACATTTATTATTTATGACATATTTGTATGAAAATTCTTAAAATCATAATTAAGTATAATTGAACCATGCTTCAATTAATACGAAATTATTATCAATGCATACATTATCAATGTATACCCTCATGAAAAATATTATTTTGAAATGAAATTAATGATATTAAATCTATGATTTCTTCTTGGTGTTTTATTTCAACTATAAAATCACAAATATCATCGTCATCTAATAAAAAAATGCATAGTTATACTATAAAAAATGCATAGTTATATCATCGTCACCTGGCCATGGCTACCTGGGCTAGCGTACCATAAGGCGAACTTGTTCTGCACGACACAGAATTGGCTCATTAGGCGGCAAGTTGGGCCTGACTTCCAAATCAAAAGGGGAGCCGAGCCTAATAAATTGAGGCCTAAGCATGACTCATTGTTTGGGCGGCTCGGGCCGGACTCTTGGCGTATCGGGTCAGGCTAAACAAATGCAGCTAATTAGGTTTCGTAGAGATGGTGCGCAAGCTCAAGACAAATAGCCACGCCAGTAGACTTAGGCATTGTTCTTTTGGATTTAATTTCAGTTCAGTTCAGACCACTACAGTTCAGTTCATCTTAGTTCAATTAATCTTAACTTATTATTATTATTACGGAGTATTATTATTATTATTATTATTATTATTATTATTATTATTATTATTATTATTATTATTATTATTATTATTATTATTATTATTATTATTATTACTAAGGAAAATTTAACAAGAATAATCCATCCTATCGATTTGCCTTCCATAAATAAACCGTTCTTTAATTAATCCCACAATAAACCCAAGTATCACAACCTTCTTCCATGAATAGACCGACTCAAATTTTAACTTGTCCATGACTTGTAAATGCAGGTCATCATCTTCCATCCTATTAAAATGAAACCTCCACCATTTTTAAGTCCAAATAATGAAAAAGCATACCACAAAAATCAGTCATTTTTTCACCCTTCACAAAACACAAAACACAAAACCAATAAAAAAAAAAGGAAAAAAAAAAAAAGCAAAGTGCTTGAAGTTGTAGGAATGTTGATGAAGAATTCAAGTAAAGCCTCAGTCATGAAGAGCTTCAAAGGCCATCAATGGTGACGATTAAGGTCGTCAACGATTGATGGCGAACGTCGATAGCAGTGTGAAGATGATGGGCAAATATAAAAATGGAGTGAGGTTTGAGATTAAGGAGAATGTAAAAAATGGATGATAGAAAAGCTTTAAAAAAATACCATGGAAATGAATTAGATCGTCATTCACCCTTAAAACGACATAATTGTTGAACGAATTACATGTATAACGCACACGAGCATTCAATTTCATTGAAAGCTTGTTTCAATCGAGTTGAAATTGAAAACCCCCAATTTTGAAATTAGGGTTGCTGAAATGACACAAGTGAGAGAGATAAGCAGGTGACGGTGATTGAGGAGAGTACTGGTGGTGATAGTGCTGCAGCAGCAGTGGCAATGGTGGTGGTTGAGGCGGGTTAACGATGGGGTTGTTGGTGTCGTTCTACGGTGCGCGTGGGTGGTGCTGTAGGTGGTGGCGGTTGTGGAACATGGTCGTGGTGGTTGTTGGCAGTGGAGTTGCTCCCATGAATCGAGGGCATGAATTGAAGAACACCCATGGAGATGGAAGGTGTAAATGATGGTTGTTGGCAGTAGAGTTGCTCCCATGGAGATGAAAGGTGTAAATGATGGTGAGTTGAGTTTTAGTTAGACAAAAAAAGATGGTAGTATTTTTGTTTACCTGTTGTACAGGTTGTAGGTAACCTGGTTTAGTTAAGGATGAACACTAGAATAGATAGGTTTATTTTGAGATTAATTGAAGAACGGTTTATTAATGGAAGACCGTCAATAGGATGGATTATTCGTGTTAAATTTTCCTATTATTAATCCCAAGATTGATTTTATACACTGTAACACCCCCCTCACACGAATGCTCTTTGGGCTTGAAGTGTTGACGCAACTACAGGTCCGTCATACCTGGTGCGAAGTAATTCACTTTGTGTTGAAAGAAATGGTAAGATTCGAACCTGTGACCTCTAATCACAATGCTTTAATACCATGTGTGAAATTACCTCAACCAAAAACTTAAACTGATAGTTGAAGGTCCGAAATCAATTTTATACACTCTAACATAGTGATTTGTAGCCAATTATTTATAGAATATTTTGGCCAAAATCAAAAATTTGGCGGATAAAATTCATTTATTTTATTTATTTAATTTTTTTTTTATTATTTTTGGAGAAGGGAAAAGTTGAGGTTGATAGAAAAAGGAATTAATGTTGTTCTTGGGATTCAGCAACACTGAGGATCCCCAGAAGTTGATTTCATGCCAATTATTGTGGGAACCTCTTTCTCAGCTAAACTTTATAGTTTTGGCCTAGCATAGTAAATGTGTACAGTGCTTTTTTTTTTTTTCGAATGTGTACATTGCAATTATTGTTTTTGTGTTTTGATTGTGTTGTCATAAAATTCTTCTACATGGGGAGCACCTTGCCCTTTCTTACCAATAAATTAGGGAGCATTTTAAAGTGGGTTAAATATATTACATTTAATTTACTCCGTAATAAAAATAGTGAATAAGTATTTTAATTCGGTTATGGAGATGGTAGTATAGTTATTGTTTGTACAGTATAATTTTTCTTTTATTTGGTAGACCATAGACTTAAATAGTACTCCATCCGTTCCAGTAAATTGTTAACGTTTACTTTATTTGTTGAGAGAGAAATAAAGTAAACGTTAACAATTCACTGGACATATAAATGAGTAGCTATGACTTATGAGTACTTAGCTTGATCAGATTATTCTTTTGCATGAATTGAAGTAGTTTTGGTAGGATCAAGTCATGCTAAATTTGAGCGTGTGTTTTCCCAATTTTTTAAGAATTTGAAAATGAAGTCCATAACCCGTTAACTAGAATTTCAAATACTTTCATTCGATTTTAAATTTAGTCGTTTCCTTTTTAGAATGGATCCAACAACTCCCAAACTTTATTATGGGTATTTAAAAGTAGTTGTAACACACCATGAGTTTGAATGTCTCACATCTTAGTATCTAGGCCTTGTGCTTTTGAATTTAAGTGAGAACAAAACGGTTCCAAAAGTGGGCATCCTAATTTTATTGGGATGTGTTACAATGATGGTGGCTCAAACTGTTATAAAAGGTATTAGAGCAACGTTACGACCGTGCGGTGAGTTTCGTGGTTATGCGGACAGCTGTCATCCATCTAGTGGGGTGGATTTAGGGTTGGTCGTGGTAAGCTCTAATGCACAAGGACGCGCTTTTAAGTGGCGGTGTTTGACTGTTTGTGACGCCTCGTAAGCTTGAATGTCCCGCATCAAATGAGTTGATAATATTTGATATCTTTATAAGAGTTTCCACCAGTCATCTAAGTGACAAATTATTGTATCTGATCTTATGTAAAAATAAAACGGGCTTAAAATTGGACATTTCAATTAGATTGGAATGTGATCCCTATTAATTTTCCTACTTTCACTTTCACTTTGTTTTTTCTCTTTACTTTGCTTGTGTGAGTTTTGGTATGCCTTTACTCTCAAGTGTCAAATATTTGCAACTTGTTAAGATCAAGTAAGAAACAAAAACCATAAAGAGAAAATGTATGCCAAATTGAGGAAAGATATACATCATTGACATGGCCTACGTCCCTTTTCACATTGAATTTTTTGGTCCGTGATGTATTTTTAAATATTTACGCTTTTTTATACTAAATTAATTAAGATTGCCATACATTAAAAATTACGGAGTAACTATTTCATTATTTAAATATTTCTCATTACTCTAACTCTTATTTGTGCCCCGTTGATTAAAGTCGTGTACATTCGACATTAACTATTTCACTAATTAAATAACAATACTCTGTCAATATTAGCAATTTTTTGGTAAATCATTTTGGTATATAAGTCTATAATAATCAATAAAGGTGTTCAAATTGAATGTTCTTGAACACATTATTCTTTTTTTTAATTTGACTTATTATGACAATATTCAGAAATAATATATGAAATAAATCACTATTATATTAGTGTTATTTATAAGTTTTAGTACTCCTTTAGTCCTTGTTTTAGCAATACGTTTCATAGTGTTTTAATTCAATTACACATTGATTTATTGTAAGGCAAATTCGATAGTTGATTAATATTTTTGCTCGAGTTACAGGTACGTATACACTATTTGCCTCAATTAATTGTTATCCATTTGTTTGGAAAAATCAAATAAAGTGTAATCATACAAGATCTTAGTCTATTAGTTTACATGAGTGCATTACAAAATTTCACACATTTGTAATTTTCATAATTACGTAAAGACATTAACAAAATAAAAATAAATATGGACAAACATGAGAATACAACTATACAAGAGATAACACTTATTAATTGAGATAGGGAGTATATGGAAAATAATATACTAGTGGAGGATTTTTGGTTTTGTGGTGTAATTTGTTACCATAATTTTGACTTATGTTATGGTTATTATATTTTTTAAAATACTTTGAAAATGTGACAATATTAAATAGAATTCCGTAACATATAGCACTAGAATATAATTTATTTTTATTTTTATATTAAAAAAAACGATAAAAATTCACTAATAAATAGTAACATAATATATTAGAATGTAAGCATAATTTAGTTTCAATCGTAACATAAAATAATATAAAGGTAATATATTGTATAAATATAGTAACAACAATTTTTCTTTTGAGAATATGTGAACATTTTTTTTTTTTGAGAACAACCCTCATGGCTCTTATTTCATTAACGACCAGGGACGAAGCCAGGATATAATTTCAACCCGACCCGAAAATGTTAGCAAAATTTTAAATGTAAGGACAATATAACTATTATAGGCAGGGTGCACAAGGAATGAAGTTAAATATAATACGACTATAATACATAATACAAAATCACATACTATATTGAGTATGTTTCAATATATTATTTAATCTATAGTACTTCAAAAGTTTACTGATATTATATATATTAATTACTCCGTAGTAGAATATATTTATTAACGATGAATTAGATAAATACTCCGTACATCCCACCCAAAAAATTAATAGTTTCTTTTTGCTATAGTTAAACTAAGAGAGTAAAAGCTATCAAAGAAGAGATTAAAAAAAAAAAAAAATACGATTAAATTACTTATAATCTCAATTCTCAATCACCTTGGAAAACAAGCAAAAATAAAATTGGAGTTTGCATTTACCAAGTTTCGAACCTCTAACATGCATGACACATTAGGCCCTAAATTATACCCAACAACCAACTGAGCCATTTGATTTACATGTTCAATGGAGTAAACTAACAGTATTATTAAATGTCAACCCGGCTTTGGCCTGTACGGCCAACTAACAGCTCCGTCCCTGTTAACGACAAATACAAAATGACAGAGTTCATGGCTACCTCAGGTAGACCATCGCACCAAAGTTTCCTCTCTACATCTAATATAATGTTATTATGTTTGTCCATTTTGTTACCATGTATAACACCCATTTTTATTGTATTTTCCCGCTTTTTAGCAAAAGTTTTCAAAAAAGAATAAAATTGACCGCTGAAAAAAAAATTTAAAAAAAAAAAAAAAAATTATTTAATGGGTCAAAACGAGTCATATTAGCACTTCTTAAGGAAGACTTTCTATTCAATATTAGCAGTTCTTTGGTGAATATTTTTGGTATATAAGACAACTCAATAACAACTAATAAAGGTGCTCAAATTGAATGTTTCTTTAACACATTCTTTGTTATTTTTATTTCTTTCGGTAAATATTCACAAATTAGTAGTATATGATACGATGTCACGATCAAATTAGAGTTATTTTTCAGTTTTAGTACTCCTTATTTTAGCAATTTGTTTTGAATTTGTTTTAAATCAATCGTACATCGATTTACAGTAAGATCTATATTCAATATTTTTGCTGAAGTAGTATACACAACCGTGTCAATTAATTGTTATCAATTACCTTTTGAATTTTGATAGAGTAAGAAATTTCTTTTAGAAAAATCAAACAATATGCAATCATACAAGATCATAGTCGATTTATTTGCATGAGTACGTTACAAGATTTCAAGCATTTATAATCTATACAAGGAAAAATTGTTACTAACTATCTTATATAAACTCTTTTTTACAATTTACTACCTTTTATACCTTTTTTTTTTTTTTTTTTTTAAATAATTACCTTTTGTGAGACTTTTTTTTTTTTTTTTTTTTTTTACAAATTGCTACCACTTTTGTACAATGAAATGAAATTTAATAAAAACTTATTTTATTTTTTAATTTTTAGGATGTCGGCATAGTGTGAAGACATGAATTATTAAGTATATGAAAAAATGTCGATGGAAAATAAGAAGGAAGGTGAAGATGGAGGTGAAAGTGGAGGATAAAATATCGCAAAAAGTGACTTATAAAAATTTTACAAGTGTATTTTAGGAATATTTTAGGATAGAATGCGAGATACGGGAGATAAATGAGAAATTTTGCCGGAAAATATCAATTGGAGATGCAAATAGGTATCGATTTGTAAAGAAAATAGTCATAAAAGGTAGTAATTTTTAAAAAAAAGTTATAAAAGGTAGTAAGTTGTAAAATTTATAAATATAAGGTAGTTATTACAAAATAAGCCATACATACAATTACCTAATAAATAAAAATAGAAAAGGCTATTGATTTTTGGTATACAAATTTTACTTTTCATGTACTCCGTATACTTTTTTCATTTAATAATTTTTCACTGCTACCTTTTTTTATTCCCACAATATACAAGGTTTTTTTTTTTTTTTTTTTTTTTTTTTTTTTTTTTTTTTTAACTTTTCTCAATCAAAATTAATTCACTTTCTCATTCAATTGTAAATTGTGATAACCGATTCAATCACGTGATGGTTTATATCAATTTCAATTTTGGTCTTAGCTTATCAATGGTTTAATACAAATTCTTTCTTGCAACGGTTGCAAACAACCCATTTAAGCAATATTATGAAACAGATTCAAATATAACCCATTTTTAACCCAATTAAATTAATTAATTTAATTACAACTTCTATTCTCTCCAATAAAAGTTGTTAACCACTAAATAACATTTTTGTTACTAGAATTATATTTTTTGTTGCCACTGTAATTTCATATATACTAATAAAAATGTTTATATTTGTAGTATTTATATTGTTATCACATCTCATTTTTTTATATCTAAATACTATTTTATCATTACGTCAAACATGTTACTCCGTATGATTTTGTTAACTGTGTATCACTCCATCAAATAGATTTGTCATATTGTTAGTACTATAAAGTCATTTTGATACCATCAGATGTCATTTTTTAACCAAAAATTATAAAATTATAGTGTACATATTCAAAAATCAACTTATAGTCACATTGAATATAAACTTTTTTTTTATCACATATATTTATTTTGTTACCACAACTATTCATTTTGTAACCTTTGAAAAATAAAATCAATTTATTACCAATAAAATCTTTTTGTTACCACATATATTCATTTTGTTACCACAGTTATTAATTATGTTGCCTGTTTAAGTTAATCTACAAAAATTACGAAATCACAATTATAACTGATAATAGTTAACTACAAAATTATAAATACCAAATTTCCATAGATTAAATGTTACCCTCAATAATGAGTTTGCTGTGAAATAACATGTTAAATAGACATTAAATTGACTATTCAAACCTGAATCGGCGTCGTCACTCTCGCAGACGACTCTTTGGTTTTCGCCGGTGTTGTTTAGAAACCTATCTTTTGTCTAGGAACACCATTCTTTTACTTACCTTTCACCATCTTCTAAAAAAATTGATAACAAATACAAATTGATGACAACTTCTAGAGATAATAAACAAATTAGTCAAAAATTAAAATTTTAGGTTGAAGGAATTACCTTTATTGCATAAAAATTTGGGTTTTAGTTTTTGAAAAATTGGGAACAATGTTTACTGCATAAAAAGAAGGGCAGGGAGAGGGTTTGAAAAGGTAAAAAGGAATATTTATAAGGTATCCATTTATTATAATATGGTAGATTTACTATCTGTTTTAAGAATGAAACGGATATAACCCGTTTTAAGGGAAACTAATTGCTAATGAAATATTTTTTTTGATAGATTTAATTGAAACTTAGGGTTAGAGTTTGAATAAGTGAAGGAATTAGTGGTTTACGGCGACAAGTACAGCGGGAGGCGGGCGCCGACAAGGGCGGCCGACCAGATGGCTGGTAGAGCAGGGTTTGGTAGTGGTCGTGTTTGTACGAACTTTATTAATAAAGAAAATAAGAAATAAAAAAATGACAACAATCACGTGGCTGACCTCACTTTCCCACTTACCACAACGGCGACTTACGCACACCGTACTAGCCACCGGCCAGCCCGTTCGCCCTTACTATTGCCGCCGCCCACCACTGCAAGCCATCAATCTCCACTTATTCAAACTCTAAACTTATGCTTTAATTAAATCTATTAAAAATTGATAATATAAGATTAAAATTGAAATTGAATTAGATTATTACATGATTGAATAAGATTAAATTATTAAAAAAATTGATAGATTTTTTATTGTGAAATAGTTAAAAAAAAAATAAAAAAAAAATAAAGAGAAACTTGTATACGGTGGGAGTAATAAAAGGGTAGCTGTAAAAAATTAAATGAAAAAAGTATAAACGAGAGTAAAAATCGTATATGAAAAATCAATTACTTAAAAATATTAAGAAAATAAAAATAAATCCTTTACCTATAATAAAACACAAATTCTTGTTTGCAACCAAGGTACCCGTTTTAAGCTTAAAACTGGTCGGGTCAACCCGTTTTAATTTTTTTTTTTTTTGAAATTTTTTTGAAATTTTTTTTCAAGACCCAAAATTTATTTTTAAAAACTTTTGTCGGAAATCGTGTTTATAGGGTTATTGAAAATATTAACAAAGTAATGTAAAATGGTAACATATTATATTATATTTGTAACATATTATAAAACATAGAAAATAAAAAATTATCATAACATTCGTTTATTATGTTACCATAATTGTATAATATGTTACCAAAATAGGTTCGTGTTTATAGGGTTATTGAAAATGATAACAAGGTAATGTAAAATGGTAACATATTATATTATATTTGTAACATATTATAAAACATATGAAATAAAAAATTGTCATAACATTTGTTTAATATGTTACCATAATTGTATAATATGTTCCCAAAATAGGTTAATTATGTTTTAATTTTTTGAGAATATGTCACCAATATAATATAGTATGTTACCATTTTTATCAATATTGTTACCATTTAAAATTTGTGTTTTATTCGTTATTTGAGTTAAGTTTTAAAAAAAAAACTTTTTAAAAAATTCAAAAATTTAAAAAAAAAAATAAAAAAAAGGGCAAAACGGATCATATTTGACCCGTTTCCAGCTTAAAACGAGTTGACACGTTTTAAGGGAGACTTACACATAATAAAAAGGAGAATGGTCAAGGTTAGTCAATGTTTGTGTAATTTTTGTGTTCCAATATTACCCCTTGTCAATAGGGATGTCATTGGGGCGGGGCGGGGGTGGGGGAAGCATATCCACCACCGCATTCACCAACAAAAACCCACCTCCACCTCCGCCCCATCACCCTTGGCGGGTGACAACTTGTCCTCCACCACCCGCCTGACGGGGAATTTTTTAGACCCACCACCGCCCCACCAACCGCCCCAGACCCGCCCCACCCACCTCAGACCCGCCCCACCCGCCTCAAACCCGCCCAGAAAATCAAATTATCGCTACGTAAATTTTAATATTTTTTTTACCGAAAATTTTCTAATTACGACATAGCCACATAAACACATTTCAAATAACCAACCAAAGTATTGTGAGTACCAAATAAAAATACATACGACACACATTTAAAGTTTATGAATTAAATAAATAAAAATCAATCCGACACCCTACACTAAATATAAACTAAAAAAATGTTGTATACTTCATTCATATTTGAAAATATAAAAAAAAGAAAAAGTTAAAAGTAAAAGTTTTCTCTAATTTATATTTCTATGAGTATGATTATATGAATTAGGTGGGTATAGACGGGGCGGGTAAAGGCGGAGCGGGGGCGGGGCGGTGTTTCGATGAAATCCACCACAGCTCCACGACCCGCGGCGGGGATCACTTTTAAGATCCACCACCGCTCCACAACCCACGAAAGGGTCTCCTACCTCCACCCTAACTCTCCACCCTAACTGGGGCGGGTGCGGGGCGGTATCCACGTTGACCCACCCCACTGACATCCCTACTTGTCAATGCTTGTGTAATTTTGGTGGTCAACTTCATGTCTATGATTCTTTTTCATTTATATTGACTCTCATCACTAGGGATGGCAATGGGTCCAAGACCCGGCCCAGATCCGCTAGATCCGACCCGAATGGGTCGGGTTTGGGTCTTAATTTTTTGGACCCGATGGATCCGGGTTGGACCCGTGGACCCGAATAAAAATAAAATATAATAAAAATTAGAATCAAAAATACTAAAATATACAATGTACATTATTAAACTCCACGACACATAAAAAAATCTTTATTAGAAATAACTAAAAACGCACAATGTCATTACTTCCTCTAAACCTTCATCGTTCTTCGACTTTTTTCGGCTATTTCGTACTCTTCTCGGCTCTTTTTTCTTTACTTTTCATTTACTTATTTAATCTTTCATGTAAATATTTAACCATTAACTTATGGTTGATTATTTTTTTTAAAACAAAGATTGAATATAATAGTATCTTATTAGTTTTTTTTGTCGTCATTACGTTGGATTTTTATTATGTATTACAAAACAATGATTAAATTTCAAAAAAAAAAAAAAAATACATGTTGGACCCGGATCCGACCCGGACCCGAATTGGACCCGGCAGGTCTGGATCTGGGTCTAAAATTTTTAGACCCGGCGGATCCGGGTCGGATATGGATCTAGCATTAGGGATGCGGGTCCGGGTTCGGATCCCCTCGGACCCGACCCGGATCCGGCCCATTGCCATCCCTACTCATCACTGTGGAGAGTACTTAACCATGGCTTCTAATTTTATTCATTTAATTTTATGCATTATTAGTTTTAGAACCCTATTACAATAAGAGTATTTCTTAATTAAGTGCGTAGTTTTAAAAATTCAAATTAAAAAGGTTTAGCGAAAATAAATATAAAAATTAGTTTATAACATAAAAAATGGAGTAACATTAATTAATTAAATAAAGTTGACTATAATAATATGAGATATTCGAAAATAAAAACATAACATATTATATGAAAATGCTATAGAGTATTATATTACTTCGTACATTGTGTTATTATGTGTATAAAAGTTAGACCCTATGTTCCATGATTAACATAAATAATAACAGTCATTAAATTCTTGTAAGAGACGGTCTCACGCTAAGTTAAATTGAGAAAAAAAAAAACAAAACAAATACAACCATAACATATTAAAAAATTAAAAAATAACTACCTCCACTATGAGCAATCTTAACATATTAAGTACAATTTGCACTCACTAAAACACTATAAATTACTCCCTCCGTTCCACATTGTTCTTCCCATTTCGATTTGGCTCAAAAATTAAGGAAGATAGATTGTGTGGGTGAGATTAAAGTAGAAAAATAATAAAGTAGATTGTGTGGATGAGATTGGTTAAAAGTTGACAAAAATAGAAATGTGAAGAAGATAGTGGAATTTCCTTTTTGGGAAAGTGGGAAGAAGATAGTGGAATGGAGGGAGTATAATATAGCAATATAAAATATAAGTTACAAAATTACGATACCAAAGTCTCACTCACTCACAATCCCGATATCAATTCGGATCTACTAATTTAAAACATCATTTTGAATTTGTTTATATATCATACTCCAACTAAAACAAAAAAATCATAAGGAAATTCTATGATGTAGCCATGAGTTTTCACTTTTCTATGTAATACCCACACATTTTTAGAATTTGGCAACATGCCCCTAACTTTCTTAGTTGTCTCTATTGTACATCATAAAATTTCTCAAATCAACAAAGATTTCATGTCATAATCAAATTGTGATAATTTTCAATCACATGAATTACTCGTAGATGACCAAATGTCATTTAACATATTTAATTTAATCCTTACCAAATGTCTGGCCAGATAAACCATCGATGTTACATAAGACATTAACCGATGTGTTTCATTATTTATATTGGCAAGACTTTAAAGTCCCAATTCAATATTCTTTTTGTGAGTATATCACATTACTCATTTTGAGTACCATATAAATCAAAACTGATTATTTTATAATCCCAACTCGATTTGTTCGATTAATTTACCCGCCCCTCATAAATGGATATGTCAAAATAATATGAAAGTAACATCATTTTATTTGAATCGAAAAATGTAATTCAATGAGTATAAATATCGCTATTAGAGTGTCTATATCATCGTCTATTAAATTAGGATATAATTTATAATTGATGATTTAAAATATTTATAATCTACAAATTAATTAAAGTGAGCAACAATTATCATAATTATTTGATGATCTAACAAAAATAATTTTTTTAATAATCCTTCTACTATATAAAAAATTAAAAAGAGTAAAAGCAGCGGGGCTCTCTCAAAAATTTGGAGACCCATACAAATCTCATTTGAAGGCCCTACGTAATATTGTCAATATATGTTTTTTTCTTATTTTACGTCATTATAACTTTAGCCCCTAACAAATATACTACAAGAAAAAGAAGGGAAATAAATAGAAGTGGCGTTTTTGTTTAAATCATTTTTTACTCCATATTAGATATATATTTTGATTTTTCAAGGTAAGGGTATTAGTTTTGTAAGCTATACTAACAAAACCATATATACTATAAAATGTAAAGATACATAATAATTAAACACTAATTCTTACATGAGATCGTTGTACAATAAATTATTAAAAGCACCTCATTTGTATCTATTTATATAGTATTTTTATCTTTTTCAGTCAAAATTGTCATACAATTTTTTTCGTACCATTTTCATAATATTTGTATCCCTTTTATAGTTACTTATAACTAAATTTTTTTAGTGACCTTGTTAGGACCTTTAGTAGATCTCTTTTACATTTTTGTACCTCTTTAAATTTAATTTGTACTATCAAAGTTATAACAATTTAACGTGAGACCGTCTTATGGGAGACATAATCAAAATATAAAGTTACAAACAAAGTGTGAGATTACACTTTGTGTCTATGTCAATAGAAATTTGAAACACAAAAAGAAAAATAAAACTAAAAACACTAACGAACCCAAAAAATTTAGTAGAAGAAAAGGAGTTGGATTAGTGTGCATAATAATAATGAAATCAAATATTTGTATGGGCTCTATTTGTATAGAATTTGAAGCTGCTTAAAAAAAACACTGAAAATGGAACTACAGAAAATAGGGAAAAATGCAGGCCCTAAGGATTGAACTCAGGTGGGGGGCATAATATGAGGGAGCATCAACTGATTGCGATGTGAGGGAATTAATATTCAAAATGAGCGCTGATATATGTATATACTATATATGTACGACTGAAATAGTGGGGCCCCTCCGAAATGGAGGCCAGTTCCGTCGTCTGTGTCGGTCGAGGTGTTAGATGCCCCTGAACAGAGGGTTCACGTAACATGAATTTCGCGTAACATTTTATGGACATGATTACCCTTTTATTTTTGTCATATTTACAATAGTGGCCCTCCTTGTTCTTCAAATATCGAATACACATACTTTGACAAGTTACACAGGTAGAAATTTCTATTCCGTACATACAATGACATTTAGAAATTTTGTTACGTAAGATATACATACGAGTATGTATTGTAAATTAGTCATTAAAATTTGAAAAAAAATTAATTATATTAGATATGATAAAATAAAATAAAATTAATATTGTCTTTATTTTTCTCTTTTAGGCCCTGTTTTAATTTTTTTTTTTCTCCATCACAAAAATGAGGGCACCAATGCTTTAGTGAGACAATGAGACTATCTCACAATAAGTTTATTGTAAGACTTCTCACACAAAGTTAGTTACTTTTTTTTTTTGTTTTTTCTATTTTTATGTTTTTAATTAAATTGTGTTTAATTATGGTTAGTTTCACACTAACTTAGTTTGGGACGGTCTTACATAAGTGCTTTTGAATGAGGAATGAGATTAAATGTAAATTAAATTGTGTTTAATTTTAGTCTATATTAGTTCATCCATTTATATTATATTATTACTGTCAGGAACGTAACCAACTCAACCAAAATGTTAAGCTAATGGTTGGAGACCCAAGATCGATTATATATTCTAACACGTCCCCGAACGCGAATGCCCTATATGCTTGAAGCGTGGACGCAACTACTGAGCCCGCCTACAGTGCGATTAATACCACTTTGAAAGTGAGAGGTGTTGAGATTCGAACATGTGATCTTTTGTCACAAGCCTCTAATACCATGTCAGGAAACCAACTCAACCAAAAACTTAAGCTGATGGTCGGAGACCCAAGATCGATTATATACTTAAGATCGATTATATATACTCTAACAATTACTAAATAAATTTTAATTGTGGTAACTCTTTTTATTTGTTTGAGTTAATAGTGCCATGTAATAAAAAACTAGTTTAGATCCCGTGCATCAATGCACGGATACTATAGATATTATTATTTTTAATTAATATAATTATAAGTAATAAATCAATTTAAAATAATAAAATTGTTAATTTATATGATATTCAAGTTCACATTTAGTAACGAATAAACATAGATTCTAAATAACAAACATACGGAGTATATGAAGTGCATTAATTTTATTTTCTAAAACTTTATGTACAAAATTTCGGTGAAACATTTATTTATTTTAATTTTTTTTTTGGTAGAATGTAAGATTTGTATTAATTGAAACCAATGAACAATTACATCATTTTGTACTATCAGGTAGTACTACTCATCCACTTACAACCAATACATAACAAATTCAAATACCGATTCTACTTAACCACACTTGATCTAGTAGTTTTTGACCATGATTCGAATGGAGAACTCGTCCCATGATCCACCTCTTTATCCTCTGTAACACATACTCTGGCCGAGACACTTGCTGGTACTGCCAAGTCTCGTTTCGTACAAAATTACCCGTCCCATAGCGCTTGACACCTCTATCCTGGTACTTATTCGTTAGTTCAGTACACCTATTAAAAAGTTGAAAGCCCTTCTTATACGCATATAGGTAAGAGAATGCAGCAAACTCGTCACCATTAACGAAGGACATGCCTAGTGGGAGGATTAACTTCCAAAGCGTCGGCATTGCCACCGGTGTTTAACATGTTTCCTACCCGTTGCACCCATCCTCCTTCCACGACTGGAGGAGAATCATCAAAATCACCGTTAACATCATCATGATTGGGAATAACGTAGTCTTCCTCATTCACATCATCGTCACTACCATCATCGTCATTAACATCATCATCAGTATAAAAACTGTAGGAATATGAAACTCGATATTGCTACTAAAATGTTAATCGTATTAACATGCCCAAGATTATACAAAACGATAATAATATGAATTACAAGAATATAGAAATAACCTTTCTAATTCTTCGATAAACGGCCTAAGAACCTCCTAAAACGTACCCGAATTACGTTTTCAAAACCAATATTCAACGTAGAATATCTCTTAACGGTTGCACCCAAAACGTTATATGAAATGCCTTGAGTTTATGCTAGAAAACAAAGTATATATTACGATTGATATATGAAGTAAATATGGAAATAAGATGAGTGAAAAATATGAGACAAAATCAGTTCACTCTTTGGCGTTCAAAATTGTCACACAATCCACATGAAATACCATATATAAAGAAATAATTTGATGATTACAAAGTAGTAGTTTTAACAGATACATTATCTAAAAACAGACTAATGAAAATCAGGAACACTCTTTAGTCCCATTGATACAACATGTTTATTGTACGACAATGGCTTCGTGAGAGGGTCCGCTATGTTGTCATCCGTGACAACCTTGCAAATCTCTATCTCCTTTTGCTCCACGTAATCTCGTATCATATGAGCCTTCCGCAACACATGTCTAGACTTATTGCTAGATTTAGGCTCTTTAGCTTGGAATATGGCACCACTGTTATCACAATAAGCAAAGATAGGGTCGTCGCACTAGGAACTACCATTAGTCCTTGTAAGAACTGACGCATCCATATTGCCTCTTTAGCTGCCTCGGAAGCTGCAATATACTCAGATTCTGTAGTGGAATCTGCTGTGACTGATTGCTTGGAACTTTTCCAACTCACTGCCGCACCATTAAGTGTAAAGCGAATCCGGATTGAGACTTAGAATCATCTCTATCCGTTTGGAAACTAGCATCTGTGAAACCTTTTGCACATAACTCTTCGTCTCCACCATATACTAACATCCAACCCTTAGTTCTTCTCAAGTACTTAAGGATGTTCTTAACAGCAATCCAGTGACTTTCACCTGTATCCTTTTCGTAACGTCTCGTCATACTAAGTGCGTATGCCACGTCTGGGCGTGTACACATCATAGCATACATAATCGATCCTACGGCCGAAGCGTATGGAATTCGATTCATGCGTTCTACTTCTTCTGGTGATTTAGGTGATTGAGTCTTACTTAAATGCACCCCATGAACCATCGGAAGATTACCCCTTTTTGAGTTCGTCATACTGAACCTCTCAAGAATTTTATCTATATAAGATTCTTGACTTAACGCCAACATTCTCTTGGATCTATCTCTATAGATTTGAATACCGAGTATTCTCTGTGCCTCACCTAAGTCTTTCATCTGAAAATGATTCTTTAACCATTCTTTTACAGAAGAAAGCATAGGAATGTGATTCCCTATTAATAGTATGTCATCGACATACAAAACTAGGAATGCAATATAGCTCCCACTTGATTTGACATATAAACATGGTTCCTCGACTGATCGTTTAAAACCATATTGTTTAATCACTTGGTCAAATCGATGATTCCAACTCCTCGATGCTTGCTTAAGTCCATAAATGGAACGCTTAAGTTTGCATACTTTCTTAGGATATTTTGGATCCGTGAAGCCTTCGGGTTGTACCATGTACAATTCCTCGTCTAAATAACCATTTAAGAAGGCTGCTCCACAACCATTTGCCATATTTCATAATCATGAAATGCAGCAATCGCTAAGATAATCCGGATAGATCGAAGCATGACGACAGGTGCAAAGATATCATCGTAGTGTAAACCTTGCACTTGGGTGAAACCTTTTGCAACAAGTCGTGCTTTATAGATATCTGGTTGTCCACCTAGTGAACGTTTTATCTTATAAATCCATTTGCACTGAAGAGGTCTAACCTTTTCAGGCAAATCAACCAGATCCCATACTTCGTTCTCGTACATGGAGTCTATCTCGGAATGCATGGCTTCAAGCCATAGCTTCGAGTCAGAACTAGTCATTGCACCTTTGTAGGTAGTCGGTTCATTACTTTCAAGAAGTAATAAATCATCTCCATTTCCTTCTTCAACGATACCAATGTATCGATCCGGAGGATAAGAGACTCGACTTGACCTCCTAGGTTCCGCAGGAATAGCTACTGCAGTGGAGGTTGAAGGAATATCTTCCTCCATCACACGCGCGATTATGCGGTTCTCGAGATTTCGACAACTCAAAAACCCTATTACTTTGGTTATTCGTGATAAACTCTTTCTCTAAGAATTTAGCACTACCGCAACAAAACTCGTTGTTCAAATAGTGAATAAAAGTAATGACCAAACATTCCTTTTCGATATCCCACAAAGTATGTTTTGACCGATCGTGGGCCTAGCTTATCGTCAGGTCTCCACTTAACGTAAGCCTCACATCCCCAAACCCGAATAAAGGACAAATCAGGAACTTTTCCTTTCCACATCTCATATGGGGTTTTGTCTGCCGCTTTAGTCGGACTTCGGTTTAGAATGAGTGCAGCAGAATTTAGAGCAAACCCCCACAATGAATCTGGTAAAACCGTGTGACTCATCATGGAGCGAACCATGTCTAACAAGGTCCGATTTCTCCGTTCGGACACACCATTCAATTGTGGTGTTCCAGGTGGAGTTAATTGTGATACAATGCCACAATCCTTTAGGTGTTGATCAAATTCATTAGATAAATATTCACCACCACGATCTGATCGTAATGCCTTTATTTTTCTATCTAATTGGTTCTCAACCTTATTTTGAAACTCCTTGAATTTCTCAAAAGATTCACTTTTATGTTTCATTAAATAGACATACCCATATCTACTTAAATCATCAGTAAAAGTGAAGAAATATCTATAGCCATCTCGTGCTGTGACAGACATTGGTCCACATACATCGGTATGTATTAGTCCTAGTAAGTCACTGGCTCGCATTCCAATACCTTTAAAGGATATACGAGTCATCTTTCCAATGAGACATGATTCACAAGTACCAAATGATTCATAGCCAAATGGTGAAATAATCCCATTCTTAATGAGCTTCTTTACTCGTTTTTCATTTATGTGTCCCATTCGACAATGCCATAAATACGTTTGATCTTTATCACCTAATTTAGCCTTTTTATTATTCACATGAAATATTTCTTGCGTTTGATCTAGAACATAAATACCATTCATGGAAAACGCTTGACCATAAATAACATCATTTAAAGAAAAAGTACAACAATTGTTCTTAATTATAAATGAAAAACCATAAACATCCAACATGTTAACGGAAATAATGTTCTTTGACAAACTAGGAACATAATAACAATTATTCAAACAAAGTTCCAAACCACTAGGTAAAAACAAGATGTAAGTTCCTACAGAAGCGCAAAGAACCTTTGCTTCATTCCCAACACGTAAATCAACATCGCCTTTAGCCAGGCGTCTTACGTCCCGAGGCCCCGCAGTGATTACAAATGTGAGAACCACATCCGATTATCAAATACCCAAACAGAGGAACTCGCATGATTAATTTCTATCATGTGAATATTAGATGACATACCTTGAGCCGTCAGACGTCCACCTTTATGTCCTCGAGGTACTTAGGACAATTCCTTCTCCAATGCCCAGGCTGGCAGCAATGGTGACATTTTCCCTCCTTTTCTTTGCTCTTCTTGCCTTTTGAGTGACTTGACTCCCAGGACCACTTCTTGGGTTTAAGGTCGACCTTCTTCTTGAAATGAGGTCGCTTAGCATTCGAGGCAGCAGGTGCCTTTCCCTTTCCCTTAGACTGTATCACAAGAACATCTTTCTTGTGACTCCCACTCAAATTAAGATCTTTCTCAGCTTGCACAAGCAGAGAATGAAGTTCGTGAAGACTTTTCTTCATATCATTCATGTTGTAATTCACCCTAAACTGAGTGAATCCATCATGAAGTGAGTGTAGGATACGATCAACAATGATTGACTCTTCAATCTTGCAACCAAGAGCGTCTAACTTTTCCACATTCTCAATCATATTAAGCATGTGAGCGCTAACAGGTTGGCCCCTTTGCAGCTTAGCTTCAAAGAAGCGTCTGGTACATCATACCTAACAATTCTCGGAGCTTGCGAGAATTCATTAGTCAGCGAGGTGAAAATGCGATTTGCACCTTGGGAAATGAAGCGACGTTGCAAATGTGAATCCATTGCATATATGAGTACGTTCTTAATCGCACCCGCTTCTTTAACAAACTCATCGTATGCAGTTCGTTGAGCTCCAGGATCTAGCAAAGAGGTTCAAATGAATTGGCTCCATGAGATACTTCAGCTTTCCGTCTGCGATGGCAGCATTCTTTAATGCCGCCTCCCATTCGGTGAAGTTACTACCATCTGACTTGAGACGGTAGTTTTGGTTGTAGGAGACATGGTCCATGAAGGAACGCAACCATGACTCCCTAGTCAAGACGGCACTAGAGTAGGGGTAGCGATATTATCGACCATAATAATGCAGAAATAGCAACAAATATATCTACAATATAAGAAGATAAAACAAACATAAGCAATCACCAAATTTAAAGCGTCTATTTAAAACATGTAAATAAGCTAAAAGCATTCATATAATTGATCCCACTCAAGAATTATATAAATGATTCCAACACTCAAATTTCAATAAATCGATAAGTCAACTATTTGACTAATTTTTAACCTTTAAAAATTCTTGGTTCATAAATTTCTCAAATTTATTAATAGTCCATTTCGATTCCCACATATTAGTGAAAACCAAATGTTGAGTTCAACTAACATCGACATCAACTACTTACCCAAGGTAGAAGGGGTACACATGGATTTAACAACAGGTCCTATATGCCCACCGACGAACAAGGGATTCATAATGATTCGATTTAGAAAGACTATATCTCAATTTTAATAGTAAAAAAGTGAGATCTCATCATCCATTAAAAACTCATTTAAGTGAACAATTTAGGTGAGTCTAAGTGAACGATGACTTGTTAAAACATCATATGTTTAAAAGGTTAAAACATCATATGTTATAACTATTTTAACTAACACGTGGGAATGAATCAATATTCATCTATATAGGTGGTTTGTTTTAGGCGGAATATGACGAAAAGCATAAACAAAACAAGCACATAAAACCTAGTGTGGCCTAACAAAAACGATACAAAGCGGAATCCAATCATATTGGACCCTTTAAAATACAAATTGGAATCCTTCAAAAGGACCCTAACTCCAAAGGCAAAGCTCCAAAACCTCCGTCTTGGATCACCAAAAGGAATGGCAAATCTTCAATCTCCTCTTCTTGAACCACTAGCTATTACATTGTAAATCCTATTTACAAATAATCTAGGATAAAAGAATATTACAAGTTGGAGACGTGAAAATCCCAAAATCACATTTTCATCATTACGAAAATGCAATTAAAAAAACAATAAACTTAGGCCACACTAGATATAAAACGCAATCAAATATAAACGCATTCATCAACTAAAACAAAAATTTCATACATCCAAATGCATGAAAAAACACAAACCACCTACTAAAAATATGTTTAAGTGAAAATTTCATAAAAATTCACCTATTAACATAAAAATCAATCATGTCATACATATATTGATAAATAAGAATTAATTCAACATATCATATATAATGAATCAATTCAATAATCATTTTAAACTATTTTAAAATAATTGGCATCATATATACTCATATATCATAAACACTTTTATGACAATTCAATAAGGCATTTCAAAACAAGATCAATTTGACTTTCAAATTAAAAACAAAATGAATCAATCATATTAATTCAATTTTAAAAGATTTCGGTCAATGCAAATAAAAAAAAACAAAAACATTTTTTTTTTTTTTTTTAATTTTGTTTCGGCCAAAAATAATTTTACACACATATATATAAACAATTATTCTTATTAAATCATATTTAACAAAAAAAATTCGACATGTATATATATATATATATATAAATATTTCGAAACTTTTAATATATGCAAAATAAATTGACAATGATATAATTTCATAAATAACGTCACAAATTTTATTATCATATAATAAACTTTATAATTATCATATAATCATATTATTTTGATTTTAATCACATTTAAACCAAAATTGAGTGTTATACATCTCAAATAATGATCTTATCAAAATATTTACATATAACAAATTTGCATATCAATTTAATTTAATCATTCTAACAATTTAAAACAATTAAATTAAACCCAAAAATTTCGAAAATAAAAAAAAATGCCGAGATGAATTATGAACAAATAAACGATTTTATTTTTTCAATTTTAATCCATATTAAAATCATTTTGAGCCTAATAGCTTTGATACCACTTGTAGAAATATGAAACTCGATATTGCTACTAAAATGTTAATCGTATTAACATGCCCAAGATTATACAAAACGATAATAATATGAATTACAAGAATATAGAAATAACCTTTCTAATTTTTCGATAAACGGCCTAAGAACCTCCTAAAACGTACCCGAATTACGTTTTCAAAACCAATATTCAACGTAGAATATTTCTTAACGGTTGCACCCAAAACGTTATATGAAATGCCTTGAGTTTATGCTAGTATATATTACGATTGATATATGAAGTAAATATGGAAATAAGATGAGTGAAAAATATGAGACAAAATCTCTCTTTTTCCTCTCAATATACTCGACACACACACACACCAAATACCAATCAATATCCTCTCATCTTATGAGTAAATTAAGTTAGTATATAATGTGTTTTAGTGGGTAGTTTCTTAGTTAGTGGGTGGGAAGTTATTTAGGTGATGGTGGGTAGTAAATAACCAACTATTAACCACCTATTATCACTAAAATAAACAAACTAAAAACACTATATATATACACACATCACACGACACACTTATAGTGTGTGTGTGTGTGTATTTTGTTCTTAGTATTTTATATGTGCATGACATGTAAAATTATATGTATAATACGTATTTAATTAATTGATTATCGTATAATACAATAGATTAAATAACATAACTTATAGCATCATTTTAACTATAAATATCAAATATATTTATAATATAAATGTAGCTCATAACTATTATACACATGTGAATTAACACTTAATTCAGCTCATCTAGCTGAATTGACATTTAATTCAGCTCACCCACTAATATAACAATAATCTATTTAATCACATTAAATAATTATTCGAATATATTTCCAAATTTCTAACTGTTTAGATATAATTAAGGCATCAATGTAATCACATTACATTTCATAAAATCGTCCTATAGGTGTGACCGATAAGGACCAGCTGATCACCGCCATCTATATGACAGTAACGTCAAACTTTCTAGCAAGCCAACCGTTACCGATATACGTTAATCAGCTGATTTTAAATACAAGTATCCTTTGTGATCTTGTAAGAGATTTACTAAATTAATCACACTAACTGTGGAGGACACTAGCTCCAACAAAAACCGCCATTCACAGGGTCGTCATTATATTCATCTTCCCATGGCATGTTCAAATCAAAACTCATATTGTTCTAGGATTTTCTTAGCAGATTTTTGACCAAAAAATGAAATTTTGAGGAATTCGATTCACAATACGTTTCTTTTTAATTATTTGATTTTCCTTTCTATAATTTACGGTTATTGATATTAAGAATTAATAATAAAATAATTTACATTTTCCCGCCTAAATCTCTAAACAATAAAGTCAAATTTTAAATATTCCTCAAATTTAGCTACATTATTTTTAGGAAAAAAATCCAATATTTATCTCCACAATATTTTAACTGGATATAGAAATCATAATAAAATCAAAATAAAATCAAATGTGAACACAATCATCTTAAAACAAGAAATTTGTTAAAATGGAATAAAATCAAATTAATCTAAAATATATCACTTCCTAAAATTAAGCAATTCACTTAAAGAAGTTAAGATATTTTTTTTAGGAAAGAAATCATAAGATAAAAAAATTAACCATGAATCGAAATAGGATCTTTAAATGCAAACAATATAATGAATTGTGATGGGTTAATAGATGTGCTGATACCCCTTGGTTCGTTGGTCACTGGTCTACTTGCAAACACTGATTCTATCAATTCCACCCAAGTTCGAACCTCTCTAACATCAATTAGTATATTGATCGACTAATTGATAAACTATCATCATTTGAATCTTCGATTTGACTAAAATCATTGAATTGAAATAAACCCTAATTCAATCGAATTAGGGTTCATACGAATTAGGGATCCAATGAATTAGGGCTCAAATTAGATTAGGGTTCAATCTATTTTTATTTATTTTTATGATGATTTCAAGGTTTAATCGATTTTAATTTTTTTTAATGAAAAATTTATGAAATTAAATGATTTGTAGTTATCATAAAATACATTTTCAAAATAATTAATAACAAAATAAATCAATGAGAAAGATTTAATTAAATGAAATAAAAAAAAAAATAACTTCCATTTATGATGTTAACTACATGAGTTAACTTGTTAACCACAATTGTCAAATACCTAAACTACCCCTACATTAACCATCAGACTTTTACTCCAGTTAGCCACGTGGCGCCATTTCATTGGCCGTGTATGGAAAATCCCATACACCCCGTGTATGCGTATCATCTTCCTATTATTAAGGAATTTTTCTTGACAAGGAAGATGCTCAAACAATTGTTTTCACCTATATCACTCTAATTCCTAAAGTGGAAACGCCAACTAATCTGCAACTTAGGCCAATAGAATGCTGCAATGTGCTCTATACAAAAGAATATTAAAGATCATGTACTACAGATTATCAAAAATCCTGACTGATTTAATTTGCCAACAATGAATCGTAATTCACAAATATAACACTCGTATTTTCTGCAATGTATTAGCAATTTTATTAATACCGTCTTTTAATTAATTTAGTAATTTTTTTTTTAAAAGAATTTTTCTACAATTAAGGTTTACAATTTCGCATTGATGTCGGATTAATATTAATGTAGTGTTTTTGAGAGGGTGGTTGTGGCCTTATGGGGTCGTCGAACAGGTCGGAGGGCACGATGGTCATCGAATTCGTGGCAGCCATTGGTCGTGATGCGAATTGGAGGTTGCTGACAAAATCAACTTCTGACTTTGAAATTAAAATTGGATTTAAGAATGACAATACTTTTTTGACAAATGAAATCATGATGCATTGCATATTTGGAAGATGCTGCAAATATTTAAATCTTGATTTAATTGATATGGAACAATTGGGAGGTTGGGGTCTTGGGGACGAAGGGGGAACGAGAAGGTTAGAGAGATGAGAGGGGTGCAATTGGAATAAGGGAGAAAAATGTGCGATATTCAGAAAAATCAGTAGGACTCCTGAGAGACGGTCTCTCACTAAATTTATTGAGAGACCAATTACAAATGATTACATATACTACTTCCTCCATTCCATTTGATTCTATACGTTTGCTTTTTTGACACTATTCACGAGTGAGGATAATGGTCGATATAATTTTTAACATATAAAATAAAACATAATCATGTGAGATCTTGTTTTAATTGTCTTTTCGAATACATTATTAATATCAAATTTTTATAATTTTTTGAAATACGTAACTAAAGATATGAACAAAAGAAAATGTGTATCGACGTACGTGCAAAAAGCAAACGTATAGAATCAAATGGAATGGAGGAAGTATAAAATTGGGTACTAATAAAATGGGTACATATACTATAAAATGGAGTACTAATAAAAGTGGTTAAAGTTGTTGAGAGACCAATTACAAATTAATGGAAAAAATGGTACGAAAAGAAATAAAATGGGTACTAATAAAAGGGGTACATATGTATCTATCTATATCTATATCTATATCTATCTATACTTCCTAAAAAATGTAAGATTTCTAACTTTTTAAAAACTGTAGATGTACAGTATATTAGTCCTTTGTATTAATGCTGCGGAGAGATTCAGTTTAGTTTCCACTCCATTGTAGTAACTCTTTTCTGACTTTCCTTCCAACTCATTCCACCTTTTTCTCCTGCTCCTGCAGTCATGCCTTGTTTATCATTTCCCTCCCCATTTGCTTTATCATTTCCTCCCCAAATAACCAAATTGCTCTCAGCCACTCTTTTCATTCTTTTCCTCTCATTTTTCTGCCATCTGTTGATAATAATTTTACCATCAATTGTTCCCCATTTTTTGCCCTCCTAACCACTATTTGTCATAATCCTTCAATTTAACTTGGTATTTCTTTCATAATACTTTAATTCAATCAGATTTTTCTACCATTGAAGTTCACCAAATTCGAAGCAAACAACGTCCATTCTTCTTCCGCCATGGATCGACTTCTCGACCAAGTTTGTGAAGCTTCTCCTTTCACATCCACCATTATCGTCCTAGCTAAGCTCGATGGTTGCCACATTTATGGTAAGCGTACCCTCATTTCATGGCCAACTATTGTTATTGAGTGATTTTTTGTTTGATTGTTGTGATAGTGTATTATATTGCACACAAGGTGTTTGTTGAAATGCACCAGTGACACTCATGATGAAATTAGGCGTTTTATTTTAGAATAAACCGGTAATTAGTGTCCTGATTAAAGCTGAGATGTACTCAGTGAATTATTAAATATCTTTTTCCGAAATGCAAGTTTGGCGTTCTTGATATCCGGAGTTTAGAAGGGACACATATCTGTTACCCTTTACCAGCTTAGCCGTAAGTAGTTCTTTCATTTCTTATATACAGATGCACAGTACATGAGATCAATATATAAGTTCAGTCACTTTACTAACTGATTCGTATTATCAGAACTACTAGGATGCTAAACTCACAGTGATTGTAGCTAATTGTAGCCACTAACTAATCGAGTTTGAGTAGCCTTGATTGTAGCCACTAGCTATAATCTACTTGTGGTTGTCATCAAATGGTGTTCGAACATGCCAGTTGATGTTTTACACTCTCAGAGTAAATGGCTTTCAATCATTGACCTTTTTTTATTGATATGTTGGTCATTTGCTTGAAACTGATTTGTTCATGAAAGGGGTTAATATTGGTAGAAAGACATTGAAGTTGTTTATTGTTCACAAATAATTGGTCATTTTGAACGTTCTTATGATAGTATTTGTTTCGCAGGATCCAGAGATTGACCTCTGGGTGAGCAGATCTTAGAAGACTTCAACGACTGCTCCCTGAGATACCGTTTTGAGTTAAAAACCCAGATTACAACCGCGTATGTATCTATGTTCATCATAGGTTTGCTCACTACATGGCTTTCAGCTCACATGACATTTTTTCCCCGCTTTCCTGTACTCTAAATAGATGGATTGGCTGAACAAGTTTATTGCTCAAATGTGGCCTTACTTGGACAAGGTATGTTGCAAATTTCTCGATATTAAATCTAATTTTGTCCAATGTAGATTGCATTTTGTTCTATAAAATAATATTGTGTTCCAACTAACATTTTTTGTAGCCAATATGCAAGACTGTGAAGGATATTGCAACACCTATCATAGCTGAATAAATTCCTAAATACAAAATCGATTCTGTTGAATTTGAGAAGCTTACTTTAGGGTCCCTGCCACTAACATTTCAAGGTTAGTCGTTCAATTATCTATGAGACCCTACTAGATTTATGAGAAATCGCCATGCATGCTCTTACGTGTTGTGTGCTTCCGTCAATATTGTTCTGCAATATATTGTGATGCTTCAAATTTCTTTGGCTGTTAGTAATCCTGGTTCAGTAGTTCTCTACTGTCTTTTCATTTTTTTGCAGGCATGAAGGTCTATGTCACAGATGAGAAAGTGTTGATCATGGAACCATCTCTGAAGTGGGCAGCAAATCCTAATGTTTTGGGCGCGGTGAAAGCATTTGGTTTGAAAGCTACTGCTCAGGTAACCCAACTTATGGTGAAAAAGCGAACAGTGTGTGCTTCCTGATCTCAATTCGTGAAAGTTAACTTTTCCTACCTTAGAAAATCATCGTGACTTTCCCCAAATTCAGTGACTTGAGTGCTCAGAGCTATGATATGTGACAGATTTCACTTTTGTAGTAAATTCAACCATGCTTTTAATAATATTAATATGATATTGGTTGTTCAGATCTACGTGATTGGTTCATCGACAGATTAAGGAGTCTATCTTCTGCAGTTCTACCCGACTTCAAGTCCCCCCTGTCATGTGGACTTCAGGTGAAAATTCTTAAGACCTCGACTTTGAAGACGCATCAACTTTGCGGTTTTCCCCTCGCTCCAGGGTGGTCCCCACAACCACCAGATCGGTGCCTTGGGCATTGCCCAAAAGCAGGCCATGTCTCCTGGTTTCAAGGCTTACGCTAAACAAGTCGTAGGCGAATGTTGTTCTTTATCGGGAACTATCGATGGGTAAGGGTTCTGGCGTTGTCACCAAAGCGGTACCAAGAACCACCTCGTCTTGTGGGATCTTCGCCCTCTTGGTTTGTGGGTAAATAGTCATAAATTCCCAGCATTTTGCACTTTTCTCGCTTATATCTCTGAGTTTCGAGAAACACCACTCATACCCCTGAAATATAGTGTTCATTACTATCCATGCTCAAACAAGAATGCTGTTTTCGGTGACAGCAGTACCTTTGGCTCCTGGAGGTGTACGGATCGGTAAGCCTTCCCATAAAATTTGTCCTAAATTTACGTTACTACATATCATCTGCATCGGTTGGACTTAAAAGCCTCAGAGTCACTGTGTTGACGGGTTTTATTATCGAGGATTTGGGGGCTGACACATGAGAAAGGTGTATGGCCAATTACTCGGACCATGCCTTTAAGAGGGTTGGTGGAGAAAGACTTTGAGCGGATCAGAGAGTTCTTGCACAGGTCAGTGCAGCTAACTCTAAGCATCCAGAAAGAACACGGTAAGCTTCTCAAGGATTTCAACAAATGGCGTAATGGCTGGTGCTTGGGTGTAGTAGTCATGTGGCTGACCATGACTTTTGTGATTCCGTAGAAAAAAGCAAAGAGCGATTCGCGAAAGAATGCTGACTAGATCTAAGGAAGGGACAGCGGTTGAGGATGCAGACCTTACTGAGGAGAAATGACAAGCAGAGCTTATACCCTTTTTGGATGTAGGGTTAAAAAAGAGAAACCGGGAACTAATGATAAAGGTGGTGCTACATTATGATTGTATAACGTCATTTTTAAGGTCTCTGTGGTTATTAATTTGACCCTTTTGTCTCAGTCTGTACCTCTCGTGGATGGCAACGTGATTATGGTGCTTACCCGACTCAGAACTATATCTGCTAATCTAAAGGTCTCTTCGATACTAAAGACATTCTGGTGAGTTTTTATCTCTTAGCTATCAAAGTCATGATTGTTTCTGTTTCATCCTTTTGTTGTCTGGTGATTCATTCAATTTCATATCATTTCAAGTTGAACATTTGAAAGAGAGCAGAAAAGGAAATGGATTAAAGAAAAGGAAGTGGCACTGACCATTTTATTTGTATATACTTGCTGCTTTTCTTGCTTCAATTGTTTTGCCAATTTCGTTTCTGAAAATAACTTCGATAGTGTACTAAATAAGAGTATGAACGTAGGGCTGTAAGAATACTAGAAGCGAACATGCAAGGAATTGATTGCCATCAATTCATGTCGAAGTAGGTGCTACGACATTGCATCATTCATAGCAAACACCATTTATTCAGCATTTCAGCTTTGAAGGTTTATAATATAATGCTCTGTTGGCCAAACAAGTTTTGTAATGCTTTTTATCCACGTCTCTTTAAGTTGTGTCATTAATAGAAGAATAGTTTACCAATCGCTGAACAATTGAAATTGCCGATCAATAAAAAAAAAAAATAGTACAGTAGGTTTTCACTGTGAGGTGAAGAGTGTAAAAAGAATAATACTTTTCCTCCACAATGATGTGGGTTGCCTGGCCCCTATATAAAGTTTTTGTCCTCTGTAATCAATACTCGAAATGTTATTCTGCATTTGCACAATTGTCATCGGTTTAAAGAAGATGTGGAAATTTATGACTTCAATGTATGGAAACATGTTCTTCAATTGTTGCAGCTGAGGATGTCAAAGCTGGAACTTGAAATAAACGAAATAAGTTGAATCAACATGCCAATACATTTAAAGCCACTTAAAGGTAACAGTATGGCTCTCCTGTATGTTTTAATTAAATTGTTGGTCATTATTTCCATTTTGCCTGCTAAAATCTGCGAAAAGAAAAATAAAACCGCATGCAAATCTCGAAGCAATTTATAAAACGGGTTGTCTTCAGACAGGTCTGTGATCTCTATGTTTTCTAACACAAGAAAGGGTCATTGAACAGGTAACATGCAGGAATTTTGCGATTGAGGTGTAAAATACAATCAAGGTGATTCTTAAAGTAATAATGACGTCGGTGGAGAAAGAAATCTTACACGGTATTATGAGTTCAGTGAGCCCAGGAGAAGTGTTAGCTCTGAAGGGTCCTTCAGGAAGCGGAAAGACGACACTTCTCAATCTTCTTGGAGGCGGGTTAACTCAGCCTGCACCAGGTGGTTCCGTAACCTACAATGACGAATCATACCCTAAATTTCACAAAAAGCAGGCAAGTGTATATTTTTACATTCCAATAACGGTTGACTGTGAGTAGTAATGTAATGATTCTGTTATGAATTCTATGACTGATGAGAAGTCTGAATTTTCAGAACTGGGTTTGTCACACAAGACGATGTACTGTTTTCTCATCTAACTATCGAAAGTAGGATAATGTGCTCAGTAAAGATTTAAGACATCCATTTTGCTTGTATTGGGTTGTAGCTTGTAGCTTGCTCTAGACTTATACTTCATGTCAAAAATGGGATTCTTTGTCCAATGACTAAAGCAAATTTTGAGTCATAAGTTATAACTCTGGTTTAGTGATCTTGCTGTTCAAGGCAGATTTTCAGGGAACTGAAGTGCTAAATATATGTCTTTAATTTGAACAAATTTCAAGTAGTCATGGATAACGCTTACGTCCAAGGTGGTTATGGTGCTCACTGTAATGTTTTGCTGCAGAATTGATAGTGTAAAAAGTTTACGTCTTTTTTGCCTATGTCATGTGCTTGATCCTCGATTTTGACTTGTCTTCGGAAAAAGAGGAACCTATGTACTCTTTGTAACTTTCAATCTGTTTTTTTGTGTATTCTAAAAAGTCTTTATCGAATTTGATTGCATTGTGGAATTAAATTATCTCCGTAATGTGATCGACCATATTATTTACCGAATCAAAATCAAATCATTTAACATAACTTGATTCTGAAAATTAGATTTCTTTGCTTGTGCTTTATTTCTTATAATTGCACAACCACTGAGCAATTGTATGTCATCTTGCGCAAGTGATTCATGTAGCTGAAGATAATTTGTTACCTCAAATTTTTTAACATCTATTCTCGTTTTCTAGCCTGTATTAACTTCTACTAGATTAAAAATGTGAGTCAAATTAATTATAAGTATTGTTCTATAAAGGTGCCTATCTAATGATTGTTATGGTCAAATGCGAGGTACTGGCACACATTTCAGACTGAACAACTTTTCCCCTCTGAACCGTCTCCAACATCTAATGATATGTACTCCGTAATTATGTTTGTGACATTTGATATGTACTTGTATCTTTTAGGAGGATGAGAATGACAACTAAATGAAATAAAATATCATGTGTTTTATACTATGAGGCGGTTTCATAGCAGAGTTACTCATTCTGATGTAAATAGAAGTAACCTTCTATGTCATATATAATACCTTAAATAATTTTTTCAAGTTGATCGGTTATAATTGTGTTCATGTTTTTTCACGTTGATCTTCTATGTCCCATATCATACTTTCAAGAATTTTCTAATTTTCTAATATAAATTACTCCATTCATGTCTATTAAATATCCCCTTTGCCTTGTTAATTTTTCCAAAGTTACATTGTACGTATAACATACTCCGTAATTATTTCCATTATTACCTTATTTTTTCATAACAGACTCTTTAATCTACCCAAAATATAAGTAGGAACATTTAAGTGTGTGGACTGGCAGAGTGGCAGGAGTGTGTTTTGATAAAAATAAAAAATAAAAACAATTGATTTAAATTTAGTTTACTATTTGTCCAAATATGACATATATAGCACGTAGATATGAAAGATGAAATTGAAACAAAACATCTACATAATTTTCTCCCTCATTAAATAAATATTTTAAAAATCAAACATTACATTGATTTGTATAGTGAACGGTACAATCAATTTGATAATCAAGGCAAGATGAGGTACATAGGGGAGAGACAACACTATGAGGATAAACAAGGGAAGGCAAAAGGGAATGAGGGGATGATAATAAGAGGGGATGATAATAAGATGAATAATATACGGTGATGAAAAACAAAACAAAGTGAAGAAAATATAAGAGGAAGGGAGATCTAAAGGACGAAAAAAGCCTAACAAGAAAAGTGACAATGATGGGGAGAGGTTGGCGTTAGAAGAAAAATAAGGGGATAAAAAGGAGTAGCAACAATTAAAATAAGAGTAATATTACGAGTAAAAGCAGAGAAGTAATTCAACAACCTACACATTTCTCGCCAAGAACGCTTAGTTTTTGTGTCGTGATGTGCATCAAATGCGTAAAAATTGTTGCAAACAAATATAAATCAATTATCGAGAACTACATTTTGTTATATGAGATTCCTTCTTTATAGTGATGGGTAAGGTCTATTATATGATTTTATCGATTCTTATTGCTCGTCTTAGGACTTGCAGGATAATCGTATTGAATATAACGAGTTTGTTGCCATGAAGCAAAGAGGAAACGTCAATATGGGTAGAAGGCAGAAATCATGAGGTGTTTAAAGAATCTGACAACCAGTTTATATTTGTGTAAAAATGTTCTGTGTCTTATTGCTCATCAGTGTGTTAATTTATACAACCTAGCTAGGGAATCAAAGTTGATTGCTACCTAAAATACATGCGCTAAATATGTGCTAAAAAATATTACGTTGCTAAACATACATGAACAATATGCCAAACTGATTGCTAATGAATATGAACATGCTCAATATACATGAGAACGCAATATTCTCGGAATATTGCTTCCAATACCCCCCTTCAAGTTGGAGCATGGGAGTCGGAAATGCCCAACTTGTCGAGTAAAACCGTGAACTGCGGACGACCCAAAGCCTTAGTTAGTATATCAGCCAACTGTGCTTGGGTAGGGATGTAGCATGGTAACACAACACCATTACGAATATGAGTACGAATGAAATGACAATCAATCTCTATATGTTTGGTTCGTTCATGATACACCGGATTGTTCGCAATATGCATGGCACTCTGATTATCGCAATGTAACCGGACAGGGTCAGGATGAGGAACCCCTATCCCTTCTAGCAGCCCTTTCAACCACAAAATTTCACATGTAGCGGCGGTCATGGCTCTATACTCTGCTTCGGTGGAGGATAAGGCGACTGTAGCTTGCTTTTTCGTCTTCCAAGAAATAGGTGAACCACCCAAACAAACGAAATAAGCAGTAATGGACCGCCGTGTAATTGGGCAACTAGCATAAGCCGCGTCACAGTAAGCTTCAAGCGTTAGAACCGAAGACGGACGAAAAACAATCCCTTGACCAGGATTACTTTTCAAGTAACGAACAACCCGTAATGCAGCGTCCCACTGAGTAGTGGTCGGGTTTTGCATGAACTGTGATAATATATGGACCGAATAACTAATATCAGGACGAGTGAGACATAGGTAAATGAGTTTACCTACCAACCGTCGATACCGAGTGCCGTCGTCAAGAGGAGCATCCTTAGCCAGAGCAAGTTGGTGTTTTTCATCCATGGGAACACTAGCAGGTTTACAACCGAGAAGTCCCGTCTCGGATAACAAATCGAGGGTGTACTTCCGTTGACAGAGAAATAAACCCTTCGAGCTGTGAGCAACTTCAAGCCCCAGAAAATACTTTAACTTCCCTAAATCTTTCATATAAAAGCATTTGCTTAAATAAGATTTAAAGGTAGAAATAGCTTGTGAATCATTTCCAGCAATAACCAAGTCGTCGACATAAATAAGTATGTGCATCTCAACTGTATTCTTGCGGAAAGTAAACAAAGAATTATCGGAAGCGCTCATAATAAAACCATAAGAGGATAAAGCTGTGGCAAGTTTACCATACCAACACCTCGGAGCTTGGCGAAGGCCGTATAATGACTTGCGAAGACGACAGACTTTACCTTCGAACCCTTTACTAAAGCCAGGTGGCATGCGCATATAAACTTCCTCTGCTAAATCACCGTGAAGAAATGCATTATGCACATCCATTTGATGTAATTCCCACTTTTTGATAGTAGCGACAGCCAAAAAAGTGCGGACAGTGACCATCTTAACTGTCGGAGCAAATGTTTCAGTGAAATCAACACCGACTTTTTGATGATTACCGAGTACCACAAGTCGTGCTTTAAACCGTTCAACACTACCATCGGACTTGTGTTTAATTTTAAACACCCACATACAACCAATGGCAACCTTACCAGACGGCAAATCAGTCACTGTCCACGTGTTATTGCTTTCAAGTGCAGCTATTTCTTCAGACATAGCCTGTCGCCAACGAGGATCACCCATAGCCTCTTTGAAGGATTTGGGCTCGATATTACGTGTGAGAGCTGCAAGGAAATGGCGATGGGGTTGCGAAAAACGATCATAATTCACAAAGTGTGTTAAAGGATAAGAGCTACCTGAGACGGAATTGGCGGAAGGTGACGTATCCAAAGACGTGTTAATGCAATCCCATTTGACATAATCGGTGTGATTTTTATTCGGAATTTTAACGCGTTTTCCACGCCCAAGAGCGTCATCAGTCGAACCATCCGTAACCCTTGTAGTCTGAAAATTGGAACCCTCTGCAAGGAATATGTCGGACCCATTAACAAGGTCAGGACCCATAGTAGTCGCGTCCTCCAGTCGAGGACCAGCAGCAGCCGTGGGTACAATAGGGACACCAAAGAAGAAATGGGGGACAGGGTACACCAAAGGCGGCCGTAGGGTACAACAAAGAAGATGGCCGTACAAGCACTGGCGCGATGGCCGTACAAAGGCGGCAACCGGGTCTTCATCAATAAAAACAGCATCTTCCAAAACTTCATCCAAAACAGATGACCCAAGCTCTGTATTTTCCGAATAGGGAAAAACGGTCTCAACGAAACTCGCATCACGGGACTGAAAGTATGTACCCGTCTCAAGATCAAAGAAGGTCCAACCCTTTTTACCAAAAGGATAGCCGAGGAAAACACATTTCCGACTCCGACTATCGAATTTATTAGTAGAATGTAAATTCTTAACATAAGCCAAACACCCAAAAATACGAAGTAAGTGGAGATCGGCTTGTTTACCAAAGAGAAGCTCAAACGGCGTCTTACCATTCAAAATACGAGTTGGTGTCCGATTAATTAAGTGAGCCGCAGTCAAGACACACTCGCCCCAAAAAACAGTCGGCAAAGAACTCTGAAATCGCAAAGCGCGAGCCACGTTCAGTAAATGTCGATGTTTGCGCTCAACTCTTGCATTTTGTTGAGGAGTTTTGACCATAGACGTCTCGAAAATTATGCCTTGGTCACGGAAGTAAGGTAGTAACGGTTTAAATTCCGTCCCATTATCACTCCGAACTCGTTTGACAGTGCAATGAAATTGTCGCGAGACATAGGCAAAAAATTCGCGCATAAGGCGAGTAACTTCATCTTTAGATTTGAACAAAATTACCCATACACAACGCGAGTAATCATCAACAAGAGAAAGAAAGTAACGTGATCCACAAGATTGATTTGGGTCGTAAGGACCCCAAACATCGCAATGTAAAAGATCAAACAAGCAGCTAGCTTTATTAGTACTTAACGGAAAAGCGGACCGAGTTTGCTTGGCCCGAAAACAAACATCACAGTGCGTATGATTATTCAAAAAATTCTTAAACTTTCTAGGGGAAAAAAAACACTCCATTGCCTTCAACGACGGATGACCTAACCGTTTGTGCCACAAGTCGACAGTTCCACCGTCAGTGATTGCATTAACACGTCGTGGGATGTCCATGGGCAGATGGTAAAGCCCGTCGATAAGCGCACCCTCACCAATCCTCGTCGTCAAGGTAGGGTCCTGAAGAACACAAGTGGAATTAGTGAAGTGAATACACAAATTTTGGGATGAAAGCAATTGAGAGACAGATAAAAGATTGCAGTTAAAATCCGGGACGTATAGAACATCCTGTAGAACGAGCATGTCATTAATTCGAGCCGTTCCACGATGAGTGGCCTTTAATCGAGCACCGTTAGGTAGACCAACCGCAAGAGGTTGGATGGAAACAAAATCAGTTAACAAACTTAAGGTTCCACACACATGAGTGGATGCTCTTGTATCGACGAGCCAATAGACATCGTGCTTACCATGAAGACGAACATGATTTGCGTCAATTGCGGGCTCACCGAACACGGCATTGGTCTGAGCTGCCGAAGAGCTGCTACGTGCCCCAGATGTCGCAAAGAGTCAGCGACTCGACCTGATAACCGTGCTTACGCCAAAGACGTGTCCTCAACGTGGCCTAATCGCTACGTAGTACACCGCCTCCCCTGCCGCAGAGAATTCGAAACAGAAGCCCCACTTTTACGCACAGCAAATGCCATCTGAGGGGTATCACTGGTGGGGAGACGACCATCCTCCTCTTGAATAACACGGGAATAGACATCCTCAAAAGACGGAGGAGGTTTGGAACCCAAAATCTGAGAACGAACCGACTGAAAGTAGGGTTCAAGTCCCATCAAGAAAGCACGAATCTGAGCCTTCTCTCGCTTCGCACTAAGTTTATCAGTCAATCCACATTTGCAACCCGAGCAATCACACGTATCAAGAGGGTCATAATCATTAATAGAGTCTAGAATGGTTTTGACACGACCAAAATAAGTCATGACACGTTCATCAGGTTGTTGTTTGCACAAAGCAAGATCAGAGTAGAGATGGTAAAGCTTTACCTCGTTCCCAACCGAAAACCGGCGACGAATTGCTTCCCATAACTCATACGCGGTGGGACGATACGAGATCGTCGAGCGAAGCGTAGGTTTAATGGTGTTAAAAATCCAGGCGATGATGGTGCAATTGGCCGTATACCAGTCATCGTAATCGGCAGAGTCGGATGCGGGAGCTTTGACTGTCCCGGTTATGAAACCGACTTTGCGCTTGGCACCCAAAGCATTACGAAATCCATTCGACCACTCGGTATAATTCGAACCATCAAACTCGACGTGAGTTACTTTGGCACTGAGACCGTCGTGGGTGGAAAGGGCGTAAATTGGGTTGACAACGTGGGTGACGATGTTTTTCTCGCCGCCCGACATGGAAGCGTGTGACAGAATCAGAACCAAGAAATTGATACCATAAAGAATCTGACAACCAGTTTATATTTGTGTAAAAATGTTCTGTGTCTTATTGCTCATCAGTGTGTTAATTTATACAACCTAGCTAGGGAATCAAAGTTGATTGCTACCTAAAATACATGCGCTAAATATGTGCTAAAAAATATTACGTTGCTAAACATACATGAACAATATGCCAAACTGATTGCTAATGAATATGAACATGCTCAATATACATGAGAACGCAATATTCTCGGAATATTGCTTCCAATAGTGTTGCAACGAAGGAAGCGTGTCGGGCAGAAAAACATGTTAAAAGGAAAACATAGGAATTAAGAGGTATAAGAGTATATATAAGAGGTATGAAAAGAAGAGACAAATGATTAGGAAAAGTAGAAAGCGTATTACAAATGTATTAAATAATGAGGTCAAGAAGATGTTATAGAGAAATAGAAAGTGGGAGAAATGAGTATGATGGGAGTAAGTGAGAAATAGGGGACAATGAGAGAAAGAGTAAATGAGACGGCGGAAAGAAAGAAAAACAAAAAAAACTAGGTGAATGATACTAGAATGATGAGTAAGGACAGAGGACGAGAAATTAGCGTTACTATAAGAGGTAAAAAAATAAATAACGCAGGATAACGGAAAGAGAAATGGTAGGTAGGAAGCAATAGGAAAAACAACAGATAAATGGTAAGTATGGAACATGAAGATGAAAGGAAATGAAAGGGAATGAGTGAGATGAGATGAGGTGTAAAATGCTTAAGAAAAATATAGAAGAATAATAGGAAAAATAATACAATGACGAATAAAGAAAAATAAAAATATTATGAGGGAGAGAATAAAGAGGCAAATGAGTAAAAGATGAAAAAAAAAATATCATGAAGGATGAGGAAATAAAGAGTGAGAGAAAAATAATAGGGAAAAAGATAATAGTGAAAAAATCTTAGGAGGAGGAGGATATAGATTGAGAAAATATGCGTAAGAAAAATCTAAATTCATTATAACATTTCGATAAGTACTTACATCCGTGGATAGATCAAAACACTACAACTTATCATGTCCTGAATACGGTAACGACCACAACTTACAGCTAGGCAACTCGCATTGGGGTGCCACGCGCAGCTTACAGATCCAACACAATATCGGACCATCATCTCCAAAATACTGTAACGAAGGATAGCAGAAAATGAAACGGTAAGTATGGAGCACCAGGAGAAACAACAGGAAATTGGTAAGTATGTAGCTTGAATATGAAAGGAAATAGAGGGGAGTGAGTGAGTGAGAGGAGATGAGATGAAATGTACTCCCTCCATTCAAATCCAACAACATCATTCACTATTGGGGTGGTCTTCGAGGCGGTACTTTGACCGTCAATTTCTCTATGTATACACGAAAATTTCTCGTTAAAAATTTGATTTTGTAAAAGATTATGTTATAATGTTTTCAGATATATTATTTTCATATTTTAACTTTTTGTATGTCACGATATATTTAAGGAGTCAAATTTAGTGATAGTTGACTTAATAAAGCAAATGATGTTGTTGGATTTGAATGGAGGGAGTAATATTATTAGGAAGAAAAAATACAAAGAAGGACGGGTAAAATAAAACTATAAAGGTAAAGAAGAATAAGAGTATTATGAGGGAGAGAATAAAGAGAAAAATGAGTAAGATGTTAAAAAAGAGTATCACGAAGGATAAGGAAATAAGGAGTGAGGAAAAATGAGCGGGGAAAAGGTAATAGAGAAAAATATGAGGAGGAAAAGGGGGAGGAGGAGGAGGAGGAATCGTGAAAATATGAGTAACACGAGCGGAGGCGAGGACATATATGTAAAAAGTAAAACAATTTGGCATGACGGCTATAAGAGTAATATATGAGGGGAACGAAAAAAAGAGCACGGATGATGAAGAAAAGTAAAAGGAGTATTACAAGAGTAATGAATAATAAGGCGAAGGTGATAGTGATAGGAAAATAGATAGTGCGATAAATTAGTAAGAGAGGACTAATCGAGAAATAGGGAAAAAAAAATAATAGTAGAGAAGATGACGAAAAATATACTTAAAGTGAAAACGAAGGGGATTGATGGTCGAATGAAGAGTAAGGAAAGAGAAGGATGAGAAGTTTGTGTTAATTTAAGAGTTACAAAATTAGATAATGAAGGATATCGAAAAAAAGAAATGGTATGTAGGGAGCAATAAGAGAAACAAGAGGGAAATGGTAAGTAAAGAGCTTGAAGATGAAAGTAAATGGCAGCAAATGAGTGAGATGAGATGAGATGAGATGAGATAAGATGAAGTGTAAAATGATTTAGAAGAAAAATAGAAAAAAAAAAAAAAAAAACGAAAATAAGAATATTATGAGGGGTAAAGATAAATAAGATTATGAGGGAGAGAATGAAGAGGAAAATGAATAAGAGGCCAAAAAAGAGCACTATGAATGATAAGAAAATAAAGAGCGATGGAGAAATGTGAGGAGAAAAGGTGACAAAGAAAAGTATGATGATGAGGAAGAGAAGAATAAGGAGAAAAAGGAGGACAATATATTAGTAAGACGAAAGGAGGTAAGGAGATATTTTTTTAAAAAACGAAAAATATTAGTAATGAGGGCTATAAGAGTAGTATACGAGGGATAAGCAAACAAGAGGCAAATGATTAAGGTAAGTAAAAATAGTATTACAAGGGTAAGGAATAATGATGCAAAAGAAATGTGATTGAGAAATAGGTAGGGGGAGAAATGAGTATGGATGAGTAAGTGAGAAATAGGGGAGAATGAGTAATAGTACAGGAGACGGAGAAAAATATACTAAGAAAGTAAAAAAAAAAATCGCAGTAGTTTGAGGAGTAAGGAAAAAGGAGAAGATGAAAACGATATATATTGAGCTTGAAAATGAAAAGAAATGGAGGGGAATGAGTGAGAGGAGATAAAATGAAGTGTACGTAAGATGCTTAGGAAGAAAAATAGAAGTAATAAAGAGAATTTGATTATAAAAATATTATGAAAAGTAAAGATGAAATAGTCGTTGCAATAAGCGGTGATTTGATAAAAAAAAATATTAGGAAGAAAAGTGTGGAAAAAAAAATAAGGGGATAAGGTAAAATACGCTAAGGATGAATACATGAATGAATAAAAGGAATAATAATATTACGACGGGTAAGGAAATAAGAAGCAGAGGAGTAAGCAAATGAAAAAGAGTATTTGAGGGCTAAGGAAATAAGAGATGACAGATAAATGATAACGATATAGGAAGTGGAGAAAATGAAGGTAAACGAGAGTAAACTAATTAAAAGGAGAAGAAGCGGGTAAAAAAGGTTGAAATAGAAAAACAGAATTACTTAGGCAAATATGATTATTATAAACGTAAAAATAAAGACGTGGAAGAGTAAGTGACGAACTAAAAATATTATGAGGGGTAACGAAAAAAATATGCAAATGAGAATAGGAAAAAGGTGGGCAATAAGAGATGAGGAAGATGAGGAGGGAAAACGGGGGGTGAAAAAGCGCGGTGGGGAGGGGGGATGGGTAAGATAACCAGTTATAGTCGTAGCAAATCAAATAAGTATCTCATCATAACGACTGTGTTTGTGCGTTTTACTTATTGATAGCAATACGAAAAAACATTCTACACATAACTAACCAATATAACTACATATCATCTTTCTTATTTAACAAAACTCAACTAATACAAAACACATTTCTACTACGAGTATAAATAGAAAAACTAAACAAATTGTCATTCAAAATGCAACAATATACCTACATATCCCAGTTACACAAACATGGAACTCTTTGTGACTCTGATAAACATACAATACACAAATTTCAAAGATCAAAAGAGCGACTAAGACACATTTATCAATAAGTAATTTAGCTGCTTCACACCAGCAACTATTATGGCCAAACCAAATTTCCGAGTCTTGCAATTTTAATATTTATGTAAAAAAAACAAGGGTAGATGGTAACACAATCACAATCCATCAAATTAATAAAATCATATGACATTCTAAATTCATTACAACATTTGGGTTAGTACTAATACTCATGAAAAATGCAAAGACACTACAAAATCATAAAGCTTAAAAAAAGCTAAAGACGACAACTTCAAACAAAACAACCCGCATTGGAGGATCGCGCGCGGTCCAACTACTATATGAAAAAAAAAAAAAAAAAAAAAAAAGGAAGATGGGGTGGGTAAGGGGAGATGGTACTACATACTACAATATATTTGGTAATTCAAGGTTTTGAGGGTGAGTTCTCCCGTGCTTGACTGTATCGGGCCGGATAGATCAAGGGCCGGGGGCACCCCATACACCAAGGGGTCCATAACTCCCTCCCGGGTCTGGGGCAAAGGTGTCATACCAGGCGGTCATCCAAGCTCCTAGGTCCGCACTGCATTTGCCTCACAAAGACAAGAAGACAAATCCGCAATGTATAAATAAATGGCGAAACCCTAAAAAGAATCTATCCACATATAACCCATAAAAACTTCTCACTAAAAATGTTTTTCTCTCTTTTCTTTCTCTAAATTCATTTAGTTTGCATAACTGACTTGAGCGTCGGAGGGCCATTCCCTGGAACCCCCGAGGCTAGGTTTGTTGTGTGTTTCAGGCTGAGAAAGAGATCGGTCAGCATTCAAGGAGCTAAGGACCATCCGGGACTTAGTTTGATTAGTTCTTTCGTATTCAATTTGTATTTACTTGTATTTAGTTTGGGTACTTAGTTCTCAACTTTGTACCCGAAACACAAGGGATAGAGAAAATGTAGGGATAAAGAGGGAGTATGCAGTAGAGTTAGTACTACAAATGAGTAGGTTAAGAGGCGGAAAAGAAATAAAAGGAAAATGAGCAGTCAAAAAGTGGGAGGAAAGGATGAGGTAAATGAGAATGATAAGGGGATTTTGGGGAAGGGGGAGTAGTAGGGGAAGGAAGAGAAGTGGGGGAGGAGGACAGAATCAAGTAAGGAAAATAAGTATCAATAGAGGTAGGAAAACCGAAGATGAAAGATAAATCAAGACAAAATGAGCAGTGGGGGAGGGGAAGACATGATGAGGAGAAAGATGACGAAAGATAATGGGATGAGGAAAGGACATATATACGAGAAAAAGAACTAGAATAAATAAAGCTTACAGGAGTGTAGTAGTAACTAGAAGGTGTGATGATGACGACCCTAAAAAAAATGGGAATTGAGGTTAGAAATGAGTATTATTGAGGAGAAGCACATAAAGAGGTGGGGTGGACGGAAATGTGTGGAGAAGATAAGATATGTAATGACAAAAGACTATAAAGAATAAGGAAAATTGAAGAAGACGGGGAATATGAAAGGGGAGAAAAGACAACTTAGAAAAGATGGAGGGAAAAAGGAGGATCCGATGTCGTAGGACAAATAGGAGGAGGGAAAGGGTAGCAAGAAGAAGAGGAAAAAGAGAAAATTATACTCCGTACTAGAAATAAGAGGACAAGTAAGAGTATTAAAATGTTGATGAAAGGTAAGGGGATAACGGAGACGATGCATGCCCTCATTACGCCGCTAAATGGATATGACATAATCTCGGTATGTTTTACCAGTAAAATTGTGTTAGTTGTGGAGGAATACTATAACCAACTTCTTTAAATAAACTGAGGCATTTCTACGTTACGCTCATCCTGTTTTCCTTTTTGAAGTAAATATGACAAACCAAAACTCCAAGAGTTTACACATCATTAACGAGTTATATATTGTACAACCGAAATAAATTACAACAATAATCAACGGAAAAAAAATGACAATCAAAGAATTTAACGACAAAGTAAAGATCACTTGAAAGAAAAAATGAAACAACACAACAATTTAACCCATGAAAAAAAACCGCATTGGGGGACTGTGCGCGCTAGAAATAAAATGGGTACTAATAAATGTGGTTAAAAAGTGGTTAATAAAAGTGGTTAAAGTTGTTGAGAGACCAATTACAAATTAATGGAAAAAATGGTACGAAAAGAAATAAAATGGGTACTAATAAAAGGGGTACATATACTATAAAATGGGGTACTTAAAAGTGGTTACAATGTATGTATGATAAAATAGGTACGATTGTCGTGAAATTATGTACCAAATGAAATAGACATTTTAAGCCCAATAAATAACAAAAAGAGTACGAAAGACACATAAAGGGACGATAAAGTGGTCTCTCAATAACTTAATGAGAGACCGTTTCTCACAAGTTTTTGTGCAGTAACCTAATGGGCGGGATTTAGCATGTTCCTAAATGGTTAATGTAGGATTTATTGATGATCGATGATACAACATAGTTAATTACCACGTAAAAGGAACAAAATTAGACACCACCAAAAAAAAAAAAAAAAACTTGGTCCATTTATACAAAATGGAGTGATACTTGATCCGTTCTAATCTAAAACGGATATATCCGTTTAAAGGAGAGCTACCCAAAACCCTTCCCCTTCCCCTTCCCCAGACACCGCATACTCACTCCCTCCTTTTAATCTTTGCCAGGCAAATTAACCATTGGAGTTTCCTTCCGTAAAATCTAACTAGGTATGATTTTTATCTCATAGATTCTTTCTCTAAGTTCTCTCATTTATCTTTGATTTTTATGCATTTTTTATTTTTACACCTTGAAATTTGGTGCTTTTTTTTCTTATTAGGTTAACTTTTGGTAACCTCAAGTCTAATTTTTTCACAGTAATGTATCCTTGCTAATTTAATTTTGAAAAAAAAAAAAAGTTATTTCTTCATGGATTTTGTTTATGTATGGTAATTGGTGGCTGTGATTTTGTACCTGTGTTAGTTTAGGTTTTAGTCAAATCATGGATTTTCACGTAATGTATCCTTCCATAGTCAAATTGCTATATTGCGGATTGTTTTGGGTGATAATTGCAAGGTGTTTGATGAAATGGGTAGGAGAGGGGATTAATTAGATCGCCATATGTTAAATCATTTTTGGGAATATAGGGTATTATATGATCTGTAGGTTTCGGAAAATAGCAAAGTATAACTATGGAAAGATAATTAGACTACGATTAGCAACATTCTAGGGTATTCTTGTTTTCTACTCCATTATGGTTCACAAAATCTATCTATCAATTCTGTTTACTCTATCAGGAAAACACTATGGTCAAGGCCAAAGCAAAAAGCCCGAGAAAATTTCAACATTTAGGTTTGAAGAGACTTCTTTTACTGAAATGGTAATTACTTCTAATGTAAATGGCGGTTTTACATTATTCAAACTTGTTAGTTAAAGCCTCATTTTAAACTAACAATTATTCTCTTATTTTAATGCAGGATAAAAAGAAAGAAACAGATTAATTTGAGACGTCCCATGATTCTAAGAGACAATGAAGAATTTGAAGAGGATTTCTCTACATGGTTGAAGGATTTATTAGCAAAGATTAAGCCATTGGTCAGCTTTCAACCGTTTGGAGCTCTTGAAACATGCGAATTTTTACATGATTCTATCAAGAAACATATATGGTAACATCTTCTTATTTTATTTGCATATTCTCAAAATAAGAAAAAACTAACATTTCTACAACGAATTTAGTATCTGATGTTGTGCATTCATGTCTTGCAAATTTGTGACGTAGTTTGGTTGTATGACTATAAATCTATAATAGTAGAATGTTTGCAAATTCACAAACGAAGTTGTTTCCCGTGATTTTTTAGGCTTAATTATTTATCAATTACTCACTATTAATGTGCTTATACTCTTAACAAATTGGTAGTAAAATTGGCGTAGAATGTTTCATTTGGCCTTCAACATATTTACAATTTTGAAAATTTGATATCATCCTACATTTGTTTGATGTCAAACTTGCCACTTCTGTTTTAAGTGACTAAAAGTGCCTCTCAATAGAATGCTATGGTTCCACATCACATAATTCCAAGTTTGTTCAGGTTCTTCGTCAAAACTTATGGGTTATTGTATACAAGTTTATAAGAAGGTTTTCTATGACAGTTAATTCTCTCAAAGTCGCAATTCTAGCTTCTCGAATCATTGATCATTCTTTTACATAAAGTTTGGGTGCTTTTTGATGTTTTTTGAATTTTCCTTATGTTTAATTCAATATACTTATATGACACAGAAAGTATCTAGTGTATATGCCTCTTAATTCATACTACCTCTCACCTATATGACACTTGACAACTCTAACATGGCTACCATACTTAAAAGACTTAATTTAAAACCAATACATGAAAGTAATTCTACTTAAGTCAGAACAATAGCCAGCCTATGTGTGAGTTGTGAGTTAAGTAGAATTAAGTAGAATTACTTTCCTTATGTAGAATTAAGTCGTAACAATGTCAACTTAATCTTTGGAGTTGTGGATTATTGACTGTATTGCCTTCGGTACACAATCTAACACATAGGTGATGCTTTAGTGTTTGGTCACACGTCTTTGTGAGCTTTGGAAACGCTAAACCTGGTCACTTCTAAATTTAGTCTCGATGATGTTTTTTAATCTAAAATCTAAATCAGATAAAGCCTCATTTTTTCCCTGAAATTAGGTCATTCACATGTTGCTTTTACGACGTTAAAAAGGCTGGCTATTTCGTCTCTTCAAAGGCCCTAAAAAGAAATAATTTGGTGGTTGTGCACGGTGTTATCAAGTTTCGACATCTTTATTTGTTGAAGTTCTCCCAAACTCGAGCCGAGAAGACCTTTCGGAAATTGAGAAAATGCATTCTGAAATGGTTTTTCCCTCACAAAATACCAGCTGAACTTCCTTGTGAGCTTCAAAACTTGCTTACATTGCTTGATAACGGCGCGTGGTAATATTTCTAATCTAGTTTTGTATGTTGTATAATCATTCCATTAACAACCTGTTGTCACATATTGAAGTCTAAATTCCCTGCCATTTTTCAGTGAAAAACAATTGCTTGTGAGGCATCACATCTGTTTCATGTCAGATATGTCGATCATGAACTTTGTTTCTTCATGGAACAATGTGAGACCGCAATTGAACAAGGGACAATATAAGAGGTATGGGCGAGCTTGTGCTGCACTGCCTAACAATGACACCTGGAAAGGGGCAATTGCAACAAACCTTGAATTTGTGGATGCACTGAATAAATCAAAATACAATGGAAGCAAATTTGATCAACCAAGGTTCAGTCGTAATTCCATGCAACATATACTTACAAATTGTTGGCGGGTAATAAATCTAATAAAAATTAAAAATTTATGAAGTAGATTATTATATGTAGACACTGTAATTAATGTTTGAATCTTGATAGGGCATTAAAAAGGTTGGCCATAAGAGGGGGTCCTCGTCTTCTCAACCAAACTTCACCCTTAGAGAAGTGGTGAAGATGATTATGACCTACTTCTCTCAAAGTCTCAGTGTGATGCCAGATTTGTTGAATGAAAATATGCTTCTTCAATTGTATTGGTAAGTGACACATTACAACAAATTTCTGGTTTTATATTTTTTATGAGAAAAACTTTTATAAAATTAAGAAAGCAACATAATATCAGTGTTTTAGTGTTTACAAGATCAATAATGTCCTTGAGATCTAATCGGGTATCTAGTCGAGTAAACCCCCTCTTCCCATGAGACTAAGTTCAACTCCACCAAAGCTCCCAACTAAATTTCTACTTTTATTTGTGTGAATCTTCCAAACCTATCTATTTGGTGTATGCAGCCCACAGCAATACTTTACTTGAGAAGAACACTAACTAGAGGAGGCGGGGTGGCGGTGGCGACGGTGTGGAGTACAGTAGGCTGGATGATCGAGGATGCAACTAGGGAGAATGTGACCAGTAGGCTTTTATTGCATTTGCTTTTGTTAGTGTCACGATTTTTGTACTCCCATTTTGGAGGTTTATTTGGAAGATGAAATCCAGTCGTGTTAAATACAATTAAACAGTAGGGCATGTGCTCCACGCGTTTAAGTATTGTAAAATACATCTATTTTTGTATTAGCTATGTATTTGAAGGAAATATTGAGGCAAGTCAAAATCTACCAAGTGAAGCAGCCTCTCCAATAGATAATGACTGTAGCTAAGCTGAAATATTGGCAAGCTTTGTTTAAGGAGTTTAAAGGACAAGGACAAGGACAAGGATTCCATTATTTTTATGCTATTAGAGTTGTCTATACACTGGTTTCGGACAGGTTTGGACCCATGTCGGACATATTAAAGTGGCCCTCTCCTAAAAATGGGGACTTGGCCAAATTTCCGGTTCTATTGAAAAGCAGTTACCACTTTTCACTGATTACTTTAACGTCATTGTGTGAATGCATAAATTATGTAATATCGGATGCTATTGAACACCCATTGTAGAGCAAAAGAAGACAGATATCGTATAGTGGTAACTGCTTTTCAATTTGCACTTATTATGACCAGTATGGCAAGGCAGTATACATCCTTTGCCTTTTTACAGGTGCTTGGAGGTGGTCAGGATGCTGCAAATGTTACGATGACTGAACGAGGTAGAAATTGAAGTTTTCTGTGTCTTTTTACTTGTCTAGTTATCCTTGAATAATGTGGGAGTGTTCTAAAACTTGCAAAACTAACTGTTCCCATTATATTTCCACAATGGAATTTTACTAGCAAGGGAAACAATGGTGTTTTTCCATTCATAATTTTCCATGGCACAGGTTTGGTTTTTCTCATCTGAGGAAGGTTTTGACAGTAAAGCGAGGTGACAAAAGAAAGCATTACAAAATCTCTTTTCCCGAGCAATTAAGATTGGATATCAACGGAGGGACAAAATATAGACCGATAATTTCACTCCCACATGTGAAATTATTTTGGAACGATGATGTTATCCATCTTCTCTCCTCCTCTTGCTTCCCCTCTCTTTCAAAACTTGTATCCAAATAGTGCTTAAATGGATTAATATATTACATTAAATAGTAAATCTAAAACACAGTCTCCTCCGAGTAGACAAAAGACCCCTTAGCCAGCTAGCCAATTCCAGAACAGAAACTTAAATAACTTAGTCCGGACTACAACCTAGAAAGCCCGAAAAATTAAACATAAGTTAGCTAATTACAACGTAACAAGGATGCCAGCTAATCCTTCAACCTCCAACTACATCTGCAGCAAGCAAAAATCATTATCAGTTGCTACAAAATAGAGCATGAACCAGATCAACATACCAAAACCTTTAATCACATTAGTGTAGGGAAAAGGTGGTGGGTAAAACAGCAGGGCAAAAACGCGGAAGCATGATTCTAAGTATAGAGGTAAACGTCGTAATGTGCTGACGTTGGGGTATCAGAGCCTATAACAAACAAATTATTCCGCTACGCGCATTAGGGGTGGCAACTCTTGTTAACGCATGATGTACTGGTTCAACAGGTGCTAAAAGACTTTTGTCGTCGGGTTCAGCGTCAAATTGAAGGTCATCTTAGCACAAGTGATGTGCAATGATGGGAGGGTCTCATCAAGTGACAAAGTTTGGTACTAACTTGGGAATTTTCTCAAAGATTATAACCTAGAATAATGCAAAGTACACAACCTGAGTATTTAACACCCATGGGTGGTTTCCTCCTAATGGCCATAATTAAAATTGTGTGGACTCATGGCTATCAAGCGTTTTACCATTTGATGAATTTGACAGCAAACCGGCAATTAACTTTCTTGGATCAAGAATGAGATTCATATGAATCTAATTGCAATCAGTCAACAATGTACCTCCAACAATCCAACATGCTACGACAATAATTTGGAACAACAGGAAAATGAACCAGGATGACCAAGAGTAGTTTTACCACGAACGAACAAAAACAATACTATCCAATAGGAAGACGAATAAGGTCGCAAGCCAAAATCCTAAAGGTCACAACTCACACATAGACCAAAAAAAAAAAAAAAAAAACACGCGTTTTTAACAAAATTATCAGAGCATTGACATGAGGGGCCTAATCAAAACAATAAATAGAACCATTTGGGGACCCTTGATTCCTTGAACAGGTTTATTCTCAGCAATGGTGAGGATGCTATCGTTCGGTTGTGGCATCCTGTGGTAAGTAGCTTTTATCCAACTTCTTTACTTGTTACGAGATATAAAGCATTGAATAGAGTGGACTAGAGCTTTTTAAAGTTGTTTTTCTTACCAAGTGTTTAACTTGCACTAGCTCTCTGTACTTCTGTCTTATGGTCTACATCCTGACATATTCTTACTTTTGGTCCTTGAATCATAGACCGGTAAAGAGATATCACGGCAAAGGAAATGAGAATGCACATAAGGGTTCTATTTCATCACTGTGCCTATCTGAAGATGAATGGCATTTCCTGACCGGGACACTTGATAAAATCTACCAAGTGAAGCAGCCTCTTCAATAGAAAATGGCTGCAGCTAAGCTGAAATATTGGCAAGCTTTAAGGAGTTCACAATACATGAGTTGACAAGGACGCTTTCTTTTTATTCTATTAAAGTTTCCTATATACTGGCTCGGGACGGGGTTTGGACCCACGTCGGACACAATAAAGTGGACCTCACCTAAAAATGGGGCCTTGCACAAATCTACGGGTCTATTTGGTGTGCCCATAGCCCCATACCTGCCTTTTTTTCTTTTTTTGTCAGAGCGAGAAAATTACAAATTACATAGCGGAAACCCCCATACCTGCTTATGATGTGTTTCATATGGCTTTTCTGGACCGCTTTTCACTGATTACTTTAACGTCGTTGTGAATGCATAAATTATGTAATATCGGATGCTAATGAACTCCCATTGCAGAATCCGAGAGCAGAAAGAGATACCATACAGTCGTATATACATTCAATTTAGGTTATTGGATTTTTAAACATGTATGCAGTGAAGTCGAGAAGTAAAAATAAAAATATATTTTTAAAAAAAAAAATAATAGAAGTAATTCAAATTCGCCATTTTAATTTAATATAAAAGTCGGGGAGTAATAAGTATTGGGCCAATTAAGCAACGAGGACAGCTAGTAAACTATTACTCAATTTGTTGAAGAACATGAGAGTAATTGGACTTTGTTTGATCATAGGTGTATGCATACTGTGGTCATGTTTCACATCGGCTTTTACATGGTAACACATCATTGAAGTATAAAACTTATCTGCTGGTAGCACTGGTGAGGTGAGGGTCTTGTGGTAAGTAGATTTTGTCTGCTAATCCATTTACGGGATATAAAGCAGTGAATCGGAGTGCACTGCTCACTACGACTGAGCTTTTTTGATCTACTCTTGTTTATGTATGTCACTTGATAAACTCCAGAGGTTATCTCTTAGTCACTACATGGCCAGATGATTATTATGGTTGCTATTACACAAATTGCCTGCTAATCCATTTCTCGTCCGGCACAACACTAACCCATATGAAGACTTATGTTACAGAGCAGCCAGTGTATGAAGTGGCAATGTCTCCCCCTCTTGATCATGTACGTATCTATCTTTCTGATATAACTTAGACTATGTATCACTTGTGTTTAGTTGGTCACACTTTACGTCTTTGCCAGGGGCATTTAGAGAGTTGCCGTTTTATTAACTTTTGTTTACTACAGGATGCCTATGAATCACTTCAGGTTAATTATCAGAACAGCAAACAATGACGGGGTAAAAAAAAAAAGTGAAGGTCATAGGATTTCTAAACAACTTACTCAAATAAAGATGAAAGGAGTATAGAGGGAAATACCTTGATTGCAAATGCAGCATATACATGTTCGCCTATATCAATCATTGGACCCCCAAAGAAACTCCTCCTCCATATTGGATTCAACTTAAACTCTAGTGTCTCATCTTTTACACTGTTTTTCCTCCGCTTCATCGTTTTTCTAACCACCTTCAACAACTTCCCGGTATCCTCTAGCCCAGCCTTTGCCTTGTCTTTATCACCCTCAAACTCCCTCTTTGGTTCACTACTTGTACATTTTTTCAGAAACTCCCTCCTTGGTTCACTACTTGTACATTTTTTCAGAAACTTCCCCGAGTCTGAGACAGGGTCACGCTTAAGCTTCTTCTTTCCAAAGCTTTTCGAAGACTTTCCATAGTTCTCGACCTCAGTCCCAGTCTTTTCTTCACCACCTCCGACATTCATCTCCTTTTTACGAGAATCACGCTTAACCTTCTTCTTTCCAAGGCTTTTCAACAATTGTCCTTTGCTAAACTTGACATCACAAACTTGCACCTTCACGTAACGGTTCCCATGATTGGTATCATTGGCATCGGCATTATCAAGGCCACTATCAATAAGATATGCTAGACTACCATTATCAGTAGCTATCAACGGCCACTCATAATATATATCTGGTTGTAGCGATGTTTCTAAATTTAGCAAAGAACTATCAAGCTCAATCTCGTCCACCTTAAACAACCGTTTATCATCAACACCCTCCGTTTCATAACGGATATGAAATGCAGAATATCCACCTCCTTTTGTGGAAGCAGCAAAACAAATGGAAGGTGGCGCACCAGGAAGATTAGCTGGCATAGGCATGGCCTGATCAGCAAACGGCAACATTTCCTCAGAGACGTAGTTCCACAACTCGTTATCCAAATCAAAAGCATACGTGCCCGCATCTTCAACACTAATGAAAATTCCATTAGAGAGGCCTACACAAGCTACAACAGGATACAAATTGTGTTGTTGAGTAACATAGAGCCTTGGAATAGGGAGGGCACGCCAACCGCTTTCAAGGTTGTCCGTATCTAACACCTCGAACCTTGGTTTAGGACCAACGAAAGGGTTTGCAGAATCAGAAGCGTAGATGTCGCAAGATAATGCAAATAACTTAGAGCGGACAGTAAACAAGAAAGGGTCGGGCTTTGGCGAAATTAAGGGTGGCCCAGATGCATACGTGTTGGTCTGGGTATCAAGTATAATCGTTTCCTTAGAGAGACGAAACAGCTTGTTTATGGAACGCGCATAATAGCCACCAACCATATATATATTCGTACCAACTGCCGCAAACGACATCCCGTTAGGACAGTACTTCTTGTCAAGCTTCATTATCGGTTCATCCAGAGTACAAATAACATCGTCGTTTCCATTACTTTCCGGTTCACAAACACGATACAAGCAATATCGGAATTTATTGTTTGACATAATTAAGAATAACCCGGTTGGCTTTTCCATAATCTGCTCAAATAAATTTGTAATAATAATCAAAAACTCAACATCAATCAATCAATCAATCAATCAATAAATAACTTACAAATAAATGAGAGGTACAAGGAATTGGGTTTGGTACAAAAGCCCCAATCTCGAAATAGGAGTTCCAATCTAATTTTTAGTCGTATGTTTCTACTTTTCATAGATCATAAATCGTTGTACCATGAGTTTATATACGAAATAAGTCGACTTACAATAATTTATTGTAAGGCTCGACTTACACAAGAATTTGTGGACTAATATACCCACTTCATCTTGTTTCTACATTTTATGGCATATGATGGATTATTCCCATGAAATAACCTTAATTTTTTGATGGAGCATTGTTAGTAGGTGTTTAGGAGACGATTTTATATATTTTTGAGGTACTTGGAAGTTTAATTAGTAGCTATTTTGATATATTTTGTATTGCGCTGAATAATTGGTGAGTTATCACTTTTATGATACTTTTATTGATCGAGACGGTCCGTTGATACTTCCGTGGTGGAGAATAAAGAAGTTCAAATAAATGAAGAATAAAAGACCGAGTCAAAGAACAGTTTTTGGAAATAAGAAGACTTGTAATTTATTTTATTGTAATTAATTAGGTTTTAGGAAATTTCATATATATAGGGCTTTGCTTTATTAGAACGACTACACAACATCTACTGCTACTTTTATTTTCTCATCTTGACCTAGTTTTCATACTTTTGTATTATCAATTTCTAGTTTCTGAATTCTCAAACTTGATACGATCGATTGAAGCGGCGGTAATTAATCTGTGAGATTTCAATTTCTCTACTTTCTTTTGAGTATTATTCAATTGCTTGTTTTAATTATTGATTTTAATCTTGATTAGAGTGATCAACTAATTAGGGTTATTATTAATTCATATGCTAGATTTGATTATTGGCTCAGTTTGCTTTATTAATCTTATCGCGGTAGCAATTGTGATTGATTTATCGTACTCAGTTTGTCGTAAGTTAATCATAAAAGTAATTGAATTTGTGACTCGAGTATCAACTGCGTTGTTGGTATTAGTTATCTTTATTGGTTCTCGTGCTGATTCTTCTATTGACTTGAACTTGATATCGCGTGATTTGGGTTAGTCTTAGAAAGGGTGATTTAGAGCATCCGTTTTGACCTAATTACTGACTTAAGAGAGAATACGTTAGTTGATATAATTGAACTGTATCGGCTTTCACAATAAAGTGCTCAGGATTAATAGATTAATTGTTTTCAGTGATCAGTGATTTTATCGTTCGTGGATTTCGTTTCGTGTCAAGTATTTCTCCCTAGATCTATTATTCTGTTTATTGCTTTTATGTTTTAGTAGTTATTTTATTAATCAATCAAAACCCCCCTTTTAATTCGGTTACTTTTAACCTGCATTATTATACACATTATTAGCTTAGTCCTTCTCTGTGGGTTCGACACTTACTTTCACTATATTGCTATTTAGTAGTTAGTCGAGTAAGTGATTATAAATTTACTTTGACGGCATACGACTTTAAGCCCGTCATTTTTTTAGGGTGTTTTATGGTATTATTTATTTAATTATAATAATAAGGATGAAATTTGACAATAAGTTATGGGTTCGATTCCCCATTCTCCATATATTTTTAAAGTAATACACCCGTGGCAAATTTCTAGTTATTCTACAATATTGGTGCAACTTGTGTAGTTTCCTTTCGGAGTTCTTTGCCAGGAGTGTGGACTCAATCCAGATGCCTCATCATTCATCAACCTGACGATTAGACATCCTCTGTTGCCTTTCGTTGCATAGCTCCACACACACACAGAATTACCAGCTGGCATTAATAGGCTTTCTCCAACTTTGGCGACTGACATTGCTTCCGATCCGCTGCTAGAAGCCTCTTACGTTGCCTGTCCACCCTAATGAAGACAATCAGTTGACAACCTATTGCTTCAGGCATGTCAGTTTTAATTGCAGAGTCAGTACCATAAGAACTCATGGCTTCGCTTGAAATTACATGCTTACAAGGCCAACTAACATTTGGGAGTACAACCATTTCATCAGCAGATTTATGATACCTGTTCTTGCATCATTACCGAGATAGTTGTGTCACAGAGTAGGATGCACACACTGAACAAACATAAAAGAACAGGACCAAAACGGGTAGCAGAAAAAAGGAAATCTAAACATTCAACCAAAAGACGATCGTCAATAGTTAGGTGGTATGATCCTGCGAACAAGGATACAAAATGGGACACTCACTCGGTAATACACGAATATATGAATACAAAATGGGACACTCACTCGATAATACTGTTTTTGACAATCAAGTACGTAATTCTCCAATAATTATTCTATGTCCTTCATATTGTATTATTGATAATTTGGCATTGGATTTACCCTTTTACAAATTACGATTACTTGCTAATTATTAGATCATTTTAAATAATTATTTACTTGCATGTTCTTTGTCTTCAATTCGTCTAACAAAATTTGCTTACATTAACATCAAAGTTACTCAGGGGCGGTTTTAGGATTTGATGGAAGGGGGTGCGTAAAATTTCTAACAATGAAAATATCGAGTTATATGAAAAAAAAAAAAAAAAAGATTATTAGTTGGACAAATGTATAATATATAACATTAAATAAAAATTATTCAATATGTGGATAGAACCCATGATCTCTCACTAAGAAATTGTCTTGAAAACTACGACCCACATAACTAATATGATCCTTCACTAAAGAAAACTGTAATTATTTTTCGGGAAAGGGGGTGCGGATGAACCCCTGCACGGCTGCACCCCCTCCAAAAACGCCCCTGAAGTTACATACTTGACCTAAGTAGCTATGTTACTCTATAAACGCCAAACGACCACGTGTAGTGTTCTTATTTCTAATAATTTCTCGGAAATGGCTAAAATGTCATCGAATGATACCGAGTTTCAGTATTATAACCTTTATTATTCATAGTATACGAAATACTGAATATTTTTATTTAATTTAATCTTAATTTCCCATGCATGCATGCAGGGTCAGGAATCTATGGACGTTTAGCAGATTCAATCCTAGGAAGAAAAAAGACATTAATTCTATCATGCCTATTAACCGCAATCACATCTTCCCTAACCTCCCTTTCCCCAAACCTTTGGGTTTACGCCTTGTTTCGGTTCGCAAATGGGTTAGCCCGATCAGGCATAGGAATTTGCTGCCTAGTGCTTGCGACTGAGGTAGTGGGTCGTAAATGGCGGGGCCAAGTCGGCCAATACGGCTTCTTCTTCTTCAACTTTCTTTCTATTCCGATTATGGCCTATTACACTCGAACTTCGTGGAGATCACTATATATAGTGACTTCTATACTTCCCTTTATTTACTCTGTTGTTGTCCTGCCCTTCGTGTCCGAGTCTCCTAGATGGCTTCTCGTACGAGGTAGAAAAGACGAATCTCTTCAAGTTTTGTCGAAATTTGCTAAATTAAACGGTAAATTTCTTCCTGTAAACCTCTAATTATCCGATACAAACTTGTCTAACCCGAATAATGACCCGAATTACTCAAACATGACCCTATGGCAATGTAAGTGGGCCCGAGCGAGGATGTGCAAGGCCATGGTTGCGGGTTTTGGGATTGGTTTTGTGTACTATGGTGTGCAATTAAACGTCGAAAACATGAACTTTTCTAAGTACTTGAGTACAATCATCAACGCGGTGATGGAAATCCCCGTGGTTTTAGTAGGAAGTTTGTTGCTAAGTTGTACGGAACGCCGTGCATTGTACTCGTACTCAGCGTACGTGACAGGCGTGACGTGTTTTACGTGCATGGTATTTACAAAGGGAAGAGGGGGTGCAATAGGGAGTTGGGTTCAATTAGTGTTTGAAGGGATTGGATTTATGACGGTTTCAATGGCTTTCGACGTTTTGTACATTTATGCCGTGGAATTGTTTCCTACAAACGTTAGGAATTTCGCGGTGTCGTTGCTTAGGCAAGCATTGATGTTGGGGGCTTCGGTGGCGCCTTTGTTGGTGGCAGTGGGACGGTTGAGCCCAACGTTCTCGTTCATGGTGTTTGGGAGCGTTGCGGTGGTGGTAAGCGGTTTGGTGAGTTATTGGCTGGTGGTGGTAAGCGGTTTTGTTGACTCCGTCTTTAGTTTTGATATTGTCAAGTTATTTATTTCTATATTATATGTCACTTGGTCGTTTGTTTGAGTTTGTGATGCGTAGGACTCATAATGCAAAAGAGGAAGATGAAGATGAGAAAGACGAGCTTCGTGTCAAGTCAAGACTTTAGGACTAAATCTGTAAAGTGACTTACCGAACCTATGCACTACAAATCGTAGTAGTGGTGTTATCATAACATGCTTGCATGTTGTAGTAACATTAGTACTATTAAATATTTTCTCTAAATATTTTCTAAATATCTTTTTCAATATTTTCTAAAGAATTATCTTGTGCTAAAAGTTCTCTATATTTTTGATCATATATGTGAGAATAATCTTACTCATCTTAGAATTAGGTTTAAGTATATTTTATCTAGTAAAATATATGCAAATCAAATTCGTAAAGATGTGGAAAATATATTTCTCATATTTTGTGATCTTACAAAATATTCTTTATGATAATCTTCTTCCTCAAAACCTATTCTATACAATATTTTTATTTGGAAAAATCACCTTTATGCTTTTCATATTTTGGCCGAAAATAATTTACACTACAAATCTATATTTTTTCGGATTTCCTAATATATTTTAAGAGAATAATCTTTCTAAGTAATATTGTATAATATCTTCACTTGGAAAATATACTTCCTATCTTTTTAATATTGGCCGAAAATATTTGGTGGATATTCATTCACAATTTCGGCCTACACAATATATTTTCAAAGTCTTATTTTCTAAATAATATAGTATAATATCTTGTTTCTCCTAATTACACTTATATGTCTAAATACATTCTTGGAGAACAAGTCTTTTTTAGTATCTTCCTAATTATATTATGTAATTCATCTAGATCTTTTAATTAAGAAGTTTACAACATTTTTAATAAACAATATTATCCTTCTAATATTATCTTCTTGATTTACAAGCTATTGAAAATAATATTGTTTTCATACTATTTCATTTTACACGAAGTACTATAAGTACTAGTGTTTTCATTTTGATTAAAAACAACTAAGACAACATAAAAAAAAAACTCAATACTTCCAATACATTTTAATCAATCAAAAGACTTTCAAAATATAATCTTAATTTGACTTTTGCAAAATATCTTTTGTTCTAAATTGAACCGTGTTCCTCATTTCATTTTGCAAAATATTCACTTTGATTTTTGAAAGCATTTTAACGTGTTCTTTTGTTTTTAAATCTTATATTTAAAAGTGCATAGTTACGATAAGACTCTCTAGACAATTGAATTGTATTTTCATTTTGATTGAGAGACTTGTAACAAAATCATTTGTAAGAGATTAACATCTCAAAAGAAAGAAGAATAGCTTCACACTAAGGTCGGGGTAGATCTCTAGTGTTTGTTAATTATTTATTGTACTAAGGTCGGGGTAGATCTCTAGTGTTTGATAAATAATTAATAAGAAGAAGGGGTGGATGTAGGCTTTTCAATTGGGCCGAACCACGTAAATCTTTGTGTTATTTATTTTCCGTAATTTATATTTCACGCTTTTATTATTCCGTTGCAAATTTTTTTAAGAGGTCCAATCCTCTATTCACCCCCCCTCTAGAGTATTGTCGGGCCCTTGGACTCTACAATTGGCATCAGAGCCTCGTGCTCTTGATAGCTTTACCGCTAAAGAGGATCCAATACTCTACGTTTTGATATTTTATTTATTTATTTCTTCTTCAATATCTCGGCATTTTTTTGTTTCTTAAAAAATGGATTCAAGTGATATGGTAAAATATCCTATCTTTGATGGTAAGGATTATAGCCATTGGAAAAACCAAATGAGAAATCACATAAAAGGAGTCGATTTTGAATGTTGGAGAATCATAGTCAAAGGACCCATTGCTATACTCTCTACTGATGAGAAAACTGAAAAGCAAGAAGATGACTATGATGAGAAAGATTTTAAAGTTGCTCAAAAGAATTTTAAAGCTTTAACTATGTTGCAAAAAGGTTTAACCAAAGAAATCTCTAATCGTTTTTCATCATCCGCAAGTGCAAAAGAAATTTGGGATAGTCTTGAGGCCTCCTATGAAGGAACATCCCAAGTTAAAAAGTGTCGGCAAAATTTATTAACTCATCAGTACGAGATGTTTCATATGGAGAAAAATGAAAACATCAGTGACATGTCTGATCGATTTACTAGTATAATCAATGAGTTAAAGAATTTAGGCAAAGTATACTCAACCGAGGACATTGTCAATAAAGTCCTTCGGAGCCTAACCGATAAATGGCAACCCAAAATCACTGCGATAGAGGAAGCTAAAGATCTATCGAAACTCTCCTATGATAACTTGATTGGATCTTTGATGGCCCATGAATTAACACTCAACAAAGGGCACTTAGAACCAATCAAAAATAAGGGGATAGCTCTTCAAGCTGAGTCTAGTGATGATGAGAAGTCGGATGATGAAATAGGATTATTTGTTAAAAGGTTCAACAGCAAAAAACTCGGCTTTAATTCTTCCAAAAATGTGAGTAAAAATTCTAGACCCTTTAAAACAAAAAATTCCAACAAAGGTTGTTATAAATGTGGTGAAACAAGTCACATCATAAAAGATTGTCCTACATGGGCAAAGATCAAAAATAAAACCAAACGTGAGAAAGCAAAAAGTATGTATAAAACGGCCATGCTAGCCTCGGATGGATGGGGAGATCTTGAAATTGAATCGGATGAAGATGTCGAGGAAGAAGAGGAGGCAAACGTGTGCCTTAATACGTACGGTGTTGAAACAACGAAAGGAAGATCTTACAAAGACTTGTCTTTAATGGGAAAGGCTAATTCGGATGAAGAAATCGAGGTAACCTTCAATAAATGCAAAAATAAGTTTTTAAAGATGTCCAAGGAAAGAATTTTAGAAATTTTTGAAGGTGTTTATGATACTTGTGTTAATCAAGAAACTTATATTAAAAACCTTGAAGATGACAATTGCTCTTTAACTAAAAAGGTTAAAAAACTTCGCTCTAAGATAAACGTAGGTTCACCAAATGCTTCAAAGCAAAGCTTTGACACATATGTTGAGCCTACGCCAAACTTAGATCAAAGTAAGTATGACCTTGACTCTAATTACGCTTCCGAAGACGATAACTCGTCTATGAACTCTGAAAATACCGAAAGTTCGTTTGGTGATGTTAGTCTAACACTAGATGATGTTACCATACCATCACCAGAAGTTGCTGAACCTCAAGTCAGTGTTACTCCAACATCTGACCAGATAAAGGAAACCCTAGATGAGGTTAACCTAACATCTGAAGAGGATATACCAGCTTTGGAGGATGTTACTGTAACATCATCATGTGTTGAACGAAATCATGAACTTGAAGAGAAAATCAAATTGTTAGAAAACCAATTGACTAATCTAACTAACGAACTCATTCAACAACAATCTACTTTTAAAGTTATGAAGTCGTCTTTTACAAAAAAGATTGTTGAACTTCAATCTGAGTTGAGTAAAAAGGAATCCACTATAAATAAAAAGGTCGAGTCTTGTAAGAATTGTGATAAGTTGAGTAAAGAAAAGGAAGAGCTTAATGAGAAATTAAAAGAAGCTTTCAATGTTAGCAAAAAATGGGATGCTAGTCAAGAAGTTCTTAACTTTTTAACTCAACAATCTAATCGACATCATAAGGAAGGATTAGGTTATCAAACTAGACGCCGCGTAGAACACGTTAAGAAAATGAATGAACCCACTAACCGTGATTTTCGCAAAAGACAATACGTTAGTCTTCCTGAATATAAAATTTGTAACTTTTGTGGTAAAACGGGTCATTATGTTAATTCATGTAAAAAACGTGATATGTATAATAAGAGAAATATGGACCATGTTCACTCTAGCTATGATAACAAACCTAAACCTAAAACTCAATATAATCATGAAACCACTAAAAGGAAGTATGAATCTTTTGATCCTAATTTGTACTATAACGATAAACATAGATATGTTGTTAAACGTGTTTGGATTCGTAAAGATTTACTTCCCAAAGTAACTAATAGAAGAGGACCCAACTTTGTGTGGGTACCTAAATCACGAAAGTAATCTTCTTATAGGAGGAAGTGAGAGGAAGCAACCAATGGTACTTGGATAGTGGTTGCTCGAGGCACATGACGGGAGATAAAAGCAAGTTCCTCTCACTTGAGACATATGAAGGTGGAAGTGTGACTTTTGGAGATAATGGTAAAGGAAAAACCATTGGAATTGGTCGAGTTGGAATCTCCAAAACACACTCTTTTGATAATGTGCTACTTGTACAAGGACTTAAGCATAACCTCCTAAGTATCTCACAATTGTGTGATCGTGGGAACAAAGTTGTGTTTCATTCTAGTGTGTGTCGTATCACTCGTGAAGGATCTAGCCGAATTATACTTGAAGGAAGAAGAAAGAATAATGTTTATGTCATTGACATAGAGAGTATTCCTTCTACATCCTTCACGTGTATGAAGTCTTTATCCTGACGATCATTCGCTTTGGCACAAGAGATTTGGCCATATCAACACACATTGCTTAAAGAGATTGAAACGGTTGGAACTTGTTGAAGGACTTCCCTCCGTGAAGTTTGACACCAATAAATTGTGTGGCACGTGTGTACGTTGTAAACACGTGAGATCATCGTTCAAGTCTAAAAATGTGGTAAGCACTTCCAAGCCACTTGAATTAGTTCACATGGATTTATGTGGACCAATGAGGGTTAGTAGTAGAGCCGGTGCTAGATACGTCTTTGTATTAGTAGACGATTATTCAAGATTTGTTTGGCCAATTTTCTTAAGCTCCAAAGATCATACGTTTGATGAGTTTGTGTGCTTGATAAAATTAGCTCAAAACAAGTATTCGCATAATCTCATATCTATTAGGACGGATCATGGTACCGAGTTCGATAACCAAGCCTTCATTAAATATTGTCGAGAGCATGGTATCGATCATAACTTTTCGGCTCCTAGGACTCCTCAACAAAATGGAGTTGTTGAAAGAATGAATCGAACCATAGAGGACATGTCACGCACTATGTTACTATGTAGCGGATTGCCTAGAAACTTTTGGGCAGAAGCTGTAAACACCGCGTGTTACATACACAACCGAGCTATGATTAGACCAATCCTAAAGAAAACTCCCTACGAACTACTAAGAGGAAGAAAACCAAACATATCCCATCTAAGATGTTTTGGAAGTAAATGTTTTATCCATAATAATGGTAAAAATAGATTGGGAAAGTTTGATCCTCGCAGTGACGAAGGCGTTCTCTTGGGTTATTCTAATCATAGTAAGGCTTATCGTGTGTACAATAAGCGAACTATGTGCGTGGAAGAAAGTATACATGTCGTATTTGATGAAAACGACACTCTCGAACAATATGAAGGAGAAGACTTGGAAGAAGAGGAAGATCCAGTTTTCTGGCTTGCTCGTAAAGACTTACCCGAATTAGAGGATGAAAACGATGAAAAACAAATTATTGGAACCGACGCCGAAAAGGCTCAAAAGTCAAACATGGACGAGACTCAAGCTAAAGATGATGTTAATGCTCCTTCATCATCTAACTCTAAAGAATCCACGAAGGACTCTTTGGAAGCAGATGTTAAGGTAACATCAACAGAAACATCTGGCTTGAATTCAGGGGGAACATCTGATGTTACGGACGATGGTAAGGTAACATCCGATGAAAATCCTAATAACGTTCCAACAACACTCAAGAAATGGAAACATCAAAGTTCTCACCCCACGGATGCGATACTTAGCGACTACAACAAAGGTATACAAACACGTAAGTCCATCATGAATAATTACTGTGTGCTAAACTCATTTCTCTCTACCATTGAACCTAACAACATCAAAGTTGCTCTAACCGATTCTGATTGGATAGTTGCGATGCAAGATGAGTTAGGACAATTTGAGAAAAATAAAGTTTGGCACTTGGTTCCTAGGCCTCCGAATCGTAAAGTTATTGGTACTCGTTGGGTTTTTAGAAACAAACTTAACGATTCGGGAGCTATTGTGAGGAATAAGGCAAGGCTAGTGGTGCAAGGCTATAACCAACAAGAAGGCATTGATTTTGACGAAACCTTTGCACCGGTAGCCCGTTTAGAAGCGATTAGATTACTTATTGCCTTTGCCGCTCACAAAGGATTTAAACTCTATCAAATGGATGTTAAGACCGCCTTTCTTAATGGCTATTTGAAAGAGGAGTTAAGTATATGTTGAGCAACCCCCCGGTTTTCAAAATAATGAATTTCCAAACCATGTCTATTTTCTCGACAAAGCTCTTTATGGTTTAAAACAAGCCCCTAGGGCATGGTATGATCGTTTATCTCAGTTTTTACTTAAAAATGATTTCAAACGTGGCAGTGACGATAAGACCTTTTTTTTGAAAGGCAAGGGGTCGGATATTTTAATTGTTCAAGTTTATGTTGATGATATTATTTTCGGTGCTACTAATGAAAGTTTGTGTAGTTATTTTTCAGACCTAATGCAATCTGAATTTGAAATGAGTATGATGGGAGAATTAAGTTTTTTCTTAGGTCTACAAATCAAGCAAACTAAGGAAGGAATAATGATACATCAACAAAAATACATAAAGGAGTTGCTCAAGAAGTATGGTATGGAGAATGGTAAGGTTATCTCCACACCTATGGCTACAACAACAAAATTGGACAAGGATGAGCATGGTAAGGCCGTGGATGAGACTATGTATAGAGGCATGATTGGCTCTCTTTTATATCTCACGGCAAGTCGACCCGATATTATGCAAAGTGTGTGCGTATGTGCTAGGTTTCAAGCAAACCCTAAGGAATCCCATCTTGTGGCAGTCAAGCGTATTTTAAGATACTTAATTGGTACAATGAATTTATATTTGTTTTATCCTATGTATGACGATTTTGATCTTAAAGGTTATTCAGATGCGGATTATGGAGGGTGTTCAATAGATCGAAAAAGCACTTCGGGGACGGCTACATTTCTTGGATCGGGTATAGTATCATGGGGCTCAAAGAAACAAGCTACGGTTGCATTATCTACAACTGAAAGTGAGTACATTGCGGCTTCTTTGGTATGTTCTCAACTACTTTGGCTTAAACAACAATTATTTGATTATGGGGTAGTTTTCGATAGCGTACCTATTTATTGTGATAATGTTAGTACCATAGCTATATCTAAGAACCCGGCCATGCATTCTCGGACCAAACACATCGATATTCGTCATCACTTTTTGAGAGATCATGTAGAAAAAGGTAATATTGAACTAATCTTTTGTCCAACCGAAGATCAAAAAGCTGATATTTTTACAAAACCCTTAGCCAGGGAACGATTTGAGAAATTACGGCTTGAAATTGGCTTGATTTGTGATTAATTTGGATCGTGTATACTCTCTATGATTGACTAGTTTTGGTTCTTGTGACTGTGTCCGTATTGAATTGTGAAATTCTATAGGCTTTCAAAATTGTGTGCACACTAGTTTTTTTAATTAGCTCGATAATATTCTTAGTTTATTTCTTTGATTATCCCTATACCATATGTTTTAATCTCATTATTTCACGATTAGGACAATTTCCTCTCGTATCTTGCATAAATGATTATTTGCTTCTTATTATTTATGCTTTCCTAATGAGATTACTTCCACATATTTTATGGTATAATCTTAACCCTTACTAGAATATTATAGGATCTTTATTATACACAAAATATCCAAATAAGTTTAAGCCTTTTAAAATATATCCTAGTTTATACTATTATAAGATGTCTTGTACAAAAATCCTTCCAAATAATCTTGCATATCTCGTCAAAATATTATTATCCCATATTACAAGAATATTATCCTGATAATAATAACACTTACCATATTCTATTTACCTATCCATCCTACTCTTACACGCCTAACCCTACTACCCTATCAAAACCCTTGCTCTCTTACCCCCCTATTTATTCACTCGTCTATCACCTTTCACCCATCACCTCTCTCTTTTCTTTTTACCACACAACAACATCTCTCTCCTCTCTTATTTACACCGTTTTACCTACCAAAATTCAAACAAAAATCACCCAAATCAATGGCTCCAAAGAAGGCTAACACACCTCCCAAACGCACTGTGAGAACTCGAGCTACACCTATGGTTTTGTCTTCGTCAAATTCATCTCGATCATCATCACCCCTGTCCTCTGATGGTGAAGGAACTGGGAAGCGGGTCAAGACTGATCCCGAAAGCTCGACTCCATCTCACGAGCAGCTTGTTCTTGCTGAAAACAAGCCAATACTCGAGGCTGTGGAAGAAACTCGCCTCAAGCAAAAGGAGTTCTACCGTGCTTGCATGGTGCTTCGATATCCCCTTCATTCGAGTCGAGTATATCCTTTCTCTTGGTATGATGAACTCGACAATCTCAGGGATTTCAGCGCTATTCTAGCACATCAAGGGTGGAAGGAGTTTCTTGACAGTTCTCATGTGATTTATCCGGTACAAGTGGCTCAGTTTTGGGCTACTCTCCGAGTTGAAAACAGAGTACTTTGCGCCAACTTTGGAGATAAGGCCATAAAAATTACAATGGAGGAATTTGGTGATGCATGGGGTCTTCCGTGTGAAGGAGTCGAAGTGTTTTCTGGAGCAAAGTGGAATGGGCTGCATGAGGACGAGCAGTTGGCCTACAAGAATTTCCTCGATCCCGAAACTAAGCTATCTGATGAGGTATTAGTGTCAAAGTTAAGCCCTTTAGCTCGTTTCCTTATGAACTTTATGCATGCTACTATCATTCCTAAGAAAGGAGGGACTCAACGAGTCGACGCCCATGAAAATCGTATTCTGTATCATCTACTTAATGGTGATAAGGTAAACTTGCCCTTGTTTATTTTCTCTCACATCAATGTTGCCATTGAAAAATTGATCACTTTTCGTACTTCCCCTACCCTCGTAGTTCCTTATGGCATGTGGCTTTCGAAACTGTTGAAAATCAAGGGAGTCGTGGGTAAGAATGCGCTCACACGCACTCCAACTGATGTAATGAATAATTTGCTTCTTCGCCGTATGAACTTAGAGGGGGTAGATGTGGTTCATAAGCCGAGACAGAGAGAAGGGAAGGAGAAGGTGGGTGAGCAGAGTGAGAATCATGGTGAAAATAATCATGGAGTAAGATTGGATGTGGGGAGAACGGAGGAGTTAATGGGAGAGATGCAAGCTCTGATGATCTCTCGCCTTGAAGCTTTAGAAGGTCGCATGATGGGTAAATTGGATGCTCTTGCTGTCAAAATCGAAACTGACAGTGCCAAGGTGAAAGTAGAGGGTGAGAAGTCAAAAACTGAGGTGAAAATAGAGGGTGTGCAGGGTGAGGGAGTGACGGCTGAGAAGTTAAGTGAGTTTGCAGTTACGCTTGAGAAGTATAAGGATGAGGTCATGACATCCTTGTTTAGTGTCGATTACAAGCTTGGGAAGGTCAGGGATCGTGTCACCAATATTGAGGAAGACATCAAACGCATCAACACTAATGGAGACACACTTGGAAAGAATGTGGGGCAGGTGGTTGATCTTTTCCGAGCCCATACAAATCCTCCTTCTCAAAGGCTTGCAGAAATCGTGGATCGCCTGCGCACTATCACAGATCAAGTGAATCGCACCGTGTACCTGCTTCAGCTAAACCACCATGTTTAAGTTCTTGAGGACGTTTGAATGGAGTGTTGGCTATTTTTTGGACTGTTGATTGATCTTTCTCTACCCGTTTTTCAGCCATCTTCTCATTAGCTATCTTAGGATCTATCGTTTGCTTAAACAATCTGCGTTTATTTTGATTATTTTGCTTTCCATTCGGCTGCTATATGTTACAGCCTTCATGAACTTGTTCTATTTTCTTAGCTAGCGTTATTGGAATAATTATGACTGTTATCGTTGCTTAATTAATTATAAGTCAAGTGTGTGCTTGATTATAATTTGCGTATGTGTGCTTGCAGTTCGATATTATTCTAGTCCTTAACCTTTTCGATGAAGTCAAGAGGGGGAACAACACCTAAGATTTGATTGCTTAATCGTTGCTTTATTCATTATCGTCATTTTTCTTTGTGTATCTCTCTCGAGTGTTTTGTTCTATATATCACTAAGGTTTTCAGGTTGGAACGAGAACGGCTCAATTTATCTTTTCGCTCGTGATTCATCATCTTGTGAGACGATATTCGTTTGAGGGGGAACGACCATAGAAATAAATCTTAGATAGGTCCTTATAGACCTTGGGGACTTGACATCATCAAAAAGGGGGAATTTGTTGACTCCGTCTTTAGTTTTGATATTGTCAAGTTATTTATTTCTATATTATATGTCACTTGGTCGTTTGTTTGAGTTTGTGATGCGTAGGACTCATAATGCAAAAGAGGAAGATGAAGATGAGAAAGACGAGCTTCGTGTCAAGTCAAGACTTTAGGACTAAATCTGTAAAGTGACTTACCGAACCTATGCACTACAAATCGTAGTAGTGGTGTTATCATAACATGCTTGCATGTTGTAGTAACATTAGTACTATTAAATATTTTCTCTAAATATTTTCTAAATATCTTTTTCAATATTTTCTAAAGAATTATCTTGTGCTAAAAGTTCTCTATATTTTTGATCATATATGTGAGAATAATCTTACTCATCTTAGAATTAGGTTTAAGTATATTTTATCTAGTAAAATATATGCAAATCAAATTCGTAAAGATGTGGAAAATATATTTCTCATATTTTGTGATCTTACAAAATATTCTTTATGATAATCTTCTTCCTCAAAACCTATTCTATACAATATTTTTATTTGGAAAAATCACCTTTATGCTTTTCATATTTTGGCCGAAAATAATTTACACTACAAATCTATATTTTTTCGGATTTCCTAATATATTTTAAGAGAATAATCTTTCTAAGTAATATTGTATAATATCTTCACTTGGAAAATATACTTCCTATCTTTTTATTGGTAAAAATATTTGGTGGATATTCATTCACAATTTCGGCCTACACAATATATTTTCAAAGTCTTATTTTCTAAATAATATAGTATAATATCTTGTTTCTCCTAATTACACTTATATGTCTAAATACATTCTTGGAGAACAAGTCTTTTTTAGTATCTTCCTAATTATATTATCTAATTCATCTAGATCTTTTAATTAAGAAGTTTACAACATTTTTAATAAACAATATTATCCTTCTAATATTATCTTCTTGATTTACAAGCTATTGAAAATAATATTGTTTTCATACTATTTCATTTTACACGAAGTACTATAAGTACTAGTGTTTTCATTTTGATTAAAAACAACTAAGACAACATAAAAAAAAACTCAATACTTCCAATACATTTTAATCAATCAAAAGACTTTCAAAATATAATCTTAATTTGACTTTTGCAAAATATCTTTTGTTCTAAATTGAACCGTGTTCCTCATTTCATTTTGCAAAATATTCACTTTGATTTTTGAAAGCATTTTAACGTGTTCTTTTGTTTTTAAATCTTATATTTAAAAGTGCATAGTTACGATAAGACTCTCTAGACAATTGAATTGTATTTTCATTTTGATTGAGAGACTTGTAACAAAATCATTTGTAAGAGATTAACATCTCAAAAGAAAGAAGAATAGCTTCACACTAAGGTCGGGGTAGATCTCTAGTGTTTGTTAATTATTATTTATTGTACTAAGGTCGGGGTAGATCTCTAGTGTTTGATAAATAATTAATAAGAAGAAGGGGTGGATGTAGGCTTTTCAATTGGGCCGAACCACGTAAATCTTTGTGTTATTTATTTTCCGTAATTTATATTTCACGCTTTTATTATTCCGTTGCAAATTTTTTTAAGAGGTCCAATCCTCTATTCACCCCCCCTCTAGAGTATTGTCGGGCCCTTGGACTCTACAGGTTTGGTGAGTTATTGGCTGCCGGAGACGAAGAACGCTCCTTTGTATGAGACGTTGGAGCAGCAAGAAAAGGCAGAGAACTTGGGTGGTCATGCTTGTTTGGAGTCTGGAATACAAATTGGAGAGACTCAAGCTTAAATTTTTAATTTTAATAAGAAGCTAGGCATATATGTATGCATGCTTAAGATGGATGATTCGTATGCAAGTAATTAGTAATTTTCACGTACTAAAATAGAGTATATGCTTAATTGCATGCTTAGTAAGTTGTATCTGAATGCAAGTGTTATATATAATGGGAATTTTTTGGTAAATTATGGGTGTTAATTACGTAATTAATTTGGTAGTTAGTATTCATTTGAACTTATTTGGGTTCATAGTGTCCACGTCACCACTTTATTTATTTTTTTCCAGATTTTGAACAAAACCGCTAATGTTCTTAGCGGCTTTGCTATTCTCCTAACATTTCCATAAGACTACAAGATTAAAAAAAAAAAAAAAAAAAAAAAATTGTGGAAACCGCTGAGGAGTTCAGCGGCTTTCCTCAAGTTTGTCCAACAAAATTGTAGTGGGTACACTACAAAATGGTACTGATCATGGTAAGCCGCTAGGATTCCTAGCGGCTTTTCCTTCTATATTAAAAAAAAAAGAAATTACGTGAAGCCGCTATGTTTCTTAGCGGTTTCGTATAAAAATTGGAAAAAAATAAAAAGTGATGACGTGGACACTATGAACCCAAATAAGTTCAAATGAATACTAACTGTTTTGGCAAAAAATTTACCAAAGTTCAATTTATTGTGTTGGGGTTAAAGCGACCTTATCGTATGCCAAACTAAGATTCGTGAGTGAATACTTAAGAAAATAAAAGAAGGAAAGCAAAGCAAGACACGCAAGTTTTTTGGTTACGCGGAAAACCCGATGTGGGAAACGACCGCGGGGGGAAGCTCTTGTCCCACCAACTATCCACTATTCAAAGAAGGGTTACAAGATTTCGGTGCTCAAGTGCACTATTTCGTACAAAGTATGCTGTAAAATGCTAAGTATTCGCTGTAAAATGTGTTTAGAGTGTTTTGAATGCTATAAAATAAGTATTTGGTGTTGAATGTAGTAGTGTTGTTGCTGCATGTGGAATGATGTTCAATGCCTTGTCTTGAACCCTAGCTGGCCTTTTATAGTTGTAATCTTGCTGATTTTTCTCCTAGTATTCCCCCTTCCATAACTGTCGTGGCCCCCTATTAAATAGGCTTTAATTGCTCCTTCCGTTGGATAGCTTCCCCCTTTCTCGCAACTGCTTTGACTTTCCGTTACAATTGAGATAGATCCGTTGGTGAGACTCCTGAGGGTCCTGTGCCCAGGGTCCTGCCCAGGGTCCTGAAATGTTCAGGGTCCTGGGCTAGGTGGGGCTCCTGGAGGGTCTTGCGTGGTCGAGGGTTACAGGCCGCCTGGACCCTCGAAATTCTCTAGATCCCGCCAGGGCCTGCGATGCTCGTGGTCCCGAGCAAGGTATCTTCACGACAGGGCCCAAACTGGGCCGGAAAATTTGGGCCCAACATTTGCCCCCAAAATTTGCTCAGGATATTTCGAAGTCTGAGCAGGAATTTTCATTCTCAGATTGCTTTGCGACTCCTTCATATTTCAACTTTGGTCGTGCTTCGGTTGCTTCGATTTTGTTCGTGCTCGATACTTGGTGGATTGGCGGACCGCTTTCTTTTCCCTTCTTGGGTAGGCACCAATGACGCTGAGCGGAGGTTCTTGATATGGCGAAAGAGTCTGCCGCAAGTACTTGGGTCGTTCTGATGCCCCGATTGTATGGGCCAAGGGCGGTGAAGGCGCTGCCGCGTCTGCCGACCTGGCCGAGGAGGCGGTGAACACGCCGAGGATGAAGAAAGCTGCGGTGACGAGGGTGGTGGCACCGCTTCTTGAGGATGCTTCCACCTTGGATGCCTCGGCTAAGGTACTGATAAACGAGAGTAGCTTCCTCGCGACTTTGTAATCAATCGGTTAGTTTAAGACTTGAAGTTGAGCTGTTATTTTGGGGTAGCGTGCCTTGCTTGGGCGCTTGTACTTAAACATTATCTTTTGCTGAACATATGTGCTCGGGGTCCTTTCTTTGCAAGGGACCTTGAGTATGACGATGGAAACTCATGGTGGCCAACCATGCTTTTGATTACGTTCGTTTGTATCGCTGCGTTCATTCTGTATGCATGCTTTTAGAGTCGACTTAGTGTCGGCCTGGAATCTGAGATGTCCAAGTGGGGTCATGTTTATCCCCGATGCCGAGCCTTGTCTGGTGACTATGGTGAGTCGAATCGAGATGTCCTAATCAGGCGCTCATTTGTCCCCTATCGCCACTCGCACGACTTCCTCTCAAGGTGGGTATTTACGTAGAGGCGCCCCTTGTGACCCCAGGGGTCGATACCTTGTGAAGGAATGTAGCTTCGGAAGCTCTTCAGAACGAACTCAAGTATTTTTGTATATAAAAACGAGTTTTAAATAAGAATTTTAAAAAGGACAAAGGGTTTAAAACAAATCACAAATGCAAATTGTAGAAACACTTTCAGAACGGTTCAAAAGCGGATTAAAGTACTTTCACGGAAGAATAACCAACAAAACCTGCTGAGGGTACCTCAAAATGATGAGGCCGTGCCAGGATCCTGAGAGTACATCAGGGTCCTCAGGTCTCAGGATCCTCAGGGTTCCTCAAGAAATAAGCGCAAAATAACTTTTTAAAACGATTGAAAGAGGAAAAGAATGAAAAATTTTAAAGCGGAAAAATAAAATAAAACATGGGTTAAAAGATGAAACGAACAAACCTATTGAGGACATAATGTTAAGGTGGGCGTCGAGGCCCTCAAAATGAAACACCGTTTTCAGGCACAGTGCCAAACTGACGAGTGGTAATCTTGTTATGCGCCTTGTTGGCCAGGCTCCTGCCCCCTGTATGATTTCCACAGTTACCATTATGGATTACATACACCACACTTAACTTCCTGGTCTCACGGCGAGACTTTCCTACATTCTGGCCGGGCCGGGATCCTTCATGCCCCCTGATCATCACGGCGCTCGTAGCTACCTCCGTACGTCCTTGGGCTGCTTTGGGGGTTTTGGCTGAAGCAGGGCCCTGATTTGTTCCACACCGCCTCTCTCGCCGCTTCCTGGACTCCTCGACAAGATGTGGTCGAGGTGCCCCCTTTCCAGGTGATACTTCGCCTTTTCCTAGAGGCTGCCTTGATCCTCGGTGTTGTGGCCGATGTCGTCGTGGAACGCACATCTCCTATTGGGGTCTTTCCTACTGGCGTCTCCATTGGTTTTGCTCTTGCGAGGCCACCTGACTTTGCCTCCAAGGCCCTGCAAATATTTGAGAAGTCCATCAATATCAGTAGTGAATTTGTATTTGCTTACCTTGGGTGGGAGGTTCTGGTTGTTCCCCCAATCTCTGGCTCTCGAAACTTTGTGGGCTGCCGGCCTTTCATATGGTCTGGCTCTTCCATTTCTGCGGTTGCTGGTGACCTTTCTGGAGGGGCTGCTGAGGGTCCCTTTCCTGGCCACGGCGTCCTCCTCGAGCCTGAGATCCGGTAGCGCTTTTGCCTGTGCACACCCTGAAGTTGGCTGCTGGCTGCCAGGGCTGAGTGAGGGTTCGGTGGTGATGGCTCCAGGGTCCTGGAACGCTGCTCCAAAGTCTCCTCGTTGAACCTTGGACTCCAGGGCCTGCAACCTCCTGGTTGTATCCTCGCTTCCCCTGCGCATCTGATCCATAACCCTGGACAGCGACTCCATGCTCCTCAGGAGGGTGTGGAGCGAATCTTTGGGCTGCGCGCTGCTTGACATGAGTGCTAGACGAGGAGGTGAATCTGGCTACAAAGATGATCGCAATTCCCCACAGACGGCGCCAAATGTTTTGGCAAAAAATTTACCAAAGTTCAATTTATTGTGTTGGGGTTAAAGCGACCTTATCGTATGCCAAACTAAGATTCGTGAGTGAAAACTTAAGAAAATAAAAGAAGGAAAGCAAAGCAAGACACGCAAGTTTTTTGGTTACGCGGAAAACCCGATGTGGGAAACGACCGCGGGGGGAAGCTCTTGTCCCACCAACTATCCACTATTCAAAGAAGGGTTACAAGATTTCGGTGCTCAAGTGCACTATTTCGTACAAAGTATGCTGTAAAATGCTAAGTATTTGCTGTAAAATGTGTTTAGAGTGTTTTGAATGCTATAAAATAAGTATTTGGTGTTGAATGTAGTAGTGTTGTTGCTGCATGTGGAATGATGTTCAATGCCTTGTCTTGAACCCTAGCTGGCCTTTTATAGTTGTAATCTTGCTGATTTTTCTCCTAGTATTCCCCCTTCCATAACTGTCGTGGCCCCCTATTAAATAGGCTTTAATTGCTCCTTCCGTTGGATAGCTTCCCCCTTTCTCGCAACTGCTTTGACTTTCCGTTACAATTGAGATAGATCCGTTGGTGAGACTCCTGAGGGTCCTGTGCCCAGGTCTCGCCCGTGGTCCCGAAATGTTCAGTGGTCCCGGCTAGGTGGGCTCTGGAGGGTCTTGCGTGGTCAGGGTTCTATGCCGTCTGGACCCTCGAAATTCTCTAGATCCTGCCCAGGGCCCTGCGATGCTCAGGGTCCTGAGCAAGGTACTGCTGCTGACAGGGCCCAAACTGGGCCGGAAAATTTGGGCCCAACACTAACTACCAAATTAATTACGTAATTAACACCCATAAACCAAAAAATTCATATAATGGTGTATATTATACTTCCTCCATTCCATTCAATTCTATACATTTGTTTTTTGCACGTACGTCGATGCACGTTTTATTTTGTTTATATCTTTAGTTACATAATGCTGAAAAATATGAAATTTGAATATTAATAATGCTCTCGAAAAGGTAATTAAAACAAGATCTCACATGATTTTTTTTATTTTATATATTAGACGATATATCGAAGATTCTCCTCACTTTTGAATAGTGTACAAAAAGTAAAGGTATAGAATTGAATGAAATGGAGGAAGTATAACTAATGCATGTGTGACAATAAATTACTCGAATCCTATTTCTCTTACAACTTTATCATCTAATAATTGATGCAATGTGACACGCACGTTACTTGCGATAGGCTCTTTACTTGATACTCCAACCCGACGCCAAAACCGGATTGAAACGCAGTCAACGCTTAATTGGTCTGCACGGTGGGCCAGACCATGCCATGTTTTATTTAGTCTTGCCTATGCTCGTTCATCTCTAAGATAGTAGGATAGGATTTCGATTTTGACTCGGTCTCGTATTAGATCTCATGTATGGACCTAACTACTCCGTAGTATATATATTATACTCCATCTCATTCATTATAAATGTCCCATTGTGAGGATGACACGAGAATTAAGAAAATGAGTTAAATAATGTAAAGTATTGTAGTGGGGTGAGATAATTGGAGAGAGGGAAGGTAATGTGGGGTGTTTTGGCAAAAAATTTACCAAAGTTTAATTTATTGTGTTAGGGTTAAAGCGACCTTATCGTATGCCAAACTAAGAATTGTAAACGAAAACTTAAGGAAAAGAAATGACGAGAACGAAATGAGACACGAAGGTTTTTTGGTTACGCGGAAAACCCGATGTGGGAAACGACCGCGGGGGGAAGCTCTTGTCCCACCAACTATCCACTATTCAAAGAAGGATTACAAGATTTAGGGTGCTAAGGCACGTTATTTGGTACAATATTTGCTGAATAATGCTAAGAGTTGCTGGAAAATGTGTTTAGAGTGTTTAGAATGCTATGAAATAATTGTTGGAGGTTGAATGTGGTGGTGTTGTTGCTGAATGCGGAATGATGTTGAATGCCTTGTCTTGAACCCTAGCTTCCCTTTTATACTGATAATTTCCCCTGACTTTGCTCCTATTTCCACTCCCTTCGCTTCCGTTACGACTCCCTATTGAATAGGCCTTAAATGTTCCTTCCGTTGGATAGCTTCCCCCTTTCTCGCAACTGCTTTGACTTTCCGTTACAATTCGAGATAGATCCGTTGGTGAGACTCCTGAGGGCCCTGGTCGTCGAGGTCGACCAGGCCCTGTCTTTACTGGCTCCCTGAGATACTCAGGTCCCCGCCAGGGTCCTGAAATGTTCAGGGTCCTGGGCCAGGTGGGGCTTCTGGAGGGTCTTGCATGCTCGAGGTTCTGCGCCATCTGGACCCTCGAAATACTCTAGATCCTGCCCAGGGCCCCGCGATGCCCAGGGTCCTGAGCAAGGTACTGCTGCTGACAGGGCCCAAACTGGGCCGGAAAATTTGGGCCTAACATTTGCCCCCAAAATTTCTGCTCAGGACATCTCGAAGTCTGAGCAGGAATTTTCATTCTCAGATTGATTTGCGTGACTCCCCCATACTTCAACTTTGGATGTACTTCGGCTGCTTCGATTTTGCTCGTACTTGATACTTGGTGGATTGGCGGACTTTGCTGATTCAAATGTTGATGAAGGCGATTCTTGTTCAAGCTCTGATGGTAGATCTCATGTTGCGGTTGCGGCGCTGTTGACGAGGGAGCTGTAGAAGCCGAGGTTGTTGAGGATAACATGCTTCAGGAAGCTGCTGCGAAATAGCTCACTCTTGCTCAAGATACCTCTGGGTCCTTAGAGACGACTTCATCATAGATTTCGATTTTGTTATACTTCTCGACTTGAACTTGGAGGAGGAGAACATGATGGCGAGGTTGTTTTCTGCCCCCTTTTCCCGAGCGTGTTGAATTTCTTGCTGGATTCTGACGAGAGACGGTGTGGCTCCTTTTGGTGATTCTGTTGCTGGATCCTTTAGGGATGCTGGACTGGTGATCCCGTTGAGGAGGAGAGTGAACCTGCTGAGGAAGGAAACGCTGTTGCTGTGGAGATGATGGCGTTGGCGCCGTTGCTGAGGAGGTTCCTACTTTGGATGCCTCGGCTGAGGTGCCTGAGAAACAAGAATAGCTTCCTGCGATGTAGTAATTAATCAGTTTAGTTTAAGACTTAAGTTCAGAACTGTTATTTTGGGGTAGCGTGCCTGTCATGGACGCTTGTACTTAAACATTATCTTTTGCTTGACATATGCGCTCAGGGTCCTTTGCTGCAAGGGACCTTGAGCAAGACGATGGAAAGTCATGGTGGCCAGCCATGCTTTAATTACGTTCGTTTGTAGCGCGCGCGTTCGTTTTGTATGCATGCTTTTAGAGTCGACTTAGTGTCGGCCTGGAGTCTTAATGTCCAAGTGGGGTCATGTTTATCCCCGATGCCGAGCTTTGTCTGGTGACTTGGTGGCCCTGGAATCTGAGATGTCCGGAACGGGGTACTCGTTCGTCCCCTGTCGCCACGCGCACGAAGTCCTCTCCAAGGAGGATAAATGTCTGGCCAACCAGGTTTCACTTTCACCCTCATTTCTTCAAAAGGAAAGGATTTTCGAAAAACAGCAAAGGACTTTTAGGGCTCCTAAAAATGCATTTTTAAAGAAAGATTTTTGAAAGAAGAAATACGAGTGAGAGGATCCTGGGTGACGAAGCTGGGAGCCATGGAGTCCCTTGTGACCCCAGGGGTCGATACCTTATGAAGGAGTGAAGCTTCAGAAGCTCTCTGAGATGACTCAAACATTACTTGTATTTTTTATTTTTAAAAATGATCTTTAAACAAGAATTTTTTAGAAGGATAAAAGGTTTTAAACAAATCATAAATGCAAACTGTAGAAATACTTTAAAAATGATTCGGAGCGGGTTAAAGAATTTTCACGGAAAAATAACCAATAAAACCTGCTGAGGGTACCTCAGAATGATGAAGGCGTGCCAGGATCCTGAGAGTACATCAGAAGCCTCAGGTCTCAGGATCCTGAGGGCATCTCAGCAGCGAAGCGCAAAATAACTTTTAAAACGATTGAAAGGGTAATTTAAAAGGTTTTAAAGGAAGAGCTAAAGAAAAATTTGCAACCTAGGAAAAGAGTGAAAAAGTTTTAAAGCGGAAAAATAAAATAAAACACGGATTAAAGCACCGTTCGGAGGTACAACGCCAAGCTGGCGAGTAGTAGTCTCGTTGTGTGCCCTTGCCCCCTGCATGGTTTCCGCATTTATGAATGTGGAGGCCATGCAAAACGGCTAAAAGAGTGCTGGGAGGGGCCTGACGGGATCCTGTCAGGGTCCTAAGAGGGACCTGGCAGGAACCAGGATCCTGACAGGAACCTGAGCCTTACTGGAAGGAGGATCTGCCGTACGGCTCTGTTTAGATGTACCTGTCAAAAAAAGAGGAGTTAGATCCAAACAGGTTATTAGACAAAAGATAACCTGAGTGTGGTTGGTAGCTCTCGAGTCTGAGCGAAGGGTTGACAATGTGGGATCCTCGATTTGGAGAAGTCACCAGAGTAGGATTTGCTGTTCCAAGATCTATCCCGGTGACCAACTCCTGGCGATGCTCCTACTGGATCCTGGACCTCCAGATCTGGCTCCTGCGGAGGCTCCTACTGGATCCTGGGCCTCCAGATCTGGCTCGTGCGGAGGCTTCTGAGGGCACCTTAACAGAGCGTCCTGCTGAAACCGCCCCCTGCATGCTGGTGGAACCCTGACCGACGCTTGGCACCATGCTTGGTTAACGACGAGGACGATGTTTGGCTACAAAAGATGATCGCTATTCCCCACAGACGGCGCCAAATGTTTTGGCAAAAAATTTACCAAAGTTTAATTTATTGTGTTGGGGTTAAAGCGACCTTATCGTATGCCAAACTAAGAATTGTAAACGAAAACTTAAGGAAAAGAAATGACGAGAACGAAATGAGACACGAAGGTTTTTTTCGTTACGCTGAAACCCGATGTGGGAAACGATCATGGGGAAGCTCTTGTCCCACCAACTATCCACTATTCAAAGAAGGATTACAAGATTTAGGGTGCTAAGGCACGTTATTTGGTACAATATTTGCTGAATAATGCTAAGAGTTGCTGGAAAATGTGTTTAGAGTGTTTAGAATGCTATGAAATAATTGTTGGAGGTTGAATGTGGTGGTGTTGTTGCTGAATGCAGAATGATGTTGAATGCCTTGTCTTGAACCCTAGCTTCCCTTTTATACTGATAATTTCCCCTGACTTTGCTCCTATTTCCACTCCCTTCGCTTCCGTTACGATTCCCTATTGAATAGGCCTTAAATGTTCCTTCCGTTGGATAGCTTCCCCCTTTCTCGCAACTGCTTTGACTTTCCGTTACAATTCGAGATAGATCCGTTGGTGAGACTCACGAGGGCCCCTGGTCCCAGGTCGGCCAGAGGCCTGTCTTTGCCTGGCTCCCTGAGATACTCCGGGTCCTGCCCAGGGTCCTGAAATGTTCAGGGTCCTGGGCCAGGTGGGGCTTCTGGAGGGTCTTGCATGCTCAAGGTTCTGCGCCATCTGGACCCTCGAAATACTCTAGATCCTGCCCAGGGCCCCGCGATGCCCAGGGTCCTGAGCAAGGTACTGCTGCTGACAGGGCCCAAACTGGGCCGGAAAATTTGGGCCTAACATGGGGTATTATTGTGAGTGAAGTGATTAAAATAAGTATTGTTATAGGGTGAGGTGGTGCATTGTTGTGGGTTGAAGTGATTAAAATAAGTATAAAACATTGCCAAAAATAGACAATGGGACATTATTGTGAATAGACGAAAATGGACAATGAGACACTTATAATGAATGGGAGGGACTATGTAATAATTATAATATAAAATGAATTGTTTTTTTAAAGAACGTTTAGATAAACTATTTTGACTCGTGTTTAGTGTTTTGATATAATAAATTTAGAACATCATACGGAGTATTAGTATACTAGTCTAGATCCCGCGTAAATGCGCAGTATATATAGACATTTTAATTTTTACTGTATTACTTATAGATTTTATATTTTTATCTCATGAATTTTTATAAGAAAAAAAAAATTAATAAAATTAATCAAAAGAATTGAGTAATTCCATGAAGTGTGTTTTTTAAGAAAATATTTTAACTACTTCAAATTATTTTAATAAATTCATTTTTCATCACGAAGTTAATAATAGGAGTAACAGTTTATGTATAGATTATATTTTTATACCAATTTTGTTTCATTTTTCTTAAAAGATAATATTTTTAAGTTTAATGATAAGATTATTTTTAAATGAAAAATTGGTTTAATAAATGAAAATCTTATTTTCATATATAAGTTTGAGCACTCTGGAGAGAAAACTTTAGAAAAGCTTTTTTTTTTCTCTTAGTATATAGGGGGATGAGCTCAAAAATCTTAAATTCAATATTAAGTTATATGTTGAATGTTAAAACCATGTTATAAGTACTATATAAGATGAAAATAAAAAGATACGGAGTAGAAAATATAGAGGTTGACACTTTTCATTTATTTATTAAACGATTAATTTTAATTAAATTCGTTGAGTTTAGAGTCAAAGCATTATTTAAATAAATTACTTACGAATTTTTTTTATAAGTTTTTCTAGTTCTCGAAACTTTAATTAGCTCGTTTTTTTAAGGATTTATAACACTTATAATTTATTAATTAAAATAATTTTCATTAACAGATTTATTTTGAAAACAAATAAGATTTTGATTTATATAGGGTCTCAAGTGTCAAATTAAAAAAAAAAAAAAAATATGAATAACATAACCACATATATGGTATAACTTTATTTATTATTATTTATTTCCTTATTGAAATTGAGAGATTCTAATTCTAACATCATAAATCTAGTTGTTTCCTTATTTAAGCATAGGTGGTTTGGAGTGAAAATTTGTAGATAGACTTATTCTTTTAGTACTAGGGGGATTACTTATCCAACAAAATTCAGTCCATTTGATCAGAGCCACTCATGTTTTATGCTCCAATAGCCAACGCATGTACTCCCTATATTATTAGGACCTTTAACAATGTTTATCCATTCAACATGCTTATTGATTCATTAATAAAGACGGTCAAACGGATTTCACCAAAAATAACCTTTTATTGATTAATTCATAAAGTTTCATACTAAGAATTGATAAATAAAGTTATTTAGGGGGCTTACCATCGATCAATTGTCAATAGAAGCCCCAGATTTAATTGAGGGACGTTAGGGTTTTTTTAAAGAGAGATTTTTAGAAAGAGGGTAACCTTCTAATTGAAGTAGCCAAGTAAGGTATAAGTTCCCCAGTCAACAAAACAGATTTGAATAATACCAAATGGTGCTAATAAGGACAAAACTTTTGATATTTTATAAACAGCATATCTCGTGATTTGGTATATATATGCTCGGTTTTTTAAGGTTTATCCGCCTTAAAGAAGAATTAGACCCACTTTGATTAATACTTAATAGTCATAGGTGACGTGTAATAAGCCACTCCCTCCGGCCTGGTCATTTATTTATCTTTCACATTTTGGGATGTCTCAATTATTTGTTTACCTTTCTACAATTAAAATGTTTTTTTTATATAACTACAAGAAAAATAGTCAATAGCGACGGATGCAAATTCCATTGCAAACAAAACCTTGTGACGGAAAATTTTAATTTGTGACGGAAATTTGATTTTTGCGACCGAATTTTTTTATTTTGCTACGGAAATTCTGTTGCAAGATTTTCCGACGGAAATTCCGTTGCAAGTTTTTTTGGGATTTCGCGGGTTTTTTTCACATGCCAGGAAAAATGTTGCGTTGGAAAAGTTGAATTTGTGACGGAAATTCCGTCGGAAACTGAAAAAACTTTGTGTTAGAATTAAATGTTGTGATTTAAGAATTTAATTATGATCTTAAAGTTATCTTTATCATTTAAATTTTAAAATGTTATTTAATACAATTTATTTTGAGGAGTTACAAAACATAATATTTATAGTGGTTATTATTCAATTAAAAACATATATTTATTTATTACATTATATTATTCTTATAAGTTACATAATATTTTTATGGGCAATAACTTTTTGATACTCATTTAAGGATAATAAATGGTTATTATAGTGGGAGCTAATGGTATAATGGAAAAAAGAACGTTAGTGTGAAGTGAGTGTGTGTTAATTATCTTTGACCAAAAAGATTACTCCGAAGCAATACTCCGTATATATATCTACATAGACAAGTCCTTCAAGTGGGGTTTTTTGATGTGGTTTTTGTGTGTATGAAAAAAACAATATTATAATACATTTATACTCCGTATCATATAAGTTACTTCTACGAGTTCGGTCAAAATAATAAAAGTTGTAATCGATAATAGCTAATTGTTATTTCTAATTAATTTTATAAACTTGTGTATTGCTAAGTAAGTTTTATAACAATAATATTATTGAGCATCGGGTGGTCGTCGGTTCGGAGATTCCTCTCGCTGCATCCGAAGGAGTCTAACGGGTTGTCGTATCTTGGGGGAGGAACGCACTTATTTGGTAACCAGTGCAGTGGAGGCGTTATCTCTCTTAGGAAAGTAACGGATTGGGCCGGATTGGGCCGAGGCTTTGCCTCGGTGTGTACTTTGTTATCAGTGGACTTTTATAACCTAGGGTGCTGTAACTGTATAAATACCTCTTACCATTCTAATACAAACATAAGTGATTATTTTGCCCTACACTAAACTTCTTGATATGGTATCGAGCCTCCAAAAATAAGTTTTTTTTTTCAAAACCCTAATTCCTGCCTTTCATGGCTGGTGATGAAAGTCGAGCCAAGCTCGACGCAACTTCTCCGTACTACATCGGTCCCCAAGACAAGCCAGGGGACATCCTTACTGATGTTCGCTTGCGCTTGGATAATTATGATGAATGGTCTCACTCTATTCGTCATGCTCTTCGTGCTCGTCGCAAGTACGGATTTGTCGACGGTACGTATAATGAACCAGAGAAACCGTGTACCGAGGATGATTGGGAGACGCTGCACAGTATGCTCGTATCGTGGTTGAATTTGACGATTAGTGCCGAGGTTCGTGCCCTTCTTCCTCGGTTTGACAACGCCAAACAGCTTTGGGATGAACTTGCGGAGCGGTTTAGTAAAGTTGATGACTCACGGGTGCATCAACTCCGTGCCCGCCTTTATACCTGCCGTCAATTGGATTCGATGTCAGTTGCGGAGTATTACTCTAAATTGTGTCAAATATGGGAGGACCTAGATCGGCGGGAGCCGATAATTACATGTGAGTGCACTAAGTGTACATGTAATGTTGGGAAAAAGCATATTGCACGTCGTGAGAAGTCTCGCTTACATCAATTCCTTCTTGGTTTGCTTCCGCTGCGGTTTCGCACAGTTCGATCCGCGATTTTGCGACAAAAGCCCCTGCCATCCGTGGCCTCTGCTTTTCAGATGGTTTCTGAGGAAGACCAAATCCTCGGTAAAGATGAAGCTCCCTCCTCGTCTGCCCCGGAGTTGGGTAGTTTTGCGGTCTGTTGCGCCTCGTCTTCTTCCTCGCCCTTCCTGGTCTCTCTCGCTCAACGAGCGTCAAAAGCGGTGTGTACTCACTTTGTGTCGCAAGAGGTCATGATCGGAGCATGTGTTTTGAGTTATTGGATGAAATACCGGATTGGTGGTACGAATTAAAGGGTGTGTCTAAACCAGGGAAAGGCGGTGTATCTCGAGGGGGGGTCGTGCTGGGCAGGGCCGTGGTGGTGGCAGGGGAACGCACCAGACCCGCCCTGATCAGACTGAAAATGGCGCCTACAATGTTGCTGTCACTTCTACAGCGAACTCTGTGCAAGGACCTGTGTCTTCTGTGCCTTCCGCTGTGACCGTCTACGGTACGCCTAGCCACGATTACTCGGGTAAGTGGCTTCTCGATACGGGGTGCTCTCATCATGTTACGGGAGATTTCTCCGTTCTGTCTAATGTACGCGATGTTCCTAGTCGTACTGTCGGTCTTCCTGACGGGACTCGTGTTACTGCCTCGCGAGTAGGCCGTGTGATACTTACTCCGACTATCACTCTTGACCCTGTTCTCTTTGTTCCTGAATTACATTGTAATTTGATTTCTGCGTCGCAATTAAGTGATGCGATAAATTGTGACCTTATTACTAATTCAACTTCGTGTGTTATTCAGGACCGTCGTACGAGAGCAGTGATTGGGACGGGTGATCGTTGTGACGGACTATACTACCTACGCGAGGGCCAGTCTATGCGTGTTCACAGCGTCAGTCTTGCTTCCGCCCTGTCGTTATGGCATAGTCGACTCGGTCATCCTTCTGAGCGTGTTGTTAAATTGCTTCCATTTCTTAGTAATAATAAAGGTGCGTTGACAAAACCGTGTGAGGTTTGTCATCGTGCGAAACATGTACGCAACAGTTTCCCAATAAGTGATAATAATAGTAAGTGTGTGTTTGAACATATTCACTGTGATTTATGGGGTCCCTACGATACTCCGTCTTATTCAGGTGCTCATTATTTTCTTTCGATTGTGGACGACTGTTCGCGTAGTGTATGGCTTTATTTACTTGCCACGAAAACAGCCGTATACGAGAAATTCATGCACTTCCTTGCGATGATTAAACGTCAATTTTCTGCCACCGTTAAAATTGTTCGTAGTGATAATGGCACCGAGTTTAATTGTCTTCGCCCCTATTTTCGTGAGCAAGGTATAATATTTCAGACGTCTTGTGTGGGGACACCGCAACAGAATGCTCGTGTCGAACGGAAACATCAACACATCCTAAATGTTGCCCGGGCACTACGCTTCCAGGCCGGTCTACCCATTCGGTTTTGGGGCGAGTGTGCCCTTGCGGCCGCGTATCTTATTAATCGCACACCCTCGGTTCTTTTAGGTGGCATTACTCCGTACGAAGTGCTATATAAATCCCCTCCACCGTATGATCGACTCCGTGTTTTTGGTTGTTTATGCTACGCTCATGATCAACGCTCTAAACGCGACAAGTTTGCAAGTCGAAGTCGCAAGTGTGCGTTTGTTGGTTATCCGTCTACACAAAAAGGGTGGTATCTATTTGACATTGATACGGAAGAATTTTTTGTTTCCCGCGACGTTCAGTTTTACGAGGAGTGTTTTCCTTTCCTTGACACGCCCATTACGCCACCTGCACCTCCTATTTTGACGTCCTCTGCTCTGTCTCCCACGATGGATGACAGCGAGACTGGACCTGTGTTACCTACTGCCCACGAACCTCCTGCTGCTGCCGCCCCGGAATCTGCTGTTGTCTCCTCCTCCGGATCTGCTGTACCAGAGGTACCACCTGCGATAGAGGCAGCTTCTGCTGCTGGGGATGCTGCTACGGTTCCCTCTACAGCTTCCACTGAGTGTGAGCTTGGTCGTGGCCATCGCATTAAGATCCCAAACTCGCGTCTTCAAGGCTATGTTGTTGATGATTTGCGTGGTAGTCCTCCGTCCAACGTCACTCATGTCCATGTTTCACCGTCTCTCACAGGTACGACTTACCCTCTAGTTCATTATATTGCATATGATAAATTTTCTGTCGATCATCGTGCGTTCTTGGCAGCCATTACCACCACTTCTGAACCTCGGTCCTATGCCGAGGCTGTGCAACATGAGGGTTGGCGTCAGGCTATGGAGGCGGAGATGTCCGCTTTGCTTGAAAACGGGACTTGGTCACTTGTGCCTTTGCCTCCGGGAAAGAAAGCACTCGGGAGTAAATGGTTGTATAAAATTAAATATAAATCCGACTCCACTGTTGAACGACTTAAGGCTCGCTTGGTTGTGTTTGGGAACCATCAGACAGAGGGTATTGACTACGACGAAACTTTTGCCCCTGTCGCCAAAATGACTACGGTCCGAACTTTTCTCGCTGTCGCCGCGGCTAAAAAATGGCTTCTGCATCAAATGGATGTACACAATGCATTCTTACACGGTGATCTTGAAGAGGAAGTCTACATGCGGCCTCCGCCCGGTTTTCAACCTCCTGTCCCCGGACTCGTCTGCAAGTTACGTAAATCTTTGTACGGTCTTAAACAGGCACCACGGTGCTGGTTTGTCAAACTTGCGGTCTCCTTGAAATCTTATGGTTTTACACAAAGTCAATCCGATTACTCCCTATTTACCTATGTCAAGGGTATGGTTCGCCTTAATGTGCTCGTCTACGTTGATGATCTGATTATTTCAGGAAATGATGGGACTGCTATCTCCCTCTTTAAAGAATATTTGCACTCCTGTTTTCGAATGAAAGACCTTGGGATTCTAAAGTATTTTTTGGGCATTGAGGTGGCTCGTAATCCGGAAGGCATATTTTTGTGTCAACGTAAGTATACCCTCGACATCCTCTCGGAGATTGGATACTTAGGCTGCAAGCCGTGTGCCACTCCGCTCGAGCAGAATCATCGACTTGGGCATTCTGAGAGTCCGCTACTTCCTGACCCAGAGAAGTATCGTCGTTTAGTCGGGAGGTTAGTGTATCTTGTCGTTACTCGTCCCGATCTCACCTACACAGTGCATATCCTGTCCCAGTTCATGCAGTCACCTCGTGCCTGTCACTGGGATGCTGCTCTACGTGTTGTTAAATATTTGAAAGGCACCCCTGGTCAGGGAATTTTTCTGCGTTCGGATGCCTCTCTCCAATTAAACGGATGGTGTGACTCCGACTGGGCAGCCTGCCCCGTCACGCGACGCTCGCTTACCGGTTGGATTGTGTTCCTTGGCACTTCTCCTGTATCCTGGAAAACGAAGAAACAGCAGACTGTCTCACGCTCTTCTGCCGAAGCTGAGTACCGTGCGCTTGCCGCCATCACCTGCGAGGTCAAATGGCTCGTTGGTCTTCTCAAATGCCTCGGGGTCGACACTGCGGCTCCTGTCCCTATCTCCTGCGATAGTCAGTCTGCCTTACACATTGCGCAGAACCCTGTTTTTCGTGAACGAACGAAACACATTGAAGTCGACTGTCACTTCGTGCGCGATGCCATTACTGCTGGCCTCATCGCACCGTCTTACGTCCATACGAAGGCACAGCTTGCGGATGTTTTCACGAAGGCACTTGGCCTTCCACAGTTTATTAGTTTAATTGGCAAGATGGGCGTTTGTGATTTATACGCTCCATCTTGAGGGGGGGTAACGGATTGGGCCGGATTGGGCCGAGGCTTTGCCTCGGTGTGTACTTTGTTATCAGTGGACTTTTATAACCTAGGGTGCTGTAACTGTATAAATACCTCTTACCATTCTAATACAAACATAAGTGATTATTTTGCCCTACACTAAACTTCTTGATAGAAAGCGCCTAGCGTGCTTCAACCCAGGCTATATACTTTCTTTACTCTTTCTTTTATTTTATATCGTTTATTTTATATTTACGTTGTAATTTATTAATAGCTTATTTGCGATATAGTTGTATTCATATATTGTGAGTAATCATTTTATTTTAATATTGGTGTTTTATTTTATATATTTCCCACATTATTTTCTAACAATCTAAGAGAGATAAAATTTGAGAAATATATATTCATATACTTGTTGAGTGTTTGTGTGTTTTAAATATTTGCTTGATTAGTATATAAGTGAGTTTATAATTTATACTGGTCCTTGTTTCGTTATTTGTTTGTTTTAGTTTGTTCAATATGGACCTTGTTAATGTGGGGGTTATTTCAGACCAACAAATTTGCATGACCTATGATTCTAACGTTTGGTGGATAGATTCGGGTGCTAATGTTCATGTGTGTGCCAATAAAAGTTTGTTTAGTTCCTATGAGAATTTGGTGTCAAAAACAGTTAGTATGGGTAATGGAACTCCCGCCCCCGTTTTAGGAGTTGGTATGATTAAGTTGGAATTATCATCTGGAAAATGTTTGTCTTTAGAGTCCGTATATCATGTTCCTGATATAAGGAAAAATCTTGTTAGTACTTCTTTGTTGGTGCAACGTGGTTTTAAAGTTATGTTTGAGTCTAATAAAGTTGTTATTACGAGATTTGGTACTTTTATATGTAAAGGTTATTTATGTGATGGTTTGTTTAAGCTTAATATTGTGTCGCGAGCTGTTAACCATGATGAAGCTAATATGTCATTGTTTGTCTCTAATGTTGAATGCTCTAATACTTGGCATGGTAGACTTGGTCATGTTAATTTACAAACAATTAAACGTATGATGCGTTTAAATCTTATTCCTTCTTCTAGTGTTGATTTGAAAGAACGGTGTCAAATATGTGTGCAAGCTAAACAACCTAGAAAATCGTTCAAACCTGTTGGTGAAAAAGATACTAAGTTATTGGAGCTTATTCATAGTGATATTTGTGATAGTAACGGTGTTTTGACTCGTGGTGGTAAAAGATATTTTATTACTTTTATCGATGATTATTCAAAGTATTGCTATGTTTATTTGATTAATGCTAAGAGTGAACAATTTGACAGGTTTAAAGTTTATAAAGCTGAGGTTGAAAATCAGTTGGAGAGGAAGATAAAAATTCTTCGCTCCGATAGGGGTGGTGAATATGCTCCACACGAGATGATCGATTATTTTGAGAAACATGGAATAATACATCAGCGTACTCCTGCGTATGCGCCCCAATCTAATGGTGTTGCAGAAAGAAAAAACAGGACTTTGTTGGATATGGTTAATGCGATGTTAATAAGTTCAGGTTTACCTAATAATATGTGGGGTGAAGCTTTATTATCCGCTTGTCATGTTTTAAATAGAGTTCCGTATAAATTTTTTGATAAAACACCTTATGAGCTTTTTAAAAGTAAAAAACCTAATTTACAATATCTTAAAGTGTGGGGGTGTTTGGCTAAAGTACATGTTCCTATTTCAAAAGAAAGAAAAATTGGTTCTAAAACTGTTGATTGCGTTTTTGTTGGTTATTCTCAAAATAGTACAACTTATAGATGTTTTGTTTTTAATTCTTCCGTACCACAAATTTCTAATAATACCATTATTGAGTCTCGTGATGTTGTTTTCTTTGAAAATATTTTTCCTATGAAAAATAAAATTTCTAAACCAGTTTCTGATTCTTCTTTAACTTCGGTCGAGGTTGGTTCGTCTTCTTCTAATCTTTCTTCTTTAAAAACTTCGAATAATAATCATGAGCCTAATTGCGATGAACCTAGAAGGAGCAAAAGGGCAAGGATTGAGAAAAACTTTGGTCCGGACTTTTATACTTTTTTAATTGAGGATGATCCAAAAACATTTAAAGAGGCCATGATGTCCGTTGATGTTCTTTTTTGGAGACAACACTACTACAAAAATAGCTTTTAAAAACGGGTCTAAACCGTTTTAAATAAAAATAAGCTCCGTTTTATAGTCGACCGTTGCAAATAATAGAAACAACGCAAAAAAAAAAGGGAAAAACCGTTTTTAATATCAAAAATAACGGTTTTTAAAAAACCGTTATTTTTTACTATAAATAACGGTTTTCCCTAGAAACCGTTATTTTTGGTGGGTATTGTAAACACTTTTTTCCCAAAGAGCGTTATTTTTGGGTGAGTAATAGAAAGCAGTTACAAGCAATACTGTTAGAAATGATTGTATGTGTTGGTATTCAATGTTTTAGTTGACTTTTCATTGCCACTTGCCAGCTGTTATGAACCTACTTTTCAATATCAAATTTCATCACTCAACCCTTCAATTCAAGAACATACATATGTATATTTATATATACATCAATATTCATTTACATTTCAATAATTAATAATTAATTCTCCCTATGCATATAAAGAAAAAATTTGAATATTTACATTGCATTGTTTGCTTAGAAATCTAAAAAGATATCCTACACAAAAATAAATAAATAAGTAAAAATATCGCGTAAGATATATACTTCGTAGCATTTTACAACACATCGTTTACTCTATGTTATATAAGTAGCATTGCCTCCCACAAGTTATCTTGTCGATTGGTTGATCACATTGAATGGACACTCATAGTCCTGCTATAATACTAGAAAAACAAAAATATCGAAAACATTAAACCAATGAGTATTCTATTTAATGCATCCGTTAAGCAAAACTGTCAAATAACGTACTAACCTTTGATGGAATTTCGAGAAGAATCCGTCAAATAAACTTCAACATGAACCGACAAATCTAAGCACACTTGAAGTTGTATCCGAGTGGTGGGAGTACTATTAAATAAAAATTTCCACGTTATATTACATCCACATAAATATATAATTACCTACAATTAAGAAGACTCGTATTTACATACCTGTCGTTAACGTGACACAAGCGGGATGTGGTGTTCTTTTCCATCTCTTTTTGGAGTACATTTGAATCCTGTCAAAAGCATTAAGTAACAAATTTATACAAATTTAGAACATACCAGATGACGACAATGTAACACCCCGTGTTAATTTAAATCAATAATTAGACATCGAATACTAAATTCAAATTGAAAATCTAATCTTAACTTTTAGCTCTCTCTTTTTCTTACACAAGCCACCCTATTCTTCGTTATACATCTACTTTAAATCATCTTTTTGTTATTTACTTTTAATATCATTTAACAAACCAATTTCCTTGTTTGATTTAATGCAACCCGTATACATAATTGAAGCCTACCTTTCGAGGCCCGAAAAGTGGTCATACGGACTCGGAATTTAACGAAACAAAAGCCTAAACCACCTAATTTTTCGAGACGGATTTAATGGTACAGTTTTCATAACTATTAGACAAACCAAACTAAATCCATTTTTCTGTTTTCTTTCAAAGGTCTAAATTCATTCCACTAAACCTAATTTATTTAATCTAAAAGTATACTAACTTATTCCATCATATTATAAGTGAAGAAAACACCTTTGTTTTAGCCCTACACCAGCCAAAAATGCACACCCATGTTCTCATTATTTTCTTCCTTTCTTTTCTTTCTAAATGATCAACTAATTAAAGTAATGATAATTAAATCCTACTTTCTAAAAGAAAACAAAACCTAATCTAAGTTATTACCAAATTGTTCTATTATAATGATGAATGCAAAGACAACCTATACCTCCTACAAAACCAACGTATTATACACCTACATTACACATTACTTTTCTTTCTTTTTCCCACATGATCAAGTTATTCCCATCATTATCATAAAACATTATAATTAAGCATTTACTTTCTAAATAAAATAAACATAACCTAACTTATTAGCCTAACGCATTACCATCTTGCTCCATTATAAATATAGGTGCAAAACACAACCATTTTGTCACCAAAACAACCAAGCTACTCTTACTTCTTTCTCTCTTTTGTTTTCTTTCATTTTTTTTACTAAAACTCCTAAATTAAAACACTAATATTACTCTAATAAGTCCTAGTATTACTTAGCTAATTAGTGGGTTGTGAAGCTTATCATTTAAGGGTTTTATTTGAAGGTGAAGACGGGTATTTGGGTGAAGCTTTGGATCTTGATAATATTTTTGACCCCGATAATCAATAACTTACCAAATAAGGTGACTAGTTATATCTCATAGTATTCTCTTAGTAAATTAATTTCGTTTTTATTATAATTTTATGATTATGATTTTTATGTTAAAATATGTTAAACATCATTTATGTGTGCTTGTATGATTTATGTAGTATAATAAATGATAATAGTTAAGTAAATAGTTTACTAGTAATATTATAGTAAAATATTCATATGTTTAGTAAATTATTTTTGAGCATTTTTAATTATGTTTCATTTGATTTCTATGATTATTTATGTTTTAGTTAAGTAGTAGTTTCATATAAAAATTATGTGAAATATTAACTTTGAGTTTAAAGTGATTAAAAATCGAAAACAAAATATATACATACACATACATGCCTCACGACATTTCCTTTATTTTTACCTAAATTTTCACTTTTAATTTTTGTAAATTATATGTTATGGATGTTATCATATAAAAAGAATTAATTTAGAAAAATAAATTATAAATTATTAAATATGCTTTTGTGTGCTTAATTTTATTGTATGTAAAGTATGATGTTCATGTGTTGTTCTTCATATTCATATGATCTTCATGTTGTTGTTTATCATTATTGCTCATTTTGATTTTTGCTTTACTTTATGTTTGTTTATTATTTATTGTTTTATTTACTAATAAGTAACTATAATACTATACATATAACTTAAAACATTATAAATCATTAAGATTAAAAAGTTAGAAATTTAAAGTGTTGAAAAATACTAATCAAAAATGTAAATGAAATTTTTAGTAAATTTCATTTTAGTTTAAATCGTTTTAGTATAATTAGAATAATTAAAATATAAAGACTTTAAGTTAAAAACCGATAAAATCGAAAAAATGAAAATTTAGAACTTGTTACTACATACCCACGGCATTTCCACTAATTTGAGTCAAAAATTATTTTTATCACTTTTTAGTTTATTGTTAAAATAATTTAATTATTAGTTAATAAGTTAGAATTAAGAAATTAAAAGAAATAAATCAATTTTGATATTAAATGGAACCACACGGCATTTATATTTTAAATTGACTAAATTTGATCAAAATGAAATTATCACTAAGTCACTAAAGTTTAATAGTTATTAGAATTGAAATTTTGTATAAATCGTTTTAATTATAAATGAAATATATTAAACCGATTAAAAAGTATAACCATTATAAAAATGAATTAAATCGTGTGCTACTACCTTTGCAAATATTGGGCTACTGAACTTGGACATACGGACTAAAATGAACCAACCACGACACTACTATTTTAAAATGAAAATCGCTAAATTTAGTAAATAGATGACTAAATTTAACTAAGTTTCAATTTTAAAATAAATACTATTATCACTAAATACAAAACGAACTTAACGACTTTAAAACTAGAAGTTTATACTTAGTAAATAAAAAATGGTTTAGTTTTATACCTAAAATATCTTAAGTATAAAAATACGTATAAAATACGATGAAAAGTAAATGGTGAAAAATGAATAGTGAAAATTTTACTAAGTATAGAAAAATTTAAAATGAATAAGTAAATGACTTAAAGTGTTTTGAAAAACACTTAAATAAAATTGGACATATTAATAAATATTTCAATATAGAAATTTAAAAATATTACTCCCTCTGTTCAGAAATATAAGTCGTTCTCACTTTTCGAGGCGACAACTTCTCTCTTCGATATCTCCTAAAATATAAAAGATAACATAATGAAATTGGTACTCATATGAAAGCATTTTTCGTGAAGAATTTAATGGTATAGTTTTTATAATTTTTCGACAAGTAACTTTTTGTAAAAACAAAAAATAAAGGCTTACTTTGAAAAACGAAAACGACTTATATTTCTAAACAGAGGGAGTAATAATTAACCACACTTCAAATAATAAACGAATGTGTTATGTGACCATATGAAACCTACAATTCAAATAAAACGTTTGACGATGAAACTAGGAGAGTCTAGTAACATGTGATATATAAATATCAAAGAAATAATGAATATTGAGTAAGTTAAATAACAGGTCAAGCTTGGGCCTCAGATATGAAAACGTCAATCGTGAGTGAAGTGGGGTTAAGATAGTCTTGTAGCGGATACCACTATCTCGGCCTTCTGGCGTTGGCTATGTCGAATAGTGTGGTTTTGCCGGCAGCTTTATTGCTTAGCATGCTGCCCATGCCTTACGCCTTAAGTCGTATTGCCTAAGCCGTACAAGATAATGAAAAATTCAACTCTTAGTGGGTCAGGCTTTAGGAAATAGTCGTTTTATCCAGAGTTAAGGTGCTCTATGATTAGCATAGCCTATTCTTAAAGTGGATATTAGTGTATGCATACTAGACTAGGGTTAATTCCCCTATTTCGCTAAAGTTACCAGGGCATCCGTGCCGATTTGGGCGATTATAGCGGTGGTCTCCTTGCCGTGTTTCGTTCTTAGTGGGCGCGACACTTGCATTCGTTCTTATCCTGCGTAAAGATCACTTGACGAGATTGTATCTGAAGTTCTAATCATTTCGAACACTAAACGATGAGATGCAAGTACTATAGTATTCGGCGTGGTTTACGAGTCGAGTAAGTCGCTGCACTATGGTAGTGAGATGCAAACGACTAGAGTACAAAGGCCTACTCAGTGGTCAGGCTCGTGAGCAGTATATGTTGTTTGATTAAATGAAAGTGAGTCAAAACCTTTTTGAAAACTAAAGACCACAACTTTCTGAAGTGAATCGAGTCTGCATGAGGAGTATGTTACAATATGTATGTTTGTATACGACCTGATATCGCTTTGTAATCTTGTTGTTATATTGTGACACTATTGCTATGCTATTATCTGTTAATTACCTTCATAACTGAATATCATGTTTATATGATTTATCGCTTTAAACCACATGCTTATTATGACTTCTATGTCTTTATATGCTATATGTTATAAGCATGTTTACATTTTATCATAATGTTATAGTTATAAAGCGATAATAATAAACCTAAGTAATCGAAACCGAGGGTAAGTATGAGCGTAGCTAGTCACTGTCCGCTCAGCGGGCATCCCCCATCAGTTTATTGTGCAGGATAACCGTGGACTAGGAGCTGGATTTTGGAAGGGGCCACGAGACGTGTTTATGCTTTCCTTGTTATTTCTTTGCGAGAGATATGTAATATATACAATAATACTCTTTTAAATTTCCATACTTAGAGTTGTTTTATTCAACTCTGGAACGATGTTATAACATTTGGGTTTTTATGTATAATTAATGACGTTGGTTTAAGACTTAATTAATTTCCGCCTTAGTAATTAAAGTCGACTAAAAACCAGGTTGTTACAGTTGGTATCAGAGCTGACTCGTGACCGTAACATAAATGGCCTAATGCGATTTATGCTTACCTAACGAGAGACACCTGGGCCGGACATTCATATCGTATGTCAGGCAAGACTACTAGGATCAAATAATGAATTAGATTTTTCTTTATTGAGATCACTTAAATAATAACTTAAAATCGCTTTAAAGTGTGAGGATGGGTAGAAACATTAAGGACCGACCATAGGCTAAGAACTTTTAAATAACGAATTACTGCCCTCAAATAAAATACACTAACTATCGTATGCTTGCTACTTGCTGATGTAACTAACCAAAACTAACACCTATCCTCGGATATAAAATCTAAATAATAATTTTGATTCCCGAAGATTGAAGCATCGAAGGAAGTACCAGACTGCACGGAGTAAAGAATGGCTGCACCTCCAATGACTAACGAGGAAAGGAAAATCCTGGCTGAAGAATCCTTAATCCGTTTGGCTGAAATAGCCACGGAGAATGCGAACCGCGAACATCGACCAAGCGCGTTCGATCGTGTTTCCCGTCATCGGCCACAAGAGTACTCGGGTTCTAGTGACCCTATCGACCTCACGAACTGGCTGGAGGAAATGAAGAAGCTCTTGGACCTGACTAGGACGCCTCCAGAGGATAGAGTCAACATCGCCGCCTATTACCTGAAGGCCGAGGCAAATGATTGGTGGAACGTGGTCAGGACCAATGAACCTGACACTACGTTCACCTGGTACGAATTCACTGAGAAGATCAAGGGGAAATACATCGGGTATGAACTCCGGTGCCAGAAGGAAGAACAATTCTTAAGTCTCAAAATGGGAGACTCGACACTCCAAGAATACACCGAGAAATTCCAACGACTAGCCAAATTCGGGACTACGGTTGCTCCCGACGAGAAGGCTATGACTCAGAGGTATCTGCGTGGTATGTCCAACGGTATGCGTACCTACATGATCACCAACACCTACACTACTGTCGCTGCAGCGTATGAACACGCGTGTAGTGTGTGGGCTTCCATAGAAGCGGAAAAGGCTGAGGAGAGGCAGAAGAAAAAGCCGTTTGTACCATCTGTAGCACAGTCAAGCTTCATTCAGAAGCCGAGCTATCAACGCCCCAATCAACAGAGGCCAAACTTCCAGAGGCCTATGTTTCAAAACAGGTTTCCTGCTGGGAATAATCAGAGAGCAATGGTTGCAGGAAGGACTCCTCAACCAAGGGCATTACCGGGAAATTGCAATATGTGTGGCAAGGCGAAACATGAGGGGAAACAGTGTAATGGTCAACCAATTACCTGTTACCGTTGTAAACAGATAGGGCATAAAGCAAATGTATGCCCCAACAACCAGAATACGGCACCTATTGCGGGTGTACCACAGTCTGTAGTGGTACAAGGTCGAGTTTACGTCCTCACTGAAGCTGAGGCAGAGGAGTCACCTGAGGCTGACGTCATCACTGGTATTTTTCTTATAAACTCTGTGAACGCTGTTGTTTTGTTTGACACTGGGGCATCATTGTCCTTTATATCTTCTAAGTTTGTCTCAAAAGCAAAACTCACAAATTCTGAATCAATCGACGCAAATATTTCTCTACCAAACGGTAAAACTCTCAAATGCTCCAAAATTTTCAAACAAACTCCTATCACAATTCTTAAAACAATCTTTTCTTCCGACCTTATTCTTTTCGACATGCCGGAATTCGACGTCATACTGGGTATTGACTGGTTGACGAAGTACCATGCAATTTTTGAATGTCGAGATCGAAAGATTCGCTTGAAGCATCCTACAGGGACTAGGGTTACTTATCAGAAGACTTCGCCGACTAAGGGGGCAAAAATCATTTCAATGATGCAACTACAACGGTTAGAAAGAAGGGGTCATCAAGTGTACCTTTGCAGCATCAACGAAGTGAAGGAGAGCGTGAACATTGATGATATTCACGTAGTACGGGAATTTCCTGAGGTTTTCCCAGACGACTTACCAGGCTTACCACCTACACGTGACGTTGAATTCTCTATCGACCTTGCGCCAGGCACAGCACCAATCTCAAAAGCACCTTACAGGATGGCACCAGTGGAACTGCAAGAATTGAAGAAGCAGCTGGAAGAAATGATTGAGAAGGGATTCATAAGACCGAGTGTGTCACCTTGGGGAGCACCGGTTCTGTTTGTGAAAAAGAAGGACGGCAGTATGAGACTTTGTATCGACTACAGAGAATTAAACAAAGTGACCATTAAAAACCGCTACCCTTTGCCCAGAATCGACGACCTCTTTGATCAATTAAAAGGCGCGGGAGTGTTTTCAAAGATCGACCTGAGGTCAGGTTACCATCAGATCGCAGTAAAAGAATCAGACATCCAAAAGACTGCTTTCAGAAGCAGATATGGGCATTATGAGTTTAAGGTCATGCCTTTCGGTTTGACAAATGCACCTGCGGTATTCATGGACCAAATGAACAGAACCTTCCACGAATACTTGGACAAATGCGTGGTCGTATTCATTGACGACATTCTAATTTATTCAAAGACCGGAGCTGAACACGAGGAACATCTCCGTATCATTTTGGGAATACTGAGGAAGTATAAGTGGTACGCTAAACTATCCAAGTGCGAGTTCTGGCTCGAGAAAGTAGCATTCCTGGGTCACGTCATCTCAAAGGAAGGAGTGATGGTAGATCCTGCCAAGATCGACGCGGTGAAAGAATGGAAAGCACCCACGAACATAACCGAGATACGCAGCTTCCTAGGATTGGCTGGGTACTACAGGAGATTTGTTCCAGATTTCTCCAAAGTTGCACGACCCATGACGAAGCTGCTACAGAAAGAATCCAAGTTCATATGGAGTGACGAGTGCGAGAATGCATTCCAAGAACTCAAGACAAGGCTTACAACAGCACCTGTCTTAGCTCTCCCTACTGATGGAGACGAGTATGAAGTCTACAGTGACGCCTCCCTGAATGGCCTGGGTTGTGTACTTATGCAACAAGGAAAGGTCATTGCTTATGCATCAAGGCAGTTAAAGGTCCATGAACGAAACTACCCAACTCATGACCTGGAATTAGCCGCTGTGGTGTTTGCTTTGAAAATCTGGCGTCATTACCTCTACGGGGTGAGTATCAAGTTCTACACAGACCACAAGAGCCTGAAATATATCTTCACGCAGAAAGAACTCAACATGAGACAACGCCGGTGGTTAGAACTGATCAAGGACTACAAGATTGAACTACTGTACCACGAGGGTAAGGCGAACGTCGTGGCTGACGCTCTGAGTAGAAAAACAACGCATACCCTCAACAATATTTGGGAAATTCCGGCTAGTATCGTCAGAGACTTCAAAAGGATGAATTTAGAGTTGGTACAGTCTGACGATCTTTGATTTGAGCATATGATTGCGGGCGTAATTATATCACGAGATTAGAGCTCTACAATGGGAAGATGAGGAACTCGTGAAAATCAGAAGGGAAATTCCTTCAGGAACCCAAGAAGGGTTCGAAATAAAGTCTGACGGAAGTTTGAAGTTCAAAGGGAGATGGTGTGTGCCCGACGTACCCGTGTTGAAAAGAAGGATACTTGACGAGGCACATAGTACACGATACTCCATACATCCTGGGTCTGATAAAATGTACCAAGACTTAAAGCTGAAATTTTGGTGGATTCGAATGAAAGCAGAGATTGCTGAATACGTTGCGAAGTGCTTAATCTGCCAAAAGGTGAAGTTTGAACATCAACGACCTGGGGGCCTACTTCAACCTTTAGACATTCCATTGGGGAAATGGGATTCCATTTCCATGGATTTTATAACGGGATTGCCAAGAACTCACCGTGGAAATAACGCAATCTGGGTGATAGTGGACCGCTTAACAAAATCGGCCCATTTCCTACCGATCAAAGACACCTGGAGCCTTGAAGAGCTAGCTAAGTCATATGAGAAGGAGGTGATCCGACTACACGGTGTACCGCTTGACATTATCTCGGACAGGGATCCTAGATTCACCTCCCACTTTTGGGACAAGCTCCAAGCAGCATTGGGAAGCCAACTGAAGATGAGCACTGCTTTTCATCCCGCGACCGATGGTCAAACTGAGCGAACTATCCAAACGGTCGAAGACATGCTCAGGGCATGTGCTCTAGAATTCAACGAGAACTGGGAGAAAAGTTTGCCATTGATTGAATTCTCCTACAACAACAGTTTCCATGCTAGTTTGGGTTGTGCTCCATTCGAGGCACTGTACGGGAGAAAGTGTCGTAGCCCAGTCTGTTGGGACGATGCTAGTGATAACGTGGGAACAGGACCAGAGATTATTCAAGACCAGATCGAGCAAATCAAAATCATCCGTGAGCGTCTACAAGCAGCGCAAGACCGCCAGAAGATGTATGCCAACAAGCATCGCCGACCTATTGAGTTCAAAGTCGGTGATCATGTTTTCTTGAAAGTATCGCCCATGAAGGGAGTCCGACGCTTCGGATTGAAAGGAAAGTTGAGTCCTAAATATGTCGGACCATACGAGATAACCGACAGAATTGGTGAAGTAGCCTATCGCCTAGCGTTACCACCCAATTTGTCGAAGGTTCACAACGTATTTCATGTATCGCAACTGAGGAGATACAGGAGTGACCCAAGTCACATCATTACTCCGGACGTAATCGCGATTGAGCCCAACCTACTCTATTCCGAAAGACCAGTGAAGATTTTGGCACGAGAAACCAAGGTGTTGAGGCGGAAAACAGTCCCCTTAGTGAAGGTACTATGGAAAGGCCAACTGACTGAACAAGCAACTTGGGAGACCGAAGCCTCTATGAAGGAGAAAAACCCCGAACTGTTTACCTCAGGTGAAAATCCTATTCATCATTCAAGTTTCGGGACGAAACTTTTCTAAGGGGGGAGGTTTGTAACACCCCGTGTTAATTTAAATCAATAATTAGACATCGAATACTAAATTCAAATTGAAAATCTAATCTTAACTTTTAGCTCTCTCTTTTTCTTACACAAGCCACCCTATTCTTCGTTATACATCTACTTTAAATCATCTTTTTGTTATTTACTTTTAATATCATTTAACAAACCAATTTCCTTGTTTGATTTAATGCAACCCGTATACATAATTGAAGCCTACCTTTCGAGGCCCGAAAAGTGGTCATACGGACTCGGAATTTAACGAAACAAAAGCCTAAACCACCTAATTTTTCGAGACGGATTTAATGGTACAGTTTTCATAACTATTAGACAAACCAAACTAAATCCATTTTTCTGTTTTCTTTCAAAGGTCTAAATTCATTCCACTAAACCTAATTTATTTAATCTAAAAGTATACTAACTTATTCCATCATATTATAAGTGAAGAAAACACCTTTGCTTTAGCCCTACACCAGCCAAAAATGCACACCCATGTTCTCATTATTTTCTTCCTTTCTTTTCTTTCTAAATGATCAACTAATTAAAGTAATGATAATTAAATCCTACTTTCTAAAAGAAAACAAAACCTAATCTAAGTTATTACCAAATTGTTCTATTATAATGATGAATGCAAAGACAACCTATACCTCCTACAAAACCAACGTATTATACACCTACATTACACATTACTTTTCTTTCTTTTTCCCACATGATCAAGTTATTCCCATCATTATCATAAAACATTATAATTAAGCATTTACTTTCTAAATAAAATAAACATAACCTAACTTATTGCCTAAGCCGTACAAGATAATGAAAAATTCAACTCTTAGTGGGTCAGGCTTTAGGAAATAGTCGTTTTATCCAGAGTTAAGGTGCTCTATGATTAGCATAGCCTATTCTTAAAGTGGATATTAGTGTATGCATACTAGACTAGGGTTAATTCCCCTATTTCGCTAAAGTTACCAGGGCATCCGTGCCGATTTGGGCGATTATAGCGGTGGTCTCCTTGCCGTGTTTCGTTCTTAGTGGGCGCGACACTTGCATTCGTTCTTATCCTGCGTAAAGATCACTTGACGAGATTGTATCTGAAGTTCTAATCATTTCGAACACTAAACGATGAGATGCAAGTACTATAGTATTCGGCGTGGTTTACGAGTCGAGTAAGTCGCTGCACTATGGTAGTGAGATGCAAACGACTAGAGTACAAAGGCCTACTCGGTGGTCGCTCGTGGAGCGATATGTTGTTTGATTAAATGAAAGTGAGTCAAAACCTTTTTGAAAACTAAAGACCACAACTTTACGAAGTGAATCGAAGTCCGCATGAGGAGTATGTTACAATATGTATGTTTGTATACGACTGATATCGCTTTGTAATCTTGTTGTTATATTGTGACACTATTGCTATGCTATTATCATTAATTACCTTCATAACTGAATATCATGTTTATATGATTTATCGCTTTAAACCACATGCTTATTATGACTTCTATGTCTTTATATGCTATATGTTATAAGCATGTTTACATTTTATCATAATGTTATAGTTATAAAGCGATAATAATAAACCTAAGTAATCGAAACCGAGGGTAAGTATGAGCGTAGCTAGTCATCTTTGTCAATGAGCATCCCCATCGCTTTATTGTGCAGGATAACCGTGGACTAGGAGCTGGATTTTGGAAGGGGCCACGAGACGTGTTTATGCTTTCCTTGTTATTTCTTTGCGAGAGATATGTAATATATACAATAATACTCTTTTAAATTTCCGTACTTAGAGTTGTTTTATTCAACTCTGGAACGATGTTATAACATTTGGGTTTTTATGTATAATTAATGACGCTGGTTTAAGACTTAATTAATTTCCGCCTTAGTAATTAAAGTCGACTAAAAACTAGGTTGTTACAGACAATGCATCCGATAATAAATTTTCTTACGAGACTATTGTATGCGTACATATATACTACCAAATTCCTCATAAGATTAAAACAGATACTATGATCATGATGACTAAGTGTCCTTAAAACGTGTAATATACACGCGCTACCTTATCTTCGAATGACCTGCAAGAACAACAAACATGCATTGAGTCAAGAACCGTACAGCTACTGATCTTCAATAGACGGAACCAACCCCTTCGAAAACCCAGCAACAAACATCTCATCATAGCGATCAGAATGTCGCACTATACGCCTATATATACAGAACCTCACCCATAAAAATCTAAAGTCCAATACTTTGATACGTGTAGGTGAAGACTAGTTTCACCAACCACAGCATCTAAAAGGCCATGATGATTCCATACAAGTGATACAGCCAAGGAGATGTAGCAGGTAGACATGAAAACCAATGTTTGTCTCTACTCTAAAGTCATGCTTTAAAATTTAGTTAATGGAAAAAAGCTAATAAGTAAGTCATGAATGCCATAATAAAAGTCACAGCATCCACAAATTGCTCTTTCCACATTGACAGCAAACCAACTTCATCGACAACTTTCTTACTCTGCACTTTTTCAGTAGATGAACCAATTATTTCAGTAGATGAACCAATTATACTGTCAGAAGACATCATAATAGCCAGAGAGATAAACCAAATAAGGTCAATAAAGGAATCACCAAAGTGAGAAACAGTCACACCCAAGCTAAGAGGACTTACATTGAAACACGATGTGTCGAAAAAAGCGTCAGACATTGAAGCTGGAGCACTGATGTTCATACAAACTAAGTAAGGGTTAGGCCATTACCTTTGAGCCAAGCGGTTTCACGGAGTATCAAGCTCGAAATCGTCTCCAATTCTTCTCCAACACCTGAATTGAGAGATCCTTGGCAGGGTCATGGAATTGAGAAGCAAATGGGAGCCCACCAAAATGGCGTGTATCCAGAGAGTAAATACAAGATTAAATGAAGCAGTAGCGTCACAGCGAGGCCCAAACTGAGCAAGAGACTAATTACTACAAATAATGATAATATTATCAATTACTACTAGAAACTCATCTAATCGACACTTTGAAACATCAATTTTGACCTAAAAGCGATCCCGAATTTCTAGGGTTAGGGTTAAACGAAATATCCAAAATACATCGATTAAAAGCGGGATTATACCTTCAATTAGATGAAGAATTAAGGTAGACTCGTAAACCCAACAAAAACCTTGCTCAAAGCAGTCGAAAATGGAGCCCAGGACAACGACAAAGCAGCGGTGGTGGCGTGGGGACAATGGTCGAGCGACAACACGGTGGTTGCGGTGGTACACTGGTGGCGTAAAGGCGGTGGTGGTGTGCGGTTGTGATGATGGCCGAGGAGGTGGTGGTGGTGGTGGTGGGGGTGAATTATTCTCTCCCTTCTCTCCCTACTCTCTTAATTTCGTGTGTTCTATCTTCTCTGCTCTCCTCTCTTTCTCTTGTTTTTTTTTTTTTTAATAAAAATAACGGTTAAAGAAAAAACCGTTATTTAAAGTCTACATTAAAAACAACGCATTTTTTACAAAAACCGTTATTTTTAGTTTTTAATCAAAAATAACGGTTTATTTGGAAAAACCGTTATTTAAAGTCCACATTAAAAACAACGCATTTTTTACAAAAACCGTTATTTTTAGTTGAATCGTTGTTTATAGTTTTTTTGCGTTGTTTTTGATGATGAGTTTGATTTGGCGCCTTTACTTTTAACAACGGATATTTATTGTTCGTTGTTTTTAATACTATAAACAACGCAAAACCATAATTGGTGTTGTTTCTTTGCCGTTGAGGATGCTCATATTTGTAGTAGTGCAAGCAATACAGGATGAAATGGACTCTATTACTTCTAATAAAACGTGGATTTTAACGGATCTTCCTCCTGGTTCAAAAACAATTGGTTGCAAATGGGTTTTTAGGAAAAAATTACGAACCGACGGTTCTATTGATAAATTTAAAGCTCGTCTTGTTGCGAAAGGATATACACAACAAGAAGGAGTAGATTTCTTTGATACTTATTCTCCAGTTTCAAAAATTTCAACTATTAGAGTTTTAATCGCGATGCTTCAATTTATAAATTAGAAGTTCATCAAATAGATGTTAAAACTGCTTTTTTAAATGGTGATTTAGAAGAAGAAATTTATATGGACCAACCGGAAGGCTTTGTTGTTCCCGGTCAAGAAAATAAAGTTTGTAAACTCGTTAAATCTCTTTATGGTTTAAAACAAGCTCCTATGCAGTGGCATGAAAAATTTGATTCAACTTTGATTTCTGATGGTTTTCAAATTAATAGCGTTGATAAATGTGTTTATTATAAAAAGGTTGATGGCACATTTGTTATTCTTTGTTTATACGTTGACGATATTTTAATTTTTGGGAGTAATATGAAAGTTGTTAATAAAATCAAAGGGTTTTTATCTCGTAATTTTGATATGAAGGATCTTGGTCAGGCTGATGTAATCTTGGGCATTAAATTAATTAAAAACGGTGACGGTATTGCTTTAACTCAGTCACACTATGTTGAAAAAACGTTGCGTAAGTTTGGTTATTTTGATGTGAGCCCAGTTTCAACACCTTTTGACTCATCCGTTAAACTAAAGAAAAATGTGGGGGAAAGTGTGTCCCAACATCGATATTCTCAGATTATTGGTTCGTTATTGCATCTTACTAATTTTTCTAGACCAGATATTGCTTATGCCGTGTGCAGGTTGGCTAGATATACACATAGTCCTAGTGCAGCACATTGGATTGCTTTAGAAAGAGTATTTAGGTACCTTAAGGGTACCATGACATATGCTATTCAATATCGTGGTTTTCCAGGTGTCCTCGAAGGATATAGTGATGCTAGTTGGATTGCTGATATGGATGAGACAAAGGCCACGAGTGGCTATATATTTTTGCTTGGTGGAGGTGCGGTATCGTGGAGGTCTGCAAAGCAGACTATTATTTCTCGTTCAACCATGGAGGCTGAACTTGTTGCTTTAGATACTGCTAGTATGGAGGCTGAGTGGTTGAAAAATTTACTATCTGATATACCTATTTTGTCTCAGCCTATACCTCCTATTTCTTTATTGTGTGACAGTGAAGCTGCTATAGCTAAAGCTAATAGCAAAAAGTTTAATGAAAAAAGGAGACATTTGATGGTGAGACATAAATCTTTGAGACATATGATTTCTCATGGTGTTATTTCTTTGACTTTTGTCAGGTCTCAAAGTAATGTTGCGGATCCGCTTACGAAAGGACTTATTCCTTCTTCTAGTGTTGATTTGAAAGAACGGTGTCAAATATGTGTGCAAGCTAAACAACCTAGAAAATCGTTCAAACCTGTTGGTGAAAAAGATACTAAGTTATTGGAGCTTATTCATAGTGATATTTGTGATAGTAACGGTGTTTTGACTCGTGGTGGTAAAAGATATTTTATTACTTTTATCGATGATTATTCAAAGTATTGCTATGTTTATTTGATTAATGCTAAGAGTGAACAATTTGACAGGTTTAAAGTTTATAAAGCTGAGGTTGAAAATCAGTTCGAGAGGAAGATAAAAATTCTTCGCATCATACGTTTAATTGTTAGAAAATAAGGTGGCGAAATATATAATAAACACGTCAATATTAGAATAAAATGATTACTTACAATATATAAATACAAATATATATCGCAGATAAACTATTAATAAATTGCAACGTAAATATAAAATAAACGATATAAAATAAAAGAAAGAGTAAAGAAAGTATATAGCCTGGGTTGAAGCACGCTAGGCGCTTTCCTAAGAGAGATAACGCCTCCACTGCACTGGTTACTAAATAAGTGCGTTCCTCCCCCAAGATACGACAACCCGTTAGACTCCTTCGAATGCAGCGAGAGGAATCTCCGAACCGACGATCACCCGATGCTCAGTAGTATTGTAAATATCAAGATTATACAAGTTTTATAAAAACAAGAAACTATGATTAAATATTATATAGTATAGGAATTATCAAAAGTTTATAAAAATAATACGGAGTAGCATATATATTTTGATTCTTGCACGCACTATTAAACCCACAAAGAAACTCAGTATATGTGTGTATTTTTTTACTCTCCTTATCGTCAACAATGACATGTATATATAAGTATTAATATATGGTTAATGTTATCCTAGCAATCAAGGATCAAGGATTAATGCCCATAAATTATTTGTAACGTTAAACCAACGTTAAGAAGCAAGCATAAATTACACCATTGAATAAAATATCTCTTGTCAATTAACTCCATAAATATTATTAACAATTAAGATTTTATAAGACATTAATATTGAACTTATTAAATGACATTTTGAATAAAAATAATATTAAGATCATAATTAAATTCTTAAATCACCAAATTAATTCTAACAATCCCCCACATGATTTAAGAATTTTGAAATAAAATTTTAAATAAAGTAATATAACAATCCCGTAACCTTGGAAAAAAAAAAAAAAAAAAAAATAATAATAATAATAATAATAATAATAATAATAATAATATTGAGCATACGATATCGCGTAATAGATGTAGGTACCTTTCGGGTTTGAACCAACACTTAGTGTAAGTGAGCTTACACTCGAGAGAACCATAGTAGTATAAATACTTTGAACTAGGTCCCTTAAATCAAGCTTGGACTCACCACACACACGATATGGGCAATCGATCAGATTCTATCAGTGGGGCGCGTTAATGGTCATGCGCTGGTATCTTGTAGTATCATAAGTGTCTCTAGGGAGTTGCCCCACGTCCCATAGTAGCGACCACACTACGAACACTCACTACTACAAATCTGAGCAAAAACAACGGAGCAAAAACAACACAAATTGCTATTTTCGTTGTTTATAATATTATAAACAACGCAATTAAAATTTCCGTTGTAAAAATTATAGGCGCCAAATCAAACTCATCACTAAAAACAACGAAAAAATCATTAAAAACAACGGGAGGGTTATTAATAACGGTTTTTATTAAAATGTGTTGTTTTTGAGTTAGACTTTAAATAACGGTTTCGTAGTGTAAAACCGTTATTTTTGAGGAATAATAAAAAAAAGGGTTTATTGAAAAAACCGTTATTTTTAAAAAATCAATGGTTTTTCTACGGTGTACCCTTCAACTTTTTTGTTTTCTATCGTATACCCCTATTTTTTTTCACTTACACGGTGTACCCTCAAACTTCATTATCTATTCTCAACCGTGACCTAAAGTTACTTAACCGTTAATTAAACACTAACACCGTTACATTAAACTCTCATTTCTCCCTCTTTTTAATATTTCCTTCTAAATTTATGAATTTCAAATATTCATGATTATTTTACAATAAAGTAAATCAATAAAATTTATGACTTTTAACAACAATTTAAAAAAAAATTATATACTATAGAAAAAAAAATGAATAAGGATGAAAAATATTGGAAAATTAGAAAAAAGAAGGGGATATTTCATAATTTTAAAGGGAAAACATAAAAAATAGAAAAAATAGGAGTTTATTCTAACGGTGTTAGTATTTAGTTAACAGTTTAGTGACTTTAGGTCATCTTATAGAATGAGTAATGAAGTTCAAGGGTACACGGTATAAGGAAAATAAAATAAGGGTACACGATAGAAAACCAAAAACTTGGAGGGTACACCGTAGAAAACCCCAAAAATCAATATAAAACAAAGTAGGAGACTTTAGTCCCTCGTTTTGCTGCTTCGTCTTCCATTCATCATCATCAATTCATTCATCATAATCATCATCACTCACCTTCATTTACTTTCATCATCATCGCCTCGCCTCCGCTTTCACCGACCATCACCACCGACCACGGGTGGTGCCGCCGCTAGACTCCTTGCTTTTTCAAGCGGTTATCTTGCCATTTTTCAGCCTTTACTACTTTGCTTGGCTTAATTCGCCGAGTTCGTCAAGTTCTAGCCTTATTATTCAAATTATTGAAGGTATAATTTGTATCCACTCCTTCGATTTCATTTTCGTCATCTTGACCTAATTTTTGGGGTTTTCATATTAGAACCCCTTTCAAGTAAATTTATAGTGTCGATTAGTTTGTATTATATTAGTAATTGATAGTTATTTCGTTATTTGTAGAGGTTGTGTTGAATCGGAGCGGTTTTGGCGATTTTGATTTCTTGAGGTCGAAGTTCTACGGTTTTCTTCTCCTAAGGTAAGCGGATTTCCTTTGCTTAGTCCGTGTGTGTGTGTGTGTTTGAAATTGTCGTGGTGTGTATATGTTCATCTTGGTGTGTTGTGTGTAGGTGTTGGCCAGTGTCGTTGTCGTTGTTGCTCTCATCGTTTTGAGATCTTTCTTTGTTATGAGATCTTCTTATTATTGATCCGTTGTCGCCTTATTGTTGTTCTTGACGTTGTTGGTATTGTTACGAGAATGTTTGACCGTGTAGAAGTATTTGTTGTATAGTGTGAGTGTGATGTTGCCGTGAAATGGTGCTACTAGCCAAGGCTCGGCCTCACTTCATATACTCGTTTTGGTGTCGTTATTCGTGAATTGGGGTGGTTGTGAGTGTGACAACTGCCGTGTGCGTGATTTAGTGTCCAACCGTGTGATAATAATGACCCGTGGATGTTCTTTGGGGTTGTGGTGTCTTGGCCGAGGTATGACTACTTTAGTGTCTTTGGGCTTTTAGTGTTTTTCGTTGTCGGTTGGCTTATAATTGTAGTCGTAATAAGTAGTTGAAGTTTAGGGCGCCACGCTTGTTAATTTCGTGTTATTCTGACTAGAATTCCTAGAGTATGTTGTCCATGGTTAAGGTTCGCATGCAAAACATTACGGCCAGGTCGTGTTGCTGATCGGTCTTCATAACAGCCTAGTTATTTAATGTTGGGGTTGTATAGTCATATAATTAACAACGTTGTTCTCGCTAAACTAGCTAGGACGTATTGTATACTTGTGTGTGTTATGCCGAGAATTAATGTTGCATGCTTTTGTTGTTGTGCCTGCGCTTTGTTGCTGCCAGTTTTGTGTGGATGTGGGTGCACTAATTTTTATGCCCTAGTTTTTAGGTATTGAGGGGTATTGTGATGCTTATGATTGTAGAATGTTTTATATTAAGTATAAGTATACAAATAGTGTGTCTGTGTTGTAACCTTGGGAAATAGCTGTTGTCCGCAATCTTTACGGCTACTTGCGTGTGCTCGGTGTGGAGGTATTTCTTGTCATATGCTTCGATTTGAAAGTTATCAAATGCGAGGATGAAATGGTGTAAGCTCGAATGTAATATGATGAGTAAAGAAATGCATTGTGTTGGTGTTAAGACTCGTATTTCTGAATATGACTGCTGGTTGGGTTTTGTTAATAGCATTATGAGCTTGATTCTCGTGTATTTTCATCTTAACAAGGCTTAAAATTGTAGGCTTTACGTAGTAGAATAGAGTGGTTATAATCTAGTTTATTGTGTAGGGTGTAAAAGTGATTTATTGCATTTTAAGGGTTGACCTTATGTAATGTAGCGATGCTCTCGTCGTGGTATGCGTGTTACGATGATGCCTAAAGTCTCGTTTATGGTTTGCATGCGAACCTTAACCATGATTGAATTTGCGGTTTATTGCATTTTAAGGGTTGACCTTATGGTTTGCATTTTAAGGCTTTACGTAGTAGAATAGAGTGGTTATAATCTAGATTTTATCTCTAAAGCGACGATTTATCAAATTTCTATGTACCTCAGATTTGATTGCTTTTATTTTCGTCTGTTCTTCACTACAGTCTACTTCATGTTATTCCTTCATCTCCTTCGATTTTATGTAATTTGACATCAATTTTGTTTTATTTACTTCAAGATCCCTGGCTTCATGTATAAAAAATACGATTTTTTCAAAAAACCGTTAGCTGTCGTTTTTGTGACTCATCCACTGCTTTGTTGCAGATGACTGCTGGTCGAAACCAGTACGTGATCTCGAGGTCAGCACGCTGTTCTGAGATTTCTTCTAAATCTGCTGGATTTCATACTCGCAGATATATCAAGTATTTGTTTTATTCTGTCGTGTTTTCTGAACGCTTTTACGCTGACTCAGGCCATCTGGTGCCGGACCAAGACGCTTCCTTCTGAATTAAGGCTCTTGCAGATTACATCCATGCTAAGGGACTTAAGCTCGGAATCTACTCTGATGCTGGGTATGACTACACGACATATTTTTGAGTTTTCAACAGATATCATGTATTAAGTTTGATCTGAGTCATCTACTTCATGTTATTCCTTCATCTCCTTCGATTTTATGTAATTTGACATCAATCATGTTGTAGATCTTGATCCGTCATCAATCACCTCTGGTGGCTGGCTGGATGACACATCTTTGGTGCAAAAATATGAAATTTCTGAAGAAGCTTATGAAAAGCGTCCAGGCAAGTTCCCTATACTATCATTTTTACCCATTTAACCTCAAAAGTATATGGTAGTCCATTTTATTTGACATTCTTAGCTAAATGACTATTACGTGGTTTAATGTTTATTGTTACACTCTCGTTGACGTTCTTTGTTTTAAAGTTCAAAGACGTAATTCTTTGGATTCTCTTATTAGAAAAGAGTCCAATAGTTGCCAAAAGTTCAAGATACTTAATCCTATAAACCTCTTCTTGCTTTATCTCAGGTACCTTCCGAAAATTCAAGGAAAAATTGGCCCACCAAAATCCTGAAAGTACCAGCACGAAGGTAAGGCCTTTTGTAAAAGCGAGTCGTATTATGATTTAGGTTGTGTGAATGATATTTGATATTCTAGAGTGGCTTGTATTATGCTACACAAATGTTACTAGATGGAGATGGGTATATAAATGTTAACGAGATATGTATTATGCTACACAAATGAATTGCTTGCGAGTTCGCTTATGAGTCTGCCAATGGCTTGGCCTTACGGTTTGTTTATGAGTATATGAACGATATTGCTTTTGTGATCGAAAGATCTTGGAATTGATTGAATATGATTTTGTACATAAGAAGGAAATGGCAAAATGGAAGCGGATGATAAGTATGATAATACTGTGAATAGCCAAGTGAAGGATGGTTGTAAGTTGTATGTGTTGGTTAAGCTGGTGCCGAGTTTACTTTCTTTCGTGCTACTCCAGTTTAATTCTTATTTATGTGTTGCGTGAACCCGACTAACCCCTCCTCAGAAAACCGAGATCAAGGGAAGCGTCAAGTGAAGTTTTGGCTCGAGGGGTTTGCGAAGATATCTATCACGAGTTCTATTTTATTAGAAGTGACGCGCCTACAGGCATTTATCACGAGTTCTATTTTATTAGAAGTGACGCGCCTACGGGCTACAGTGTTAGACTTGTGTAATCACCTTGTAAATTTTATTTAGATAATTTATATAAATTGTATTTAGATAATTTATATGTAATTATAGCAATTTTGTAATTTTTTTTTTTTTTTTAAAAAAAAATTGAATATTTTATAACGGTTTTTTTAAAAAACCGTTTTTTTTAATAAATATTATTTATAACGGTTTTTTAAAAAAAACCGTTTTTTTTAATAATTAAAAAAAACGGTTTTTTCTAAAAACCGTTTTTTTTAATTATTAAAAACGGTTTTGAAAAATCGCTTTTAATTATTAAAAAAGCGGTTTTAAAAAACCGTTTTTTTTAATAAAAACCGCGAAATTTTTATAAAATGTAATTTTTGATATAAAAAACGGTTTCGTATATTTTTTTTTGCGTTGTTTTTGATTATAAACAACGGCCATGGAAACAACGGTTGTATTTTTTATTTAAAACGGGTTTCTTGCGTTTTTTTTGCTTAATTTTCGGCTAGTGACTCACTAGGTGAATCCTCCAGGGGTCGGTGTGACGGCATCGTACCCCGCACAAAAAATGCTTCGGATTCATTAAGAGTCAAAGCTCAACCTTACTCCCGTCACACTAACAAACAATAATGGGAGCACCTTACAAATCACAACACAATACAAAAATCAATCTCGCCATAGGAATGGGACGCGGAACAACATATCCGCCAAAAAATGGTGCTCCCCTAAACCCAGCTCACCCACAGCTTCGTTATTACCCGTTGAACTTCATTTATGGGATCTCCAAACTCTGAAGACGGGTTTCCACTGCGATGGCTATCAAAGGGGCATAAGTCCCATTCCCCTCGACGACTTAAGTACTTGCTGGCGCGCCAGTCCTTTCGTAAGCGAATCCGCAACATTACTTTGAGACCTGACAAAAGTCAAAGAAATAACACCATGAGAAATCATATGTCTCAAAGATTTATGTCTCACCATCAAATGTCTCCTTTTTTCATTAAACTTTTTGCTATTAGCTTTAGCTATAGCAGCTTCACTGTCACACAATAAAGAAATAGGAGGTATAGGCTGAGACAAAATAGGTATATCAGATAATAAATTTTTCAACCACTCAGCCTCCATACTAGCAGTATCTAAAGCAACAAGTTCAGCCTCCATGGTTGAACGAGAAATAATAGTCTGCTTTGCAGACCTCCACGATACCGCACCTCCACCAAGCAAAAATATATAGCCACTCGTGGCCTTTGTCTCATCCATATCAGCAATCCAACTAGCATCACTATATCCTTCGAGGACACCGAAAACCACGATATTGAATAGCATATGTCATGGTACCCTTAAGGTACCTAAATACTCTTTCTAAAGCACCCAATGTCTTTGCACTAGGACTATGTGTATATCTAGCCAACCTGCACACGGCATAAGCAATATCTGGTCTAGAAAAATTAGTAAGATGCAATAACGAACCAATAAGCTGAGAATATCGATGTTGGGACACACTTTCCCCCACATTTTTCTTTAGTTTAATCTGATGAGTCAAACGGTGTTGAAACTGGGCTCACATCAAAATAACCAAACTTACGCAACATTTTTTCAACATAGTGTGACTGAGTTAACGCAATACCGTCACCGTTTTTAATTAATTTAATACCCAAAATTACATCAGCCTGCCCAAGATCTTTCATATCAAAATTACGAGATAAAAACCCTTTGATTTTATTAACAACGTTCATGTTACTCCCAAAAATTAAAATATCGTCAACGTATAAACAAAGAATAACAAATGTGTCATCAACCTTTTAATAATAAACACATTTATCAACGCTATTAATTTGAAAACCATCAGAAATCAAAGTTGAATCAAATTTTTCATGCCACTGCATAGGAGCTTGTTTTAAACCATAAAGAGATTTAACGAGTTTACAAACTTTATTTTCTTGACCGGGAACAACAAAGCCTTCCGGTTGGTCCATATAAATTTCTTCTTCTAAATCACCATTTAAAAAAGCAGTTTTAACATCCATTTGATGAACTTCTAATTTATAAATTGAAGCAATCGCGATTAAAACTCTAATAGTTGAAATTTTTGAAACTGGAGAATAAGTATCAAAGAAATCTACTCCTTGTTGTGTATATCCTTTCGCAACAAGACGAGCTTTAAATTTATCAATAGAACCGTCGGTTCGTAATTTTTTCCTAAAAACCCATTTGCAACCAATTGTTTTTGAACCAGGAGGAAGATCCGTTAAAATCCACGTTTTATTAGAAGTAATAGAGTCCATTTCATCCTGTATTGCTTGTCTCCAAAAAAGAACATCAACGGACATCATGGCCTCTTTAAATGTTTTTGGATCATCCTCAATTAAAAAAGTATAAAAGTCCGGACCAAAGTTTTTCTCAATCCTTGCCCTTTTGCTCCTTCTAGGTTCATCGCAATTAGGCTCATGATTATTATTCGAAGTTTTTAAAGAAGAAAGATTAGAAGAAGACGAACCAACCTCGACCGAAGTTAAAGAAGAATCAGAAACTGGTTTAGAAATTTTATTTTTCATAGGAAAAATATTTTCAAAGAAAACAACATCACGAGACTCAATAATGGTATTATTAGAAATTTGTGGTATGGAAGAATTAAAAACAAAACATCTATAAGTTGTACTATTTTGAGAATAACCAACGAAAACGCAATCAACAGTTTTGGAACCAATTTTTCTTTCTTTTGAAATAGGAACATGTACTTTAGCCAAACACCCCCACACTTTAAGATATTGTAAATTAGGTTTTTTACTTTTAAAAAGCTCATAAGGTGTTTTATCAAAAATTTTATACGGAACTCTATTTAAAACATGACAAGCGGATAATAAGGCTTCACCCCACATATTATTAGGTAAACCTGAACTTACTAACATCGCGTTAACCATATCCAACAAAGTTCTATTTTTTCTTTCTGCAACACCATTAGACTGGGGCGCATAAGCAGGAGTACGCTGATGTATAATTTAATGTTTCTCAAAATAATCGATCATCTCATTTGGAGCATATTCACCGCCCCTATCAGAGCGAAGAATTTTTATTTATTTTAATTAGATTATATAAAATGAAAAGTAAAAATTATTAAGATAAGCAACTATTTAGTTTAGGAAAAATAGTTTTTTAACAAATCTAAAATAAATATTAAAGGTACACATTCGAAATTAAAAGTGGAGTTATAGTGCAATAATACATTAAGTACTTACGAAATAGTTTTCAATTTTAATTGTAATACATAATTAAACGAAAAGTAAAATATTAAAATAATAAATAATAAATTTAGGATAAATAAATTGTTAAAAGCTAAGATTTTATTAATTTCTGCATAATATTAATGTGAATATGATTATTGAGTAATGATAGTTGTAAGTAATAAATCTAGACTTAAAAACATATAGTGGGATGAATGATGTCAGCAAGGGGTTTTTGCGGGAAAAAAACGCACAGAATCGCGACATGTGGCAGTGATGATGTCAGCGATAACTGTGGTTTAGTATAATAATAACCCACCCTCTGATTTAAGAAAAGCAAATTCTACAAACCCCCAACTAACCTCCACCGCCATCCACAATAACTTAACCACACCGAAACTCCCACGAGCCAGCCAATCACTATGAGGCTCCTCAAATTAAGCTTCCAGCGATTGTAATTTTTCAGTATTACACCCACGCACATGTGTTACCATCTTTCGTCCTCTTTAATTTTTTTTCTTTTTTAAATTATTCAATTTACTCCAAATGAAGAAAATTTAATTACATAATTAAAATATTGTTCGTAATTTACCATATCAATTCAAATTCGTATGCCATTAATATATTCATGTTACATCAAACGTAACTTATAAACATTTGAAAAGTAATGTTAATGCATTTGAATAATGATTGCGATATTAAACTTTTGAAAAGAATCGAGTTATGTTTAAAAAATGTAACGTTACATTTCAAAGTTTTTAAGTTATTACAATGAGGGTAAAGTTAGGGTTTACCGTGATTGATAAAATTTGGGGAAAACGAAAGTAGGATGTCATAGATGAGCAGATTGTAATCAACTCGATTGAACCACCGTGAAGTGGTGATGGGGTGGTGGTCGATGCAAGAAGGTGTTAATTGCAATTTGGACCAAATTGGTGGTAGTTGGGGATGAAGATGGCCGAATGAATGATGGACAGCCAAACAGGTGGTTGTGTGCAGTGATGTGATGATGGAGGTGATCGATTGTTGTGTAAGGTGTTATTGAGTTATCGGTGAGAAGAGATTATATAAAATAAGATTTTATTTTGAGTTATTTTTATTGGGTGTGGTAGGTTGTATAATTGTTTATGGTGAGGAAATTATTGTGTCTCATAATATGAGGCGGCCTCACCATAAAACTATTCCTATATACAAAGCAAAATTAAATAGTGTAAATTTAAACTAGAGTATAATTTTATAGGAGTAATACTTATAGTTAACCATACATGTATGATGATTGATAATGTGTACAGACTATTGACAAGACCTAAAAGTAGCAACGTAAACAAATAGCAGGAGATCCCATGACATAAAAACTAGAAAAAGGATCACAACTTCTCAACTGGAAAGCCGATGATCGGCTTAACTTGTTTTGCCATTGAACGTAGCTCATCAATCTCGTCATTGCTTAGCCGCCACCCAAGAGCGCCCACGAACTCAGCAGCCTGTTCCCCGTCTTTGGCTCCTGGTATAGGAACTACATTTCCCTGTGCTATTAGCCAGTTCAGAATAACCTGATACAATGCCACGGTAACCTTTTTAGAAACCGAATCACTCAAAAAAATAAATAAATAAATAAAAAAAAAACGTCGTTTGTTCCCCAGAACGTCCTTGAAGCATTCTGTGGACAGTCGAGTTATAAACTACTTATAAACAACTGAAATTAGGTACGACCTGGGTGGGAGTCTTATCGTAGTTCTGTCCAATTTCTCTGATTCTGCCCACCAATGGTTGCAGCTGCGTTTTATTCACACAGATGTTATAATGGATGATGAATCCTTGAAGTGTGGAACTCAAGTTATTGGATGCTCGAGGAGCAGAAATTACCTTGGACAGGTAATCTGGAGTGTAAATTCGACCACGTGGACCAGATGGCGGATTTTCTGGCGTGTACTTGCCAGATAAGCTACCTGCATTTGTCGACAGTTCATAATCTCAGTATTACTGTTATATTGACCAGCATCACCGCAGTACAGACTTGACAGACAGTTCATACGTAAGTGACTGCTTCATTTTTCAGGACACTGTTTATTCACGTCGAGTTACTATTTAGGTCACTGGTTAGCAGTGTTGTCGATCTGAACCACGTCTATATCATGCCGGTTCTAGTCGTGGCTATCATAATCAAAATAATCATATCTAGGTGTTTCAAATCAGATTATTTGGTGCTGCATGATTACAGGTTGGATCATTTCAAGCGTGTCAAAGTAAGGTTGTTCTATACGAGCCCAATTCAAGTCAGTTCAGCCTGATCTATTCTGTTTCAAATGACACGGAAATTTGAAACGCAACTGCAGAAAGCGACTTGACTTATCTAGATAGAACTTTAAACTGATATATTTTGGGTCACAAAAGCGTCATTTTAACTGGTTGGCCAAAGCTACGTAATAACCCCTTTAACGGCCTAACATGAAACACACACAGTAAGCGGAAAACCTAAAGTTATCAAGTAACCTTGGGCAAGAGGTGAATAAGCGATCAGAGTGACTCCCAGCTCATCGCAGGCAGCCTTAACGCCATTTTCTTCTGGAAGCCTATAAATCAGGCTGTAATTCACTTGGTTTGAAGCCAAGGGTATGCCTCTTTTACTCAGCCGTTGATAGGCGTCACGCAATCGTTTCTCTGAAAACGACAAAAATAGTTTTCGGTTTGTTAGCAAAGTGTCAGAACGATACGGAAGACAAGAATGTTCAGAGAGAGTATCGATGATGGCCAGCTAACATAGCAGGGAAGTATCAGCTGATGCATACAGCATACTGGCATACCGCTGTAATTGGAAACACCAACGGCTTTCACAAGACCCATCTCAACAGCATCACCGAGACCGTCAATGTATCCTGAAAATAACCTTTGCAATTAAGCCACGCACTGCTTATAGCTCAGATGAACATTGAATTTGTTGATGAACTTATGATGACTCACCTTCGTTTCCCCACAATCCAGGCCTGAAATCAGGAACGATACATTCGTTAGCATAATTAGGAAACATGAAGAATGCCGGACACTTATTTCGTGAAGCTTTTTTTTTTCCCATCCAATCAATCAAGACATTATAGTTTCACACACATTTTTCAATTTTGTCAAATAAAACTGACATACCAGTGGAGTTGATAGAGCTCCACAGAAGTGAGCCCTAACCGAGACAGAGAATCCTTCAACGCGTTGACTACACTTTCACGGCCTAATCTCCATGGCAACGCAGCAAACTTGGTCGCCACTACAATATCTGCCTCTGGATCCTTCTTTTTCCGCTCTTTAATAAATCTATCAAGGGCATAAACACAACAACAAAGATTATCAGAAAATTGTTGATTTCTAATAAAACGGCCAAAAATATCTGCAAAAGGAACTACCCTTCCGTTAAGTCCATAAGGTTTCATTTCTTTGTTTTCTGTCAGAAGGATTTCTATACACTAGGTTATCACTCAATTGTAGGAGAGTACTACAAAACAGCAGTTTTACGGTTGAAATAGAAGAAAATATTACCTTCCGAGAAGTGTCTCTGAATTGATAGCCCCTAAAGAAGACTGCGCGAGGAGGGTACATATGCAATATCATGATTTCATACCATGATCATTCCTTGTAAACGATTATATTGAAGAAAATCTCGAAAGAAAAATAGAACAGTTACCCTTGAGCCATAGACCTCGGCAGTATCAATCCAGTTTATTCCATTATCAAGGCTAGTGTCGAATGCTGTCTTCGCTGCTTTCAACTTTCTATCTGGCATGTCGTAAACATCAGACAAAAAATTTAGGAATGGGTATATTCTATGACTTCTTCTGACAGACAAAATTTATGTTGCAGTACAGGAGAGTATCTTGTGAGCTATATAAGAAAAGAGACTGCAGGACATGTTGATAGTGGTTGTGAACACAAGGCACAGTCGTGCAGATCAGCAGATGTGAAGTTGTCGAAAAGTAAAACTCGTGATTCAATTTGAAAACTGTCACCGTCAAAATACATACAAAATGCAACAAGGAATACATATTAGAAGAAAAACATCCGATTTGATACTAGTCATGACTACTTAAACAACATATCATCATATGTATGTAGTTATATTGCCTATGTTACTTGGACACTTCACTTCAAATGCCATGTCCCATGTCTAAAACTCGACAGTGACACAAAATCTTAACACTCCGTCTTAGGCTAACATCATACCGCGTCCGACACCTGTACCTAAGTCAGAATGACATAGGTAACATCAGTCAAAACAACGATCACGATAAAGAAATTCATCGATGAAAAGTCATAAGACTCATAATCGTTTTACATATGATACATATATAGTCATTGCCTATGTTATTTCGACAATGGATACAATCACAACGACAAGAGACATTGACCTTTTATTTCAGACCAAACGCACGAAGCATTTACACCGAATGGCCATGTCCAACACTGACAACGTCTCGTGTCAAACACTTAAAAGTTATTACCCATATGACTCATAATTGGTTAAAGATATTCATCAACTGCGAAGTCATATCACTCCATAACATGAGTCAAAACACTGATCATGTTAAAGACATTCATCAATTGAGAAGTCCTATCACTCATATGCATCATCATCATCATCATCAGTTCAGTAACATATCGCTTTAAACGTGTCCCATGTCAAACACTGCACACCTCGACACAACAGAGACTTTCATAGACGAAAAATAAAAAGACGAGTCGAAAGAAAGAGAAGTAAAATAGATACCATCCCATTGAAAGTTGTTCCAATAGCTGTTATCACCCCAAGACCAAGCACCAATACCCAACTTAGTGACTTCCAAATTAGATCCTCCTAACTTAACCTTCCCTTCATTCAATGGTTTGACTGCAGTTGTTGCAGAAGACTCTTCTGATGACACAACTGCTTTCACATTCACACTGTTTTTATGCTTTGTTATTTGGCTAACACATGTTGTTGTACCACCATACATACACCATGCACCATTTAGTACTTGCAACCCCATTTTTCTTACCAAAAATTTCCAGCAAAGTTCTCTAATACTATTGTATATTTGTATTTATATATCTAAATACAGTTTACATACAGTTGTTGAAACACAAAAGAAATGAAGGAGCCAGAAAAACAAACTCAAAATGCAGTTGACGTGACCTGTTTTATTCCTTCGTATAGATAGTTTCTTAAGTATGAGTATGCTGCTCTGACACGCTTTACGATAAATTACCGTTAGATCATTTAATAAATAACGTTATAAAATTGTTACTCCATAGATAAAACCGTAGTTATTATACATAAAATGTACATGAACACAATGAAAACAGGGACGTGTTACTAGAATTGTATACGCGGTTATATACTAAAAATATAAATGAATAATAATAAATTAATTATTATATAAAAGGTCTTATATAAAAGAAATTAGGAAATGAGGTTATAGTAGAAAAAAAAAAAAAAAAAAATGAAAAGAAAGAAAGTAAAAAGGAGAGTGTATGGTGATAGAAGAGAACAGTTGGTAGAAGAAGGACCCTTTGTGAACTCAGCAATGTGTGGTAACCAAAGGCCTTTGCATCATCAAATACTACCAAGTTATCAACTTCTCTTTGTGGACAGTCAAAGTGTCCATTTCCCATGCCAAAGACTTCTTACTAACTTACAATAACGCAAATTCTAATGTGACACCGTCTTTTTGCGAAGCAATCGTATAGAAATAATCAGCTAAAAAATCCGTAGTATCGTTGATTGATGAATCCTACAGACAATACAACAAATCTAATTTAAGGCGTTTTACCAAATACGAGCAAAGCACTTTATTAAAAATTACTCGAATCTTATTTTATATGCTCTAGTTACTCTTTTTGCTGCGATTATTCAAATATCAAGAACTACAAGGTGCCACAATAATATACTACAAAGTGAAAAGAAAAAAAAAAAATCCACAATAAACCAGAATAACAAAAAACAACTCCGTACAATAAACCAAAATAACAGATCTTATAGTTTTAAATTGCACGAGTTCTTTTAATCAAACTTCAGACATGTTCTCTTCGTCTTGAGCAATTAGAAGTGAAGTCATACAAAACAAAATAAAATAAAATATAATCAGATCGTTATTATATGCAGTAGTGTACAACAGAGTAATAATTTTCTCATCCTAGCACGAAGCGCCTCTAAGAGTTTCCAACAAAAAACCTACGTCGAACATTGAGTGTGAAAATGAATATGTGAGGCTTAAACATAAACTGTTGATCACACCGTAAAAACCGGTACACAATACATTATCATGTAGTGAAAAAGAGAAGGCATGTTAAAATGCAAGACTGTTTGAGGAGCCAGGTGAAAACAAGTTTCACTTTAGACACTACACATTGTGTTTGCTTCAAGCATACATAAGAGCATAATTTAGAGGGAAGCCATATCTGACTTCGAGTAATTAGTGTGAAAACAAACTGTTATTCTCCATCATCCCCATAAGTATTTACCTTCACGACCTCGTGGTTACTTAACCGTTAAAGGACATGGTTTCATTGTACGGATTATTTTGTAAATACTCCGTACAAGTTACCGTGATTATGCAGAAGATTCAGAGAGATGTGTAAACAGAAATCGGCATAGGTGTGGCTTAATAATTACGTCTTGATTAGACAGCAAACCAAGTACATTGATCTAGTTTTTCACAATCACAAATTCTCGCTGGCCTCAAATAATCCATTCTCCCATAAACCAAATTAAAGTCTCGAAATTTCTAAAGACGAAAAAAGCATTTAAAGTAATGCACCAGAGGTCGAGCAGTTAGGCGAAAAGAGTCCTGTATTCTTCAGCCTCTTGACTCATTTCGTCAAGAGTTCGGTCTTTCCGATCCTTGTCCAACTCCAACTTCTGGGCTAATTCCTTCTCCTTAACATCGATCTGAACAAAAATGAAGCAGATGAGAAAATCTGAGGAATGGAACGCATGGCATAAAAAAACTAACATATGAAAGAAAACTAGGCATACCGCGTCATATATCTCGTCGTTTTTCTCAAAGTCGCCACCCTTTCGAGGTAGAACATGGATATGAACATGGGGTACAGTTTGCCCTGCTTGAGGACCATCCTGCAAGTATACAACACCGTTGCTAAGTCAGTTTGGCTTCGCAAGAAACACTTAACTGTCATGTTAAAAATTGGGATGAAGGATGAAGTTCACAAGAGCTATCGTCTAAAGTCTACTTAGATAGCAACTATACCACCAAATCTAAAGACCCACAGGGTAGCTACATCTCAACTTGGCTGAAAATGTCGGACATGTCTATCTTTAGAAAGTTCCATGTTCCTAGCCTTATTTGAAATGTCGAAATGTCATCGTGTCAAAATGTTGGAAGTGTGGCCCTACAAGTAGTTATCAGACTGAAGGGTTAAAAAACTGCATGATGGTCTAACTTTCCCTTTACTCTTCTACAAGGTAAGGGGTTCAGATGTACATCTATACGGTTACACCTCTCAATAGAAGAAATTAAGATGCTTGATTAGAAGGAAAACAGCTAAACTAGTAAAATGTTTGTTCACTTGGAGACAAGGATCTTATATGGCAGTGGAAGAGTGAAAGTATCTCGTAAATAGAGCTACATCGTAGAAGCACACAAAATTTGATATTATAGTAAAAATTCAATGACAATGGGTAAGCCAGTATATATTAACCCAAAAAATAATATTCCCTTAAAAAGCCAGCAAACCCGACGTGATCCGACACATACAACAAAAAGTTAAAACTAAATGAATTGCTGGCAGTCGACACGTACAAATCTCTTTACCACACATTTCACAAGATTTGGAATCAACATTTGCTAAATATAAGGGATAGAGTTTAAACTCACACAATTTCAAACTGAGTGACCAAGATGAAGGTAAATATGTGTACAAAAGAGCCGTATTCATGTAGCACGTAGGGACTGCATACACTCTACACACAGACGAATAAGATTTTCTATTCATGGAGCGCAGTAGTAACTTACTTGAATTGCCAGAGTAAGAGATGAAGCTTTATGGTATTTCTCGAGCTGGCTACCGATTTTTTGTGCAGTGAGCCACAAATCACAAGTCTCATCAGGAGTAAGATCAGCAAATCGTTTCACTTCACGCCTTGGGCAGACAAGAACATGTACATCAACGTCAAGGAAACGAAACAGGCAGATAATCTAATAACAATCATAGATAACCTCAATATTTCATTCCTTCGTCCAAGTTTGGCTAACTCAAATCATTTTAAATATTTCACATTTGAAACACAAATTCACAGTTTCAAAATCTCCATGCATTTCTAATCTGTCATTTTCCCATTTTCCACTCCTATAAAATGAAATGTCTATGGAACTCTAATGGGATGGAGGGAGGATTATGCATCTGATTTTTGAGCAGCGTGCGATAATAACAGAATTTAGTTTGTTAGTCTACAGAGTCAAACAGATAAATCCCTGAACTCTTTGAAAAATTTAATTACAGCAAGAGTAAAAGAAGCACAATAAGAAAATTTCAGAGCAAACAGAGAATAGTGATTGCGATTGTTAATCCCTAATAAAAGGATATGACCTGCAAACAAATCAAGTATAGAGATGTGTTAGAATCCGGACTCGGGTGAGACGAATTTATAGTAAGGTGCATAGATAAATACAAAGAAGCATTCAATAATGCAACAATTTTATTACTTAGGAATTTTAGCGAAAAACAAAGTTTTTTGGACAGAAGAAATTTGTGATTTGAATTTTGAATAGCCTCAATGCTGTGATAACAATAACAGACTAAATTTCAAACCAGTCCATTAAAAAGCTGAGCAATCGTAGCTTTTGTGGAGTTTATCTAACTTTTTCATTACCAACTATTAATGTTTGCCTTCATTACTAGAGTGTAGTCCAGAATCAAACAATTCAAGACTGCCAGCTTCCTTTTATTCTAAAATCTGCCATACATAAGTTTATATCTAGTTCCGACTTACGACAAAATAAAGTATAACTGTGCTCAGTTGAATATGTAGTTCACCAGCATGGTGGTGAGTACATATTCCGGAAACAGCTACCGTATTTATCTTAGGCAAAGTAGAAAGGATTATCAGTTTATCACATAGAAGTTGGCGATCAGGAAGTAATAGGGAATATATGACCAAAAATATTTCTTTCTTAAACGTTCTCGATCGCTCAAGAAGATTTTGTTTTCTTTGTACTGGCGTTGTTCGTGAAAGCACGAGCTAGAGTAAGCCCACGCTTGTTTAAGGGATCCAACTATCATTTAAATATAATGAACTCAAGAGATTCCTAACATTTGCATCTTCCAAAATCGTTAATTTTTTTTTTTCTAGATATACTGCATATTAGATGTGATTAAAGTAACAAAGGAGCAAAAGGGATCCTTAGTTGCAAACATTTTTCTGGGATTCAAATACAGCTGTACCAAGTCGCCCAATCAAAGCTAGAAGAGCCAACCTTCCCTATATATAGCCAAAATTGTTTACGATATGATGAATCACAAATGAGAATGAGCACCAATAGTGCATAAAAAAAACTATAACGGAGGTAGAATAGTCTACCAGGAAGTAGGGGGCGCAAGTTCACCATGGCATAGGAGAGACTTGTAGAGTAAAATACTTCCTTCAAATCAATTTTGTATGGCCCAAATGTGTAAGCCTCTGACTCCATCTGCATGACGAAAAATCCATTATATTTCATATAAAGACCCAAAAAAAAAAAAAAAAAAAAAAAAAAAAAACTGAAAATGGTTTTGGTCTCACAAGAATGATAACAAATGTGTTGGTTAATCAAGACAAACAATCAATTTTCTAAAAACACCCGCCTTGCAAGATCGAGTGACCGTGGTGGAGAAGGTTTGGAGCCTTCTTGACGATGCAAAACTTTTGTCAATGGGACGAGAACATCTTGCGGTCTGAAAACTAGGATGCCTGGTCATAGGTGTCAAAAATTTCACCAAAACCTTGAGATCCAAGTGCCGTAAAATCATCTTCCGTAAAACTAACCTGTAATATTTTATATGATGGTCTAAGAAGATAGCAAAGAAATCTCAAAACAATTTTCAAACACTGTTGCTATTTTGCTACAGTGTAAATCATTCAAAAACAGTTGTTCAGTGGGTGGTAGGAGAAAGGGTAACGAGGGAGCGCGGAAAACAGTTTCTCCCAAAATGTGGTTTAAACTTTAAAGGTACCCCATCCCACACCACTTTTATTGTAAAAACTATGTTACTCCGACAAATCATATCACCTCGTCTTACCTATGTATGACACCCGCTTCAACACTTCATTTAAAGCCAAAAAAAGCAGAGTCAAACAGTAGGAACGTACTCGAGTTAGATACTTCTAGTAAAGTCTTAGTAACATAGTATATGCGCAAATTTCGAGAACTAAACATATCAAGTCAAAGTGCAGTTAGATAAGCTAGACTTAAACTAGGCGTGATTATATATCCATCAAACAATGCCAGGAAAATAAACAAGGCATAATTTTTTATCGAATTGGAAGATCGATACTCCAAATCCACCTGCAAAACTAGTATCATCATCAATTTCAATCACAACGATTAATAATAAAAACTAAGTTAAACCCTAAAAACGGAAAACAAAAACCTTGGTTATCATCCCAATGTAGATACTCCGTACTAGAGGGTAGGAGGATCTGCAAATACCGCCGTGATTTAACACGTTGGTGATTTAATCTATGATTCCGTTTCCTCCCAATTCAAAAGGGCGTGTCGTCTTACAGGTTGACAAGCAACCCAATTAGGATACGATTATTTAGATACCAAATCTCGAGAAGCAATATCAGTGATGTTTTAGGTCTGAGCGAGCTAAGGCCACCTTATTAAACTTTCTACTAACAAATGACCGCGAAAACAAACAGCATAACAAGGTCGCTCAAAATCAACAGCATTTCGCAATCACAACGCGAAAAAAGCAGCACAAACCCAAGTAAAAATTTCGAGAAATACCCTTATACAATCAATCAATCAATCAATCAAGATTTCAGCATAAGTAGAAAGAACCCAAATTGAAAACCCATCAAAGCATCACAGTATATGATTGTAAATGTGAAGATTACTAAAAAAAAAAAAAAAAAAAAAAAAAGGGGGAAAAGTGCAGCTACCTGATTAATGAATGGGGGAACCTTGTGGCTTCTGCTCTCCAATTTACTTCTCTGTTTACGAGTTGTGACTTGTGAGTTTTACTGTCACCACTCTGCACTTTCTAGTAAAAACTGGCAAAATGACATAACCCATCTCGAAGGACCCGACCTAAACCCGATTCCATAACTAAACTCAAGTCCCGATCTTGATTCTTGACCCAAAACCAAGAGTGTAAGTATTACGGAGTATAAGAGACCGTCTAACAGTTATAAAATTAGATGCAGTAATTAACAAAATAAATTAATCTTTATTTTAAAAAAAAAATATTAATAACACATGCAACTACCAAATTAAATGAATTTGTAATTTCAAGAAGCGCAATTAAAAACTACTCCGTACACCTTATTAATTCTAAAACTCCACCCCTTCATTTACGTGTCTTTTTCTAGTCTCTTCCATTCATTTTATTTTTTCTTTTTTAACTATATTCTTTTTCCTCTCGTTTTCATTTCATCTTCTGTCAATTTCTCTGCAATTTCATATCCCCTTTTAATTTCATACTAGCGTAACACCCATGAAAAATCACGAGGTTGTTTTTAAAATTTGTTTAATATGAATTTTTGTTAAAAATTTAAATGAATAGTACGAATGCATTTGTATGTATTATGTATATGTACAGAAATTATAAATTTTATTATATATTTTAAATGTAGGAGTTAACAATTTTTCAAATCATATTTGCAATCTGACTAAATCATCATAGTAGCTCGACATATATTTAAAGGGTTAATTAAACATAACCACCTTTTATAACATTTTTTTTTTTCAAAATAACCCCCTTATATGTTTTTTTATAATATAACTCTTTTTAAAACACTTTTGCTTCAAAATCACTCCCAACTTTGAAATATGTTACTTAAAAAATGAATATTTACACTCATAAATAGATTTTTTTCAATAGGTTTCGACATATTGTAGTTATTTATGGTTGTATCTTGAAGGGCGTATACCTTAAAATGTCGTTGGTTGCCATTTTTAAGTAACAAAATTCGACTTTTGGGGGTGATTTTGAAGCAAAAAACGTCTTAAAAAGGGGTTTATGTTATAAAATAAACATATAAGGGGGTTATTTTGAAAAAAATTGTTATAAGAGGGGTTATATTCAATTACTCAATATTTAAACAAATTGTATGCTAACATACTTAACTAACTATCTCCGCCGCCACCGCTTCCCTCACCACCCGCTCCAAGCTCAGTCACCACCGGAGATGGGGCGCAGGCCTCTCTCTGGCCCATCTCCGGTGGTCGACTCTCAAAACTTCAACACACCCTTCGTCGTTTTGGGTTTGCATGCAACCATCCGAGTCACTGTTTCCGTCCCTACCTCCTTGTTTTGAGTTCGTGTAGGTCATCGCTTTCCTGATCTACTGATTCACAGTTTTGTTCAAGCTCATCCTGCCTCCTGGTCTGTCCTTTCCCCCTTAACTTGGTTTTTGTTGTCGGTGATTTTATTCCCGACCCGACACCGGCAAGCTTCCTGATGGGGCTAAGTCGTATCACCTCAATCAAAAATAATCCTACAAAACTACTAACTGGTAGCTAGTGGTAGTAGGGTATCGTATCCACAGAGAGAGGGTTAAGTTCTGCTAAACCTGAAGGGATTCTAGATTACTACGGAGTTTTTAAGATGAATTAAAGACTAAACTAAAATAACTAAAACTAAGACTAAAAACTAAGACTAAGAAGGGTGTAAAGCAGTAATAAGGAAATTCTAGGGTCTCAGGTTCACGATGTCGAAACGAGTGCTACGTAATCATGTAAGTTCACAGTTAATTATGCTATGGGAACGACTACTCCTCTCGGATGATAATCTACCCCTAAAGTTCAACTAACGGGCTCTCGCAACTTATTAGTTTACTCTACCTATTGCAAGCAAGTCTAACCTAAATCAGGCTTTCGATCTTAGGTTCAGGTTTCCAAGATTAATTCACTAATTGTGGCCAACAATCAATCAATCATAATAAAAGCATGCAAGGAAGGCTAGCAATGATTAACAACAATCAAACAATCATCTGACTACGCAATCATAACATCGATTCCCCTAAACCCTAGATTAGGATTTAGCTAATCGCACTTGAAATTAAACTAAGGAAATCAATAATAAACATGGTAAATAAATTAAGAACAATTAGAATAAAACCTGAAATAAATCTTGAAAACTAATTTTATTCTATGAGTTTTAGAGAGATAAACTAAGTCTAAACTAAACTAAACTAAACTAATAATAATAGTTATGGGTAAAGATAAAAGATGTTAGTCTGAGAGTTCTCTTAGGTTTATATAGTAAAATTGCCTAAAATAATTTCCTAACCTAAAGATAATTAAATAATTAAAATACAAAAATTGATCCGTCGAAATAATAATGCAGGTCGACCGCCGGCTGCCGGGCCCCGCAGCTCCAATTTTTCCACCAGTTCTCTTCAGATTTAATTATTTTCGACCCAATATCACGTCTTGCTTTCAAGTCCCGAGCTCGATCTTCACTCCGACTTTTGGGATTCCGTCATCCTCTCCTTTTAAGCTCAAATGTACGGAAAATATAGAAATTCCTGCAAAAATACTTAAAACACCAAAACGCCTAGATCTAAGTATGAGAACAAAATGGCCTCGTAAAGCGCATTTTGACAATAAAAAGCAGCTCGGGACGAGGGTAAAATATATATAAAACTAACCGCTATCACTTCCTTTGTGACTAGAGGAGGTGTTCCCCTTCCCCTCGCCCCCCTCCCCCATCTCCTTCAGTCCTTTCTCTTTTGAGTTTCTAGGCGGCTGCTTAAAATGGATACGGTGTTCCCCTTCCCCTCGCCCCTCCCCCCACCTATTTGTTCATATGTCGGTCTTATCTTGAGTCGGGTTTTCGGTTGCCTCTTTCAATGATTCTGTTAAAAAAAAAAAAAAAGGGAAAGTGTGAATCCCGTAAAAAGAAGAAGAAAAAGAAAGTAAAGAGGTAATCTTTAAAAAAGAAAAGTAAAATTAGAAAGATAAAAGAAAATACTAGAGTTTTTTCATGGGTCCAGCTTTTGTAGTTGTACCTTTTGGCAGGAGGTTTTTAAGTCAACATATATGAAATATAATAATACCTCTTAGATTTAAAGTAGGGATGAGCTATGGCTTTGTCTTAGTGGTGTTGTTGGTGGGGAGTCAAGTAAGATCTTGTCTTTTGGTGTGCTCGTTTTGGGTGGTTGTTCCGGTTATGGTGTAATTTGAGGTTTTCAATTGAGTTGTTATGTTGCGGGTGGTAGGTGGATGCGGCTGGTTTGGTTGCGGTGGTTTTATTTCAATCAGAAATTCATGTCTAGGTGGTTAAGAGTGCTCTGTCTCTTAGCCTTAACGTTGTTTATGTTGCTTAGTCCAAATAAAAGAAAATTATTTTATATTACGAGTTGGGGTGTCCTATCCTCAATTTCGCGGTGGATGTCTTATGATAAGTCAATAAGCACATGCAAGGCGTTAGTCCTATATATGTGTTTGGTTTTGGTGTACCTTGTTCTTGGAAGGTTTTCTATGGCGATTGTGGCCAGGCGCTTGGTAAAGGAGCTTTTTCATACATGGTGTTTTTGGACGCTGTCCTTCACAGTTTACGGATCTTTTGGCGGTAGAGTTAGATCATCAAGATGTAGGAGTTTATACTCCTCTGAAGGCGGACTTTGGTTTGCTTTCCCCCTTAAATTTCTACGCTTTTATGGCGTAAGTACATCTTGCTTTTGTCACTCGTTGGCTCAAAAGTTGAGAAGGCCACTAGAAGAATTCAGCGTTGTTGATACAGATGTAAAAAAAATCCTTGTGCCCAAGTTTCCGTACTCCACACACCTTTTTTGGCTACCGGATGCAACTTTAATCATGCAATAGTTCTTATGATTATATATGATCTTGTTATTCTTGTATGTGTTTTATCTTGTATTTGTATCTTAATTGTAATACCTGACTTTAACCGTCAGGACCAATTATTGTAATGCAAATACTTTTACTCTTGCCAAAAAAAAAAAAAAAAAACTATGAAAGTATTTGGGGTAGGGATAATTAAAATTGTAACAAATATATTAACATTGATATTATATATAATTTACAATGTAAAATGATTATTTTGGTACATATATAAATTCAACTAAATAACAAAATTGGCAAAGCACATACGTTGTATGCTTACAGTGACAAATAAACAATCCTCTCTTTAAATATTAAGTGGTCACATTGTAATCACATGTAACTCATCGTATGCCTTAAAATTGTCTTACTATAAATCGTATGACTGCTATTAATTTTTTTTTGTGTATTTAATATCTTATTTAATTTTTTTTCCACCTATTATTATGTATTGGTCGTATTATAAGTTGTTGTAAGATTATTTTATTTATAATTATTTATATGTTAATGTTATGTATCATTTTATTAATAGTTGAACAATTCTTTTTAAAAGACTTTAGTAAACGACTCATAACTCCTTCGTTCCTCACCGGATTGAGGCTTATGAGATGTCGTTAGAAAGGTATTTCAAAGACCTATCCGATGACATAAGTTTCACTTTGACTAAATAATATTTGGATACTGAAATGAACTGTCAAAGTAGACTTATTAACAAACGGAGCATTTTGAGGTGGTTTTGTGCCACTTTGAGTAGTTTTATTGAGAATAAGCGTAAAGAGCCATCAATTACAACATTTTCAATGTCCATATTTATTACTAGCATTAGCCTCATCATCGGGTACACCAAAGGCTTGCTGACAAGTTTCGGGTGTCAACAGTATGAATTGGGTCTATTTCTTGAAGTATAAATCTGAAGCTTTTGAGTACTTTAAGAAATTCAAAGTTTTAGTAGAGAATCAAAGTGACAGACATATTAAAACGCTACGTACTGACCGCGGTGGAGAATTTCTGTCAAATGAGTTCATAAAATTTTGTGAAGAGCATGGTATTCGAAGGGAATTGACTGCGTTGTACACACCACAACAAAACGGCATTGCAGAACGGAAAAACAGAACCATAGTGGAGATGGCGCGGAGTATGCTCAAAGCGAAAGGGTTATCAGACCGTTTTTGGGGACAAGTTGTTGCTACTGCGGTGTACTTTCTAAACATCTCACCTACACGAGCTGTTGAAAGTCAGACTCCATTTGAAGCATGGAGGGGTAAGAAACCTCGTAAGTCACTTAAGAGTATTCGGGTGTGTAGCTTATGCTTTGGCCCCATCTCATTTACGTCATAAACTTGATAGTAAGTCCGAGAAATGCATATTTGTTGGCTATTCTGTTGAGTCCAAGGCATATAAGTTATATAACCCCGCAAGTGGTAAAGTGATTATAAGTCGAGATGTTAAGTTTGATGAAACAGAAAAATGGTTGTGGAGTGGTGATTTGGCAGTAGCTACAGTACCACATTCAGTAAGCTTAGACGCAACGCAAGAGGGTCAAGAGCAAGCTGTCAACAATGGCTCAACACCAGATAGTAGCAACAATAACTCAACGAATCAGTCCACTAATCAGTCCACCAATCAGTCAAGTATTCTTACTTCGTCTCCACCGGACTCACCGTCAAGTACCTTCAGTGAATCATCTCCAAAACGTTATCGATCGCTCCAGGATATCTACAGGACATGTAACTTTGCATTATATGTTTCCGACCCTGTCACTTATGACGAGGTTTCCGAGAGTGAGGTATTGGAAGAAGCTATAAAGGAGGAGATGTCCGCAATAGAAAAAAAATGAGACATGAAGGCTAGTTGATCCACCTAAAGACAAAAATGTGATTGGGCTCAAGTGGGTATTCCGGACTAAGTATAATTCTGACGGGAGCATTCAAAAGCACAAAGCAAGACTTGTGGTCAAGTGATATTCACAAGAGCAAGGAGTAGACTATGACGAGACATTCTAACCAGTAGTTCGCTTTAAAACGGTGAGAGTATTCCTCGCTTTTGCTGCTCAAATGCAACTGCCTGTGTATCAATTCGATGTGAAGTCTGCTTTTCTAAACGGTGAACTAGAAGAGGAGGTCTATGTCGCTCAACCCAAAGGCTTTGTTATTACCGGCAGTGAAGACAAAGTTTACAGGTTAAGGAAAGCTCTTTATGGGCTAAAGCACGCTCCACATGCATGGTATAGCAGGATCGATACTTTTTTTCAGAAGAATGGATTTATCAGAAGTGAAAATGAACCAACGCTTTACGTGATGACGAAAGGTAATGATATTCTTGTGGTTTGCTTATATGTTGGCGATATGATTTTTATGGGTTCATCACAGTCCATGGTCTCTGAATTTAAATCTTGCATGATGAAAGAGTTCGAAATGACTGATTTGGGTCTCTTAAAGTATTTTTTGGGACTTGAGGTAAAACAAGGGAATGACGGTATTTTTATGTCCCAAGAAAAATATGCGACTGGCTTGTTAAAGAAATTTCATATGTCTAAGTGTGTCACAGCTACTACCCCTATGAACACTAATGAAAAGTTGCAGCGTGACGACAGCATAGAGCATGCTGATGGTACTTTATACAGAAGCCTCGTAGGAGGTTTAAATTATCTTACACACACGAGGCCAGATATTGCCTTCCCAGTTAGCGTTGTGTCACGTTATATGCACAATCCAACAATGCAACATCTTGGTGCTGCAAAGAGATACTTAAGTATGTTGCTGGAACAGTTAAGTATGAAATTTGGTATACAAAAGTCGCGGAGTTTGAACTGGTTGGGTTCACGGATAATGATTGGGCTGGATGTGTTGATGATCGAAAGAGTACATCAGGTAATGTGTTTAGCCTTGGTTCTGGGACTGTCACATGGAGTTCGAAGAAGCAGGAGACAGTAGCTTTGTCGTCATCTGAGGCCGAGTATGCAGCAGCAAGTTTAGCAGTAAGGCAAGCACTCTAGCTCCGGAAATTACTTCGTGATTTTCTCGTCAAACATGATAAAGCTACTATACTTTACTGTGATAATCAGTCAACGATTGCAATTGCAACGGGAGTTGAGAGTTCGCAATCCATTGACCTAGGGCCCGCTTCCAACCTTAGGTCCAAAGGTCAACCACAAGTCAATTAAACCATCAAGAGCAAAAATCAAGTGGGAAGAGGACCCAAATCAGCCGAAAAAGTAATCAAAGGAAGGCTCACATGTTGTTCCACAATATGTCCCTTTCCTACATGTCACTATCCACCTTTATACTTTATGCTTTAGTAGTAGTTGTCTCTTTTCAAAATTTTCAGCACATGAAGGGCCTTGTGGCCGTTTTTTTTATGTTGTTTTGTGGGACTAATTTTAGCCCTTAGATCATCTTGTAATGTATGGTCAAGATTAGAATGAGGGTATTATATAAACCCTCATTCTCACATCATATTTTTCAGATTTTGATGAATGAAAAAACCCTAGTGTTTATTTGAGTGTTCTTCATTTTTCTCATTGCTTTGTGCTTGAGTTTAGTGACTAATTAGTTAGTGGCTTTGTGCTTAACTAATTAAACCCCTAAATCTATTACTTTGTGTGTAGATTTAGTTACTATCTTTTATGTTTTTATTGTTTTACAAAAATTTCAGAAAATACTTCTCAAAAAATAGCACTTGGCCGAGATTTTTCAAGCACCTTCACAAGTCGATTTTAGTTCATCCTTTGAGTGAAACGTGATCCACTTAGTTTCACTCCAAATTGGTAATCAAAGCTTTGGTTGGGTTTGAAGAAACACACGGTCCAAAACATCTTTGTTTCACCCGAAATTTTCAGGTTTGTTCTTCTTTGTTTTCTCAATGAGTATGCCTCTCTCTTGTGATACTACTCTTGAGGGAACCATGTATGACTCTATGGAGAAATTGAGAATGGAAATAGAGGCTAAGTTGAGCCGAATGAAAGGAGAAATTGGGTCAAACCTTGGTCTTGTAACTTGGAGGGTTATGCATACCCAACCTCAACCTTTGGAGGAAAGTCAAAAAAATCAGATTTTTAGGTCTAAATGTACCATTGGGAAGAGGGTTTGTAACCTCATTATTGATGGAGGGAGTTGTGTTAATGTTGCTTCAAAAACCCTCATCGATAAACTTGCCTTACCTACACAAAAACATCCAAACCCTTACAAGTTGAGATGGTTGAATAGGGAGGCCGAAATTTTGGTTGACAAACGATGTTTGGTTTCTTTTTCTATGGGAAGAGATTATATGGATGAAGTGTGGTGTGATGTGATTCCTATGGATGCTTGTCACCTTTTATTAGGGAGACCTTGGGAATTTGATCGAAATGCAACTCATGAGGGAAGAGACAACACCTATACTTTCAAGTTTAGAGACAAGAAGATCAAACTCACACCCTTGCCTCCAAACATGGGTGGCCGAGCCACTCTAACCCTAACCAAGCCACTAGAGGGAGTTCTACTAGTTGGGGAACAAGAAATGAAACAAGAGCTTAGCAAGGGAATGGTTGTTTATGCCCTCATTGCCAAAGAAACTCCTAAGGAAAGTGAAAAACCGATTCCATGTGAAGTTCAAGAGCTCTTAGAACTCTACAAGGATGTGTTTCCTCTCGAGCTACCACACGGCCTACCCCCTATTAGGTGCATTGAGCATCAAATTGATCTTGTTCCGGGAGCTACACTACCTAATAAGGCCGCATATCGAAGTGATCCTAAGGCTACACAAGAACTTCAACAACAAATTGGGGAACTCATGGAAAAGGGGTTTGTAAGAGAATCTCTTAGTCCTTGTGCCGCACTCTACACTCTTGGTACCTAAGAAGGATGGAACTTGGAGAATGTGTACGGATAGTCGAGCTATTAATAATATTACGGTCAAGTATAGGTTTCCTATACCTAGACTTGATGACATTCTTGATGAGCTTAGTGGGGCTCAATTGTTTTCCAAGATTGATTTCATGACAAGGATACCATCAAGTGAGAATCAAAGAGGGTGATGAATGGAAGACGGCTTTTAAATCGAAGCATGGGTTATATGAATGGTTAGTCATGCCTTTTGGACTATCCAATGCTCCTAGCACCTTCATGAGATTGATGACCGAGGTTTTGAGACCTTACTTGGGAAGGTTCGCTGTGGTTTACTTTGACGATATCTTGGTGTATAGCCCTTCCAAAGAGGCTCATCTACATCACTTGCAAGTGTTGTTTGAGACACTTCGAGACCACAAGTTGTATGGCAAGCTAGAGAAGTGTTCCTTCATGCAAAGCGAAGTCCATTCTTGGGCTATATCATCTCTAGCCGAGGTATACTAGTGGATCAAGAGAAAGTGGAGGCTATCAAATCATGGCCCATTCAAGAACATAACCGAGGTGAGAAGCTTTCATGGCTTGGCTTCTTTTATCGACGATTTATCAAGGATTTTAGCACCGCCATGGCAACCATCACCGAGTGTATGAAGAAAGGGGAATTCAAGTGGAGTGAGGGGGCCGAGATTTCCTTCAATAAAATCAAGAAGTTGTTGTGTGATTCACCTATTCTTACACCACCGGATTTCAATAAGTTTTTTGAAGTCGAATGTGATGCTAGTGGAGTTGGAATTGGGGCCGTTCTATTACAAGAACACAAGCCAATCGCTTACTTTAGTGAGAAATTGAATGGTGCCAAGCTCAATTATTCCACCTACGACAAAGAATTCTATGCCATCGTTAGGGCTCTCGGCCATCGAGCCATTACCTCAAGCCCAAACCGTTTGTTCTTCATTCGGATCATGAGGCTCTCAAATACATCAATGGACAACACAAGTTGAATCATAGGCACGCCAAGTGGGTAGAATTTCTCCAATCGTTCTCTTTCTCAAGCAAGTTCATTGAAGGAAAGAATAACGTGGTGGCCGATGCATTATCTCGGAGGCACACCATGCTAAGTTACATGGAACAAAGAGTGTTGGGTTTTGAATTCATGAAAGAGCTCTATGTGGAGGATCCCGACTTCAAGGGTGAGTGGAGTTCCATTCGTGAGGGGCAATGCAAGGTAGGAAGCAAGTACACACTTCAAGAGGGATTCCTATTCTTGGGGAACCGGTTGTGCATTCCTAAGGGTTCCTATCGACTTCTCCTAGTGCGTGAGATTCACTCTAATGGTTTAGCCGGGCATTTTGGAATTCAAAAGACTTACGACATCCTCCAAGATCAATTCTATTGGCCCAAGATGCTTGGAGATGTCCAAGATGTGATCAAGAGATGCGCTTCGTGCCAACAATCCAAATCCTTCTTTCAAACGGGACCCTACACTCCTCTACCCGTCCCAAATCGGCCATGGGAGGATGTTAGCATGGATTTCATCGTCGCTTTGCCTAGAACTCAACGAGGTAAGGACTCCATTATGGTTGTGGTGGATCGGTTTAGCAAGATGGCTCATTTCATTGCGTGTAAGAAAACCGAGGATGCCATGAGTGTGGCCGAGTTGTACTTCAAAGAAGTGGTCAAATTGCATGGAGTCCCCAAAACCATTGTATCCGATCGAGACACCAAGTTCATAAGCCACTTTTGGAAGACTTTGTGGAAATTGCTAAAAACGAGGCTCTTGTTTAGCACAAGTCACCATCCTCAAACGGATGGCCAAACCGAGGTCACTAATAAAACCTTGGGGAGGATCCTTAGGAGCATCGTTTCCAAGTCCTTGAAAGATTGGGATCTCAAGCTTGCCCACGCCGAATTCGCTTTTAATCGTGCCCCTTCTTCTAGCACGGGACAATCACCATTTGAAGTGGTCTATGGAACCAACCCTCTCATGCCCACGGACCTAGCCCCCGTCAAGAGCAAGGAGATGAGCTACGATGCCAAGAAGCGGGTTGAGTTCATGATGAGCATCCACAATCAAGTCAAGAAGCAAATCGAGAAAGCGAATGAGACCTACAAGACTAGGTCAAAGGGTAAGAAAACCTCCAGAAGAATCCGAGCCGGGAGACTTGGTATGGTTGCACTTGAGGAAGGAAAGGTTTCCGGATAAAAGAAAGAACAAGCTCATGCCTAGGGCCGAGGGTCCCTTCGAGATACTTGAGAAAATTGGGCCGAATGCTTACAAAGTTGATTTAATGAGAGTATGGAGTCCATGGCACGCTTAACGTGGAGACCTTAGCCCAGTATCTTCAAGACTTGGAGGATGAAGAAGGGAGAGGATTTGAGGGCAAATCCTTTTCAACCCGGGAGATCGCAGAACTGAGTTGAGAGTTCGCAATCCATTGACCTAGGGCCCGCCTCCAACCTTAGGTCCAAAGGTCAACCACAAGTCAATTAAACCATCAAGAAGAAAATCAAGTGGGAAGAGGACCCAAATCACCGAAAAGTAATCAAAGGAAGGCTCACATGTTGTTCCACAATATGTCCCTTTCCTACATGTCACTATCCACCTTTATACTTTATGCTTTAGTAGTAGTTGTCTCTTTTCAAAATTTTCAGCACATGAAGGGCCTTGTGGCCGTTTTTTTATGTTGTTTTGTGGGACTAATTTTAGCCCTTAGATCATCTTGTAATGTATGGTCAAGATTAGAATGAGGGTATTATATAAACCCTCATTCTCACATCATATTTTTCAGATTTGATGAATGAAAAAACCCTAGTGTTTATTTGAGTGTTCTTCATTTTTCTCATTGCTTTGTGCTTGAGTTTAGTGACTAATTAGTTAGTGGCTTTGTGCTTAACTAATTAAACCCCTAAATCTATTATTTTGTGTGTAGATTTAGTTACTATCTTTTATGTTTTTATTGTTTTACAAAAATTTCAGAAAATACTTCTCAAAAAATAGCACTTGGCCGAGATTTTTCAAGCACCTTCACAAGTCGATTTTAGTTCATCCTTTGAGTGAAACTTGATCCACTTAGTTTCACTCCAGCAATGAAGAAGAATCCGGTGTTTCATGGTCGAACTAAGCACATTGACATGCAACATCACTTTATTCGGAAGGTGGTAGCTGATGGTAAAGTTATACTGAAATTTTGTGGCACAAATGACCAAGTGGCAGATATCTTTACGAAGTTGCTTCCGCTAGCCAAGCATCAATTCTTTGTGTCTAAGTTAGGAGTCGGTGAATTTGAATCAAGGGGGGATGTTGAGAATTGATTCAAATTCTTAACTATTAATTATTTGTCGGTTACAATAAGAGGCTTTATGAGTCCTTTATTATAGAGTCATTAGTGAGTGTCATTCAAGTTCCTAATAATATCGTCAGTTACGTTTTTTTGTAGTCCTATAAATTTCGTGGTTGTAACTTCATTTTATTGTGTGAGTGAATAAATTAATTTTCTCTTCTTATATTGTCTCTCCATTTTTGTGTTTTACATGAATTGGCCCGTGAGCTTGCCCGTTATCTAACCCGTGGGCCTGCCCGTTACCCAGCTCGTGGGCCTGCCTGTGGGCCATCCCATGGGCAAAGTCCTTTTTTTGATTTTTTGCCAGTTAGTTTGCCTTGTTAGTTAGTTTTAACTTTTTTATTCATTTCAATTCTATAAATATCCAATAATACTTCAATTCATTTTTTTCACAATTCAACTCTTCTTGTCATCTTTTCAATATTAACTAGCTTTGGGCCCCGTGAAAATCACGGGTTCTCTAAATAATTTTCATGTTTTGTAATTTTTATTTTATAAAGTGTATTTTCTGAACTCATTATCACTGAGTCTACATAGTCAATATTGTTGATGTTTGAAGTTTCAGCTTGCAAATTTTTGATTACCTTTTGTTTTTTAATTGTTGAGTACATATAATTTGACACAATCAAAATATTATAGGTATCATATTGCAAATTTATAATATCAAATATTATATACAATAGAAAGTAGTCCAAATATTAAAAATTCTTGTTGGATTTTAATTTTGAAACGAGTTGAAAAGAAGCTACTAAACACTTTGTGTGGAAAAGAACACTTAAGTTTTGAAGGAGAACAACTAAAACTTGAACTTAAGCAGAAGTATTATCCACGAAAGTAAAGCATATTATATACAATAGAAGTATTATCCACGAAAGTTGTCATCGTTCCTATTAATATTGTTATTGTTCTTATATTAGTTATTGTGGTTCAGGTTGGGCGTAAAGTGGTTGTAGTGATTGCGTTCGCGATTACAATTACGATCTGAGGTATAGTTACAACTCCGGTATTGCAACCTGGATTTACGCAGATATTTTCCCCATGGATATTGTTTGTGATTACTTAGGGCTTGTATGTATTGGTCTATATTCTTGCATATGTTTTTCAAGTGGTGTTTTTCTTTCCTATTTTTACTGTCCTTATTCCTATGATATCCCAAAATTCTCAACAAAATGGAGCTTTTCTCCATTGGTAAACTATAAGGTCAGTCAATTATTTTGGTTGTTGGTCATTCATTCACAAACTTAAACGAGCAAACAATAAAGAGAGAAAATTTGTATATAAGAGTGTAAGGTTTAAAACAGGTGTTGTAGAATAAAATACCGGAGATTACTTTTGAACACCAAAGTAAACTCTGACACAACATCAATCTTGTGATACTCATTGTTTCGATTTTAAATTTCTAATTGGTACGAGTTTGTTTGCAATGTTTCTACGGAGTACAATTTAAAAATAAAATGTTACGGAGTAGTAATTTTCATGCTCACGTATTATTGCTTAGTGATTTTGTGTCTGATGTATTGACTTCGCCAAATCACTTTGGCCCTTGCTCTAATCTCACTGCTTTCACTCAAATTTGATGTCGTTGGTTGATTATACTTTTTAGTCAAAGGTATGATTTTTGTGGTGTTCTAATGTCTTACTTTTAGAGAAATTTAAAACCCCAAATTCAAAAGGTCAATTTATTGGCTTTAGAACTCCGATAAAATTTGTTAATTTTAAATTTCAGGGTCAGCTTATAAATCAAAGGAGGAAATACAATTTTCATTCAAAACTAAAGGGTATAAGGTGGAAAGGTCAATTTCATAATAAACTTGAAAGATGAGGATAAGTAGTAAAAGAGAATGAAAATGTACTATGAGTAGTTATATGCGTAAGAATGGAAGAAAGAGAATGTAGATAAAGGGAAAGAGGATAAAGAGTAGACCTGACAAACAGGTCGTAAAAACAGAAGAAGTAGAATGCTAATGAGGGAAAACATGATAAATGGGAAGATTGGGAAACAAGTATGCAAAAAAACAAACTATTAGAGAATAAAATTGATTTTGGGCAGCAATCTGTTGCTTTTGATTATCAACTAATTTAAAATTACATAGATATTTAAATAAATGGAAAGTCAGCATAATAACTGGCCAGTCGTTCAGTTTAGATGCACATAAGCCACTATAGAACAATACTTATACACAACATAATTCATTTTCCAGGAAAAAAAGAAATGAATAGAGCATAGTCATCTGTCGTTCGAGATTCATTATCAAAACAACTTCAATCAATAAAAAGCATCTGCTGCTGTTGTGTGATATGGAACCGTTCGACATCAGGTGTTTTGTTATATGAAACCGACTAAACAATGTTTCAAATTTTTTCTTATGAGTACAACTTTATAAACACATTGTAATAATAATATTAATTGTATAGCTATTAGTTTCTCAAATTTACTCTAACAAATATCTTCTTGTCGCCGCAACTCCTTCCACCAACAGATTAACCCGCATTGGGGTACTGTGCGCCCTAGCGCACAGTCCAACAACTAGTACAATCAAAACCCGGAAACATCATCGACTGAACATCAGCGATCACCTTTTTGATGTTTTCCGCTTAGAATTCATATTATGTCTATCCATTTAAAAGATCATTTCGAAATTTTAGATAGATGGAAATAAATAATTATTAGTGACTATAATATTTACATACACAAACACAATGGACAACCCACACGAAAGGCGTATTAAAATGTGATCGACTCGCCTCGTGGATTCCACGGGCCACACCACTAGTTTAACAATTAAAACCATTTGTTGTTTTTTCCACACAAAAAAATGAGTCATGATGACACTTCTAGTGATTCAAGCTCAAGTTCAAATTCTTCCACCGAGAATATTTTACAACGAAATAAGCAAATTCGTAGAGAAACATTACGTCGGTTCATCCTAGAAAATCAACAAGTTGATAGCATTATTACACATCATTTTGCTACAAATCCAAACAATTTACAACAAAATATTAATCCTACTCCTAGAAATCGTAGGCAATACATTGAAAGAAATCGAGAGATGGCTCATGAACGATTATTTAATGACTATTTTTCTGATGAACCCGTGTATCCCCCACATATATTTCGTCGAAGGTTTCGCATGCAAAAAAATTTATTTTTGCGTATAGCCGATGCTCTAACGACAAATGACCAATATTTTCAACAAAGGCTAGATGCAACAGTAGACTGGTCCGTCCTCGCTATGTATGCACAAACGCTATAAGAGTGCTTGCTTATGGAACGTCGGCCGATACTGTTGATGAGTATGTTGGAGTTAGTGTCCTCCACAGTTAGTGCAATAACATAAATAAATCTCTAAAGGTACACAGGGTACGTTTCGTATTTAATCAGTTGGTTAACGCTATCGATAATCTGGCTTGCTAGATAAGTTTGACGTTATTGTCATACAAATGGCGGTGATCAACTGGTCCCTAAGAGTCACACCTAAAGGATGTGTTTGAGAGATATGATTATTTGAGAAAATGATCATATTGATGCCTTACTTAATGACTAAACGGTTAGTCAGTGTTGTTGACTAAATGGTTAGTCAAATGTGACTAAAATGTTAGTCAAGTGTGATGATGTTCTTGATTAAAATGTTAGTCGATGTAATGGTGGTACTGGCTTATTTAATACAGATTAAATAATATTAGGCGAGACGAATTAAATGTAATTAAGTGAATTGAATATAAAATGTTATATTTAATTATTGTGTATAATGCAAGCTAATTAAATATAAACCGTTATAATTAATTAGTGAATTATAAATATAAGGATATTTATAACATATTATAGTCATTATTACAGATGATACTAGTAATATGTTGCATTATATTATAAGCTAAAATGACCAAGAGAAAAGTGTCCAGATACATTCTGTCCCGATACACTTTGTATCTTGGTCAACAAGTGAAGTATTTGAGGAGAATTAGATCTCCCCAAATACATCAAAAGTGGCCGGCCTAGAGGAGTATATTAGAGGGGATATTGCCTTTCCTAAGACTACTTTAATTGATCCATTATTCATTCACTTCTTCTACAACACAAAACCCTAGAGAGAAAATCAGTTTTCTCCTCTAAAATTCTCTAGCAATTCTAAGGTATTTCTCAAAACATCTTGGGTGAGATTATTAGGAGATACCATCCTTTTGGTATTGTTCATAGGCCATTATTCAAGGATTAAAAGGTTAATTCTTGTATCTTTATACTTTATTATGCAATTTTATTTTATGACCTTAAATCTTATAAAGTTTTTCATTATAATCCTGTGGATTTTAAGGTCTATATACGGATATAAACCTACAAGTGGTATCAGAGCCTTAGGGCACATGAAATTTTTATAAGGTTTTCATAAAAATCGAATTTGTATGATATTAAATTGATTTTCTATGGCCTCGGTTTTAATTTCACTTAGGCCGAATTGATTTCTTGATTTGGCCGTGTGTTTTTGTGTTATGTTTTGGCTTATTTTGGTCCTTTTGATTCATAATTATCAATGTTTTAAGATGTTAAAACTATTACATATGATTTTGAATAAGTTTTGTTTCAATACCGATTGAATTAAAACATAAAAGGATCAATTCTTATATGTTAATGAACATATTGTTTGCTAATCTTTAGATCTATCAGTTTTAAGTTGTTTATTTTAAAAAGTTAAATTGAATCTCTTAAGTCAATGTTTAATACGGATTAAAATTGAGTTAGGATCGATCTAATTATTAGCATAATTGAATTAAAACAGTTTAATTCACTTTTAATGTTTTGGCCGAATTAAATTAAATTTTGGTAATTTTTATTTTATTTTTGAATTGGCCGTATATTCCTTATTAAATTACTTCGGTATTTTGTTAATTTTGGCCGAAAATTTTATTATTTTTGGAAATTAATATTTTGTTATATTATAAAGATAATATATTTTGTGAAGCAGTTCACAATAATTATGATACCTAATATTTTAAAAATGTTTAAAATATTTTCGAGATCTAATTTATGTTATACTGATAATATAAATTGATTTTGGATTATTGTTTTGATTATAAGATATTATGAACAATTAAGGAATTGTTGCATAATTATAATCATTTAAAAGAGGTGGTTTGGATTTAAATCAATTCGTATGCATTGTTTTATCTTGTTTTAGTTGATGCTATTTATTTTGGATGTATGGATGAATGGTTTATTTTTCGCATTAATTATGTACAAACGGTTGTAATTTACTAGTGTGGCCTTAGAAGATTGTGTTTTCGTAATGAAGGAAACACAATTTTGGTTGTATTTTGAGATCTCAAATCTCCCATTTTGTAATATTTTTATTTTGGCATATTTTGAATTAGAATGTAAATAGGTTTATTTTGTAATTCAAATATGTAATTTTGAGAAGATCCAAGATGAAGATTCAAGATGGACTCCCACTTAAAACCCAAGATGAAGAATGAAGACAAGCTTAGGGTCCATGGATGGATTCCAATTTGTATTTGTCTTTATTTTCATAGTGATAGCCACACTGTGCTGTTTTTTTTTCTTTTTATTCTTTACCGTTTTCCATTGCATTCACGTTAGATAGTAGCATCATATTCCGCCTAAACTAAACCAAACCACCTAATATACATGAAAATGGATCATATAGTTGCATTCTTTTTCATAGACATACGGATGTCACTCGTTTTTAGGGCTATCACCTCTATTTAATCATTCTCGAAAATGCTAGATATTTGTTCACTTAAAATGAATTAAAATGAGATGATGGGACCTTCCTCTATTAATAAAATTGAGATTAGTCTTTATAGGAAAAGCTTGCTATGAGCCCCTTCTTCGTCGGTAGGCATGTAGGACCTTACTCTCCACATGACCCCTTCTACGTTGGGTAAGTAGTATGCGTTGACCTATTTTACCTCAACATTATAGTTCGAGTAATATCTCGTAGTTATAATGGACTAATAGATAGGATTTACTGAAATCTATCGACCAAGAATTCTAACAGTAGAATTAGCTAAGAGGTTGGCTTATCAATTTAAAGAAATTGAGTCTTGGGATCACTTATATAATTCTCGAGGGAGGTCGATTATATGAGTGCACGAGTCATTGCATTAAATCGTTATTGCTTTTCGACTTAAACCTTTAAAAACGATGTTCTCTCTTCTTCTTCTTTCTTTTCACAGTTTCGAATTCGTTATATACAGATATAACTACTATAACAAATGGCAGGACGTACTAATGACCCAATGCCAAGTGTCACACTAGAACGTGAATCATGGCTTAGAATGGACAACATGAATCAGTCCTCTCGACTGAAGAATGATGGGTCCAACTTTTCTGATTGGGAGGCCGCATTACGGAATGCCGCCATTGCTGACGGTAAGCTCAAGTACTTGACTGAGCCACTGCCGACTAAACCAGCTCCCGATGCAGGAGCAGATGAACTCTATCTTTACAATGATTTCATGATGGAGGCGGGTGCAATACAGAACGTACTCATCTATTCAATGGAATCCAATTTGCAAAAAAGGTTCATAACCCAAGGTGCAAACAAGGTTTTCAACACCCTAACAAAAGAGTTCTCGAAAGCTCCGAGAATCAAGAGTTACGAGTATACCACTCGTTTCTTTGAGACTAGACTCCAGAAGTGCCAACCGGTTGGTCCACACCTTCTCGACATGATCGAGAATGTTGAGAAACTGGAGGAGCTTGGCTGCAAGATCGATGAGAAGATCATCATTGATCGAGTGCTCCACTCCCTTCACGATAGGTATGACCTCTTTAGGGCAAACTATTACATGAATGACATGCAGAAAAGTCTGCATGAGCTTCACTCACTCCTCGCATGCATCGGAGAGTGATCCGGTTGAGTGAGAGCATGAAACAAGATGTTCTCATGATAGGCAACAAGCATAAGGGTAAGGGTAAGGCTCCGGCTAACCTAACTGTAGGTAAGCCAAAGTTTAAGAAGCCAATGGTTGCTAAGAGTGGGCTTGGTGAGTCTAGCGGTAGCTCACAAGGCAAGGCAAAAGCGAAGCAAAGCATGGAGTGCCACCATTGCCACAAATCTGGGCATTGGAGGCAGAACTGTCCCGTGTATGCTGAGGACATAAAAGCAGGCCACGTCATTCCTGTTGGTATGTCTTCTTTTATTCACATGATTGAGATTAACCATGCAAGTTTCTAACTTGGGTACTTGGACACCGGTTGGGGTTCTCATCTCAGGTAATCATTCATAGTGGTCTAGGAAACATCAAATCTCTAGCAAGAGGTGATGTGGACCTGCGAGTGGGGAATGGAGCAAGAGTTGCTGCCGTTTCGGTGGGAACATATGTAATCCAAACTCCCGAGCGGATTTGAGTTATTTCTAATAATCACATTATGTACCTAGTTTATCTAAAAACATTATTTACAGATCCGTACTTGATAAAGACGGATTTTCGCTTTTAAAGAATAATAGTGTATTTTCTCTTTAAACGATATGATTTATGGTAAAGCGCTTTCCATGAACTAATATATGTTTTAGATCAAACCACGCATAATGCATGTGAATAACAAGAAAGCAAAGGTTGGTGACAAAGATCAAACCTATCTATGGCAAAATGTCTCAATTTCCTTCAAAGGTGTTGGAATGCATGGCCGACCTATTAGGACTCATACATACTGATGTGTGTGGACCTATGTCGATCAACGCTAGAGATGGCTATAGGTATTTCATCACTTTCACGGACGATTTGAGTAGGTATGGACATGTCTACTTAATGAAGCATAAAAGTGAGTCCTTCCGACAAGTTCAAGGAATTCCGCATAAGGTTGAGAACCAACTCGATAGAAAGATAAAAGCACTACGTTCAGATCGTTGTGGCGAATATCTTTCAACGGAGTTTGATCGACACCTGAAAGACCGCGGGATAGTATTACAGTCAACTCCACCTGGAACACCACAACTGAATGGTGTGTCGAACGCAGAATCGAACATCACTTGATATGGTTCGATCCATGATGAGTCACACGGTTGTACCCGACTCATTATGGGGCTATGCTCTTTGTCACCGCTCTTATATTTAATCAAGTCCGACTAAAGTCAAGTGACAAGACTCCATACGAGTTATGGAAGGAACGGTCCCTAACTTGTCCTTTATTCGGGTTTGGGGTGCGTGGCTTATGTCAAGTGGAGACACGAGGATAAGCTCGACCCGCGATCGTGCAAGACATACTTTATTGGTTATCCAAAAGGAATGTTTGGTCATTTCTTCTATTCGCCTACCGAACACCGAGTTTTGGTTATGGCTAGTGCGGTTCTTAGAGAAAGAGTTTCTCAAGACAAGAGAAGTAATAGAACCTTCGATCCGCTTCTGAGATTCTGAACCAACAACCGAGCAACCAATGGAGGAAACTGCTCCTACTTCGTCTGGCCGCGTTAATATTCCCTTGGAACCCGTATAGGTCGGGTAGACTCTTCATTCCTTCAGATAGATACATTGGTATGGTTGAGGAGGATGGGAGAGACGACGTTTTACTCCTTGAGAGAAACGAACCCGTAACCTATAAAAGTGCCATGACATGTTCTGACTCAAAGTTATGGCAAGAAGCCATGCAATCCGAGATGGACTCTATGTACGAGAACGATGTATGGGATCTGGTTGACTTACCTGATAAGGTTCGGCCTCTTCAGTACAAATGGCTTTACAAGATAAAGCGATCTGTAGAAGGACAACCAGATATATACAAGGCACGACTAGTGGCAAAGGGTTTCACTCAAGTGCAAGGGTTGCACTATGATGAGATTTTTGCACCCGTAGTCATGTTTCGTTCCATTCTGATTGTCTTAGCGATTGCCGCCTTTCATGACTATGAAATTTGGCAAATGGACGTGAAAACCGCCTTCTTAAACGGTTATTTGGAGGAGGAGTTGTACATGGTACGACCCGAAGGTTTCACAGATCCTAAAGATCCTAAGAAGGTTTGCAAGCTTAAGCGTTCCATCTATGGACTTAAGCAAGCTTCACGGAGTTGGAATCATCGCTTCGACCAAGTGATAAAGGAGAATGGATTCACTCGACGGCCGAGGAACCATGTCTATATATCAAGTCGAGTGGGAGCAAGATTGTCTTCCCTAATAATCGTATGTCGATGACATACTTTTGATTGGGAATGACATACCTCTCTTAACTTCGGTAAAAGTTTGGTTACAGAACCATTTCCATATGAAAGATCTGGGTGAGGCACAACGAATTTTGGAGATCCGTATCTATAGAGATAGATCACGACGGATGTTATCCCTCAGTCAGGAGTCTTATATAGATAAGATTCTTGAGAGATTCAGTATGACCAAGTCGTGTTCCTTATGCTTCGGCAGTAGGATCGATCATGTATGCCATAATGTGCTCACGTGCAGACGTGGCATCTGAAATGGGTATTGACTTATGGAGGTGCCATAAGGCTATGCGCAATCAGTTGCGTAGACGCTAACTTCCACACGAATCGAGATGACTCGATATCTCAGCTCGGATTCGTCTTTACTCTTTATGGCGATACGGTCAGCTACAAAGTTCCAAAATATAGTGTCATAGTAGATTCTACGACTGTGTCCGAGTACTATGCTATTTAGTTGCAAGGGAAGCTGTATGGATGTGTCAATTCTTACAAGGACTAACTGTAGTTCCTGGTTCGAATGACACTATCACCATCTATTATGCTAATAGAGGTGCCATCTTCCAGGCTGCAGAGCCTAAAGTCTAACAACTAGTCCAGATATGTACGTCGGTATACGATAAGCTTGAAGGGCACGTTATCTTCATTAGAATTAAACGTGTTCCTGGTTATAATAGTACTTGACGTGGATTGGATAAATGTATCTTTTTCATATACCATTAATAACATCATCGTTTTGTTTTTATATATTTTGTTTTTCCATGTGGATTGTACGGACAACTTTGAACATCACAAAGTGAACTGGAAAACATTATATTTGTGTTGGTCCGTAATCACCTACATGAGCTGATAACTCTGGCGATTATTTTGTGACGTCGATTGATGGTGGGTTCAACGAGCCATAAGTCAAATCATTGGTGATCGATCACAGATGCGGGTTTACTGAAATCGCGCAGGACATTTTTGTGACGACTACATGGAGTCCTAAATGTTTCAGAACATTAGGTGCCTGGTCGTGGATAGGACATCCATAGTGTTCCTAGAGTCGATTCTTTTGACTATCGACCGCCTCTTGAGATTAAAGCGATTTTGGGTGACTTTGGTTTCTTTCTCACTACGACCGTAACAGAGGCCAAGTAGATTTTCACTGGTCATTTCATGCCGCGCTTACATCCGCAAGATTCGAAGTTGAGGAAAATATCCAAACTTCTATCGAGTTATAATACTTTTTCTCCGGGCCACTGAGGAGTCAGAATCAAAATGCATGGCCATGCTCGAATATTGATTCATTTATCGCTTAAGTTACTCTCTAGCCTGGGAAACCACTCTTGATATCGATCACCGCGAACTACGACCTTTGAAAGTACGGACTTTGCAAATGGGTTTACATTGAGTGGGAGAAATTTATTATGGATATGAGAATCGGTTATCGCACATACACTTGTACGGACAAGTGGGAGATTGTTGGAGTTAGTGTCCTCCACAGTTAGTGCAATAACATAAATAAATCTCTAAAGGTACACAGGCACGCTTCGTATTTAATCAGCTTGGTTAACGCTATCGATAACGGTTGGCTTTGCTAGATAAGTTTGACGTTATTGTCATACGATGGCGGTGATCAACTGTCCCTAAGAGTCACACCTAAAGGATGTGTTTGAGAGATATGATTATTTGAGAAAATGATCATATTGATGCCTTACTTAATGACTAAACGGTTAGTCAGTGTTGTTGACTAAATGGTTAGTCAAATGTGACTAAAATGTTAGTCAAGTGTGATGATGTTACTGACTAAAATGTTAGTCAGTGTAATGGTGGGACGGCTATTTAATACAAATTAAATAATATTTAGCTGAGACGTATTAAATGTAATTCGTGAATTGTATATAAAATGTTATATTTAATTATTGTGTATAATGCAAGCTAATTAAATATAAACCGTTATAATTAATTAGTGAATTATAAATATAAGGATATTTATAACATATTATAGTCGGTCCATACAGATGATACTAGTAATATGTTGCATTATATTATAAGCTAAAATGACCAAGAGAAAAGTTTCCAGATACATTCTGTCCCGATACACTTTGTATCTTGGTCAACAAGTGAAGTATTTGAGGAGAATTAGATCTCCCCAAATACATCAAAAGTGGCCGGCCTAGAGGAGTATATTAGAGGGGATATTGCCTTTCCTAAGACTACTTTAATTGATCCATTATTCATTCACTTCTTCTACAACACAAAACCCTAGAGAGAAAATCAGTTTTCTCCTCTAAAATTCTCTAGCAATTCTAAGGTATTTCTCAAAACATCTTGGGTGAGATTATTAGGAGATACCATCCTTTTGGTATTGTTCATAGGCCATTATTCAAGGATTAAAAGGTTAATTCTTGTATCTTTATACTTTATTATGCAATTTTATTTTATGACCTTAAATCTTATAAAGTTTTTCATTATAATCCTGTGGATTTTAAGGTCTATATACGGATATAAACCTACAGAGTATATGCGCGTAAGTGAAACTGTCGTAAGAGATTCACTTTTACATTTTGTAGAAGGCGTATTATCAATATTTGGTGCCGAGTATTTACGAAGACCAAACGAAGAAGACCTCCAAAGGCTATTATCTATAGCTGAACAACGTGGTTTTCCCGACATGATGGGTAGTATAAATTTCATGCATTGGGAGTGGAAAAATTGTCCAACGGCATGGGCTGGACAGTACGCCGGAAGAAATACCAAAACAACAATTGTTTTGGAAGCCGTTGCGTCATATGATTTATGGATATGACATGCATTTTTCGGGACGCCAGGTTCATGCAATGACATCAATGTGTTACAAAGATCGCCAGTATTCAACGACATTTTAGAGGGTAAAGCACCTAAGGTTAGTTTTCTTGTCAATGGTAATCAATATAATATGGGTTATTATCTTACTGATGGTATATACCCTTCGTGGGCTGCTTTTGTGAAATCAATCACCGCTCCACAACTTCGAAAGCATAAACTATTTGCTCAATTTCAAGAATCTACTAGGAAAGATGTTGAGCGTACGTTTGGGGTATTACAAGCTCGGTTTGCCTTTATTAAACGCCCTTGTCTTGTGTGGGATGATCGTTTAATGGGAAAAATTATGATGGCATGTATTATAATGCATAATATGATAGTCGAAAATGAACGTGACACGTACCAAACATAGTACGATACTACTCAATTTACCGGTATTATTGAGGGTGGTGAAGATGTATCGCCTTTTCTTCTGGGATTTCTAGCATGAGTAATTATATGGATAATCGTTTGCGACTTCGTGACTGAGAAATTCACAATAAGCTAAAAACTGATCTGATCGAGCATATTTGGGAAAAATTTGGAAATGCTAGTTAGAAGGATTTGGCATTTTAGTATTTTACACAATTCCCATTACCATTTTTATTTTAATGTATTTTAACTAGTAATGCGACCCGTGGAATCCACGGACCGTTTAAAAGTTATGTTTTGAGTTCTTATGAGATTGAAGTCCAAGGATAATATTGATTCAATAAATGGAAGTACTGATCAATTATAATTTTGTCACACAACTCAATCAGACACGCTTGGAAAATGACTAAAGTTCATTATTAGAAAGAAATCATGCTTTCTATAAATGATATGTAATCAATTACTTTCATTGGATACAACTAATTTAGTTGAAGCTGAAAGAAATTCATTGCCAGAGCATAAGTGTAACAACCTGGTTTTTAGTCGACTTTAATTACTAAGGCGGAAATTAATTAAGTCTTAAACCAGCGTTATTAATTATACATAAACCCAAATATTACAACCATCGTTCAAGAGTTAAATGAAACAACTCTAAATACGGTACTTTAAAAGAGTAGCGTTAAATATATTACATCTCTCTCAAAAGCAACAAAAGTAAAGCGTAAAAACGTCTCGTGGCCCCATCCAAAATCCAATCCTAGTCCCCGAACGTCCAGCACAATAAACTATTGGGGGGATGCCCGCTGAGCGGACAGTGACTAGCTATGCTCATACTTACCCTCGATTTCAATTACTTTGGTTTAATATTATCGCTTTATAAACATAACATTATGATAAAAACATAAACATGCTTATTCAAATAGCATATAAAGACATATAAGTCATAATAAGCATGCGGTTTAAAGTGATAAATCATATAAGCATGATATTCAATTAGGAAGGCAAATAACAGATAATAGCATAGCAATAGTGTCACAATATACAACAGGATTACAAAGCGATATCAGATCGCATACAAACATATATAATGTATCATAATCATCATACAGACTCGATTCATTTCAGAAAGTTGTGGTCTTTAATTTTCGAAGATGGTACACACTCGTTCTCATTTAATCAGACAACAAACAACACATACTGCTTACGAGCCTGACCACTGAGTAGGCCCTTGTACTCTGATCGATTGCATCTCACTTCCATAGTGCAGAGGCTTACTCGACTCGTAAACCACGCCGAATACTATAATACTTGCATCTCATCCTCTAGTGTTCGAAATGATTCGAACTTCACATACAATCTCGTCAAGTGATCTGTACATGTGGCAAGAACGAATGCTAGTGTCGCGCCCACTAAGAACGAAACACGGCAAGGAGACTTGAACCGCTATAATCGGCATTAATCGCCACGGTGCCCTGGTAACTTTAGCGAAATAGGGGAATAAAACCCTAGTCTAGTACATGTACACTAGTATCCAATTTAAGAATGGGCTATGCTAATCATAGAGCACCTTAACTCGTGATAAAACGACTATTTCCTAAAGCCCGAGACAAAAGCCTTGGCATATTCAATTATCTTGTCCTGAATGGCGACCGCCACAAGACTATCATAACCCCACTTCACTCACGATTGACGCTCCCTTATCTGAGGCCCAAGCTTGCCCTTTTATTTTAACATACTCATGATTTATTATTTTTTTGTTATTACATCTCACATCTTTCTAGACTCTCCTACCTCATCACAAACGTTTTATTTGAATGGTAGGTTTCATATGATCACATAACACATTCGTTTATTATTTGAAGTGTTGTTAATTATTAACATTTTTAAGATTTTAAATTGAAACGTTGATTAGTATGTCCAAATTTTATTTAAGTGTTTTTCACACACTTTAGGTTATTTACTTCTTCATTTTAAATTTTCTATACATAGTAAAATTTTCAATTATTTTCAGTATTTCACTATTCATTTTTTACTATTCATAAATCACTATTCACTTGACACTATTCATTGGTCACTATTCATCGTATTTTATACGTATTCCTATACGTATCGTATTTTTATACTTCGTATTCTATACGTATTTTTATACTTATACGTATTCCTATACTTGTACGTATTTTATATTTATACATATTTTTATACGTATTCATTAATATATTTCCTAAGTATAAACTAAAATTTCATTTTATTTGCTAAGTACAAAAATTCTAGTTTCAAAGTCGTTAGGTTCGTTTTGTACTTAGTGATTTTTGAAAATATTTCAAAAGTCTAGTTTTAAAAACGTTAAGTTCGGTTTGTATTTAGTGATTTTTGAAAATATCTAAAAGTCTAGTTTTAAAAACGTTAAGTTCATTTTGTATTTAGTGATTTGTGAAAATATTTTAAAATGTAAGACTTGCTAAATTTAGTCGTCTATTCATTTAAGCTAGTGATAGTATCGTGGATGATTCATTTATAGTCCGTATGTCCAAATTCAATAATCCAATAGCAAAGGTAGTATCACACGATTTAATTCATTTTTAAAACGGTTAACATATTTTCATCGGTTTATAATAATTCATTTATAATTAAAACGATTTATACAAAAATTCAATTCTAATTACTATTTAACTTTAGTGACTTAGTGATAATTTCATTTTGGTCAAATTTAGTCAATAAAAATATAGGAATGCCGTGTATACATATATAACACAAAAATTGATTTATTTCTTTTAATTTCTTAATTCCATTTATTAACTACTAATTAAATTATTTTAACAATAAACTAAAAAGTGATAAAAACAAAATTTAACCCTAAAAATGAAGGGAATGCCGTGGCTAACATGGTAGGGTCCTAAAATTTTATTTTTCGATTTTAATTCGCTTTTAGTTTAAAGTCTTTATATTTTAATTATTCTAATTATACTAAAAAGATTTAAACTAAAATGAAATTTACTAACAAATTTCATTTACATTTATGAATAGTGTTTTTCAACACTTTAAATTTCTAACCTTTTTATTCTAAATGATTTAGCTAGTTTAAATTATATAGTTAGTAATATATTTACTTGTTAGTTAAATAAAACAATAAATAACAATAATCACAAAAACAATATAAATCAAAATAAGCTACAAATCAAGAATAACATGAACACCATCATGAGTTTTTCAAGAACATCAAAATAACTTCAAGAACACCATTTTTGATTTTAACAATTTATAATTTGTTTTCCTAATTTAATTCTTTTCACATGGTAACATCCATTTTAACTAACTTAACACTACATATTATTTACAAAAATTAAAAGTGAAAATTTAGTAAAAAAAATGGGAAATGTCGTGTACATGTAATATGTATATAAAATTTTCATTTTCGATTTTAATCACTTTAAACTCATTGTTAATATTTCACATAATTTTTATACATGATTATAACATAACTAAAATACAACTAAGCATAAAAATCATATGAACATAAATTAAAAGTGCTCAAAATTAATTTAACTAAATATATGAACATGATACTACAATAATCTATTTAACATGTTATTTAGTTATTATCATTTTATTATACAACACATAAACATACAAGTACACTTAGGTGATGTTTAACATATTTAACATAATTTTCATATTCATAAAATTATAATAACAAAACAAGTTAATTTACTAAAAGAATAATATAAGACAAGGCTAGTCACCTTATCGGTAAAGTTATTGGTTGTCCGGATCGATTATGTTATCTAAATCTAGGTCTTCACCCAAGTATCCGTCTTCACCTTCAAAAATATACTAATTAGTAAGCTCCAAATACCCACTAATGTTAAATAATACTAGTAATATATTAAGGTAATATTTAGGGTTTTAATTTATGAGTTTTTAAGAGGAAAATGAAAGAAAATAAAAGGGAAAAGAGAGCAAAGGGGAGCCGGCTATTTTGAGAAGAAAAGGAGAGTTTTTACACTTAGTGAAATAATAAAACAAGTTGAAATGATATTGGATGAGTAAGGTATTGTGTTGTATAAGTTTTAATTAGAAAGAAATGTTTAATTAAAATGAAATAGCATAGTGATGATGGATGTAGAGTAAGAGAAGTGATGTTGTAGTGAATTAGGGTGGCTTGTGTAAGAGTAGAGTGGACTAAAGCTTGGTCATGCATGCCGCTAAAGTGGCCGGCCTATGGTAAGCTCACATGGGCTCGGTTTTTCGTTTTCGTAAATTTCGATTTACGCGCACGTGAAAAGTCTCGAAATGAAATATATGATTTTAAAATGATGTTTCGAAATAAGATTGAAAATAAAAATGAAAATAAACTTCGACGGATGATCAAAACAAAAATCGGGTCTAAAACCCTCGAAACTTGATTATAAATTTACTTGGTCGAAAAGTTTATTTTTTTTCATTGAATCTTAATGATTTAAATAATTATAATCGTTCGTCAAAACATTTATCAGTTTAAAGAAATTATAACTTAAAATTTCGAGGTTTTGTGAAATTGTTAGGTTAATGAATTGAAATAGTAACTAGTTTATTAATAAAATAAGATTTGTTAAGAATAACAAAATGGTTACAATTTCATTAAGTGTGGATGTTAAGTTTGCTTTTCAAAAATGTTGATGTTGATTGTTTGATTTTTTTTTTATTTGCGTTTTTGAAATTGTTGACCTGAAATTCAAAGACGGGAAATTATAAAAGTCCGTTTTTATTTTGAAAACGAAATATGTTAGAAATTGAATTTTATGAATAAAAGGTTTTACATTTATTTTTGTGAATAGTAACTTTAACTTAGCATTTTTTGAATTTTTAAAATGATAGAAGGCTAAGATTAGGTTTAGCTTTTGAAATTAGTATTTGATGGCTAATTATTGAATTAAATTAACACGGGGTGTTACAAAAAGAAAGTTCAAAATGATTATCTTGAGAAAGCAAGTAGAGTTACATTTTCTACTCCATGAGCATGCAAAGCGACCAGTTGTAAGTAAGAAGTTGCATGCGAATATAACTTGTGCTTGTACTGTATCGTTAAGAGATTCTTCAGGCATTTCAGTCGTGAGATAGCATACTGTTGGGGAAAACCATGGTTCGAACTGCGACACAAACGCAAAAAAATCTCAATAATGTTTGCTTTTGAAAAATCTAGACGTTACATGTAGTGTACCCATTTCAGTATAACTGAAGCAAGTTACCCGAATAGACTCATCTGCTATCGAAGAAAATGCAAAATACGATTATGTCAGTTTGAAATCAATAGAAAAAGACTACTACAAGATTCTCACCACAGAAAAGGAGCATTGATTTAGAATACACGCTAATTCTGTGATACATATCGCCTTTACAGAGTGGACTTAAAAAGATATCTAAATTGATAAAGTGGGGGTTACTTAAGTAATTGCAGATATAAGACTCAAGTTTTAACGGAGGCATAAAGACTGTGGAGCTTTCAAATCAATTTCACAACGGTAATAGCAGTAACAACAAAAACAATGCGTAACGACAACGAAAATCACACTGTGACATCTACAATGTATAAAAGAAGCAAAGAACAACAACGCAAAGAATAACAACAAAGAACGCAAAGAACAACAACAAAGATACAACTCAAAAGCACGATGAGGACCAAATTTTGGCGGGGGCATAAAGATCTCCAAATTGCAATATGTAATTTAATTCATGACTATTTTGGAAAAGTAATACAAACTCAAGTTCTTGTGATGTGCACTCCTGAAATCACAGAGATTTCAGGGTAATCAAATCGATTGTTACTTAGTAGCATAATAAAGCTTAGGGTAATCCAATCGATTATTACTACGTAGCATAATAAATCGTTTTGACCTACTCTGTAACAGTACTCGATTAGCCTCCCTCGGTTTGTGGGGGGTAAGAAAGATGTACCTAGTCATTGCTCCAAAAGACAGTTTCTTGATGTCAATTCAAAGTTTTCGATCATCTACGAAAACCAATTTTGATTTAGTTTATGCTTGGGGCGAGGGCAATATAACCTTAACACGAATATTCAAGCATACAACATCAATGACATAAACTAAAATAATTAGAATTGAATGAAGTTGAGCATGCCCCAATATATCTCTATTCAATTAAAAAAATATAAGCGTCCTCAGAGTGAATTTAAAAACCACGATAATGAGGAAGTACCTAAGTTATCAATAATGATGTCAGATGAAAAGTTGATAGAACCACGCGAGCGTGAACCATTGGTGGAAGTCGATTGAGTGTGAAACAGAGTACTTGGAGTTGTCACCGCGATCGATGATGAGAAAACTTCATGTGTGCTAACGCTACCCTGCATGCAAATAACGGTATGATTATGATTATTGCAAACGACGCAATTCCGTAACTTTTCTTGTCATACTCCCTTTTAAGTGAAGAAAATTGCACAAAGAAGCAGGAATATTATAGGCATTTAAAGTTTGCTAAGTCGAATATATATTACCATGTAACCCAAAAAGAAGCCATAAACCCTAAACCCTAAAGTTTTCTATTGGGAAAAAACAATCACATGCATATCATGTGAGTAGGGAAATTGGCCGATAATGTATAGCAAAGTGGATAGTCAAACATCAAACATTATAGGAGAGTGTCAATTCAATTCAAAATATAGGTGATATGTAGATAAAAGCCTCGTATTTTCTTTTCTATGAAAGATTAATTTATTTATCTATTTATTAATTAAAATCCATGTGACATCTGAAATTCACTCGTCTTTCTCACTTTGATGCTCCAATAATAATCACACTAAACAAATAAAGATATTTCCTTGAACAAAGTCATGAAACCTAAATCAATATCCTCGATAGTGTACTTTGCAACCTTAACAATATGCCAATATCCCATAATATATCGTATGCAATTTCTCCGTTCCTAATCACAATCACTACATGTTCAAATCAACATTGTTTAATGGTCTTCGTAAAAAAAGGGTAAGCAAAGCATTTCTGATTTAATGAATAACAACTGACAACAATGGAAACACTTGCCAACTTCCTGTGTTTATATTTTATAATGAAGAACAAAGTACAAGTCATTCAATGCAATCACGCAGACAAATTTCTTCACAGATCATATAATCAGCAGTCTCACCATGCCATTGACACGTGTGTAAAAACCACAGCGCTAAAGCAGGAAAAATATGATCGATTGCTGTTCATATAAAAAAATGGGGACACCAAATAAATCAGACTCACTTGAAGTTCATATATGCTAGCAACCTAAACAAAGGTTGTATGAATCGTCTCAATATTTTGACAATAAAAACACACAAATCAAACAATACATACCTGTGAGGGTTTTTAGCAGCCATTTTGATGTCTTACGGTTAATGTGGCTGTCCCACCACCACCAATACATCTTTTTCGTCTCCGATGAAGCCAAACTCGTCATTTTGATCACCACGATCACACTGTCTTTACAACCTTGCTCACCAATCAACAATAGTCAAACCACATTCAACTTTTTTCAACTTACAAAAAAAATTAAGTAATTCAAAAAAAATAATTAAATAACATACAAGTTGTAGCACACCAACATTCAACTTTTATCAAATTTCAATGAGATCTCTTAGAAATCAGTTTATGGCTTCTTGAATACAATCTCATATTTATTGACGTATAGGAATATCAAAATTCGCAAGTTCACTGATCATAATCATTCAACTTTAAAGACGCTTGAGTTAAGGTTCAATCAGGCTGTGTTTTGTATTATATATAAATTTTTTAATATAAATTATTGAACATTTACACAATATATAAACTGATAACAATACTAATATAAAAATTTTGGTAAAAATATTGTAACATTTGAAATGAAATTAAACAAAATATATTTAATTTAATTTTTTTTATATTTATAATTTTGTACTTACAACATGTGAAGAAGGAAAAACAAAGGTGGTGAATGTAGGGGCAAGTACCTGTGTTCCCATGAACAGGCTTCCATTGATCGCGATCTTTCAATGACTCTACCTCTGACCATCTTACCCACGTTGCTGGGTCATGGACTTCGCTGCCGGCCTCAACATTAGCATCAATACCTAGCATTCTCAACAAAGAAGCATCATCCTCTTGAAGTTTTGCATCATCATCCTCTTTGTCTTCTTCCATGTCATCTACTGCCACCGAGGCACTGTAGATACCCGTATCCGTACCCCCCAAAAACAAACCCGATGATGAAAAGGACTGTCATACATGCTTTTAAAAGAGTCGAAACGGTACAAAAGTGTCTAAAACGTATTAGTCATTTTTAGCGTATTAATTTGGACTTGCATAATCATGAAAGTAAATGTCAATTTTAGTCATCATGAGCGTAACACGAGCACAATATAGGAACGTCTTATTAAGCCAAGCCACAAAAATGCAACTAGCTACAAAGCGCCCAAACTTACAAAACGACCACTAAAACGCACACTAACACAACACTCAAAACGGGCCAAAAAGGCCCCGTGTCACATTTTCAAAAAGTTAGGTTTTATGAAACCATAAAATAATATAACCTAATATTATTTTATTTCAGGCCAAAACCGAAAAACACGACAAAAACCGAAACACGAAAACCGAAATTCGGACCAAAACTGAACAAATACTTAACCCTTAAGTAAACCACAAAACATAATCATTACCTAATCAAACCGCCAAAACCAAACGGCGGGATAAATTTCACCAAAACAAAAATGAAATCGCAGAACAAAGCGATTAAAAATCAAATCGCTGTCAACAAAGCGATTTACTTTTTGTTTTAGCAATACCGCTTTTGTAATTTTTCTTTAAAAATACCTAGCTCAGGCAAACTTAGACGCCTGTACACAGGCGTTTAAGTTTTGCTATCCCACAGAAACCAGCCAAACTCTATAAATACCAACTCACTTCATTCATTTTCAAATACCCGGTTTTTAGCACTTACACACTATTCACGAAATCCACTCAAAAATACCGTCTTTACATTTTCAAAGGTAAACATTTTACCTACGGCCGACGTTTGAGACTTCGGATAATGGGGTTACATTAACCCCAAACCCGATATTGGCACTAGCGGCCGTATTCGTAATACTTTGTAGCAATTCAGATTCATAATCCGACTAAACCCCGCCAATATCGCATAAATAAACGTCTCATTATCACTAATGCAAACCGACGTCACTTTTAAAATTACGCAAGTCCTCATTCATGCACTAAATAACTACTAGAATCACCGATCCAACACTAAATCAGACTGCTTCATAGAGTCTTTTAGCATGTCAAAACTGAGGGTTTTTCACAAATTCTAATACGAGATTGGAAAATAACGTCTATAGTAATAATTTAGTCAATAAATTATTATTTAACGTACATTTCCTATAGCAATATGTCATTATTTTGACAATTTACATTATTTATGCATTTTAATCGAGTCATACTTATTCGCACTTGTACGTAGCGTCATTTTAGCCCAAATATCGAAATTAAGCAAATGTTTTCAAATTAGTAGAGACTACTCTTATGTAGGCTTTTTGATTACGGTTTTCAAAACTTATTTTGTCAAGACTTTCGAAAAGTAACCTCACTCCGAATCCCTTCTCTGGTTTCAAACCTCAGATTGATAGGTATCGACGCACCTTGAAATCCGAGACACTCGTGTCTTGTATTTCAAGACGCGTTGAATAGGTTCCAAATTCCTTTAATATTTGGTGGCGACTCCGAAAATACACTTTCAAAAAGGATTTTCTACTTTTCTTTTTGGTCACAAATTCATGCAATGATCTCCCCCATTTTTCTCAAAACTTCGCACTTTTTCCTGCGAGGCGCATTCCGCCCCGGCGCCCCCGCACGGGGCGAGGGCGGGCGCGCGCAGGGCGTCGATAGGGACTAGCGATTTCTCACCTTCCCGGTACCTTCAGTTGGCGACTCCGCTGGGGACGAGCATGATTTTTATTATTTTTGAAAAACTAGTTTTTCTTTTATTTTAAAATCATAAAGAAGTGAAGCTTGAAACTTTGAAAACATTTACGCTTTCGATATTTGGGCAAAAATACGTTGAGTCGAATCCTCCTGATTCAAACCACACCCTTTGAGGAACGGCCCCCAGTAACTCTCGCTTCATGTTTGAGGTAACTCGACACACCGCTCTCTCACCCTCCACGATTACAAGTACGGCATCCGTGACAAACGATCGTAACTACCAAACTCGAACGCTCTAGGGCCCGTCTTGAATACACACCTAAGACGTGTGTAGTCTTCATGTGCCCTACCCAAACGTCATGAATGACCTGAGGGAACCTTACCCTATAACCCAAAAGCGTGTGTTTATATGTACAAGTGCGAAGCTATAGTACCCTCACTATAGTAGTCTTTCAAAAAAAGCTTTCTGCATGCAAAAACTCCTCCTAGGCATTATACTTTTAAAATACGTCCATCTTTGAAATTGCTTTTTCAAACTTTTTTCAAAAAAGGTCATACTTTTAAAAACACGCCGTTAGGCTCTTTGACCCATAGTCATTTGAGTTTAATAAAATGCCGCTACATTTAAAACCGACCTAGGATAACCACTATATCCCAGGTCTTTTTCAAAACGTAAATGAATTATGCGATCGACGATCGTCATAATACATTTATTGCTAAAAGGTCTTTCACAAAGCAAAAACCCGAATATGTCAATTCATTTCGGAGATTTTAAATGAAATTAACTTTTAGAACATTAGAATTAGCTCTAAGTCGAGTGACTCTTTAGTCATCCCGATTTAATCTTTTTCTCTCAAAAACAAAAAACGCGCCTGCTCACATGCGGACCGTTGATTTACTCTTTGAATCGAGTGACTTATTGTCATTTTCGATTTAGAACCTCGAGTCACACGTAAAGGCGAACAATTGATCACCTTTACCCAATTTTAACATCCTCAGTCGACTAGCCTATCGCTACTTTGCCTCGATCCTTTTATCGTATTCCAATGATATCCCCCTGGCAACATACCGCCAAACTGGGTTAATCTGATTATGATCATACAAATTTTCCTACCTCGAGAATAGGGACGTGTCAACGCGCCTCTATCTCAAAAGCTTCCCGTGTCCTTTTAAAAGCTAAAAACACGAGTCAAGTCACCCACTTTTTACGCTTTTGTGTCTTCCTTTGGTCGTGAATGTGATTTTTCATTTGAGTCTTTTCCTTCTCTTTTAGAATCACTAAAGGTTTGAAAACTTTGTCAGTCCGCTCATTGAAAAACCCTGGATACGCGATTTAACTAAGAACCGTCACTTAAACCCACCTCCGCCTCCAAAGAAGCGCTCCTACAACAGATCAAAACCAAAACCTGTCATGGCCTTTCAACACGACGAAGGTTTCGGAGGACCACCACCACCCCCCCCAGAGGTAACTGCCGAACAAGGCCGACAGCTCAACGATAGGAAAGCTAGCCTCACTACGACGAACGGGCAAATGGCTATCATGCAAAAGTTCAAGCAGAGAAACGCCGTGCGCTGGCCGAGAATCAACTAACGCAAAAAGGATTCGAACCATGGAAGAACGTCTCACGAACTCAAGGGGTTACTCCATACACCAAGAGAACGAGCACATCCCAAAGAACGTCAGATCCATGCTACCAGACAAGTTAGCACTTAGCGATCTTCCCGTCTTCAAAGGTCACGAAAGCCCGCTCGTTCACTGTAACACCCCGTGTTAAAATTAAGCTTATTATAATTAGTAAATCAATGTTTAGACCATCTTGCTCGTTTAAATCCTTAAACAATACGCTACAAGTTTTCCTCACACCTAAATTAAAACCATTTTGATATACTTCGAATTTGAACTTTATTTTTACATATTCAAACTCGATAAATCAAATGATTAATCGACGACAAATTTCTCAACTACAAATTTTCGGCACGCAAATCGAGGCCAATCTTGACCAAAGTGGCCGAGCCACTTAAGGTGATTAAATCACCTAATTCTTTTTCAATTACACTTACCCATAATCTATATTTACAAAAAAATCAGTTAAGACTTAATCATTTTGGATTAATACTAACAAAGCATATTATAATAATATCATATTACTATTCCATTTTGGTTTAACTAGCACTTTCACTAAAACTCAAATAATGAGTCACACTAAGCCCAAACTAATGAACGTTTTGACGTTTGATTCTAATTATTTAAATCATTAACTTTCATCCAAAAAAATATATATTTCGGACTAGTAAATTTTTAATCGAAATTCGAGGAGCCAAAACCCAATTCTGATTTCAACCACACTTCGAGTTTTAATTTCATTTTTATTTTCAATCTTATTTCAAAACATTATTTTAGAATCATATATTTTATTTCAAGACTTTTCGCGTACGCGTAAATCGAAAATTCCGAAAACGAAAAATCGAGCCAACATGGGCTCACCTAGGCCGGCCACCTTGCACACACATGAGCCACTTTAGCCACCTCTACTCTTACACAAGCAAGCATGCTTGCATGCTTCTTACACACCTTACACAACCATCATCACATCTAATTTCATTAAACTTTATTTCTTAATTAAACTAAACTTACACAATACTCTCCCAAATTATATTACCTTTTGTTTCATTATTTCACAAGAGCAAAAACACCTCACTTCTCTCCTCTTCTCGCCTACCACTTTCTCTCATTTTCTCCCTTTGATTTTCTTCCATTTTATTACAAAAACCTCTTAAATAAAAACACTAATATTATTCTAATAATCTCTAGTATATTTTAGCTAATTAGTGGGTATTTGGAGCTTAATATTTACGGGTTTATTTGAAGGTGAAGACGGGTTTGAGGGTGAAGACTTAGACCTTGATAACTTAGTCGATCCGGATAACCAATAATCATACCGACTAAGGTGACTAACTATGTCTTATATTATCTTTTTAGTAAATTAATTTGTTTTGTTATTATAATTTTATGAGTATGAAAATTATGTTAAATATGTTAAATATCACTTATATGTGCTTGTATGTTTATGTGTTGTATAATAAAATGATAATAAATAAGTAATAATGATAATAGTGTAATTGTAGTAATATTGATCATAAGTTAGTTAAATTAATTTTGAGCATTTTTAATTTATGTTCATATGATTTCTATGTTTATTTATGTTTTAATGAAGTAGTAATGTTATATAAAAATTATGTGAAATATTAGAAATGAGTTTAAAGTGATTAAAAATGAAAAATAAAAATATATATACATATATACATTATCTCGGCATTTCCCATTTTTTTTAATAAATTTTCACTTTTAATTTTTGTAAATAATATGTTAGAATAAGTTAGTTAAAATAGATGTTCCTATAAAAAGTAATTAAGTTAGGAAAACAAATTATAAATTATTAAAATCGAAATTAGTGTTCTTGAGTTTATTTATGATCTTCATGAGTGTTCTTATTTTCTCCATGTTGATGTTCATACTTGTTACTCATTTTGATTTCATTTTAATTTATGTTTGTTAATAATTTGTGTTTATGTTTAGTTATTGTTTTATATAATGTTAGTCTTACTATATAAATCAACTTAAAACATTATAAATCACTTAGATTAAAAAGTTAGAAATTTAAAGTGTTGAAAAACACTATTCATAAATATAAATGAAATTGTTAGTAAATTTCATTTTAGTTTAAACCGATTTAGTATAATTAGAATAATTAAAATGTATAGACTTTAAGCTTGAAACCGATTAAATCGTAAAATGAAAATTTAGAACATCCTATGCATGCTCACGGCATTCTTGGCCATTTTAGGTTAAAAATTGTTTTTATCACTTTTTAGTTTATTGTTAAAATAATTTAATTATTAGTTAATAAGTTAGATTTAAGAAATTAAAAGAAATAAATCAATTTTTGTAATTATATATGTTGTACACGGCATTTTCATTTTTTAATTGACTAAATTTGACTAAAATGAAATTATCACTAAGTCACTAAAGTTAAATAGTAATTAGAATCGAATTTTTATATAAATCGTTTTGATTATAAATGAATTATGTTAAACCGATAAAAAAATGAGTAAATCAGTATAAAAATGAATTAAATCGTGTTATCGCTTTCTTGCTATTTGGACTGTTGATCTTGGACTTACGGACTATAAATGAATCATCCACGATACTATTATCTTTTAAAATGAAAATCGCTAAATTTAGTTAATAGACGACTAAATTTAACTAAGTCTCAATTTAAAATGAATACCATTATCACTTTTTACAAATTGAACTTAACATTTTTAAAACTAATATTTTTAAAATGAAAATCATTATCACTTTATACAAAATGAACTTAACGTTTTTGAAACTAGATTTTTAGATATTTTCATAAATGACTAAATACAAACCGAACCTAACATTTTTAAAACTAGACTTTAGAATATTTTCAAAAATCGCCTAAGTACAAAACGAACCTAACGACTTTGAAACTAAAAATTTGTACTTAGAAAATAAAAACAAGATTAGTATTATACTAAAATACCTTAAGTATAAAAAAAATAATAATAAGTATAAGTATAAAAATACGTATAAATACGATGAATAGTAAATGCAATGAATAGTAAATACAATGAATGGTAAATACGATGAATAGTAAAATACGATGAATAGTGAAAAGTGAATAGTGAAATACTGAAAATAATTGAAAATTTTACTAAGTATAGAAAATTTAAAATGAATAAGTAAATAACTTAAGGTGTTTGAAAAACACTTAAATAAAATTGGATATACTAATACACATATCATTTTAGAAACTTAAAAATGTTAATAATTAACAACACTTCAAATAATAAACGAATGTGTTATGTGATCATATGAAACCTACAATTCAAATAAAACGTTTGACGATGAGACTAGGAGAGTCTAGAAACATGTGATATGTAATATCAAATAAATAATAAATCATGAGTATGTTTAAATAAAAGGTCAAGCTTGGGCCTCAGATAAGGGAACGTCAATCGTGAGTGAAGTGGGGTTAAGATAGTCTTGTGGCGGTCGCCATTCTTGGGACAAGATAATGAATATGCCAAGGCTTTTGTCTCGTGCTTTAGGAAATAGTCGTTTTATCCCGAGTTAAGGTGCTCTATGATTAGCATAGCCCATTCTTAAATTGGATACTAGTGTACATGTACTAGACTAGGGTTTTATTCCCTATTTCGCTAAAGTTACCAGGGCACCGTGGCGATTAATGCCGATTATAGCGGTTCAAGTCTCCTTGCCGTGTTTCGTTCTTAGTGGGCGCGACACTAGCATTCGTTCTTGCCACATGTACGGATCACTTGACGAGATTGTATCCAAGTTCGAATCATTTCGAACACTAGAGGATGAGATGCAAGTATTATAGTATTCGGCGTGGTTTACGAAGTCGAGTAAGCTTCGCACTATGGAAGTGAGATGCAATCGATCAGTACAAGGGCCTACTCGGTGGTCGTGCTCGTAGCGGTATGTGTTGTGTGTTGTTTGATTAAATGAGAATGAGTGGGTACCATCTTCAAAACTAAAGACCACAACTTTCAGATTGAATCGAGTCCGCATGAGGAGAATGATATAATCTTTATGTTTGTTTGCGATCCGATATCGCCTTGTAATACTATTGAATTATTGTGATATCGCTGCTATGCTATTATATGTTATTTGCCTTCATAATTGAATATCATGCTTATATGATTTATCGCTTTAAACCGCATGCTTAGTATGACTTATATGTCCTTATATGCTATGTGTATTAAGCATGTTTATGTTTTTATCATAATATTATGTTTATAAAGCGATAATATTAAACCAAAGTAATTGAAACCGAGGGTAAGTATGAGCATAGCTAGTCACTGTCCGCTCAGCGGGCATCCCCCCATAGTTTATTGTGCAGGACGATCGTGGACCAGGAGCTGGATTTTGGATGGGGCCACGAGACGTTTTTACGCTTTGCTTTTGTTACTTTTGAGAGATATGTAATATATATAACGCTACTCCTTTTAATTTCCGTACTTAGAGTTGTTCTATTCAACTCTTAAACGATGATGTAATATTTTGGGTTATTTGTATAATTAATAACGCTGGTTTAAGACTTAATTAATTTCCGCCTTAGTAATTAAAGTCGACTAAAAACCAGGTTGTTACAGTTGGTATCAGAGCTGACTCGTGACCGTAACATAAATGGCCTAATGCGATTTATGCTTACCTAACGAGAGACACCTGGGCCAGACATTCATATTGTATGTCAGGCATAGACTAATAGGACCAAATAATAAATTAGATTTTTCTTTTATTAGATCACTTAAATAATAAACTTCAAATCGCTTTAAAGTGTGAGGATGGGTAGAAATCTTAAGGACTGACCATAGACTTAGGATTTTTAAATATAACAAACTACTTCCCTCAAAATAAAATACACTAACTCGCGTATGCTTGCTACATCTTTGAAGTGGTGATTTAAACTAACAACTATCCTCGGATATAAAATCAAAATAATAATTCAACTCCCGAGGATTGAAGCATCGAAAGAAGTACCAGACGGCACGGAGTGAAGACATCTGTTAAATTCATGAACAATTCCACAAAAAAAAATACACTCTCTACTTTCAACCCTTCTTCTATTTTCTTCAGAAAATGTACCAGAGACATCTCAATGGAATAAAATACCTAACTTCTGTGCTTACTTGCATAACTGCCGTTATTGCATTTACTTTCAAGTAAAAGCTATCAATGATAAGCATGTCTTCTAACCCCTCGCAATACTAATAAATTCCTTCACGTCTTAATTCTTTCGTAATGGTCGCACCTCCAATGACAGACGAGGAAAGACACCTCCTGGCAGAAGAATCTTTGATCCGTTTGGCAGAAATAGCCACGGACAACGCAAACCGCCAACATCATCCAAGCGCATTTGATCGTGTTTCCCGCCATCGTCCTCAAGAGTACTGGGTTCTCACGACCTATCGATCTCACGAATGGCCGAGGAAATGAAGAAACTTATGGATCCGACAAGGACGCCTCCGTAAGATAGGGTCAACATAGCCGCCTTTTACCCAAGGCCGAGGCAAATGATCGGTGGAACGTGGTCGTGACCAATGAGCCTGACGCCACGCTCACATGGTACGAGTTCACAAAGAAAATCAAGGAGAAGTACTTTGGGTATGAGCTCGGGTGTCGAAAGAGGAGGAATTCATAAGTCTCGTGAATGGAAGACATGACACTCCAGGAATACACCGAGAAATTCCAACGGTGGCAAAATTCGGTCGCGATCGCTCCCAACGATAGGGCCATGACTCAGAGGTACTGCGCCAATATGTCTAATGATCTGCGTACCCACATGAGCAAAGAACACCTACGCTACTTTTGCCGCAGCCTCACGAGCGTGTGCGTGCGTGGTATGGGCTTCTTAGAGTTGGAAAAAGCCGAGGAGAAAAAGAAGAAGAAGGTGTTTGTGCCATCCGTAGCGCAATCGAGCTATATTCGTGCCGAGACTACCAACGCCCTATTCAAATAGAGGCCAAATTTCCAGAGGCCTGCGTTCCAAAACAAAGCTTCTCGGGGAATAATCAGAGGGCAATGGTTGCAGGAAGGGCTCCTCAACCAAGGGCCTTACCGGGGAATTGTCATATGTGTGGCAAGGCGAAACATGAGGGGAAACAGTGTAATGGCCAACCAATTACCTGCTATCGTTGTAAACAGATAGGGCATAAAGCAAATGTATGCCCCAACAACCTAAACGCGGCACCTGTTGCGGGAGTACCACAATCTGTCGTGGTACAAGGTCGAGTATATGTCCTCACAGAAGCGGAGGCAGAGGAGTCACCTGAGGCTGACGTCATTACTGGTATTTTTCTTATAAACTCAGTGAACGCAGTCGTTTTGTTTGACACTGGGGCATCATTGTCCTTTGTTTCTTCTAAATTTGTTTCAAAGGCTAATCTCACAAAATCCGAATCAATCAACGCAAATATTTCTTTACCAAACGGAAAAATTTTCAAATGTTCCAAGATATTCAAAGAAACTCCAATCACAATCCATAAAACAATCTTCCCTTCCGACCTTATTCTTTTTGACATGCCGGAGTTCGACGTCATTCTGGGGATCGATTGGTTGACTAAGTATCATGCGTTGTTCGAGTGCCGAGACCGGAAAATTCGCCAAGCATCCTACAGGGACTAGGGTCACATATCAGAAGACTTCGCCAGTTAAGGGGGCGAAAATCATATCTATGCTACAACTTCAACGGTTAGAAAGAAAGGGACATCAAGTGTACTTATGCAGTGTCAATGAAGTAAAGGAAAGCGTGAGAATTGAAGATATTCACGTAGTACGGGAATTCCCTGATGTTTTCCCAGATGAGTTGCCAGGCTTGCCTCCTGCACGTGATGTTGAATTCTCTATCGACCTTGCGCCAGGCACGGCACCTATCTCAAAGGCACCTTACAGGATGGCACCAGTAGAACTGCAAGAGCTGAAGAAACAACTGGAAGAAATGATCGAAAAGGGTTTCATAAGACCAAGTGTCTCACCTTGGGGAGCACCGGTCCTCTTTGTGAAGAAGAAGGATGGCAGTATGAGACTCTGCATCGACTACAGGGAATTAAACAAGGTGACCATTAAGAACCGCTACCCTCTGCCAAGGATTGACGACCTTTTTGACCAGCTAAAAGGAGCGGGAGTGTTTTCTAAGATCGACCTGAGGTCAGGTTATCATCAGATCGCTGTTAGGGAATCTGACATCCAGAAGACTGCTTTCAGAAGCAGATATGGTCATTACGAGTTTAAGGTCATGCCTTTCGGTTTGACAAATGCACCAGCAGTGTTCATGGATCAGATGAACAGAACCTTCCACGAATACCTTGACATTTGCGTGGTGGTATTCATTGACGATATCCTAATCTACTCAAAGACTGGAGCAGAACACGAGGAACATCTCCGTATCATCCTGGGAATACTGAGGAAATATAAGTGGTATGCTAAATTTTCTAAGTGCGAATTTTGGCTCGAGAAGGTAGCATTCCTGGGTCACGTCATCTCGAAGGATGGAGTGATGGTAGATCCTGCAAAGATCGACGCAGTGAAAGAATGGAAGGCTCCCACAAATATAACTGAAATACGCAGCTTCTTAGGTTTGGCAGGATACTACGTAGGTCTGCTCGGATTTCTCTAAGGTAGCACGACCAATGACAAAGCTGCTACAAAAAGAATCCAAATTCATATGGAGCGACGAGTGCGAGAATGCGTTTCAGGAACTCAAGACAAGGCTTACCTCAGCGCCTGTCTTAGCTCTCCCCACTGATGGAGACGAGTATGAAGTCTACAGTGACGCCTCACTGAATGGCCTGGGTTGCGTGCTGATGCAACAAGGGAAGGTCATAGCTTATGCGTCAAGGCAGTTAAAAGTTCATGAACGAAACTACCCAACTCATGACCTAGAATTAGCAGCAGTTGTGTTTGCTTTGAAAATCTGGCGTCATTACCTCTACGGAGTAAGTATCAAGTTCTACACAGACCACAAGAGCCTGAAATATATCTTCACACAGAAGGAGCTCAACATGAGACAACGCCGATGGCTAGAACTGATCAAAGACTACAAGATTGAACTGCTGTACCATGAGGGTAAGGCGAACGTCGTTGCAGACGCTCTGAGTAGAAAGACTACGCATACCCTTAGCAACATCTGGGAAATTCCGGCTGGTATTGTCAGAGACTTCAAGAGAATGAACTTAGAGTTGGTTGGTCGACGATCTTGATTTGAGCATAATGATCGCAGAGCCGGAGTTATATCACGAGATTAGAGCTCTACAATGGGAGGATGAAGAACTCGTGAAAATCAGAAGGGAAATTCCTACAGGAAACCGAGAAGGGTTTGAGATTAAACCTGACGGGAGTTTGAGATTCAAAGAAAGGTGGTGTGTGCCCGACGTACCAGTGTTAAAGAGAAAGATCCTTGACGAGGCACATAGTACACGATACTCCATACATCCGGGATCCGATAAAATGTACCAAGATTTAAAGCTGAAGTTTTGGTGGGTTCGAATGAAAGCTGAGATTGCCGAGTATGTGGCAAAGTGTCTAATCTGTCAGAAGGTGAAGTTTGAACATCAACGACCCGGAGGACTACTACAACCGTTGGACATTCCATTGGGGAAATGGGACTCTATTTCTATGGATTTCATAACGGGACTACCAAGAACTCACCGAGGAAATAATGCAATTTGGGTTATAGTGGACCGCTTAACTAAGTCGGCCCATTTTCTACCAATCAAGGACACTTGGAGCCTTGAAGAGCTAGCTAAGGCTTATGAGAAGGAGGTGATCCGATTACACGGCGTACCGCTGGAATATTATATCGGACAGGGATCCGAGATTCACCTCTCATTTTTGGGACAAGCTCCAAGCATCATTGGGAAGCCAACTGAAGATGAGCACCGCTTTCCATCCTGCGACCGATGGTCAAACTGAGCGGACTATCCAAACCGTCGAGGACATGCTCAGGGCATGTGCATTAGAATTCAACGAGAACTGGGAGAAAAGTCTACCTTTGATTGAATTCTCCTACAACAATAGCTTCCATGCAAGCTTGGGTTGTGCCCCATTCGAGGCACTCTACGGGAGGAAGTGTCGTAGCCCGATCTGTTGGGGACGATGCTAGTGATAACGTGGGTCTTGGACCGTAAGTCATTCAAGACCGGATCGAACACATCAAAATCATTCGTGAACGCCTACAAGCGTATGCAAGACCGCCGTAAGATGTATGCTAACAAGCGTCGCCGACCTATTGAGTTCAAGTCGGTAATCATGTGTTCTTGAAAGTATCGCCCATGAAGGGGTTCGGCGTTCGGATTGAAAGGAAAACTGAGCCCTAAGTACGTTGGACCTTATGAAGTACTTGAAAGGATTGGCGAGGTAGCCTATCGCCTAGCGCTACCCCCCAACTTATCCAAGGTTCACAACGTGTTTCACGTTTCTCAACTAAGGAGATACAGGAGTGACCCAAGTCACATCATTACTCCTGACGTAATTGCGGTTGAGCCTAACCTGCTTTACTCCGAGAGACCAGTGAAGATTCTAGCTCGAGAAACCAAGGTATTGAGACGGAAGACGGTTCCCTTAGTAAAGGTACTATGGAGAGGTCAATTGACCGAGCAAGCAACTTGGGAGACCGAGGCCTCAATGAAGGAGAAATACCCCGAACTTTTTAACTCAGGTGAAAATTCTTTTCTACATTCAAGTTTCGGGACGAAACTTTTTCTAAGGGGGGAGGTTTGTAACACCCCGTGTTAAAATTAAGCTTATTATAATTAGTAAATCAATGTTTAGACCATCTTGCTCGTTTAAATCCTTAAACAATACGCTACAAGTTTTCCTCACACCTAAATTAAAACCATTTTGATATACTTCGAATTTGAACTTTATTTTTACATATTCAAACTCGATAAATCAAATGATTAATCGACGACAAATTTCTCAACTACAAATTTTCGGCACGCAAATCGAGGCCAATCTTGACCAAAGTGGCCGAGCCACTTAAGGTGATTAAATCACCTAATTCTTTTTCAATTACACTTACCCATAATCTATATTTACAAAAAAATCAGTTAAGACTTAATCATTTTGGATTAATACTAACAAAGCATATTATAATAATATCATATTACTATTCCATTTTGGTTTAACTAGCACTTTCACTAAAACTCGAAATAATGAGTCACACTAAGCCCAAACTAATGAACGTTTTGACGTTTGATTCTAATTATTTAAATCATTAACTTTCATCCAAAAAAATATATATTTCGGACTAGTAAATTTTTAATCGAAATTCGAGGAGCCAAAACCCAATTCTGATTTCAATCACACTTCGAGTTTTAATTTCATTTTTATTTTCAATCTTATTTCAAAACATTATTTTAGAATCATATATTTTATTTCAAGACTTTTCGCGTACGCGTAAATCGAAAATTCCGAAAACGAAAAATCGAGCCAACATGGGCTCACCTAGGCCGGCCACCTTGCACACACATGAGCCACTTTAGCCACCTCTACTCTTACACAAGCAAGCATGCTTGCATGCTTCTTACACACCTTACACAACCATCATCACATCTAATTTCATTAAACTTTATTTCTTAATTAAACTAAACTTACACAATACTCTCCCAAATTATATTACCTTTTGTTTCATTATTTCACAAGAGCAAAAACACCTCATTTCTCTCCTCTTCTAGCCGGCCACTTTCTCTCATTTTCTCCCTTTGATTTTCTTCCATTTTATTACAAAAACCTCTTAAATAAAAACACTAATATTATTCTAATAATCTCTAGTATATTTTAGCTAATTAGTGGGTATTTGGAGCTTAATATTTACGGGTTTATTTGAAGGTGAAGACGGGTTTGAGGGTGAAGACTTAGACCTTGATAACTTAGTCGATCCGGATAACCAATAATCATACCGACTAAGGTGACTAACTATGTCTTATATTATCTTTTTAGTAAATTAATTTGTTTTGTTATTATAATTTTATGAGTATGAAAATTATGTTAAATATGTTAAACATCACTTATATGTGCTTGTATGTTTATGTGTTGTATAATAAAATGATAATAAATAAGTAATAATGATAATAGTGTAATTGTAGTAATATTGATCATAAGTTAGTTAAATTAATTTTGAGCATTTTTAATTTATGTTCATATGATTTCTATGTTTATTTATGTTTTAATGAAGTAGTAATGTTATATAAAAATTATGTGAAATATTAGAAATGAGTTTAAAGTGATTAAAAATGAAAAATAAAAATATATATACATATATACAATATCTCAAGCATTTCCCATTTTTTTAATAAATTTTCACTTTTAATTTTTGTAAATAATATGTTAGAATAAGTTAGTTAAAATAGATGTTCCTATAAAAATAATTAAATTAGGAAAACAAATTATAAATTATTAAAATCGAAATTAGTGTTCTTGAGTTTATTTATGATCTTCATGAGTGTTCTTATTTTCTCCATGTTGATGTTCATACTTGTTACTCATTTTGATTTCATTTTAATTTATGTTTGTTAATAATTTGTGTTTATGTTTAGTTATTGTTTTATATAATGTTAGTCTTACTATATAAATCAACTTAAAACATTATAAATCACTTAGATTAAAAAGTTAGAAATTTAAAGTGTTGAAAAACACTATTCATAAATATAAATGAAATTGTTAGTAAATTTCATTTTAGTTTAAACCGATTTAGTATAATTAGAATAATTAAAATATAAAGACTTTAAGCTAAAAACCGATAAAATCGAAAAATGAAAATTTAGAACATCCTATGCATGCTCACGGCATTCTTGGCCATTTTAGGTTAAAAATTGTTTTTATCACTTTTTAGTTTATTGTTAAAATAATTTAATTATTAGTTAATAAGTTAGATTTAAGAAATTAAAAGAAATAAATCAATTTTTGTAATTATATATGTTGTACACGGCATTTTCATTTTTTAATTGACTAAATTTGACTAAAATGAAATTATCACTAAGTCACTAAAGTTAAATAGTAATTAGAATCGAATTTTTATATAAATCGTTTTGATTATAAATGAATTATGTTAAACCGATAAAAAAATGAGTAACCGTATAAAAATGAATTAAATCGCGTGTTACTGCCTTTGCTATTTGGACTGTTGATCTTGGACTTACGGACTATAAATGAATCATCCACGATACTATTATCTTTTAAAATGAAAATCGCTAAATTTAGTTAATAGACGACTAAATTTAACTAAGTCTCAATTTAAAATGAATACCATTATCACTTTTTACAAATTGAACTTAACATTTTTAAAACTAATATTTTTAAAATGAAAATCATTATCACTTTATACAAAATGAACTTAACGTTTTTGAAACTAGATTTTTAGATATTTTCATAAATGACTAAATACAAACCGAACCTAACATTTTTAAAACTAGACTTTAGAATATTTTCAAAAATCGCCTAAGTACAAAACGAACCTAACGACTTTGAAACTAAAAATTTGTACTTAGAAAATAAAAACAAGATTAGTATTATACTAAAATACCTTAAGTATAAAAAAAATAATAATAAGTATAAGTATAAAAATACGTATAAATACGATGAATAGTAAATGCAATGAATAGTAAATACAATGAATGGTAAATACGATGAATAGTAAAATACGATGAATAGTGAAAAGTGAATAGTGAAATACTGAAAATAATTGAAAATTTTACTAAGTATAGAAAATTTAAAATGAATAAGTAAATAACTTAAGGTGTTTGAAAAACACTTAAATAAAATTGGATATACTAATACACATATCATTTTAGAAACTTAAAAATGTTAATAATTAACAACACTTCAAATAATAAACGAATGTGTTATGTGATCATATGAAACCTACAATTCAAATAAAACGTTTGACGATGAGACTAGGAGAGTCTAGAAACATGTGATATGTAATATCAAATAAATAATAAATCATGAGTATGTTTAAATAAAAGGTCAAGCTTGGGCCTCAGATAAGGGAACGTCAATCGTGCGTGAAGTGCGGTTAAGATAGTCTTGTGGCTACGCCATTCTTGGGACAAGATATTGAATATGCCTAGGCTTTTGTCTCAGGCTTTAGGAAATAGTCGTTTTATCCTGAGTTAAGGTGCTCTATGATTAGCATAGCCCATTCTTAAATTGGATACTAGTGTACATGTACTAGACTAGGGTTTTATTCCCCTATTTCGCTAAAGTTACCAGGGCACCGTGGCGATTAATGCCGATTATAGCGGTTCAAGTCTCCTTGCCGTGTTTCGTTCTTAGTGGGCGCGACACTAGCATTCGTTCTTGCCACATGTACAGATCACTTGACGAGATTGTATCTGAAGTTCGAATCATTTCGAACACTAGAGGATGAGATGCAAGTATTATAGTATTCGGCGTGGTTTACGAGTCGAGTAAGCTTCTGCACTATGGAAGTGAGATGCAATCGATCAGAGTACAAGGGCCTACTCAGTGGTCAGGCTCGTAAGCAGTATGTGTTGTGTGTTGTTTGATTAAATGAGAATGAGTGTGTACCATCTTCGAAAACTAAAGACCACAACTTTCTGAATTGAATCGAGTCTGCATGAGGAGAATGATATAATCTTTATGTTTGTTTGCGATCCGATATCGCCTTGTAATACTATTGAATTATTGTGATACTGTTGCTATGCTATTATATGTTATTTGCCTTCATAATTGAATATCATGCTTATATGATTTATCGCTTTAAACCGCATGCTTAGTATGACTTATATGTCCTTATATGCTATGTGTATTAAGCATGTTTATGTTTTTATCATAATATTATGTTTATAAAGCGATAATATTAAACCAAAGTAATTGAAACCGAGGGTAAGTATGAGCATAGCTAGTCATCACACCGCCAATGGCATCCCCCCATAGTTTATTGTGCAGGACGATCGTGGACCAGGAGCTGGATTTTGGATGGGGCCACGAGACGTTTTTACGCTTTGCTTTTGTTACTTTTGAGAGATATGTAATATATATAACGCTACTCCTTTTAATTTCCGTACTTAGAGTTGTTCTATTCAACTCTTAAACGATGATGTAATATTTTGGGTTATTTGTATAATTAATAACGCTGGTTTAAGACTTAATTAATTTCCGCCTTAGTAATTAAAGTCGACTAAAAACCAGGTTGTTACATTCACGTCAAGGCTTTCAAAGCTAAAATGGCCATCATGGGCGTCGAACCCCCTGCATGGGCTACCTTATTCCCTCACTCATTGGACGCGCAACCCAGGGCATGGTTCTACGCTCTAGAACCACATAAAACGGGTAGTTTCGAGGACATAACAGTTGCGTTCGATCTACAATACCGGGACAACAATGATATCCAAGTCTCACTACGTACATTGGAGGTCCTGACCCAGAAGGACAATGAAGGATTTACCGAGTACCTTACGCGCTGGAAGAAGCTGTGTGCTCAAATACCTAACCGTCCAAGGGACACCGATCTGATTACTAAGTTCATCAACAACCTTACCCCCGCATACCAACAACACCTACGATATGGGAATTTCGACAACTTCTCAACCCTCAGCGTCGTCGGCGAGCTCATCGAGGACGACCTTCGTAAGGAAAATAGGAATAAGAGTACGGGTCGCGGATATCAAGGGAGCTCATCTCGAGCCACCACCAAAGTCGAGCCCATCCATGCCATCAACGCACTGGACGCGTTAGAGGCACCACCGGTTTTTACGACACCACCAAGACCTGCCATGCCTCCGCCAAAGGCATCATACTCACCTCCTGGTCCCAGTTCAATGAAAGCGCGACGAAACTTTGACCCAATATACATGACTTACTCAAAGGCACTACAGAAGCTTGTGAGCCGTAATGTACTTCAACTCATAGGACCTACTAGCGAGCCTCCCCCGGACAAGAAGCCAAAATCGTGGGATCAGAACGCATACTGCGAATTCCACAGGAAAGGGGCACGACATCGAGCAATGCTTCCGCTGAAGAACATAGTTCAGGACTTGATCGACGACAATACCATCGTAAAGCCCAGCCCAAGTCCTAAGCCTTCAAACCAGCTCAACCCTCTACATAACCATGCTATATTCACAGAAGCACACCCTATCATCGACTGCTCCAAAATGATAGTCTCAGATGATCACGAAGTCAACGGCATCTGGAATGCTTCTGAAGATGAAGCCGACAATGATGGCACCCGTGATATGTCTCCGTGGATGAGCCCTACGAAGAGGAACCCCACCCCCGTCGCCCGCCAGGCAAGTATGGAGAGCTATGTCACAAGTACCCATTTAGGCTGTCGGACAGTGATGACGAAGTAGCCTACTTAACACGTTCTGGACGTCCGTACCAAGCTTCTCTAAAGTTACTTGAACCTCAAAGCCACCCGCCAAGGTTGACTGCTCAAGAGAAGAACAAAGGAATAATCATAGACAAGGATACGCCGCCTACTTCGCCTACCTCCACAACCCCACCTACAAGCATCGCTCCCACGCCGTCAGCCACCAAAGCGTCATTACCTGACACCAATCCTGTACCTGTCTTGCCAGTCAACAAGGTAGCATCATCATGTGCTACCCCAACACCCTTACCCCCACCTGAAATCGGAGACACGCTCCATAAACAGCTCAACAAGACGAAAGCAGACATTTCAACTGGGCAGCTCTTAAGAGACTCAATGGGACATCGTGAAGCCCTCTACCAAGCATTACAGGTCACCCCAATGACATCGGAAATGTCTCCAGAGAAGCTTATCAGTAACATTACGCGCGAATGGCAAGCCAACGCCGTCACCTTCTCAGATAAAGACCTCCCTCCATTCGGTGGCACACATAACCTACCTCTCTACATCAACGTGGAATGCCACGGCATGACATTACCAGTCGTCCTCATCGACAATGGATCCGCAGTCAATGTCTTGCCTCTTGAGACAGCCAGAAAACTGGGGATTAAGGAAAACGACTTCATCCCGTGTACAGACGGCGTCAGGGCCTACGATGGAACACGTCGCAGCATAAAGGGAACCATCTCCTTCCCCATTATGACAGGACCAGTCATGAGAGAAACCGAATTTCAAATCATCGACATACCCCCTACCTACAACATGCTACTAGGTAGACCCTGGATCCACGCTACCAAGGGCGTCACCTCAACCACGCATCAAAAGGTCGGGATACCTGCGGATGACGAGATCGTCACCATCGACGCCTCGAACTTTCGAGCTACCTCAAGCAAAGAAAAGCCAATGATAGTACTGCAGAGATAAATGCCGATCCAGCCGACGACATATGTGGGTTCGACTTCGACTTCAACATCTGTACTCTGACCCGTAGAGAAGAAATCGCTACACTCTACGCCGAGGACGACGATAACAAATGGCCCACCATGGGTCTATCTTACGTACCATGGTCATACGAAGTCTCTCAAGGTTGGGAATCATACAATGATCGCAAGAAATATCATGATTTCCACATGCAACCATACCACATCCTCCCCAGCAACTACTTCGTCAAAGAGGGCACCAGCAAGATTCCTAAGGACACAACCACGTACACCATTGCCGGGATTGATCTCATTTCCGACATCGTGCGCAACAACAACTTTAACCCTACCAACCTGATCATCCCTTACGAAGAAAAAACACACGACGGATGGTCAAAAACCCTCGAATGGACCGACGAACAAGGCCGCACTTTCAAGATAACCACAGGTCAAGGCTACGCCTTCGAGGATTCCGACTCCGACGAAGATGAAGACAACACCCCCAACAAAAAGACTGCCTTGAAGTTTAAACTCCTCGTCGTCATTTCAAGTCTCTTACCCCAACTAAACCCCGGCTACTTCACGACATAGTTAATTTAGCTAAAGAACTAGAGTCATTAAGGTTGTCCAAAGCTCCTCGGCTGAGCTATCTGCAAGTGTAACCGCTTTTGATAACATTAATAACATGAAAGTTTTTGGTTACTCGTTGCCTCATTTAAACTCTACTTTTCCTAATAGACGCGATAAATCTAAACTAAATAAAATTGCATTATATAGATACATTGCAAGTATTGTCTCAAACCCTAACCTGACCCAATTATTGAAGACACAACAACCATCAACATAGGAACGCAGAAGAGCCTCAAGAACTACAAATTGGGGGCTTCCTAAGCACTAAGAAAGGGCCACCTATACCAAGCTCCTCGCAGAGTTTAAGGACGTCTTTGCCTGGTCATATAAGGACATGCCCGGCATAGACCGCGAGATAGCTGAGCACCGCATCCCGATCAAACAAGGTAGCAGACCGGCCAAGGTAAGCTCAGACGCATCGCCGAATGGTCTCTCATGGTCAAGGAAGAGATCGGCGACTACAAGTGGTTTCATCCAAGTCATCGAATACTCAGATCGGGTCTCCAATATGGTGCCTAAGTTATGAAGAAAAGCGGCAAAATACGAGTATGTGCCGACTTAGGGACTGAACAAAGCCCGCCAAAGATGATTTCCACTACCCCGCATGGACATCCTAATCGACAACACAGCAGACCACGCCATCGCTATTTATGGATGGATACGCGGGATACAACCAAATCAAAATGGCGGCAGACGACATGCCAAAAACCACCTTCAGAACCCCCTGGGAACATATCGCTACACGCCATGCCGTTTGGGCTCATAAATGCCGCGCTACTTACCTAACGCATCGCTACCACCTTACTCCACGACATGATGCATAAGGAGGTTGAGGTATACGTCGACGACATGATCGTGAAAATCAAAAGAAAGGGATGACCACATCACAAATCTTCTAAGTTCTTCACCCGAATCGTGCAAAGATAAGATGCGATTGAACCCACGTAAATGCACCTTTGGGGTCACGTCCAGCAAATTGTTAGGCCACATAGTGAGCCAGCGCGGGATCGAAATAGACCCACCAAAATCAAAGCAATAATGGGCATGAAGACACCGTGCAACATCGACGAAATAAGGAGTTTCTTGGGACAAGTCCAATACATCTCCAGGTTCATCAAAGAAGCTCACCATGATCTGCGGAACCAATCTTCAAAAAGTTGAAGAAGGAGGAACATACGAAGTGGGGACGATGATCGCCCGAAGCATTCGACAAAGTCAAAAGCACGCTCCACAAACCCACCTGTTCTTGTACCCCACAAAAAGACTTGCCGCATCGCCACTATACTTAACGACTACGCCAAACGCCATGGGTGCCATGCTCGCCAAGAAGTCAACAACGAAGAACGGGCCATCTACTACATCAAAGAAAGTTTCACGACTACGAAACCCGGTATGAACGGTCGAGAAAGGCGCCTCTCGGTCCGGGCAACCAAAAAGCTCGTGCACTACCTCCTCACTAGCACAACAAGAGTCTATTCCCTAATGGACCCCTCAAATACCGTTTGAAAAACCAGTCCGAGCGGACGCATGGCCAGGTGGACTCGCTTCTCACGAGCACGAACTCAAGTACCTCCTCCGAAAGTAATCAAAGGAAGAGCGGTTTCGGACTTCCTCGCAGAAAATGCTATCATCGAGCGACCCATGATCGATACAATGTCATTTCCGGACGATGGGATCTTCGCCATAGAAAAGGAGTAATCGGCAATTATACTTGACGGGCGTCAAACTATCGGGCTATGGAGTCGAATACTCCTAATATCCCCAAACGGCGATCATACTCCACTCTCAATCAAGCTCGACTTGATTGTCACGAACAACGCCATGAGTACGAGGCTGCATTTATATTCGCAGCGACCATCACTCTCAAGATAAAGAACCTACGGTACATGGAGATTCATTCCTCATCATAAATCAAGTGACAGGGCATGGAAGATCATGAGCGAAACCCTCACCAAATACCAAGCAAAAGTACAAAACTCCTAGCTAACTTCGATCGCATTGAGTTCTATCACCTCCCAAGGGAAGAAAACCGGTTGCCGACGCGACCTTGCCAAAACTCTCATCCCTCCCGAACATGCCACCGGACATGAAGTTACTACCCATCATCGCCGAAAGACGTGGCGAACCAAAGATACATCCATACCATTGACCTGGACGGCCGAAGCGCATGAGCCTTGGTATCAAGCTATAATCAACTACAAAAGCAGACAACACCTACCCACCCGACAATCGATAAACGTGGGCGAGAGGGCTATCAGGCTCCTAGCTTCCCAATTTGTGCTAGAGATGGGACAACTACTCAAGAAGACACCACAAGGGACACCGCTCATATGTGTCGACTACAAGAAGGCGGTGAAATCGTCACGCAAGTCCATGATGGCGAATCACGGACCCCACATGAACGCTCGAGCACTCGCAAGCAAATCCTACGGCTAGGATGGTATTGGGCGACCATGGAAGCGCATCAGATCCAATACGTCAAGCATTGCCACAACCGCCAAATTTTCAAAGAACGCCCAACATGTACCACCTTCACCACTATACAAACCCTAACCTCACCTGGCCCTTTTTCAACCTGGGGCATCGACGTGATAGGAAAAGTCCACCCCATCGGGCAGAGGTCACCGCTTGCGTCTTGGCCATCGACTACTTCACTAAATGGGTGAAGCGGCGTCTTTTCGGACCCTTGGCTCCAAGGAAGTCGCCAAGTTCATCCAGACGAACATCATATGCCGATATGGCATACCCCACGAAGTTCATCGGCGATCAAGGTTCGCACTTTCAACGCGAGACCGAAGCCATACTCACAAAATACAACATCCAAAGATCACAAATCCTCACCCTATCGACCCCAAACCAATGGAGCCGGTTGAGCGTAAAGCAAGACGGTCGTCACCATACTTGAGAAGATGATCGACAACCGCAAAGATTGGCCTAACAAAATACCATATGCACTCTGGGATACCGTGACTACCATCCGAACCCCTACGGGCATGACCCCTATTTCTCACCTACGGCATGGAAGCCGCCCAACCAAAGGAAGTAGAAATACAATCTCTGCGCATACTAATGGAAAGTAGCATCCCGTAAGCGAGAATGGGCCCGTGAGCAGTGCGAACAACTCATGCTCCTGGATGAACGCCGATCGCATTCCCCGAGTACCGCATTTAATGTACCAAGCCCGACTACAACGAGCATTCAACAAACGAGTTAAGCCACGACACATAAAGTAGGTGATCTCGTACTAAAGTCAGTCCGAGCACCACTTCCAGTCGACCCACGAGGAAAATTCAAGCCTAACTGGGCTGGACCCTACCTCGTCAAGGAAATCTTCACGGGCGGAGCAGTCAAACTAACCGACCTCGACGGCCAAGAGGTCAACCTCGCAACGAACCTCGACCATTTCAAGAAGTACTACCCTAAGAACCCCTGCAACGTATACAGAAATACAATCTTATAAAAACAACTCATGGACCTACAGGTCCTTAAACATGCTCATGGACCTAAGGTCCTTAAACATGCTCATGGGCCTAAGATGCCCCTAAAGCGCTTTCTTTCCACAAAAATCAAACACAATTCATGGACCGGCAGGTCCTTAAACATGCTCATGGGCCGGCATGCCCCTAAAACTGCTCTTTCTCTCTACAAAAATCGAAAACACAACTCATGGGCCGGCATGCCCCTAAACATGCATCCACCAAACACAATTCATGGACCGGCAGGTCCTTAAACATGCTCATGGGCCGGCATGCCCCTAAACGTGCACATTCACCACAAAAAGCAAACACAACTCTTGGGCCGGTATGCCCTTAAACATACATTCTCGAACTACGCCGGTTTGATTCCACTTTTCGTGGATACGTAGGCAGCTTTGCAAAAAGCGCAACCGATATTCAACACAAAAATGACGCGTCCAAAGCTTAAAAAGGCTGAGGATATAGTCAACACAAAAACCGTCTCATAACCTAATGGGTTAACATAAGGCGATATTCAACACAAAAATGACGCGTCTAAAGCTTAAAAAGGCCAAGGACATAGTCAACACAAAAATTCGTCTTTTAACCTAAGGGTAAAAAGAACGACATTCAACACAAAACGACAAACCCAAAGCTTAAAAAGGGTCGAGGGAATAGTCAACAGAAATGCTTACTTTCTAAACCTTTGAAAAAAGATTAGAACCAAGGAATTTCACACAAAATAACAAACAAAATGAGGCAGAGTCGTAAATAAAAACCTGATTTTTATTAATCTTAAAAAGAACGGTTACATTTTGGATTTTTCAAACATAGGAGCATAACTACGACCTTAGAAATACACTAACAAACACTATATATTACAATACGAGTCCCGGCATGTACATCGGGTTTAGGATAGGTAATATATTACATAATACAACATAATATGAACATAATACTAACAAAGCACGCATAAACTAAAACCAGGTTACTCTCCGAAGACCGACTCGAAACCTTCCAGCTGAACAGGGGAGCACCAACCCTCAACCCCTACGAAGACCCCCAACGTTACCATGACGATCCGGAGCACCTGGCCCTGGAATACGGCGACGACCGAACACGCATTCAGCCGCCGAAAGAGGCACCGAGCTCGAAGCGCCACCCCTACCACTATTGCGTCCAAAGCGGATCGGGTCATAGGCGGATGTCGGCGGAGGCTCGTTAAGCTCTATGGCACGGAGGCGAGCCCTCTTCACAGCACTTTCAGCAACGGTCCATTTGGAGTAAGCCCTCGACACCCGGATCGTCCCAGGAGTACCAGCCACAAGCCACTTAGGACGCATGATCCAACCACTGACCCACTCGTCGGTCACCTGGTTATTTAATGCAACCATGTCCTGTACCTTCGTGTCCTGGCCAGGAATGAACTGTGCATACCCTATCTGTCGCCTCACCCGCAGGGGATGGATGTAAACCCCCATCTCGAACCCACACAATAGAACCCCAGAGGGCCATCACTCATCTGCGCTCGCCGTCACACTGACCACTCCCCACCAGGATACCGACCAACGGATGGCACATGACCTCACAAACTCGGGAAAATAGTCATTAGGGCGCTCGTCTGGACCCGCCCATTGCATGTAACGATTGGTAACGCCTCCTGCGACATACTCGCCATCGGCCAAGGTCGCTCAACACACTTAGACGCTCCATCGCCCACACCTGGAGGATCAATGGACACCCTCGACGCATGTTCCCTATTACATGCCCGGTCGTCGATCGAAGGATCGTCTCAAATGTAATTAAAGCGAAGGATTGCAACCTATTTCCATCTGCTCCCACGGCAAGAATTAAACGCGGATCTCCCAACAACCCCTGACACGAGTCCGGAACATATAGCAATGAACCAAGCAAAAAGCCAAAGCCCTTCTCCTAGCCCACAGCAGAGATATGCCCGCTTGCATTATTCCTAAACCATTGACACAAACGATAGAGGTTGATACAGCTTCCCAACAAATAACTCTTCCACCTCATCGCGTCATCCTGAGATAATTACGAACCCGCCTCTTGTAGCCAAGTTCCCGCTCGACACATACAGCAGGCCAATCTGCGTCCACCCGCCAATGGCCCCAAACTCCTCGACTAAGGGACAAACCTCTCCGCAAGGAAAGCGGAACACGTGAAGGCTTGGATCCCAATACTCAAGACAAGCGCCCAGGAACTCGTACTCCATTCGAACTCGCTTTAGCCCACGAAATACGCCAACTCCGCAATCTTTCAAGAGTTTCTTCGACACCCGATAAGGACGCACACCAACGACGCAAGTTTCCTTCAAAACTCTCCATAACTCGATTTAATGTTCCGTAAATATTCAATATTTTTGGAAAATCGAGAATAGAAGACGAGAGGATGAGTGAAATGAACTAACTTAGCCCTCCTTTTTATAGCCGAGATTTGCAAGACTAAATGCAACTCAAAACTTAAACGCTAGTGAACAAGCGATTAAAATAAATCAAACAAAAACCACAAACAAAATTCTAATCGCACAGAAGCGAGCGATTAAAAATCAAATCGCCTGTTTACAGCGATTTTCTTTTTCTTTTCCGGATGCACTATTCGATTTCTTACACTTCTTACACACCTATACCCAAAATATTTAACTTATTAACCCCTATTACCTTTTACCGACTCATGACCGACTAAAATCGGCCCCGCCGCTGTCGTCTCGATTTATGCGTGATCAATTCCGTCAGATTTCAGATTTTTCATTTTTTACAAAACACAATAATCACACAAAAATTAAACACAACACAAAATATGATTTTCACATTCACAATTTTCGTCTCAAAACGTCGTTTTAGCTCGCATTTTTACTATGTCAAAAAACGTCTTTTTACGAGTCTAAAATATGTCCTAACCAACATTTTTCAAAAACTCTTCATTTTGCATTTAATTCACTATTAGCGAGTCACCTCAATCGAGACGTATATATATGCTTTCACGACTAACGATGTTTTGCAGGTACGCTCGGCAAGCAAATACGCAAGGATTTCAGACCCGGCTACGACGCAGGAATGCATTTTTGCAACAAGACAAAATAACCAAATTAAACCCATAAACACCTACAAGTCCAAAAAACCAACCAACCATAACAAGTCCTAATACATAAACCAATACAAACAGAAAATAATATTCATAATACAAAGTCCAAAATATACAAAGTCCAAGCCTACTACGACTGGTCACGACGCTGCAAGACAGCACGCAGGGAATCAATCTCAGCACGTGCCCTATCCAGCTCCCCTGCATACTGACCCTCCAGCTCTGCCCGGACCCTCGGCATGCGCAGCCTCCATTTCGACGCGATCTCGCCCCTCCTCGCCCGACCTGGCTAACTCAGTCGGCGCCTCGGCCGTCTCGCCTGCGCCTATGGCGTCAGCGCCAACAACCTTCTCGCTCACGACCGCCACACCGGTTTGCCGGCCAGAGCCCCCTGTGGACCTCAGCTGTCACCTGCAACAATGCGACAAATCAATTTAGCTTTCTGGGGGCTATAATCAAAAACCTGCTTCAACAGAGTTTGACTAATGATTTTACACTAAAATCTTACTCAAACTGGGGGCTATAATCAAAAACCTGCTTCAACAGAGTTTGACTAATGATTTTACACTAAAATCTTACGCAAACTGGGGGCTATAATCAAAACTCGTTTAACAGAGTTTGACTAATGATTTTACAATAAAATCTTATTCAAACTGGGGCTATATACTACATAATACTCATGTCAGACAAAGAGGAGGGTTAATACCTTTCTCACGCTACGGGTCCCACCTCTCAAAACCCGTGACGGTGACCACAGAGCAGGAAGGCGGCAAGACGATCGAATGAGAGCGACCCTCGTGAACAACCGGCCAGTCCTCAACGAATCCGAGGAGGCCGAACTCAAGGTCGTGGTCACGCCGCTACAAAACAAAAATAGGATAAATTTTTGCTTCCTAAAACCAAAATACATACAGCAAAAGTGGATAAACAAACATACCTCGATCACAGCCACAAGAAGGGCATCTTTGTGCCCAAGTCACGTAATCCTCATCCCGCCGCAGAAGCGAGTCGGACTCACCTCGTGATACACGTCCACGACGCCATTAAGCGTCGGGCGTCTCCACGAACAAAACCGAGGGCGAGGAGCAGTGCGATGAAGCGCGCTGACTGCTCAAGGCAGACAGACGCTCTCCCAAGTACCAGTACGAGCCGTACTGGGTCTCGATGTACAGCCGCCGTCCGTCAAGGGGACCAAAGCGAGCTGCAATCGTCGGAGGAACGCCGGTAAAATTCCTCCAAGGGTCGCGAACAAACTACAAAACAAAACCAAATTATAAACCACAAAAACAAACACAAACCCAAAAACAAAGCTACAAGAAGACCAAAATACAAAACACGACCGCCCTTACCTTATCCATCGTCATCCCGTTGAAGCGTACACGAGCCGCGTCATAGTTCAGGCCAATACCCCTCCGATCCGCCGTCGCATACGCATGGAAAGCCGGGTATGTAGCCGTCACCTTGAACGTGTCCGGGAGCAGAGAGGGGAAGTGAGCATAGCACCAAGCCTGCAAGCAAACAAGACACACGCTACGTAAGAAAAGCGGCTAAACAAAACAACGAAACCACAAAGTCGAACCCTACCTCCATCAAGACCAGGGGCCCACAAGCGACACATCCGACTCGTCAACTGATCAGCGCGCATCAAGTCCCTCGTAATCTGATCAACAGACCCAGAGCGAGTCACCCACCAAAGTCACCTAGGCGTGACATGTCCGACAGCGCCATCAACACAAATTGCCGACGCCGCTTCCCTTGTCGCCAAAGTGGGTGGCCGCCAGGAACCACCACAACCACAGCCGGGCCCTCTGCTCAGCGCTCGCTCGAGTAGACCCTCTCTTCTTCCTCCTCCCCTCGAAGAAGTCGTGAAACCATATCGCACGAGGTCAAACGCGCGTGTGCTCCTCGTCCTTCCCGCACCTAATCCCGCCGCTAATCAGCGCCGCGACTGTGGGCTATCAATAGGAGGTCGCCACGCCCCACCAAGTACACTCGCCATGAGGCGGCCATGCTGTTGCCCACGAAGAAAGAGTCACGCCAACCTCGTAACCAGGCATGTGGAAGGTGTTGGTCGTATCCCAAAACCTATCCAACAACGCCCTATAAATGCAGGTGGCGCGAGTTCACCCGCCTGCCCCGCACCTCCCTGCACTTCTGCACCAAGGGACCGAAAGCTGTCCCAAGCACTATGTCCCGCTCCTCCTGGGTGAGCCTACCCTCAAAGACGTCAAACACCGTCCGAAACCCAGAGAAGGTCCTCATCGAGCCTAACGGAAAGCCGACCTTCACCCCGGATCGACAAGTGCTCCAAGCGACTCCAAACCGTAGTCACGCCGTCGATCCAGGGCCACCGCGACCACACAACGCGACCGTGAGGATAGTCGAGCCTCGCGCCCAGCTCGTCAACCATCCCCATGAAAACCTCGGTCGCGGCCTCCAGACTTGCCGCACCTGCATCCTGGGCCGCGCCCTCAGCCTCACCCTCAGCCTCACCTCGGCCTTCTACCTCACCTCGGGATCATCCGAACTCGCTCCCGAGCATGGCCTGGCCCGACCCGACCTGGCGGCAGCCCGCGATGGCAGCGACCTCAACCGAGCATCGTCGGCGGCGGCCTGGCGGCGGCTGGCAGCCTCAGCAGTCTCAACCTCGACAGCCACCTCGGCCCACGGTCGTCGGGAACCCCTCCTCGTCACTCGAAGACTCCTCCGACCCGGAAGTGTCCTCGTGCGGCTCCGGACCGAGCACGACCACGCCTCACGGAATCGCCACTGAGCTCCCCTCTCCAACCTCCTCAAAACACCGGCGACCTCAGCCTCGTCCCGGTCACCACCCTCGGCAGCAACACGAGCTCGACGCCTCGGCGCCGCTGCGCCTCGGTTACATCCACCTTGCGCTTCTTGGCCTCGGGTTCCTCCGGACCGCGACCACGGCCTCTAACGACCCTCCAGAGCCACGGGCTCCCCTGAGCTGCAGCGGTATGCGTCCTCGCAAAGCCCTGCAGCGGCACCACGACCTCGCCTCGGCCCCTACAGGAGCCACAGGCGTCCTCCAAAGACCGCCACGCCACGCCCTGCGAAGACCCCGCAGCTACGCTCCGACCTCCACCACGGCCTCCCCCAGGAGCCTCCGGCGTCTCCACAAAGCAGCCGCCACGCCCACGCCTGAAAAAGACTGCGGGAGGACACTGGGCACGACCTCGCCACCAACAGAGACCTCGACGACCCAAAGAAGAAATTTCCACTACCGCTAGCGTCGCCAGAAGACCGCGTCCGCTCAACGACGGCCTCCTCACGCACCACATTAGCTGAAAAAGCAGGCGATTCTAAGAAGAACGCCACGACCACACCACTAATCGGGCGGCTCAGACCACCAGAGCGACCACGCCCCAGGCCACTAGCAGAGAACCCAGCGACGCACCAACAAAGACTAGCACCACTAGCGAAAAGGTCGGAGACTCCACACCGCACCAAGCTCACCTGGCGTCGTAAGCTCCAGCGCCTGAGGAAAAGCTCTCAAAGAAGTCCGACCGAGACGGACCCTCGAAGCCTCCAAAGCGCGCAGCATACCGGGCGTAGGAGTATGCTCGTCCTCGAACGATAAAGTCAACGCCGCCAAAACCCGATCCATGTCATCGAAGTAGGCGCTGGAGGCCTAGGATCACCTCGCACAAGATTCAAAGACATACTCAGAAACTAAGAAAGAAATCATTCTAGAAAGATCAAGACAAAGCAGCAAAAAGCAAGCCATAGGCCCATTTTTGACAGATAAGGCCAAAACGGAGCAGAAGCACAGGAAACCAAAATCCATGAGACGTATACGATATGTACGTCCTACTCAGTCAAGTTAAGAGCAAGCACGCACAAAAGCAGCAGAGAATTGGCCAAAACAGCAGAAAGCAGGCCTTTTTAAACCAAAAATAGCAGAAGAGGGAAAAACGCTACAGAAAGCCAGAAACCCACATTTGCTGACACAAGCCCAACCCATAAATCACAATAAGCTCATGCAAAAAATTTCATGCGAAAACGATGTCCCGAACACCTCGACTGAATAGCTTTTACAAAACACCTCCAAACTACAAAAACGACCTTTACTTGACCATAACTCAACCCAAAGAGCCCCCACTTCTCACAAAACAACCCCCTAGCCAACACAGACAACATACATTACCTTACATTCCATTAACGGGGCACGAAAAGCGAGGAAAAGCGACTTTTGGAAACCTAGCCTAAACTACAAAAAACGCTCCAAAACACCTCCAAACAACACATTTCCTACAAAACAAGACCAAAAGTGTACCATACTAGCCATGAAAACACAATACAAAGAATTCGGGCAAGTTTCGGAACCGAAAAATTTCGACCAAAATCGGCCCTTATACCAAAACACACGAAAATTACGGTTTTTCAGGCCGTTTTTCGCACACAAGCCACCCAAACCTATACCCTAGCATACTACAACACTTCCAAAACAACCAAGCCAATCGGGATCGTTTTAAGTAACGAAAACAGAGCACAAGCCCCGACTTAACCCCCTTTCATACGGTTTCACCCCAAACGAACCGTTTTTCGCATGAATTTCAACGAACCGAGCTCACCAACGCGTTATACTGCTAATGGGTAAGCTACACTGAAGTTTTGAGCCATTTTCGAGACGTTTTCAAAAATGACCAAAATACCCCCCGAGTCAAAACGCACGAAAATCGAGGCCACAAGTCGGGTTTTCACGCAACGACAGCAAGACAAGCGAGGTAAGCACTATACTAGCCATGACGAACATTTTCAAGCCAAGACAAGAGCTAAACTCGAATCAAACCGACATTTTCGACCCAAACCCTAGAAAACGGTATTTCGAGTTAAAACCGACTCAAACCAAATTCAAAACACGAAAAACCAAGTGAGTTGAGTACGTACCTTGGTCCATGACGAATTGTAGGAGTCGGAAAATCGATTTTTGATCAAGAAAATCGCCAAGACGAGTTTTAGAGGTTTTCGATTTAGTTTTATTTTTCTGATAAAATAAACCAAACCTCTCTCTTTTCGTGTTTTAAACAAAAACGCCAAACAAATTTCTAATCGCTGTTTACGGCGATTATATTTTGTTCTATGGGTTTCACTTTGTTTTGGTCGCTTTCCTCGGCCCATTACACTTTCAACCCGCTTTCAAACACAATTTCAACCCAATACGAAAAACACGTAACCTCCTCACGAGACGCTCATAAAAACCTAACCTTTTATGAGAAAAACACGTAGCCTCCTCACGAGACGCTCAAATCCAAAAACACGTAACCTCCTCACGAGACGCTCATAAAAACCTAACCTTTTATGAGAAAAACACGTAACCTCCTCACGAGACGCTCATAAAAACCTAACCTTTATGAGAAAGACACGTAGCCTCCTCACGAGACGCTCATAAAAACCTAACCTTTATGAGAAAAACACGTAACCTCCTCACGAGACGCTCATAAAAACCTAACCTTTTATGAGAAAAACACGTAGCCTCCTCACGAGACGCTCAAATCCAAAAACACGTAACCTCCTCACGAGACGCTCATAAAAACCTAACCTTTTATGAGAAAAACACGTAACCTCCTCACGAGACGCTCATAAAAACCTAACCTTTATGAGAAAAACACGTAGCCACCTCACGAGACGTTCAAATCCAAAAACACGTAACCTCCTCACGAGACGTTCATAAAAACCTAACCTTTTATGAGAAAGACACGTAGCCTCCTCACGAGACGTTCATAAAAACCTAACCTTTTATGAGAAAAACACGTAGCCTCCTCACGAGACGTTCATAAAAACCTAACCTTTTATGAGAAAAACACGTAACCTCCTCACGAGACGCTCATAAAAACCTAACCTTTATGAGAAAAACACGAGCCTCCTCACGAGACGCTCAAATCCAAAAACACGTGAACCTCCTCACGAGACGCTCATAAAAACCTAACCTTTTATGAGAAAGACACGTAGCCTCCTCACGCAGACGCTCATAAAAACCTAACCTTTTATGAGAAAAACACGTAACCTCCTCACGAGGCGCTCATAAAAACCTAACCTTTTATGAGAAAAACACGTAGCCTCCTCACGAGACGCTCAAATCCAAAAGACACGTAGCCTCCTCACGAGACGCTCATAAAACCTAACCTTTATGAGAAAAACACGTAACCTCCTCACGAGACGCTCATAAAAACCTAACCTTTTATGAGAAAAACACGTAGCCTCCTCACGAGACGCTCATAAAAACCCAACCCTTTTTATGAGAAATACGTAAACGCCGTAACCTCTCGCTATGAGACGACCAACAAGAAGCGCAAGCAAAGCAAAGGAGCGCAAGTTTGCGCAAGCAAAACAAAGGAGCGCAAGCCGGCGCAAGCAAAGCAAAGGAGCGCAAGCCGTGGCGCAAGCAAACCAAAGGAGCGCAAGCCGGCGAAGCAAAACAAAGGAGCGCAAGCCAGAAGCGCAAGCAAAACAAAGGAGCGCAAGCCAGAAGCGCAAGCAAAGCAAGGAGCACAAACGGAAACACAAGCAAGGCGCCAGCTGGGAGTACTCAGGCCACATGCAGGCTGACATGCCCTTAAACATGTAGGACCGCCATGTCCTTAAAAACATGTCGTCCCTCCCCGCATTTCCCGACGCTAAGTCCTCGTCTCTCCCATAAGACACATGCTTAGCGCCGCCAGGTAGTATCGAGACTGTAATGGTCCGGATACTATCTTTAAGTTTGACTAACGCTTTGTCCGAGCTCAGTCAAACTGGGGGCTCTGTAGATACCCGTATCCGTACCCCCCAAAAACAAACCCGATGATGAAAAGGACTGTCATACATGCTTTTAAAAGAGTCGAAACGGAACAAAAGTGTCTAAAACGTATTAGTCATTTTTAGCGTATTAATTTGGACTTGCATAATCATGAAAGTAAATGTCAATTTTAGTCATCATGAGCGTAACACGAGCACAATATAGGAACGTCTTATTAAGCCAAGCCACAGAAACATTCAACTAGCTACAAAGCGGCCCAAACTTACAAAAGCGACCTAAAGCGCACACTAACACAACACTCAAAAGCGGGCCAAAGTCGTCCGTGTCACATTTTCAAAAAGTTAGGTTTTATGAAACCATAAAATAATATAACCTAATATTATTTTATTTCAGGCCAAAACCGAAAAACACGACAAAAACCGAAACACGAAAACCGAAATTCGGACCAAAACTGAACAAATACTTAACCCTTAAGTAAACCACAAAACATAATCATTACCTAATCAAACCGCCAAAACCAAACGGCGGCATAAGCAGCCCACCAAAACAAAAATGAAATCGCCTGTAAACAGGCGATTAAAAATCAAATCGCCTGTCAACAGGCGATTTACTTTTTGTTTTGTAACAGCCGCCTTTTGTAATTTTTCTTTAAAAATATCTAGCTCAGGCAAACTTAAACGCCTGTACACAGGCGATTAAGTTTTGCTATCCCACAGAAACCAGCCAAACTCTATAAATACCAACTCACTTCATTCATTTTCAAATACCCGGTTTTTAGCACTTACACACTATTCACGAAATCCACTCAAAAATACCGTCTTTACATTTTCGAAAGGTAAACATTTTACCTACGGGCTGGACGTTTGAGACTCGGATAATGGGGTTACATTAACCCCAAACCCGATATTGGCACTAGCGGCCGTATTAAATACTGACGGTTGTAGCGGTCTGATTCATAATCCGCCTAAACCCCGCCAATATCGCATAAATAAACGACTCATTATCACTAAAGCAAACCGACGTCACTTTTATAATTACGCAAGTCCTCATTCATGCATTAAATAACGACTAGAATCACGGATCCAACACTAAATTGTACCGTTTCATAGAGTCTTTTAGCATGTCAAAACTGAGGGTTTTTCACAAATTCTAATACGAGATTGGAAAATAACGTCTATAGTAATAATTTAGTCAATAAATTATTATTTAACGTACATTTCCTATAGCAATATGTCATTATTTTGACAATTTACATTATTTATGCATTTTAATCGAGTCATACTTATTTGCACTTGTACGTAGCGTCATTTTAGCCCAAATATCGAAATTAAGCAAATGTTTTCAAATTAGTAGAGACTACTCTCATGTAGGCTTTTTGATTACGGTTTTCAAAACTTATTTTGTCAAGACTTTCAAAAGTAACCTCACTCAGAATCCCTTCTCTGTTTTCACACCTCGCATTGATAGGTACCGACGCACCTTGAAATCCGAGACACTCGTGTCTTGTATTTCAAGACGCGTTGAATAGGTTCCAAATTCCTTTAATATTTGGTGGCGACTCCGAAAATACACTTTCAAAAAGGATTTTCTACTTTTCTTTTTGGTCACAAATTCATGCAATGATCTCCCCCATTTTTCTTAAAACTTCGCACTTTTTCCTGCGAGGCGATTCTCGCTTCGCGCCAAGACGGCGAGGGCGGGCGCGCGCAGGGCGTCGATAGGGACTAGCGATTTCTCACCTTCCCGGTACCTTCAGGCACCATCTGCTTCCTCCAACTAAAGAGAATTCTCCTTGTGTTGAGATGGAGGTACAAACCACCTAGTCCAGCCATGTTGTTCATCCTCCATCAAAGACGCTTTTTGAAGTAGCTTTTGTCTTGTTTCTTCCTCTTTCTCCAGCCATGTCGACCAGCCAAGTGCACCATCTTCTCCGACCCTTGCACCATTACTATTCCAGAAGTGCTCAAACAATCTTTTTTTGCTCTGCTCGTTGAGATGCAAAGGAGGACAAAACAAACAATATTCTATTTCTGCCTGAAACAATGCAGTGGCTAACTCATGATAGCCTGCATGCCACTCAAAACTGCAGAGACTAAGAAATATATCAACAATGGCGATTTCAGCATCAACCTCTACATGATCTAGAGTAGGCGGTTCCACAGCTGGATGATCCTACACAAACAACAAAACAAACCAATCAGCAACCTGGCAAGTACAAAGTGAGTATAACTTGAATACACCTCAAGATTCATTACTCAGGGACAGAAATTCGAAAAAGGGATCTCAAAATCATCTAGGAACATATCTCCTCAAACTTTTTCCGGGGGTCAATACAAGATTATAAGGTATAACTAATGTGTCACTGACGTTGTTTACAATTTCTGATGGATTAGTACCCTCCATTTTTTTCACAAATTACTCCTTGTATTATTAACAGCAATAACTAATAAGTTAGACGTCAAAACTCAAAACACACACAAAAATTCAACGAAAAACAACACTTCTCAATAGTTCTGCCCAAAGAAAACTTGTGCCATCAAAGAAACAACCTGAGATCCATATTCACACAATTAACCAAATAAGCATCTACATAAAAATTGTTAGTATGAGGTGTAAGCAAGAACCTGCCTATGCTTCTTGCTAGATGCAGAAGAGAGAGCTTGAATTGCATGAGCATACATTTTGCGGACCTCGGAGACTTTGAAGGTGGAAAAATCCCCCTTAACGACATGTAAGAATTCCCTCCATAACTTGTGACATCCAGAGTGTTGCATTAAGAATTTTTCCCATCTACCTCTAATAACATCGGGCTTATCCTTGCTCGCATAAGCTTTCAGTAGGCAGATTACCAAATCTTCATCGTCTGGGTTAAGCTCAACAGCCTTCTCCAATATGCTGATTTTTTTCTCGAGCGTTTGCAAGCGTTCACCCTTTTGGGGTTTCCTACTCGCTACCTTGTCCTGAAACTCCGCAAAATCCAGCCATACTCGAACATTTTGGGGATGCTCCCTAGTCATTTTATTAAACTCTCTAGTTTTTCGGAAGACCTCATCTTCCCATGACTCCTCAATCACAAGTCGCTCTGAATGTAGACGTCATTTTCATCTTCGTCAAATAATGGGATGAAATCATCAAGCATGAGTGGCACATGCTTCTTTGGTGCAACAACCCGAATACGCTTAAAATTCCTGTCACATTCCACCACTGAGTACTTGGCAGAACAATAGCGGCCAATGGTTTTCATTTGTGCATCAAGTCCATCCACATCAACCTCTCCTCTTGTAAGCAAAATTTTTTGACTTAATCGAGAATACACTTGAAGATCACTCGCCAACCTCGCTCCACCACCATTCTTATACTTAACAATATCCATCCTGTGCAGGGCAAAAAAATACATAGACAATCAAACCCTAATATCAAGTGAACTCAACATAACACTATAACTAATTTTAAATAATCTCGTATTAATGACAACTATGCTTAGTGAAAGCTTAATCTTGTATCAATGTCTATCATCCAAATATCACATAATGGCTTCCGTTCGGATGTAGGAACATACGACTTGTTCTTTTGAACTTATTTTCACGTTTTATTCAATTTAGTCCAGATAAATTCAGTTCAGATACTTCCTTCACAAATATACATTGAAATAAGTTTTATTCAGTCGAGTTCACCACAGTTAGCTTCAGAAGGACATGACCTTGTGAACGTGTATCCAAACAACATGTAAACGCCTTTCCACAGTTAAGAGTGTGCATAATAACAGCACAATCAAATGTCAAGCAAAACTACATGATTCTCGTCAACTCAATACAGCTGCAAGTACCTCATTTAAACTGTGCGCACACTACCTATTCGTCGAAATTACTCAATGTAAACTGCTCAATTAACCAGTAAATTAAACGCCACAAAGAACACGCACACCTGTACAAGCAACCGAAACTACATAATTCTCAGCAATTCAATACAACTGCAAGAGTGCAAGTGCCTCATCTAAATCAAGCAAGACACAAACTAATCGCGGAAATCACTCAACATAAAATGCTCAATTACACAGTAAATTAAACGGCGACGAAGAACACGCGCGTACCTATACAAGCAACCAAAGGCCAAATTATCAGGATCACCGCGAAAATCAAAGTAATAATCCTTGGAAGATTTGATCTCAGAATTAGCCCAAACATGAACACCAGATTTTCTAGAACCGTAAGAAAATCGCTCAACATCATCACGATCAATCTCTCTCTTCCGTTTCTTCTTCTTATTTTTCTCGTGTTTCTGCTTCTTATCGAACTTCTCTTCATCGTCGGAAGATTCCAGCTAGAAGATCGATTATGATTCAGTTACACTCGAGACGAAGAGACTTTTAAACGAATCATAACTAACGACGAATACGAACCACTGACGAAGGTCTTTTGGGTTTGACGCCGAGTATGACGGAGCCAGAACAACGGCAACACCATGACGGTAACGGGTGAAGAATTAAGCCAATATTGAGGTGTGACTTCAAAGAGTAATTACAATTTGAAGTTGAGAATTGATCTGGGATTTAAATGATTCAACGAAGGGCTTTTGGGTTTCCCTAAGGATGAACGGATGAGTGAGGCGCGTAGGGGTCGGGTTTTTGTGTTGTTGACGTGGCAGAGTGATCTGACGTGGAAGAATGAGAAAGGATTTTTGAATGATTTTGGGAAATCTGTTGAAAAGATTTGGTTTTAATAATGTATATAGATTTTAATTATTTAATTGCACTTTAAAGTTAATTGTAATCGTTGTATTTTTTTATTGCACTATGATCGTTCTCCTTCAAATCGTGTAGTTTTTAAGTTGTGAACTATCTTCCTTTAAGTTCAATAAAAAATAACGATTATTTTTTTTAAAATAAAAAATAAAATACAAGATATAAGTTAAAGACATTATACAATTTATTTTTCATCTTAGGTGATACAAACTATAAATAAATAAAATAAAATAAAATTAAAGTATAAAATATAATTATGTAAATAAAAATTTAAGTAATGATTATAAAAAAGGTGGTCAATGTGGTTACTAATGGGAATGGGTTAAAAAATAATACTCCCTCTATTCAATTCCATTTGCATCATTTGCTTTTTCACGTTTGCCAACGCAAATGTTGGGATGTAAATATATAGAGTTTTACGTTTTCAAAAATTATAAAATTTGATATTCTTATTGTACTCATTAAGATCTATCAAACAAGATCCCGCATGACTATATTTTATTCAATACGTTGTAAGAAATTCCGAAAACTTTCCACTTGAATGAATAGTGGCTTTTTTCTCTTAGATGCAAATGGAATTGAATGGAGGGAGTAGGTCATAACCATTGTAAAAGAATAAAACTCTATTATTTTAATGGGTGACCACTTTAAAATGGTCACCCAATGTGGATGGTCTAAGTTAAAGATTTGGGTGAGTTGGCAGCTTCTTATCATTTCAACAAACGCGTCGACGTCGAAGATGATAAGAACATGCAAAGCACAGGGAAGACTAATATAAAGAACAAAAATAAAAAGTGGGAGAGAAGAAAATAAAGCAAATACCATTTAGATAAGCGGTGTGTGTTAAATAAAATGAGTACTGAGTGCCTCGCTATACGACGAAAAAAAAAATGACGAAGATGGTGTTGAAATGAGTTTAGCAGAGGAGTATTAATACTAAATGTAGTAGTGAATGCATGCATGCATGCAGAGGAATCTTTCAAGACATGTGTTTTAATAATTCATACAAACAATAAATTACAGGTGCATGCAAATTTGTTTCTATTCATTTTCTAAGCCTACATCACAATGACATTTCACTTATTTTTTTTTTTTGTAAGTAAAACTTTGGAAACCATGCATAAGAGTAACATCAGTGCACAATTAAGGACTATTTTACTAGACTTAAATGCATACTAAAAATCGGAAAGCAAGATTACAGGAGACTAATTTCACGTAACTGCAAATGCGCGCGACATCTGATATAAACGGAAATTTAACTAAAAAAAAAAAAAACAATATTTTAAATTTAATTGAAAAATAAAACAATATCTAAAATTACAAAGGAAGAATACGTTTACGCGCGAATAAAATACATAAGAGAATATGGACCAAAATACAAACATAGAAGCACATAAGGATTTTCAGAAATCGACAATTGAAAACACATCTAAAATATGCAAATAAATAAATACGCCGTAAGCTTCAGGCGTAACTAAGATAAAGTGGGAAAAAAAAATTCAGTTGAATTTCCGATTATATTAAGTGCCAAGCGCAATTGCAGTTACGTGGAGTTAGTCTCCTGTAATATTACTTTCCGATTTTTACTATGCATTTAAGTTGGGTAAAAGAATCCTTAATTGTGCGCTGATGTTATGCTTATGAATGAGTTAATACATTTTATCCGTAAATTAAAAAAACCACAAAAAAAAGGAAATCAGAAAAGATTTAATACCGCTGGAATTAGGTGAATGACACAAAAATGGTAGACTTAAGACGAAGAACAAAAAAAATACAAGAAACCGCATAAGAAATCAAAATAAATAAATAAATAAATATGTTTTAAAGCAAAAAAAAAAAAATTTAACATCGATAAAATTAGGGTGACGACATTAAAATGATAGAACTAAGACGACGCTAAAACGGCACAATAAAATAATTATGGGTATATAAATATTAATAATAAGTAAAGAATGGAGACACACTTTAAAAAAAAAAAAAACAATGGATATATATACACTAAAAAAAGCAGACAAGAGGTGATAAGACCAACCAAATAACACAAAATACAGAGAGAGAGAGACAACTAAAAAAATGAGGCAAGGACATGCGTGATAAGGCACCAAAAAAGCAAGTGGCCGGTCTGTAAATATGCACAACTCGAAGGGTAGCAACCCCCAATTAGTGACGTCACACCCCTGAATTCTTTTTATATATGATATATGATTATATAGATTTATTCAAATATTCAATTTACAAAATTACTAAATTTATCATTACAAAAAATATAAAAAATACTTATAATCTCAATTTATATATAATTATCACATATATTATACATACAATATTATTAGTTAGTTACTAATTTACTACTAGTTTACTACATTGTAGTATTGTACATTGGAATTTGGGAGTTGGGTTTTTGCATAAAGGATCGTTCCGTCGTCAATTGTTAAATCTCAATTCCGAAAGTTTTGTTTGCATTTTCTATCTTTACTTTATAATTTATTGTTTTAATTGTGTTTGCTTTTTATTTACGATTTTTCATAATCCAATTTATTTTTATTTATCAATTTGTGTGAAATTTAATGAACCATTATGGATTCACAAAAATGTACCAAGTAGTTCTAAAAGACCACGCCAACTTATAAACGAATCTGAGTCTTCCCAAGTCGAACCACAAACCCCGACTGCACCATTTAACATGCAACAGTGGGCTGGTTTTATACCCTCACAACTTGAGCATATATATTGGTCTAACACAACCCCTTTTGGTGTAGAACAACCGATCCAACATCCCCCGATTACTCCAATTAATTTGGCATTTAATTATTCTCCTTATCAACAAGGTATTATACATGAAAGTTGACCCTTAGGACCCCAAGTGCCTTTACCTCCTTTTCAAATACGACCAGAAACATATTTTCAAGTACCAATTAGATCACAATCACAACAACAGTCAAATAGTAATGATGCATCCTCCATTCAAACTATACCACCTTCTACAGAAAGTGCCGATCCTAATGCCATACAGGCAGACCAAAACGATATTTGGATGACTGAAGAAGAAATGGATATACACATGATAAAAAATTATAGTATTGTGCGGCCGTATTTTTTACTTAATACCATAAAAACTAAGGCAAAATGTAGACATTGCCCTAAAGTATTAATTGTCGTGTCAACAAATGGTACAAATCACCTAAAGCGACACTATTCAAAATGTCCTAGTCTTGCTAGTGCTGGTCAATCAATTCTTGACGATTTTGTAACACGTCCCAACACACAAGAGTCATATAATTATGAAGAGTTTAGTAATGAGTTGTCTAGAATGATTATTCAAATTGAAACACCGTTTTTATTTTTTGAACACCATACATTTAACAAATATGTTAAAAAAAAATCAATCCCAACATAAGGAAACGAGTAGGAAAGTTGTTAAAAGTAAAGCCATGGCACAATATTGTAATATTAAACAAGAACTAATTCCCTATTTTGCAAATAATACATGTAGATTTATAACTGGCAATGGATGGGATTCTGAAACAAACTATAGTTATGTATGCATTACCGCTATTTGGATAGATCGTGATTGGGTTTTGCAAAAAAAAAAAGATTGAGTTTGCAAGATTAGAATTTCCTCATAACGCTACAAATTATCACAATATTATTATGAATGGTCTTAGATCAAAAATTTTAAGTGTTACTCTTGATAATGCCACGTCTATGACCGCGGTTGCTAATAGATTAAAAACTAGTTTAGATGGGGTATTTTTAGATGGTAGTTTGTTGCATATTCGATGTACTTGTCATGTTTTAAACTTGTCTATCAAGGATGGTCTACAAGGTCTTAAACAATATCACGCAAAGTTTAAACATGTTGTCCACCACTTGAACACTAACAATTACAAACAGAAATGATTGTCGTATGTATTGTAGAAACATCGGTGATAAGCATAGAAAAATTATATTACATTAGAAAATTACACCAGGTGGAACTCCACGCATATTATGTTGACCGCTTGTATAGAATCTAAACAACCCCTTACTGATTGGTGGAACCGTAATTATCCCAAAATGCCTTTACTTAATGAAGATTGGAAAAACATGGAGATGTATGTTGATTTATTAGCTGCTTTTTTAGATGCAACTAACTCATTTTCTCATGTATATAAACCTACTTCTCCTTATTTTCTTGGAAATATTATTCCAATTGCTCAACTTTTTGACAAATATCGTGGCATAGATACCCATATCAATTTTCTTTCCGTTATGGAGACAAAGTTTCTTAAGTATTGGACCGACATTCCTTATGTTTACGTTTTTGCTGTTATTTTATACCCTAGGTGGAAATTAGACGGTGTTATTTCATTAATTACTATTATAAAGAATTGATGAATTGGATTATATTATTATGTAGAGGGATATAAAGCGGAAATTACTACCGCTTTTTTTTTTTTTTAATGTATATAATCATTATGAGTCATGTTTTGGTAACAACAGTCATAACTCTTCCCGTGCAAGTGCAGCTTCTAGTAGTAGCGGTGGTGGTGGTTTCCGAGGAGCGACCCTAAATGCTCTCAAGGGTCTAGTTAGTCAACGACGGCCGGATATACGATCTTCTAGTACAGCATCAGACTTAACCGAGTATCATATGTACACAAACTACGAGTATATGCGGGCAATATCAGACGATGAGTCAAACTCGCTATATCTTTGTCAATGGTGGAAAAATCAAAGTAAGACTCTTCCGGTGATGTCTGTAATGGTGAAAGATTTTCTCAGCATTCAGGTTTCCTCCGTTGCATCTGAACGTGCTTTTAGTGCATCCAAACGGGTATTGGACGATAAACGAACTTGTATGAACTCTACCCTTCGAATGTGTGTTTGCTATAAGGATTGGATGGATGCTTCAGATAGAAATCAAGGCCGGATAGAGTTAGACAGCGACAATGACTCCGACAAAACAAGCACTGAATCAAACACATAGATTAACCTGGAAGTGTAACAAAGTGTAAGGTCCCAGGCTAAAATCCCACCTGGAACCAAAAAGAATAAAAAAAACCAAAAGCACACCACTTGGCCACCGCAGCCCCCGTCGGGGTGGCTTACATGGTACATGTGGTGGTGCGGGAATGCATGTACCCGGGGGGACTCAACCCCTCATCATCAAAAAAAAAAAAAACACATAGATTTACTATAATACTACAAAAATTTTGTCTTTATCATTTCTACATATATTAGTTTCAACTGTAAACTTCATTTTATTATTTTTAATTCATATTTGAGGCACTTCATTTAATATAATTAATTTCTTTACCAATTAATTTTTTTATATTTATTATTTTAATTTTATTTATTTACTTACTAGTGAATTCATATATTTAAATGAAAATTTAAAAATTACTTACTTATTTACAAGTAACAACTAACAACTTGTTCGTTGGGGGAGGCTTGTATGGGATGCTATCAATCGACCTCGACATGCTCTTATCTGTGCTATGGCTATTCAGGGATACTTACCCACTACTGACAAGCTGGTAAGTCGTGGTCTATACTTGGTCAATCGTTGCCCTCTATGTGAATGTAATGCCGAGACAAAGGACCACTTGTTCTTTGTTTGTCCTTACTCGAATAGTGTTCTAATGTCTATGCTCCGTTGGACGGGGATCTTTCGTCGACCGCAGAGTTTGAAGGGGGAACTTAAATGGCAACTACGGTATAATAAAGGGAAGAACTGGCGCCAGAAGTTGATTCGATGCTCGTTAATTTCGTGTGTTTACTGTATTTCGCAAGAGCGCAATATGCAACGTAATGTAACTCTTGGATTTGGATGACATATTGTCACAACAAAAAACTAGTCCCAACATTTTTGCAATATGTTAACATAATTGTTAAATATATTTATAACATATTATGAAACATAGAAAACAAAATATTGTAACAACATTTATGTAATATGTTATCATAATTGTGTGATATGTTTTGGTTATTGTACTAATATTTTTCAAATATGTTAATATTAAATAATTAAATATTATACTTTAATGTAACACATTTTTATTTTACATTTCATACTCAAAAATCTGATAACAATTCATTAATAAATGATAACATAACATATTATGATCCAAACATAAATAATTTATATTCGTAATATGTATTATATTTTCTATGTTTGAGAATATGTCACCAATATAATATAATATGTTACCATTTTTATAAATATTTTTACCATTTAAAATTTTCATTTTACTTGTGTTTTTCCGCTTTTTGAGTTAAGTTTTAAAAAAAAAAAAAAAAAAAAATTGGTTCTTGAAAAAAATTTCGAAAAAAAAAAAAAGGCTTAACGGGCCAAAACGTGTCATATTTGACCCGTCTTAACCTTAAGACGGACAGATCCGTCTTAAGGGAAACTTATTGTATGCCCTTATATTTTGTACTGAAAATTTGAATGAGCAATTGTGTGGACAATTTTCATTATGCTAATGTTCAGTCTATTCAGTCTATTGTTTGTATCCGTCTTTATGCTAATGTTCACGGAGTTAGTGAGGAGGAAATAGCTAGATCTTTAACGTAATGTAACTCTTGGATTTGGATGAGCAATATATACTTGGATCCTTTTCCAAAAACAACTAACAACTTTAAAAAAAATAAATTAAATTAACTTAAAATATAATAATTACAATTTAAAAATTAATTTAAAAAATTAAAATAAAAAATAACTAAAAAAACACCAATCCCATGGGCCGGCGCGAAGTATCACACATAACAATTTTCTAGTTACAAAAACCGAAGTTGTACTCACCATGAAATTTCAGTGCATATAAAAAACGAAGTTATACAATACTTACTAATTTCAAGTTCATTATAAAAATAAACTTTGACATCCTCTTTGATGTCGTTCCTTTGATCATTGCCATTAAAGAAGATTGAATATGAAATTGTTGAGAAGAAGAGAGAATCTATATATTATATTAAAGTAAGGTTATCTTATGCTGACGTGGCAGCATGAGAAACCAGCATTCGTGTTTTTCAGACCTCACATTAATTGGACAAAATTGTCCACACAATTGCTCATTCAAATTTTCAGTACAAAATATAAGGGCATACAATAAGTTTCCCTTAAGACGGATCTTTCCGTCTTAAGGTTAAGACGGGTCAAATATGACACGTTTTGGCCCGTTAAGCCTTTTTTTTTTTCGAAATTTTTTTCAAGACCCAATTTTTTTTTTTTTTTTTTTTTTTAAAACTTAACTCAAAAAGCGGAAAAACACAAGTAAAATGAAAATTTTAAATGGTAAAAATATTTATAAAAATGGTAACATATTATATTATATTGGTGACATATTCTCAAACATAGAAAATATAATACATATTACGAATATAAATTATTTATGTTTGGATCATAATATGTTATGTTATCATTTATTAATGAATTGTTATCAGATTTTTGAGTATGAAATGTAAAATAAAAATGTGTTACATTAAAGTATAATATTTAATTATTTAATATTAACATATTTGAAAAATATTAGTACAATAACCAAAACATATCACACAATTATGATAACATATTACATAAATGTTGTTACAATATTTTGTTTTCTATGTTTCATAATATGTTATAAATATATTTAACAATTATGTTAACATATTGCAAAAATGTTGGGACTAGTTTTTGTTGTGACAATATGTCACTAATATAATATAATATGTTACCATTTTTATCCTCTTTGTTACCATTTTAAATTCCCTTTTTTTCCGCTTTTTGACAAAAAAGTTCGAAAATAAATATTGGGTCTTGAAAAAAACATTTGGAAAAAAAAACGTTAAAACGAGTCAAACCTCACTCGTCTTAAGGCTTAAAATGGATCTTTGGTTTTAAATAAGAATTTTTGAAAGGCATAATAGTCCATATGTTTCTATCCATTTATCATTTCCCACGCATCATTAAAATTATAATCATCATTTTCTCTCATCACCTACCACCAATATTTCCTTTCTTTTCAAATTCAAAAAAAAAAAAAAACAATTTAACCACGCCATAATACACCAGACGTGTATAGATACCCGTATTCGTACCTCCCAAATACAAACCCTGTGATGAAATAGACTTTCACAAAAAACATGTTTTTAACGTAATGTCAAAACAGTACATTTTGTCGAAAACATTTTAAGTCATTTAATGCATAAAATGATTTAGTTGCATGTCGTGTAAAATAAGTATTCGTTTAGTCATTTTATTTAAGACGATCCAACACAAAAACGAGCCTTTTTCCACACAAAAAAGCGCAAATAAATACCCAAGCACGCTTCCCAAGACGACATACGCTCGATCCGAGCTCACGTCTAAAAACGTTTCACAAAAACAATTCAATACAAGACAAAAACATTTTTCGACCCGAGAGCCGAAAAAGTACGAAACACGAAACCGAGCCTATAATCACATTAGCCCAACATCTCGGCCATCACCTCCCAAAACGAATCTGATAATTATACACAATACATCATCCATTACGCATGGTCCAAGTCCAATCAGGCCCCCATGCTCAGCCCACAAATCGCTGGTGAACTGGCGATTGGCTCAGAAATCGCCAGTTCACTGGCGATTTCCTGAGCAATCGCCAGTGGCACTGGCAATTCCCACGCGATCGCCAGTCCACTGGCGATTTCCCTCCCAATCCTGGTAAAACCGTGGCGCTCAAAACACTATAATTATACCCCTTGTTCGACCATTTTACACCATGAATTATCATCACTTTACTTCTCTTTCTACATCTTCACACTCGGACACCGACTCGGACAAACGAGTTAAATTAACCCGACCCGATATTGGCATCGCGAACCTGTATTCGTAATACGGTTGTAGCAATTCAGATTCCTAATCCATCTTACCCAGCCAATATCGCATAAGCAACGACACAATTAACAACGAAAAAATGGACACCTTTACACTTACGCAAATTCTCATTTACGCATTAAACGACTAAACATGATTCGACAAAATTTGTACCGTTTTCATTAGTCTTTAAAACATGCAAAACTGTGGGTTTTTAACAAATTTTTACACTCACATGAGTCGGAAAATAGCATTTAAATGATAATTCAAGTTGTAATACCCGAGGTTGTCCGAAGACATTATTCGGCTCGGGTACCCCGTTGAAGAGGTTCATGTGTTAGCTCAAGTGACATAGTGCTTAAAAGGGTTGAACGTGCTACTCATATCAACAAGATGCATCTTCTTTTCTGGTGGCTCATCTTAAGAACCCTTATGTTAAGCGTGTTTGCTGGAGAGCAATCTTAGGATGGGTGACCTCCGGGGAAGTTTCCAGGATGTGCACGAGTAAGGACAAAGTACGCTGGAAAGGACTCATGTTGGTCTGTGGGCGATGTACGCCGCCTGACAACCTACCGTGAATAACATTTCGGCATTTGGTTGGGGTCGGGGTGTTACACAAGCAATGAATTATCACTTTATGCACATTTCCTATAGCAACCCGTCATAACTTTGACGTTTACATTTGCTTTTATGCATATTTACCGAGTCACATATCGCACTTGTACGTAGCGGTTTACATTTACTCACACATCGAATTTTACATATTTTTCAAGCTAGTAAAGGGTACTTTTACGCAGAATTTTCGATTACGGTTTTCATTACGCATTTTGACAAACTTTCAGAAAGTACCCTCACCACGAATCCGCTCTGTTTTCACAATTGCCTTAGACGGATAGGTATCGACGCACCTTGAACTCTAAGTTTCGCGTCTTCGAGTCCAAGACGCGTTAAACGGGTTCCAAATTACTTCATAATTTGGTGGCGACTCTGAAAGCAGCTTTTAAAAGATTTTCGACATTTGTTTAAAAGGCTTTAAACAAATTAAGCAATGACATCCCCCCTACCCCCTTATAGCAACTCGAGCGCATTTCACTGTGCGCCTTATTACATTTTTCTCGCGTAGCGTCCGGCCCCTATTCAGGCAGGCCCGCGCGAGGTGTCGAGGAGATGACCCGCATCCCGTTACCTTCAGTTGGCGACTCCACTGGGAACGAGTAGTTTTTAATTGTTAAGAAAATAAGCTTTTGCTTTTATTTTTAAAAACACAAGAGGTGAAACTTGAAAACTTGAAAACAATTTCATTTTCGATGTTCGAGCATATGCAACCGTTCGAGTCAAATCCGTCGGGATTCAGAGGCATATACCATAGAGAGACAGTTCCTAATAACGTTTTCTTCGTAAGCGAACCTATTTAGGATAGCCGAGTTCTCACCCCTTCACGATTATGCGTACGGTTGTGGATACCCATATCCGTACCCTCCCAAACAAAACCCTGTGATGTACCACGGACTTTTATTACGCATGCTTTAACGTTGACTTAAACGGTTCTAATAATGTCGAATTCATTTTGAGTCGTTTTAAATGTTAAAATGTTTTAGGTCGCTTCACATCGCACTTAAATAAACGTTCATTTTGTCCATTTGGAGTCTAGCTAGGTCCTCGTCCTGCTTCATTTGGCATGAGCTTCGCATTTGCACTACAATTAGCCCTTTTACATTAACAAGGTCTAATTCAGCATCCCTAAATTCCTAAATTTAGGCCCGGTGGCTAGATTCCCCTTTTAGCCTCCTCTTACACAAAATATAGCCTCACGGGTTATCTTATTTCACAAAATATTACAAAATACACCTTTTTCATTTTTCCGGGTCTCGGGCCCAAAACCGAGCCCAAGCCCAGCCTTTGGCCCGCACTCCAAAGCCCTGAACATCGTAAATATCTCAGAAATATCCCAGGTGTTTTCTTGACCTGCAAGATTAAGAAATACACCGTATCTTTTAGAGATATAATCAAACCGAAACTAGGAAACTAGGCTAAGAGCCACCCCTTCAAACCGCATAGCTTTATGCGGTTTGGGGTGGCAACCGCATAAGCTTATGCGGTTTCCCTAGGCAACCGCATAAGGCTATGCGGTTTCCTGGCTTGTTTTTATCCCCGGATTTCCTAATTTTTCCGAGGTTTTTAGTATATATACACCCCTATACCTGACTTCGAAAAACACAATTTTTTTTTTAGGTGAAGGGTAAATATCATTAATATCAAAACTGTTTTGTACACGACACTCATCCAGGAACATCATGCCGCTAATTACAAATATTCCTAAACCATATGCTTTCACTCAATTTTAAGTTGTTGGCTAAGCTATACACCCTCAACTTAATTTCATCTCGTAACTGCTTATATACTATCTCAGGACGCATGACATGACCAAAAAGTCGACATTCATTACGTACACGCCAGATATGATATATCAATCCTACTATATACGCAAAAGATATCTGTCTCTGAAATTTTGAGCCCCTTCTTCTTTTATGTATCATCATCCATTCTGCTCTGCTACGCACCTGAAACCCAACACGTCCTTGTACAGATCTCATACAAGCCTGACTGAATGGACATTCAAAGAATAAATGCGTAGTGGTCTCCTTCTCTCCCTGACACAGATAACATAAATCATCGTTGGTTATTCCAAACCTGTGCAATCTGTCCAAGGTGGACAGCCTTTCTCTTGCGGCAAGCCAAGCTATGAGCATATGGTGAGGCACATTGAATCTGGACCAGATATATCTGGTCCACCCTTGCTTACCAGCATCCCCTTGAAGCCATTGATAGCCTTTCTGTATGGTGTACAGCTGATCTTGTCGAAGCCATCCCCTTGCTTGGAAACCGTCTTTAATTTTGTCCTTGACACTACAAATCTTCCTCCAACACCAACTTGAATTAATGCTTGGAGTATAAGTCAACCAGTCCCTCTCTTTGATGTAGATGTGGTGCACCCAACGAACCCACACGTGATCAGCCTTGGTGTGCACCCACCAGGCCAGCTTCCCTACAGCCGCCAAGTTCCATGCTCTGCTGTTCATGATCCCCAAACCACCTACTGTTTTCGCTGTACAAACAGACTCCCATGCTACTGGACAACCTTTAGTATGATGAGTATGTCCCTCCCAAAGATAATTCCTGCAGATAGCATCCACTTTCTTTATCACACTGATAGGCAACACAAAGATCTGAGCCCAGTACAGATGTAATGTGTGGAGGACAGCCTTAACCAAAGTTAATCTGCCTTCATATGACAATTTTCGAGCTCCCCATCCTCTGATTTTACTCACAATCTTATCAATCAGGTTATCACAGTCTAAAACAGACAATCTCTTGGAGGAGACAGGGACCCCCAGATATCGAAAAGGCAAAGTACCCATAGCAAAACCAGTGTTCCTTCTGAAAACAGCAATGACTTCATCTTTAACACCATTTGCATAAAATTCTGATTTGCTCTTGTTCATTTCCAGACCAGAAGTCTGGGAGAAGATGTGGAAACCCTGCATCAGCAACTCCATGGATTGAATCTGACCTTTGCAAAACATGATCAAATCGTCCGCAAAACATAAGTGGTTCAGTTTCATTGGGGAACACATTGGATGAAACTTAAACTCCCTACACTTTCCAATCCTCCTGAGCATCCTACTCAAATAGTCCATACAGATGGTAAATAACAAGGGAGATAGTGGATCCCCCTGTCTTAAGCCTCTCTGTCCCTTCAGAAAACCAAAACTAGAGCCATTAAGCAAGAAAGTATAAGTAGGGGTAGTCACACATTGCATAATCAAATCAACGAACTTCACAGGGAACCCCAACGCTTTCATTAACCTGCTCACAAACATCCATTCAACAGAATCGTAGGTTTTTTTTAGGTCAATTTTGAAGAGACACCTAGGAGAGCATGTTTTCCTTTTATACAGCCAGCTTTCACAGCAAACACACTTCTAAGCTCTCTCAAAGCCTCACGCACTCAAATCCTTGAGTTCAACACACCATCCCGTGTTGAATTCATCCTCCTTTCAAGTTCAAGAAGCGAAGCTCTGCCCAGATCTGAAGCGTCAGGACAAGGTAGGTACCGATCCACTTGGATCAAAGCTTTTTCTTATTTTCTATGGACTAACAAAGGGACTACACTTTAGCGCCCCCTCGGCTTTGCACCGAGCGCGCTTGCATTCCAAGTGTTCTTATTACTTCGGGTACACTCCATATCCGATGACACGCCAAAGTCGCATAAGCAATCGACCCTTATAAAATAAACTAATGGACAATTGAACTTTATTTTATTTGCATGCATCTTGCACCTTCTTATTTTGCATTAAATCGACTTAAACAATGAATTCGACCTTTAACTGAACCGTTTTCGTTCACAAGTTAAACATGCTAAACTGAGGGTTTTAATCAATCTTTTTGCATCTACATCTGCATCTGCATTCTTTTACAAATTTTTTCGCACTTGTACGTAGCGATAACATTAGCTCAAATATCATCTTACTTGGATTGTTCTAGGTCAGTAAAGGCTATTTTTACATAGGCTTTTCTAAAAGATTTTCATAAATCATTAATTGAATTACTCTTTTTCTAAAGTACCCTCACCCCGAATCCAATCTGGTTTCACAAGCCTTAGATCTAGGGGTGTCGGCGTGCTCCAAAATCTAGGACATGTCTTTAGCTTAGGACATGATAGCAGGTTCCTAATTTCCGCGATAATTAGGTGGCGACTCCAAAATAGTTTTAAAGGTTTTTCTAACTTAATCTTTTTAACTTAATCCGCCCTTACGCAAGACGCCGAGTTGGGTCCCTCGTCTCGATCCCGGGTTCCACAGTTTGGTGACTCCGCTGGGGAGATTTTATTTTTAAAAAAAAAAAACTAGCTTTTTCTTTTTAAAAATAAAGAGGTGAAACTTGAAAGCCTTGAACAATCCATGTATACATATTTGAGCTATGCACATTCGCTTAGAGTCCATTCCTTTTTGGAATCTAGGCACCCTTTGCACCCTCGAGAGGTGGTTCCAACACGTAGGCTTGTCCACTCGATAAAGCACGTGCAGGACTAACTTTCCTCTCGCCCCTCCACGGCTTGCCGTAAACGACTATCTCGACCGCCCCAGTGCTCCCTTCAGAAAACCTATCGCCCCGGCGTAAGGAAATGAAGGGGTTAAGTATCTGCCAAAGCGTACTCGAGGTAGTTGGAGGTGTACCCGACTGACTCATTTTTCACCCCTTTTGAGTCATACGTACAAGTTCGAGGCCATGCACTCCATGGTCTTTTTCAAAATAAGCATATGCAATCATATCTTCGAAAACTCGCTTAAACATTTCAAAGATAAACGAACCTAACATCTAACAAACTAACACCTTTTCAAACGAAACTATCGCGAATTTTTGAAACAAGCTTTTTCAAAACTTCCTTTTTCACTAACAAGCAAAAACCCGAGCAAGGATTAAAACCCGAGCTCGTGGATTTCGATCTTCTAGGTCACACGGCCTAGACTCCGTTTTTAACATCCTCGACTCGACTTGCTCGAGCCGAATCCTCTCTCTTTTACACATCCGGCTCGAGCTCACCTCGGCAAATTACCGATATCAGTTTGACGGGTGCAAAGCAAAAACAATTTAACATCGAGACGAGATGCGCGCACGCATCCTCGTCTCAAAAGCTTCCTTTAGCTAAAACCTTTTCGAAAATCTCCTCTTTTCAAAACATAAAAGGTCTTTCTAAACAAGGAAATGAGCTAAAAATGAATGCTTAGAATGTTTGTGAGTCTAGTGGGTCGAGTCGTGTCACTAATATACGAAGTGAAAGGTAGGCCTTAGCTGGATACTCGTCGTACTAAGCATCGTGTAATAATCCCATACAAGAAACGAACCTACACCCGCAAAATGGCCGGCAACGACGAAGTTAACGCACTCCGTGACCAAGTCGCAAAGCTGACCGCTGACCTCGAAGGTCTTTTGACCCACCATACAACCGAGGTAGAACGTATGGAACAAAAGATCAAGGAAGAGGCCGATAGGTATGCTAAGAAACTCCAAGCCATGGAGGAAAGGCTCTATGTCTCGAGCACTTACTCTATCCACAAGGAGAATGAAAACGTACCTGCTAGCATTAAGGATGAGCTCCCTAACAAGCTCGCCCTTAGTGATCTTCCTATCTTTCAAGGACATGAGAGCCCGATCATTCACATCCGAGCTTTCAAGTCCCAAATGGCCATAAAAGGGGTCGACTCCAAGCATTGGCTAACTCTCTTCCCGCACTCTCTAGCAGCAGTGCCGAAGACATGGTTCTACTCACTCGACCCACAGCGGGTCCCTACCTTCGAAGAGCTCACAGTCGAGTTCGATCGACAATATCGAGACAATGAAGACACCCAAGTTTCGATCCGCACCCTGGAAGTCCTCGCTCAAAAGGACAATGAAGGCTTCACCGACTATCTTACTCGTTGGAAGAAGCTAAGTGCTCAAATCCCCAACCGTCCCCGCGAGGACGAGCTCGTACCGAAGTTCATAAATAACCTGCGACCCGTGTATCAATTTTACATGAGGTACAGCAACATTCAGAACTTCAAAGAACTAACTAAGGTCGGCACTCAAATTGAAGATGACCTTAGGACTGGCACAATGGCTAAATACACTGGCCACGCTTATCAAGGGAGCTCCTCTAAGTCCTCCCGCGCAGTCAAAAGCGAAGAGAATCGCACCGTCGGCAACCTCGACGATGATAACCTCGACGCCTTCGCAACCACCTTCTCACCACCTCCCAAGGCCAAAAGAAACTTCGACCCTCTCTTTATGACCTACTCCAAGGCATTCCAAAGGTTGGTCGAAAAGAACTACCTGCAACCGATCGGGCCTACTAGCGAGCCGCCCGAGGACAAAAAGCCTAAATCTTGGAACCCCAATGCCTTCTGTGCATACCATCGAGGCAAGGGGCACGACACCGAGAACTGCTTTAGGCTTAAAAACGCTATCCAAGATCTCATTGATCAAGGAAAGCTCAGCAAACCATCTCAACCTACCAAGCCATCGAACAGTGACAACCCGCTCGGCAACCACGCCATCTTCGTAGGGTCAATCCCTATTTTAGATTACTCCTATCTCATCACGCCCTCCGACGACCAAGTCAATGCGGTTTGGTCTAGTGATGACGAAGACGAGTACTGGCTACCCACCGACGAGGTGATAAGCCACATCAATCAACTTGCTAAAGACATCAATCACCTAAAGGCTCTGCATCGGACCGAAGTCGAGCGTCTGGAAAGGCGCATCAAGAAAGAGCTCGGCAATCCAGCCTCACTCGACGCCCTCGAAGCCTTTCATCAGAAGGACGACGAAGGCTTCGTCAAATATCTCGTCCAGTGGAGGAAATTACTTGCCCGAGTTCCGAACCACCCACATGAGGACGAACTCATACCTACCTTCCTTCTCAGTTTGCGACCCGCCTGGCGATATTACTTTCACTTCTACGATGTTCGGAACGTCGAACATCTCGTCGAAATTGGCACCCGCATTGAGGAGGATCTCACATCTAGCTACGATGATCCCGCTTATCAACACAACTCTCCAGAACGTGCTCACACAATTCAAAGCCGAAAGAGACACAATTCGAACGGCTCTACAGGAATTTTGATAAACTCTATATGCCCTACGCCATAGCATTGCAGAAGTTAATCGAAAGGAACTACCTTCAACCGGTCGGCCCTATCTACGAGCCACCCATGGTAAGGAAATCAAAATCATGTGACCCCAACGCCTTCTGTACATACCATCGGGGCATGGGGCATAGCACTGAAAGTTGTCTCAAACTCAAACATGTCATCCAAGATCTCATCGATCAAGGACGGATCAAGAAACCTAGGGTGAAAAACGCACCGCCCAACAAAGATAGCTCCTCGGAGAAACGCACAGCCCTTGCCGATAACCCTTCCTCCAGCAACGATACAATCTACCTCACCACCACGTCGCCAATCTCAAAGACAAGGAAGAAAGCGACTCAAGCTCAAGCAACTCCAGCGACAACGAAGAGAACGAAAAAGAAGAAGAGTTTCTATTAACTTCCAATGCTCTTAGTGTCGGGTCATCCGTCGACCCATCTATCCTAGACTCTAGCCTTAGCTTAGATTTTCTTTTTACGGAGGCTAGCTCCAAGTAATTTTCTGAATTGTCGAATAATTCTTTTCAAAATAATAAGATGAACAAGTTTGCTTACGTCTTGTCTCAAGCTAAAACAAACAACAAAGTACAAACAATCAAAAATCAACAAACAACAAGCAAACCACAAAATACAAAACACACTAACTCATGCGATGAAAATGAACAGACAAATGAATCATTAAACACATACATTGCAAACATTGTCTCTCCACAGGACCCTATCATCGAGGAAACCATAACCATAAACGTGGGAACCCCCGAAGAACCAAGGGAACTACAACTAGGTGCCTCACTGGACGAAGACGAGCGCGCCCAATTCACACAACTCCTAAGCGAATTCAAGGACGTATTCGCTTGGTCATACAAGGATATGCCCGGAATCGAACGAAGCATAGCCGAACACCGCATTCCCATTAAACCCGGTTACAAACCAATCAAACAAAAGCTAAGGAGACTACGTCCCGAATGGTCCCTTATGGTCAAGGAAGAAATCGAGAAACAACTACAAGCCGGTTTAATCCAAGTCATCGAATATCCTGAATGGGTCTCAAACATGGTCCCAGTCTTGAAGAAGAATGGCAAAATCCGAGTATGCGTTGACTTTCGAGACTTGAACAAAGCCAGTCCCAAAGATGACTTTCCATTACCCCATGTGGACGTCCTGGTCGACAATACCGCCGACCACGCCCTCCTATCCTTCCTGGACGGCTACGCAGGCTATAATCAAATCAAAATGGCTTGCGAAGACATGGCAAATACGGCTTTCATTACACCGTGGGGCACATACTGCTACACGGTCATACCTTTCGGCCTGATTAATGCCGGTGCTACATACCAACGCACCGCCACAACCCTTTTACATGACATGATGCACAAAGAAGTCGAAGTTTACGTCGACAACATGATCGTGAAGTCAAAGGAGAGAAGTGGTCATATCACTAACCTCCGCAAGTTCTTCACTCGCCTACGACAATACAAAATGCGCCTGAATCCCCAAAAATGTACTTTTGGAGTCAAATCCGGCAAACTACTAGGACACGTAGTGAGCCAAAGAGGCATCGAGGTCGACCCCTCGAAAGTCAAAGCAATTCTAGAAATGCAACCCCCGAAGAACCTCGACGAAATTCGAAGTTTCTTGGGCCAAATCCAATACATCTCACGCTTCATCAGCAAGCTCACCATGATATGTGAACCAGTTTTCAAGAAACTCAAGAAAACCGACCACATTGAATGGGACGAAGAATGTCAAAAAGCATTTGACAAGGTCAAAGAATTGCTAACCAACCCACCAGTTCTACGACCACCTCAAAAGGATTTGCCACTATCCTTATACCTTACAACAACCCCTACCGCCATGGGCGCCATGCTCGCTCAAGAAATGAATGGTGAAGAACACGCAATCTACTACATAAGCAAGAAGTTTCTCGATTACGAAACTCGATATTCACCCGTCGAGAAGAGTTGTCTAGCTTTAGTATGGTCATCCAAGAAACTTCGTCACTATATTCTAGCACACCAAACGAAGGTCTACTCCAAAATGGACCCCGTAAAGTACCTTTTCGAGAAAACTGTGCTTAACGGACGAATGACCAGATGGACGCTGCTCCTAGCCGAATTCGACCTTAAGTACATACCCCTTAAAGCCATCAAGGGACGACAGTCTCTGATTTCCTAGCCGAAAATGCAATCGTCAAAGAACCAATCATAGACACAACATCCCTTCCCGACGACGGGATTTACAACATCGACAACGAACAATGGGAGTTATACTTCGATGGTTCATCAAACTATCGAGGATGTGGAGTAGGAATACTTCTCATATCCCCGAATGGCGAACATACACCCTTATCCATCAAACTGGATTTTGACGTAACAAACAACGCCGCCGAATACGAGGCCTGCTTGCACGGTCTCCAAGCAGCGCTTGTACTCAACGCCCGCAATGTAAGAGTCTATGGGGACTCCTCTCTCATAATCAACCAAGTATCCGGAGTATGGAAGATACTCAATGACAACCTAGCACTATACCAAAACAAGATACAAGAGCTCATAAACGAATTCTATCACATAGAATTCATACACCTCCCACGCGAAGAAAACCAATTCGCCGATGCGTTATCTAAACTCGCGTCGTTAATCAACATACCCCCGGGAATGGAAAAACTACCCATTCTCGTGGAACGACGGAACGAACCCGCCTACATCTGTGACATCGAAACTGAGGAAGAACAAACCGATCCTTGGTACCAAGTAATCATCAACTACAAAACGAACAGTGAATACCCACCAAACATCGACAAACGCGCAAAACGAGCCCTACGCCTATTATCCTCACAGTTTGTGATGGAAATGGGCAAACTACTCAAAAAGACACCTCAAGGTACACTACTCTTGTGCGTCGATCACAAGAAAGGACACGAAATCATGTCCCAAGTACACGACGGCGAGTGCGGACCACACATGAACGCACGAGCCATGTGCAAACAAATCATAAGGCTAGGATGGTACTAGACCACCATGGAAGCCGACTGTGCAAAATACGTCAAACACTGCCACAATTGCCAAATCTTCGCAAATGTACAACACATACCTCCTTCACCACTATACAGTTTAACCTCGCCATGGCCTTTCTCGACTTGGGGAATTGACGTCATCGGCAAAGTTCAACCCGTGGGAGCAGGAGGACACTGCTTCATCCTCGTGGCCATCGACTATTTCACCAAATGGGTCGAAGCCGCATCATACCGCAAACTGGGTTCAAAAGAAGTTGCAAAATTCATACAAAACAATATCATTTGTCGCTACGGTATACCCCACGAATTCATAAGCGATCAAGGCACACATTTCCAAGGAGAAGTCGAACCCCTTCTTCTCAAATACAAGATACAACGGCACAAATCATCACCCTATCGACCACAAACCAACGGCGCGGTCGAGACAGCTAAAAAAACCGTCGTATCAATCCTCAAAAAGATGATCGACACCTGCCACGACTGGCCCAACAAAATCCCATTTGCATTATAGGGATATCGCACCACAATCCGCACACCCACGGGTATGACACCCTATTTCTTAACCTATGGGATGGAAGCCGTCCAACCTGTAGAAATCGAAATGCAATCCCTTCGAATCCTCATGGAAGCAGACATTCCTGAAGCCGAATGGGCACGCGAGCGATACGAACAACTCATCCTTTTAGACGAGAGACGTTTACATTCACTAAGTACAGTCCGAATGTACCAATCCCGTCTACAACAAACGGGTCAAGCCACGAAATATCAAAGTGGGTGACCTAGTACTCAAATCCGTCCGAGCACCATTACCAGTCGACCCAAGAGGGAAATTCAAACCCAATTGGGCCGGACCGTACTTGGTCAAGGAAATTCTTCCCGGAGGAGCCGTGAAACTAACTGACCTTGACGGCCAAGACTTCCGATTACCAACCAATCTTGATCAACTCAAGAAATACTACCCTTAAACCTGAACAAATTTTGCAATGTATTTCACATAAAAGAAACTCACTCACGCATGTGTGAACTACACTCGGTTTGATTCCACGCACTGTGGATACGTAGACAGCTTTGCAAAGAGCTCAACCGAATCACACGAACTACGCCGGTTTGATTCTGTATTTAAAACACAGATACGTAGGCAGCTTGTCAAAAGCACAACCGAACTCCTTAGCACGCGCGCCCAAAGCTTAAAAAGGTCAAGGGCTTTGCACTCACAAAATGACACGCTCAAAGCTTAAAAAAGTCGAGAGCACAGTCAACACAAAAAAAGAAATCTAAGTCCGAAGCTTAAAAAGGTCGAGGATTTTAAGACAAAGCAAATCAAACACACAAATCCGAAGCTTAAAAAGGTCGAGGATTTAAGACAAATACGAGTGTTCAAAGCTTAAAAAGGTCGAGAGCATCTCAATACAAAGCGAAAGAAAGCAACGAGACAAGACAAAAGCAAATTAATTCTATTTTATTACTTTATCTAGAATTTTTCACAATTTAGAAATGAGTTAGGAACAAGCCTCCTTAACCCTTTATTCGAAATTAAAAACATGTATTTGAATAAAGAAAATTTTCTAAGCAAAGCAAAAGCAAACTACTAAGCCGTTTTTTGTCGCTTCGGATTAGCCTCTTCATCTTCAAGAGGCCGATCCGCCACAATCTTCGAACTAATCACGGGAGCAGCCCTCTCAAATCCTGGGGCTCGATCGGATCCTCGTCCTGCTCCACTGGGGGCTCCTCGATCCTTGGCCCGAGGCGATCTCTAACGGTCACCCTCGGTCCAAGCCTTTCCCGCGCCGGCTTTGAAGTAGAAGCACCCGAACTCGAAGCACCAAGATCACCATAATCCCTCCTTCCGCGTATCGCCTCATGCATCAAGGAGGGCTTTCGCCCGTTCTTCTCCCTCCTCCTCTGATTCTCCCGTTCACGAGAATCCTTGGAATAGTACCACCGCGTATAGAAGTCTGTGACACGAGTAGACTCCACATGCGCCGGAACCGCCCAAGTAACACGATCCGACCATCCTCGGATCCAAGCATCGATCATCTGGTTGTTTAGGACAACAACTCCTCCAACCTGAGTATCCTGCTCGGGTATGGTCTGAGCAAGCCCGATTTGCCTCTTCAAGCGAAGAGGATGAATCCACACACCCCGTTCAAAGCCGCACAACATCAACCCATTAGCCGCATTCGCAACGGACGGCGCTGTAATCGCCGTAATGTGCCACCATGACACATACCAACGAATAGTGCTTTCCTTCACAAACCCCCGGAAGTAGTTGAGTGAACGCTCCCGAGGGTTAACCCAATCCGTCTTCCGAGACGTCGTCGCAGCCGCCTTCAAGACACCGTCAAGGGGAAGAGCAGCATAAACACTAAGCCTCTCCATGAGCCAAATGTTGAGAATCCTAGCGCAACCTCGGTACGAGCTCAGACGATTAGCATAACGGTCGTCTAAGCCCAGTATGGTCTCCGCTAAGATCAAAGCAGAAGGATCATACCCGAGCTGCATCTCTTCGACAACACGAGCATTCCTCGCGTTCCCGAACACCCCATCCGGCATTGACCCCGCGAAAGCATAGCGGTGAATCAAGCAAAAAGCAAGGGCCCTCCGCCTCGAACGGTCCGAAATGCTAGTGTCGGCCCGATTCATGTATCTTTGACACAAAAGAAGCATATTCACCTTACCTCCCTCAAACAAACCCGCAGCATGAGCATTCGTCATCCCAAGGAAGTTTCGCAACCTCCCGTTAAAGCAAAGCTCACTCCTCACAACCACCGGAGTTGTCCGTTTCGACCACCCAGCAATAGCTGCAAACTCCTCCATCAAAGGACACACCTCTCCCCCGGAAAACCTAAACACGTGCAAGCTAGGGTCCCAGTAATCCAAGCATGCATCCAGGAAATCCAGCTCGACTTTCATTTGGCGAAAGCCAATAAAAACGCCCGCGCCGTCATCATACAACGCCTTCTTCATCCCCGAACTTAATGAAGAAGTCCACCTCTTCAAAAGAGCATCAAAATGATCAACCATTTTTTTTTTTTCTTGAGTACAAAAACTTTTGTAAATATATCTAATATATTTATAAGAGCAAAAAATTGTAACAAAAGAAAAGAGAGAAGTGATTGTGGATGAAGATTATAGCACGCACCCCCTCTCCTTATATAGGAAAACCGTATCCGAAATATGGAAATACAGCGTCACCAGCCAAGCCACCAAACCGCATAGCCTTATGCGGTTTGGACCCGAAACCGCATAAGCCTATGCGGTTTGCACCCCAAACCGCATACGGCTATGCGGTTTCAGGGGCTGGTTTTTTCTCACGACTTTCCTAATTTCATCTCTCCTAAGCACGACATTCCACATTATACTACGACATTCTTTTGTTGTTCCCCATGCAGCAACATTACATTTCGTTTTAGCAAATCCGATTCCTACCACGAGTCAAAGCATAACATTTCCAACATTCATGCAAGCTCATTTCACTTTTAAAATGAACTTTTCGCAAAACATTTTCATAAACTAATTCAACATCAAAGCATCCCACTCGGGAATCATTTCGTTTTTTCAACAAAGCAAACAAACACAACAGGTTCACAATAATACAAGCGACGATCAAAGTTCAAGCTACAAAGACATGTCAACAAAGGTTCATACAATCTTTATCACACAAACTCAATCGTGATAACGACGACGATACTCGTCGAATTCACGTCGAATCTGAGCCGTCTCCGCACGACTCTGACACAGCTGGGCCGCCTGCTCAGCCCAGGCCATCCTCCACCGGTTAGCTGTCCTCCACAGCTTCTTGTGCACCTCCATAGCCACCTACAACACATAACACACATTACAGTTTCCTCCATTTTGCCATAATTTCACTCAAATTAAGTCAAACTTAGGGGGAACAGTCAGCCACTTTGCCTTACTTTCACTCAAATTAAGTCAAACTCGAGGGGGTAACACAAAAACACACACCTCACTAGTTTGATCATCGCTATACTCCATACCTCGATCAAATTGGGGGCTCATACATATACAAAAACAAGGATACATACCTTCTTCACCTTGCCGCTCCAGCTGTCCATCCCCGCGTCAGTAGTCACCGGCAAGTACGTCGGCAACGTAAAGGTACGACGGACACCCGAGTCGTCATACTCAACGGTAGTAGGAAAGTCACCAGGCTGCTCCGCCATCTCAAGATCAAACAGCTACAAAACAAATACAAAACACACACGTCAGGGAAATTTTTCGCAAAAATTACCTTACGCACCCTCAAAACGAAGCAAACATACCTCAATCGGCCCACAAGCAAGCCGAGACTGAGCGAACTGGCCATAGTCTTCCCCAGGACAAAGAAGACTCCCCGACTGTCCCTCTCCATACAGCGCCACGCGATCCTGCGCTGAAACTCCCCTCTCAAAAAGGACTCTCGGCGGGTCCTTAGGCACTACTGGAGCCGGCCACCCCGCCTGGTAGACCAGACGCTCTCCAAGATAACCGGTCCGTACGGCGTCGCCAAGTACAGACGCTGGGTATCATGCAACGCAAACCGCGCCCCAATGCCCACAGGAATACCCATGTACTGGCCCCACAGGAACGGCACGAACTGCAAACAAAAACAAACATTCACTAATACAATCATTTTAAGTACAATCTACTTAAAATGGTTCAAACACAAACCTGATCAAACTCCATAAGGTTCAGACGCACCCGAACCTCATCGTACGACCAGTCAAAAGCCACACGGTTACACGTGCCCCAAGTACGCACCGCCGGATATTCCCTCGGAATCGTCACGGCGTGCGCAGGCAGCAGAAAGGGGAAGTGACTGAAGATCCATGACTGCACATACAAAAACACGTTACAAAAACAACAAAAACAAGTAACAATACGCACGAAACACAAGAACAAGATCAATACATACCTCCATCACAAATCCGGGCGAGACTAAGGACAGTCTCGATCCTCGTTGCATGACCAGCGGTCTCACCTCGTCCATGCAAAAGCGAATGCACAAACCCAAGGACGGCGACACCCAGTCAAGTGTCCCAATCGCGCTTTGATCTATGAGATGCATAAGGACCGACGTCGTCGCCCGCTCACCCTTATCGCCGAAGTACACGGCGCTAACAAACCACCACAGCCACATACGAGCGTTCTGCTCGTCGCTCCAGTCAGAGGGGCCTCGCTCGGTCTTCCCCTCGAAGTACTCCAAGATGTAGCTCGTCTTGATAACATAAGGTGGTTTACCCTCATACTCCACCTCCAGACCACCGCCAATCGCGGTAGTCACCACCTCGTCCACAACGGACGGCGCAAACCCAAAACTCATGTCACGGTCCCCGAACGGAAGCCCCGTCATGACTGCATACCCTGACAATGTAATGCCGGCCTCAAAGCCGGGCATGTGAAATGTCGTGGTAGTATCCCAATACCTGTCAAGGAAGGCCCTGATCAACATCAGGTTCGCCGTCAGCCTCGACCTCGCGATCGCCCTCCAATGCTCGACCAACGGACCAAAAGCACAACTAAGCACCCAAGCCTTCGCCCCCTCCGAAAGCTTCTCCTCAAAATCACACATCACGGACGAGACGCCCGAGAAAGTCCTCATCGGACCCTTCTGCCAACCCATCGTCGCCCGATAGAAAACATGTCTCTCCGGAGCCAGCAAAAGGTTATGGCCATCCCAGCCCTTGGCAAACGCCCTGTTCACACGCGACTTTCGCGGCCTAGAGCTACTCGCCCTAGGCACAGCCTCCTCGGCCTCCTCCTCAACATCCATCTCGACCTAAAGACGCCCACTGTGAGCAAGCTCGTCCTCCTCCGCAGGGTCAGGCCTAGGATCGTGCCTCCCACGACCCCTACCTCGTGACTGGCCACGCCTCGTGGGCTGGTCACGAGGGTCGACCTCCTCTCCTGCATTTAACGCCTCATACGACTACTCAATCGGGGGCTCCTCACCATGAGCAAGATTTTACGAGCTCTTGACCTCGTAACACGACTAGACCCTTCTCCTGCAACAAACATGACAAATACATACAGCTATAAAACATGCAAGCATACAAACTTGGCATACATTATACATATACACCCTTTCACATGATACATATACATCCCATTATACGCCTCACAGAGCATTTTTAGGCCTAATTCACAATTAAGCCGAAACCGTTCTCTACACCTCAAAATTACAACCTTATGGTTTCTACGCGCCATAATAGTCCCCAACAACAACCCGTAGCAAGCAATTGCATTTTGGTCGCCCCGATCAAAAACCCCCAATTTACGAAGAACACTCACATTCAATCACGAAAAATCGTCGAATTGAAAGCCTTAACTCGATATTTTTGCAAAATCGAAGCTAGATACACGCTATACACACTATGGGCATCCTACACCGAAGTTTAATTGAAATTCTGGGTCGGAAAATCCGGGCTCGTTTTCGGGCCCGAACCCTAATTCACACGTTTTTGGGCTATACACGGTCCAAATCGCAATCAATTCACACATACATGCTAGCATGGCATAATGCAACACAATGACGTCAACTTCAAGCATTCAAACGGCAAATTTCAAGCAAAACTCGGGTTTTCAATCAAAACCCGTCTTTTCAACATTTCTAGCTAAAACTAGCTAACTACAACAACAAATAACATAAAAGCAAGTTAAAATGGAGCATTACCTGGTTCCATAGCAAGGCAACGCAACAAAAACGAGCAAATTTGGTTGAGAAATCGAAATTTGGTGGTTTTTAGTAGACCAAACCGAAATAGAGTAAGTGAAGCAAAGAACACGGTCCTCGTGTTTTAAACAGGCCTTACAGCCAGCAGGGGAAACCGCATAAGCTTATGCGGTTTGCACCCTGAACCGCATAAGCTTATGTGGTTTGCCCCTGTGGTTTTTCCCCGGTTTTTCTCGTTTTACACCTATTTTTGAATTCCTAATTCATCTTAGCCCAAATGCAACTCCAAGTACGCCCCGTGCTTGGGTTAAGGCGTCACCTACAGTCCGCCATACGTGTATATTAAGCATTTAATGTACGGTACAGAAGCAGAAGCACGAACGTTCTTCACGAGCATTTACACCATTTTTTCCTCAACGGAAGGCAATCACCAACACTCTACCCCACATAAACACTCCTCGGCGAGCCCAAGCATAAACACCCTGCAATATACCCAACTACAAGCACTCTACAACTACATAGACGCTCCTCGGCGAGTTCAAGCACCAGCACCTTACAAAACACATCCAAACACAAGCATTGCAACCCTTACACATGCGCTCCTAGGCGGGATTAGACATTTCCACATCCATGCACCCTTGCCCAATCACCTTTGCACCCTCTGCACATACACTCTTTCACGAGACCACGCATTACATGAAGACATTACAAGCAGCAAGCACCAGGCACACGACGACATCTAGGCATATACAACGGCATTACATGACAACGCGCAAGCACTACGAAGACATCCGGCAGGCCCTTATAATATGCACGGACCGTCATGCCCTTAAACATGTACGCCCCTCCCCGTTTAGCCCGGTTCGAAGTCCTCGTCTCACCCGTGGACACATGCTTCGTTCCGCTGACGATATCGAGACTGTAATGGTCCGGATATGGTCGTGGAGTTTGACTAACGCTCTAGTCCGAGCTCAGTCAAACTGGGGGCTCTGTGGATACCCATATCCGTACCCTCCCAAACAAAACCCTGTGATGTACCACGGACTTTTATTACGCATGCTTTAACGTTGACTTAAACAGTTCTAATAATGTCGAATTCATTTTGAGTCGTTTTAAATGTTAAAATGTTTTAGGTCGCTTCACATCGCACTTAAATAAACGTTCATTTTGTCCATTTAGAGTCTAGCTAGGTCCTCGTCCTGCTTCATTTGGCATGAGCTTCGCATTTGCATTACAATTAGCCCTTTTACATTAACAAGGTCTAATTCAGCATCCCTAAATTCCTAAATTTAGGCCCGGTGGCTAGATTCCCCTTTTAGCCTCCTCTTACACAAAGTACAGCCTCACGGGTTATCTTATTTCACAAAATACTACAAAATACACCTTTTTCATTTTTCCGGATCTCGGGCCCAAAACCGAGCCAAGCCCAGCCTTTGGCCCGCACTCCAAAGCCCTGAACATCGTAAATATCTCAGAAATATCCCAGGTGTTTTCTTGACGTGCAAGGTTAAGAATTACACCGTATCTTTTAGAGATATAATCAAACCGAAACTAGGAAACTAGGCTAAGAGCCACCCCTTCAAACCGCATAGCCTTATGCGGTTTGGGGTGGCAACCGCATAAGCTTATGCGGTTTCCCTAGGCAACCGCATAAGCTTATGCGGTTTCCCTAGGCAACCGCATAAGGCTATGCGGTTTCCTGGCTTGTTTTTATCCCCGGATTTCCTAATTTCTCCGAGGTTTTTAGTATATATACACCCCTATACCTGACTTCGAAAAACACAATTTACAACCAGCTTTCACAGCAAACACACTTCTAAGCTCTCTCAAAGCCTCACGCACTCAAATCCTTGAGTTCAACACACCATCCCGTGTTGAATTCATCCTCCTTTCAAGTTCAAGAAGCGAAGCTCTGCCCAGATCTGAAGCGTCAGGACAAGGTAGGTACCGATCCACTTGGATCAAAGCTTTTTCTTATTTTCTATGGACTAACAAAGGGGACTACACTTTAGCGCCCCCCGGCTTTGGCACCGGGCGCGCTTGCATTCCAAGGGTTCTTATTACTTCGGGGACACTCCATATCCGATGTCACGCAAAAGTCGCCTAAGCAACCGAATTCTTATAGAATAAACCAATGGACAATTGAACTTTATTTTATTTGCATGCATCTTGCACCTTCTTATTTTGCATTAAATCAACTTAAACAATGAATTCGACCTTTAACTGAACCGTTTTCGTTAACAAGTTAAACATGCTAAACTGAGGGTTTTAATCAATCTTTTTGCATCTGCATTCTTTTACAAACTTTTTCGCACTTGTACGTAGCGATAACATTAGCTCAAATATCATCTTACTTGGATTGTTCTAGGTCAGTAGAGGCTATTTTTACATAGGCTTTTCTAAAAGGTTTTCATAAATCATTAATTGAATTACTCTTTTTCTAAAGTACCCTCACCCCTAATCCAATCTGGTTTCAATAGCCTTAGATCTAGGGGTGTCGGCGTGCTCCAAAATCTAGGACATGTCTTTAGCTTAGGACATGATAGCAGGTTCCTAATTTCCGTGATAATTAGGTGGCGACTCCAAAACAGTTTTAAAGGTTATTCTAACTTAATCTTTTTAACTTAATCCGCCCTTACGCAAGACGCCGAGTTGGGTCCCTCGTCTCGATCCCGGGTTCCACAACGATCTACGTACAAATAATCATAAAAGTCAAACTTGGACGCTGTGGGACCCGTATTGAATTCACACGTACTTAACGTGTGCGTCTTGCGGATAACCCTACACAAACGTTGCGGGAATGACCAAAGGGAACCTTACCCAAAGCCAAAAACCCGTGTCACATATGCACAAATGTGAGACTATAGTACCCTCACTATAGTCGTCTTTCAAAATGCATCATTCAAAATCATTTTACAACATTGCATTTATTTTCGAAAAGATGAACGAACAGTTCTACTTGCAACTTTTTGAAATAACATTCTTCAAAAACTTTACGCATAAATTGGCTCACCTATAGTCTTTCGGTTTAACACAAACAACACAGTCTTTCAAAATGCCCGCGAATAATCACTACATTTGCGAGGCTTTTTAAAAACATAAACGGATTACGCGACTCATGGTCACTATAATTTATTTATCGCAAAACATTTTCACAAAGCAAAACCCGAGAATATCAAATATTCCAAAGGAATTCACCAACACAAACGGCCTTTGCCTTTTACAAACATTTTTCGCAAAACTCCCGTCTAGTCGACTGACCTCTAGTCATTTCGACTTTACAAACATCTCTTACAAACAAACAAAACTTGGGAATGGTCATACCCAATCCCGGCATTTACATTGAATCAACTGACCTATAGTCATTTGACTTAATTCATTTTAAACAAAACACGTGAAAATGAGCAGTATCGTTTTCACCACACTTTAACATCTCCGACTCGACTAACTCGTCGCTAACTCGAATTGGATCCAAAACATTTCATCGCAATCCAACGATGAGACCACAACGACATGTTGTTAATACGGGCCCATAAGATTCAAGCAAGAAGCATCTTTTACATCGAGATCGGAAACGTGTCAACGCGTCTCTAACTCAAAAGATTTTCAAACATTTTGTCAAAGCACGACGAGCTATTTAACAATACTCACAACACATTTTTGAAATAAACATTTTTCAAAATTTTTGCAAACCGACTAACCGATAGCCATTTTGGTTTTAGCCAAAACAAGCAATCTTTTCAAAACAAAACCCGAGAATTGTGGATACCCTTATCCGTACCCTCCCAAAACAAGCCATGTGATGTAACTAACTTTTTCACATGCATGCTTTAACACTGACTTAGACGGTACTAATTATGTCGAATTCTAATTAAGTCATTTAGTAGTTAAAATGACTCAAAGTGTGTCATGACGCTTAAATAAATGTCATTTGGTTCATTTAGAGTCTAGCTTGATTCGGGTCTTGATTCAACCGGCATGAGCATCCTCTTTGCAATTTAATTGGCCCTTTTACATTAACAAGGCCCAATTCGATTCTCCTAAATTCCTACATTTATGCCCGGTAGCTAAAGCCGCTATTTAGCATTTCCATTTGCAAAATACGACCTCGCGCATCTTCCTATTACGAAATACACAACAAAATGCACCTCTTTTACGTTTTCGGGGCTCGGGCCCAAAACTGAGCCCAACGCGCTCTTGGCCCGCTTCCCAAGGCCCTGAGCTCTCACACATAGCTTTTAGAAAGACTATACTCGGTCTACTTGGAGCCCAAGCAAGAGATATTACCGTATATTTCCAAAATACGTCAAACCGGAATAAGGAAATACGAAAACTAACGATTTTTCCCGACTCCTAAATCGCATAACACCCTTGCGGTTTGACCCCTAAACCCTTGCGGTTACCCATGTAAACCGCAACCCTCCTTGCAGTTTGTAGGTTGGGCTATTTCCCGGATTTTCCTAATTCTCTTCGTAATCTCTCCTATAAATACACCCGAGCACTTCTCCATAAGCTTTGCACACGGTTTTACACCAGCAACTTACACACACACACACACACACACACACACACACACACACACACTTCACAAAAGCCTCACGCACAAATCTTGGAATTCAGCACACATCCCGTGGTGAATTCTTCCTTTTGTTGAAGCGAAGCTCTGCCAGTTTTGAAGCTCGAGACAGGTATGTCTTGGTCCTAGCTTGGATCAAGGTCTTTTTCTTTGCTTTAGACTAACAAAGGGTCTACATTAGTGCCCAACTCGGCTTTGGTTCGCGAGACCGTTTTTCATAAGGCGGTCTTGCAACTCGATTGCATTCCATTCGTTTTGCCCTCCCCAAAGTCGCATAAGCAACGCCCCATTAAAATAAACCAAACGAACTTTATTTTAAGTTTATGCATTAGCAATCCTCATCTTGCATTAAATCAACTTAACAATGAATTCGACAATAACTGTACCGTTTTCGTTAACAAGTATAAGCATGCTTAATTGAGGGTTTTTAACACTTTTTGCATATGCATTCATACATCCTTTGGCATTCGATATCGCACTTGTACGTAGCGAATTACTTTAGCTCAAATATCATCAACGGATTGTTCTTAGGCTAGTAGTGGCTATTTTTCTAAATAGGCTTTTCTAAAAGGTTTTCATAAAACAAATTGAATTAATCTTTAGGAGAGTACCCTCACCCCGAATCCGAATCTGGTTTCACAATAGCCTTAGACGGATGGGTGTCGACGTGCCTTGAACTCTAAGATGTGTCTTAAAGCTCAAGACACGTAGACGGGTTCCAAATTACCACATAATTTGGTGGCGACTCCAAAGTAGTTTCAAAGGTTTTTCTAACTTAATCTTTTTAACTTAGGCACCTTCTCTTTATTCGCGAAAAACACCTTAAGCAAGACGTCGGGTGGTCTCCGCACCACGGATTCCACATGAATAATCACAAAATTCTCATCGGCATTTCAAAAGCATAAGCAGACTACATGACTCGCGGTTAGACCTGCCAAAACTGGCCCGACCTGTTTGATCCGACCCGGTAAAGATGACCCGAGATCCGAAATTGACCTGAATTAGAAAACCCGAATTTCACCCGAAACCCGAAGTAACCGACCCAACCTAGACTTGACCCGATCTTTGACCGACCTGATTGCAACCCGACCCAAATTAACCCGACCCAAAATAACCCGACCTAAATAAACCCAATTTGAAACGACCCAGTTTGACCCAAAGTGACCCGAAATAAATCTATGCAAAGAGGAGTACCTCTTAAAAACTCATACCAGCATGTACATTGTAAAAGAGTTCATGAATATGTCTTCTAACAATACATTTGCTCACTACAGAATTACAATCCTACTAAAAATATTCACATATTGATATGATCATTTTAACTTATACTCGGTACATGAAAATATTCGCATATTGATATGTTCATATTAACTTATACTCGGTACATGCTTAACATGATTCAGATACACATAAGCTACATTGATTTAAAATGTAATTTTCATATGCATTACTCTTACATTACCGCAAAGACAATAGTAAAGACAACTTTCTATCCAAAAACACTTTTTTTTATTTTTTTTTATTTTTTTTATTTATTTATTTTTATTTTATTTTTGCCAGCTGGTAAGAAATCTAGTATCACCGGTGCATCACCGACCTTGCAAGGTTCTGTGCATCAGTCATCTCAGATCTAGGAATAAAACAAAGTGAAAAATAGTGAAAAAACTTAGCTAATTCTAAAAGGTCGAAAAGGATGGCAGAAATTGCGTGATCTGCAACCCCAGGATGCTTAATTTGCTGGACTATCTTTAGACAGTCCGTGTAGATCACCAAATGTAGAGAATTTGCCTTTGCAGCCCACATCATAGCCTCTCTAATCCCCAATGCTTCCGCCTGTAAAGCCGATTCTGCACGAAAAGAACATGTCTCCTTCGAAAGCAAAAGCCCTTGTTGCAGTAGCCATCCCGCCGTTGACTTTCTATTCTTCAACCATGTAGCATCCACCTTCAGCTTTCCATGTCCTGTGCAAATAGTTTGTCCTGCTAGAAAACATCCGTGATCACCAGAATCCTTATCACCATATGGGCACTCCTTATCCGATGCGGCTGCCACTTGATCCACCCTTTCTTTTTTTATTTTATTTTCAGCCTCAAACATATCGTGTACAAGACTCTTATAAATGAAGATATAGTCCTTCCAGAGGGGTCTCCTTTCTTTGAATTTCGCCTCGTTCCTTGCTAGCCAAATGGACCATAAGACTCCCAAGAACTATATCTGTATCCATGTAGAGCCCTTCACATCTTTGGTGCCCGTTTTCCCCAGGAATGTTAACCAATTACAAATCCAAACTTGTACTTCGCAACATTCCAAGTTAGAAACCCTAATACCCAAATTAGAATCAAACCATAGATGTTTAGCAAAAATACAATCTCTGAAAAGGTGGTCGTAAGATTCTTCCATATTCTCTTCCAGGCACAAAGCGCAGCCGTTAGATTTATCCATATTCCTCCTTTTGAATTCTTCCCCAATAGGTAAGCAGGAGTTTAAGATTTTCCACAGTAAGATTTTCCATTTTCCTGGTTCTGGAAGTCTCCATAGTTTTTTGAAAAAATTTCTAAAACTTGAATTTCCTCTCCTTACATCTTTATTGGCAAGTTTGCCTGATAAAAAAGTATCTAACGCCAGACCATAACCTGATTTGATGTCATAACTTCCGGAAATTGTTTTATCCCAAAAGAAAGTATCCTGACTCCTTTCCACAGTAAGCGGAATAGACGTGATCTTCTCCATCCATTCATTGCTGAACACTTCACGGATACAATCTCTATTCCACTCCTTGCCCTCTTTCATCAGTGATCCCACTTCCCAATTCCATAGATTGTTGTAGTCTACATTGGTTTTGGGTACCGGAATTGTGGCTTGGACCCATTTTTCGCTCCAAACCTTAACTCTTGAGTTCCATCCAATTTTCCACGCTAGGTTTGGTTTCAGAAGTTCCCATCCCCATACGATACATTTCCACATCCAGGAACCTTTTCCGACCTGCACCCTATCTGTCACTCCTGAGTCCTTAAGCAATGGTCCATACTTGGCTATGAATAGTCTTGACAAGAGCGTGTCTGTGCATGGTAGAATTCTCCAAGTTTGTTTGGCTAGCATAGCCTGATTGAGGCAAATGACATTACGTATGCCTAATCCTCCTCTTGATTTTGGAATGCTAAGCAAATTCATATTACACTAATGCATGCCCCTTGAATCCTTCACTCCTACCCACCAAAAATGTGCTAAAAGAGAATTAATCTTTTTCGCCACACTTACCGGTATTTTAAATACCGATAGAAAGTACACTGAAATAGAGGATAAGATTGAATGGATTAAAGTAAGTCTTCCTGCTGGTGATAGAAACATGCCGTTCCAAGAAGAAATTCTATCTTTCACCTTGTCAAGGAGAAAATTAAACCCGGTGGATCTCGAAGTTCCTACAAACATAGGAGCTCCCAAGTATTTCCCCATTCCAAGAGAGGGTTTAATCTTAAACTCCTTGAGGCTATTCTTGATCAGATTGAGGTTACAGCTTGGACTAAAGCAAATAGTAGATTTCTCATTATTGACCTTTTGTCCTGAGGCCGCGCAGTAGATGTCCAAAATATCTTTCAGGCAGTTTAACGCATCGTTATTTCCTTGAATGAAGAATAATGAGTCATCCGCGAAGAAGATATGTGAGATCTCAGGGGCATCTCTGGATATTTTCACCCCTTTGAGCCCTCTAAGATCCTGTGCTCGTACCATATTATGTGATATAATTTCCGTACAAAGCACAAAGAGGTAGGGTGAGATTGGATCACCTTGTCGTATTCCACACGACGGTGTGAAATAGTTTTCTGGACATCCATTGATCATGAGTTCATAGGACACTGTTGTCACACATTCCATAATTAGGGAAATCCAGTGATTCGGGAAACCCATTCTCAACAAGGTCAATCTCAAGAAGTTCTAGCTGAGTCTGTCATAGGCCTTACTCATGTCTATCTTTAAGGCAATTCTCCCTTCCTTTCCTCTCTTGTGGGAGTTTATTACTGACAGTACTTCCTGAGCTATCATGATGTTGTCGCCAATGTTACGCTCTTGAACAAAAGCGTTTTGGAACGTCCCTACTAGCTTTTTCATCACAGTCCGTAGTCGATTTGCCATACACTTCGTGACGATTTTCATGATCACATTGCAGAGGCTAATAGGTCTATAATTATCAGGCGTTTCAGGATTCTCAATTTTTGGAATAAGCACTATCATGGTTCTGTTCATCTCCCTTGACACTCTTCCCGATTTTAACGTGTGCAAAACTGCATTCGTGACATCTTCCTTCACAATATGCCAGAATTTATGGAAGAATATCGCTGGGATTCCGTCTGGTCCAGGTGATTTCAAAGCACCTAGTTGAAAAACCGTAGTTCTTACCTCTTGTTTTGTAAAGGGCTTGTTAAGCAGATCCAAATCACTGCTGTCCAGAGTTTTATTGAGACCATCAAAGAAAAACCCAAAATTATTAACGTATGCCTCAAAGGTAGGGGATTCCTCCTTATTTTGATATAAGTTTTTCAGATGATCAGCAAAAAGATGGCCTATGTTGTGTTGATCATACAGCCAAGCTCCCTCTCCGTTCTTAATTCCTGTGATGAAGTTCCTCCCCGCGCGACCTTTCACCCAGTTGAAAAAGAACCTTGTACATGTATCTCCATCTACGTTCCATCGAATCTTGGCTCGTTGTCGCCAGAATATGGCTGCTGCTTTTGTAAATTCCAACAATCTTTCGTGCGTCTGCTGATATTTCTCAATATCTCTTCCGGTAAAACAATCCTCCAGGTCTTCTACTAATTTTTCATCAAACTCAGACCACTTGTTTCTCCATTCCGCTTTTTTGTTCAGGGACCATTTTTTTAATGTCTCCCTTACCAGTCCTAATTTCCTCATAAGAATGAATGAGGGGGAGCCCCTCCAAGCCCCTAACCACTTTTCTCCCACTGTCATCCTAGTTTCTTCAAATTCCAAGCTCCATGCTTCCAGCTTGTAGGGTCTCTTTCCTTTAAGCGTGAGCAAGTTTGCCGAAAATTCAATGGGAGCATGATCGGACAGTTGAATCGGGAAATGTTTGACACCCGAATTTGGAAACCATTGTAACCAATCCTTGGTTGCAAGAACTTTATCCAAGCATTCATATGTCCTATTCTTACCTTTCCTATTATTACACCATGTAAACGCCGGACCCTTAAAAGGAATGTCAATAAGCTGACATTTCAATTTCCAAGCCGTAAAATCCTCAGCACCGAATATTTGGTTTACATGTTTTCCAGTTTTTTCCCAACTAAACTCTAGTTGGTTGAAATCACTAATGAGCAAGAAAGGGTCTTTGAAGGAAGTAAGCCATGACTCTAAACGATTTCAAACCTCGTTTCTAAGTTCTTGACGAGGTTCGCCATAAACACAACACAAGTACCAAGATCGATGAGCTACTTGATTAATGTGGCAAATTACAAAATGTTTACATTTGGCTACAACGACAAAAGACACATTCCTTCTTTAACCTAGCCAAATACCACCACTAGCGCCTTCCGCGTCTACACCTTCAAAGTTATTAAAACCGTAGGGTCTACAAAAGGATGAAACATACTCTACCCTACACTTAGTTTCACAAAGGAAGACGAAATCATAGCTATTATTTATTAACAACGCTCTCAGCTTAACTATTGTAGAGGCGAGCGGATTATTAAGTCCTCTACAATTCCACACAAGCCCATTCATTCCACGGTAGGAGGTTGTTCTAGGCCAACCTCCGAATCACCATCGTCTCTTGCAGTGCTTCCATCCGATGCCGTATCCGAGTCTACAATGACCGTATCAATCCTCATGTGAAAGTTACCCCCTCCACTGTTAGAATTGCTTGTCGAAGACGCCTCGTTGTTCGCACCTCCCACTCTCGGTCTCTTATTAACACCCTTGAGGTAGATCTTGGAGAGGTCTACTGATTTAAGAAAATAATCTGGTACAAGTGCCAATTGTGGGTCAGATACTGCCTTTCTTTTCTTTATTAATTTCTGCCAATTTGAGAACTTGTTGAGAAAAGAGTTAGCCTCATCAATAGGGTTTTTAATCCATCTCTTCTCTGTCACCCTACCCTTTCCAGCTCCAGATTCCTTGCTATCTTTTCTAACGTTCAGTTTCATCACCTCTTTGCCTTTGCTTTCTGGTATTCCTTCCTTCTTCAGCGTTTCCATTTTCTTCCCCAAGCTATCTTCCAAATCAAAAATTAGCGGAGGAGTGTGGAACTCCTGCCCTAAATTTGCCTCTTTCTTACCTTCCCTGATCATAGCCCTCTTAGCATTGAACTCCCTTGTTTCCACAGCTTCAATGTCCCTCTTTAGTCTCTTGTCCAAGTCTTGAAGGAAAGAAGTGGCTGTGCTCTTGGATTCAAGCACCCCTAAAGGGATTAAGGCTGCTTTCGGATCAGAGGGTGCTTTCCTCTTGCCTTTGTCTTTGCCAACAGCGTCATTGCTCTCCCCAAATCTAATCCAGCTTTCGACCACTGTGAGTGTAGGTTTATATCCGTATATAGACCTTAAAATCCACAGGATTATAATGAAAAACTTTATAAGATTTAAGGTCATGAAATAAAATTGCATAATAAAGTATAAAGATACAAGAATTAACCTTTTAATCCTTGAATAATGGCCTATGAACAATACCAAAAGGATGGTATCTCCTAATAATCTCACCCAAGATGTTTTGAGAAATACCTTAGAATTGCTAGAGAATTTTAGAGGAGAAAACTGATTTTCTCTCTAGGGTTTTGTGTTGTAGAAGAAGTGAATGAATAATGGATCAATTAAAGTAGTCTTAGGAAAGGCAATATCCCCTCTAATATACTCCTCTAGGCCGGCCACTTTTGATGTATTTGGGGAGATCTAATTCTCCTCAAATACTTCACTTGTTGACCAAGATACAAAGTGTATCGGGACAGAATGTATCTGGACACTTTTCTCTTGGTCATTTTAGCTTATAATATAATGCAACATATTACTAGTATCATCTGTATGGACCGACTATAATATGTTATAAATATCCTTATATTTATAATTCACTAATTAATTATAACGGTTTATATTTAATTAGCTTGCATTATACACAATAATTAAATATAACATTTTATATTCAATTCACGAATTACATTTAATTCGTCTCAGCTAATATTATTTAATCTGTATTAAATAGCCGTACCACCATTACACTGACTAACATTTTAGTCAGTAACATCATCACACTTGACTAACATTTTAGTCACATTTGACTAACCATTTAGTCAACAACACTGACTAACCGTTTAGTCATTAAGTAAGGCATCAATATGATCATTTTCTCAAATAATCATATCTCTCAAACACATCCTTTAGGTGTGACTCTTAGGGACCAGTTGATCACCGCCATCTGTATGACAATAACGTCAAACTTATCTAGCAAGCCAACCGTTATCGATAAACGTTAACCAACTGATTAAATACGAAACGTACCCTGTGTACCTTTAGAGATTTATTTATGTTATTGCACTAACTGTGGAGGACACTAACTCCAACAATCTCCCACTTGTCCGTACAAGTGTATGTGCGATGACCGATTCTCATATCCATAATAAATTTCTCCCACTCAATGTAAACCAATTTGCAAAGTCCGTACTTTCAAAGGTCGTAGTTCACAAGTGATCAGTATCAAGAGTGGTTTCCCCGACTAGAGAGTAACTTAACTGATAAACGAATCAATATTCGAGCATGGCCATGCAATTTCAGTTACAGCTCCTCGAGTGGCCCTGAGAAAAAGTATTATAACTCGATAGAAGTTTGGATATTTCCTCAACTCGAATCTTGCAGATGTAAGCGCAGCATGAAATGACCCAGCGAAAATCTACTTGGCCTCCTGTTACGGTCGACCGTGAGAAAGAAACCAAAGTCACCCAAAATCTGCCTTAATCTCAAGAGACAGTCGATAGTCAAAAGAATCGACTCTAGGAACACTATGGATGTCCTATCCACGACCAGGCACCTAATGTTCTGAAACATTTAGGACTCCATGTAGTCGTCACAAAAATGTCCTGCGCGATTTCAGTAAACCCGCATCTGTGATCGATCAGTCAACAGTTTGACTTATGGCTCGTTGAACCCACCATCAATCGATGTCACAAAATAATCGCTAGAGTTATCAGCTCATGTAGGTGATTACGGACCAACACAAATATAATGTTTTCTAGTTCACTTTGTGATGTTCAAAGTTGTCCGTACAATCCACATGGAAAAACAAAATATATAAAAACAAAACGATGATGTTATAAATAGTATATGAAAAAGATACATTTATCCAATCCACGTCAAGTACTATTATAACCAGGAACACGTATAATTCTAATGAAGATAACGTGCCCTTCAAGCTTATCGTATCTGCGACGTGCATATCCGGGACTAGTTGTTAGACTTTAGGCTCTGCAGCCTGGAAGATGGCACCTCTATTAGCATAATAGATGGTGATAGTGTCATTCGAACCAGGAACTACAGTTAGTCCTTGTAAGAATTGACACATCCATACAGCTTCCCTGGCAACTAAATAGCATAGTACTCGGACACAGTCGTAGAATCTACTATGACACTATATTTTGGAACTTTGTAGCTGACCGTATCGCCATAAAGAGTAAAGACGAATCCGAGCTGAGATATCGAGTCATCTCGATTCGTGTGGAAGTTAGCGTCTACGCAACTGATTGCGCATAGCCTTATGGCACCTCCATAAGTCAATACCCATTTCAGATGCCACGTCTGCACGTGAGCACATTATGGCATACATGATCGATCCTACTGCCGAAGCATAAGGAACACGACTTGGTCATACTGAATCTCTCAAGAATCTTATCTATATAAGACTCCTGACTGAGGGATAACATCCGTCGTGATCTATCTCTATAGATACGGATCTCCAAAATTCGTTGTGCCTCACCCAGATCTTTCATATGGAAATGGTTCTGTAACCAAACTTTTACCGAAGTTAAGAGAGGTATATCATTCCCAATCAAAAGTATGTCATCGACATACAGTATTAGGAAGACAATCTTGCTCCCACTCGACTTGATATATAGACATGGTTCCTCGACCGATCGAGTGAATCCATTCTCCTTTATCACTTGGTCGAAGCGATGATTCCAACTCCGTGAAGCTTGCTTAAGTCCATAGATGGAACGCTTAAGCTTGCAAACCTTCTTAGGATCTTTAGGATCTGTGAAACCTTCGGGTCGTACCATGTACAACTCCTCCTCCAAATAACCGTTTAAGAAGGCGGTTTTCACGTCCATTTGCCAAATTTCATAGTCATGAAAGGCGGCAATCGCTAAGACAATCCGAATGGAACGAAACATGACTACGGGTGCAAAAATCTCATCATAGTGCAACCCTTGCACTTGAGTGAAACCCTTTGCCACTAGTCGTGCCTTGTATATATCTGGTTGTCCTTCTACAAATCGCTTTACCTTGTAAAGCCATTTGTACTGAAGAGGCCGAGCCTTATCAGGTAAGTCAACCAGATCCCATACATCGTTCTCGTACATAGAGTCCATCTCGGATTGCATGGCTTCTTGCCATAGCTTTGAGTCAGAACATGTCATGGCACTTTTATAGGTTACGGGTTCGTTTCTCTCAAGGAGTAAAACGTCGTCTCTCCCATCCTCCTCAACCATACCAATGTATCTATCTGAAGGAATGAAGAGTCTACCCGACCTTCTGGGTTCCAAGGGAATATTAACCGCAGCAGACGAAGAAGGAACAGTTTCCTCCATTGGTTGCTCGGTTGTTGGTTCAGGAATCTCCGACAGATCGAAGGTTCTATTACTTCTCTTGTCTTCGAGAAACTCTTTCTCTAAGAACTTCGCACTAGCCATAACAAAAACTCGGTGTTCGGTAGGCGAATAGAAGAAATGACCAAACATTCCTTTTGGATAACCAATAAAGTATGTCTTGACCGATCGCGGGTCGAGCTTATCCTCGTGTCTCCACTTGACATAAGCCTCGCACCCCCAAACCCGAATAAAGGACAAGTTAGGGACCGTTCCCTTCCATAACTCGTATGGAGTCTTGTCATGACTTTAGTCGGACTTGATTAAAGTATAAGAGCAGCTGACAAAAGAGCATAGCCCCATAATGAGTCAGGTACAACCGTGTGACTCATCATGGATCGAACCATATCAAGTGATGTTCGATTCCTGCGTTCGGACACACCATTCAGTTGTGGTGTTCCAGGTGGAGTTGACTGTAATACTATCCCGCGGTCTTTCAGGTGTCGATCAAACTCCGTTGAAAGATATTCGCCACAACGATCTGAACGTAGTGCTTTTATCTTTCTATCCAGTTGGTTCTCAACCTTATTCTGGAATTCCTTGAACTTGTCGAAGGACTCACTTTTATGCTTCATTAAGTAGACATGTCCATATCTACTCAAATCGTCCGTGAAAGTGATGAAATACCTATAGCCATCTCTAGCGTTGATCGACATAGGTCCACACACATCAGTATGTATGAGTCCTAATAGGTCAGCAGCGCGCATTCCAACACCTTTGAAGGAAATTCGAGACATTTTGCCATAGATAGGTTTGATCTTTGTCACCAACCTTTGCTTTCTTGTTATTCACATGCATTATGTCTGTGGTTTGATCTAAAACATATATTCCGTTCATGGAAACTGCTTTACCATAAATCATATCGTTTAAAGAGAAAATACAGCTATTATTCTTTAAAAACGAAAATCCGTCTTTATCAAGTACGGATACAGAAATAATGTTTTTAGATAAACTAGGTACATAGTAACAGTTATTCAGAAATAACTCAAATCCGCTCGGGAGTTTGGATTACATATGTTCCCACTGAAACGGCAGCAACTCTTGCTCCATTCCCCACTCGCAGGTCCACATCACCTCTTGCTAGAGATTTGATGTTTCTTAGACCCTGCAAATGATTACACAGATGAGAACCCCAACCAGTATCAAGTACCCAAGTTCCGAAACTTGCATGGTTAATCTCAATCATGTGAATAAAAGAAGACATACCAACAGGAATGACGTGGCCTGCTTTTATGTCCTCAAAGATACAGGGACGATTCGCCTCCAATGCCCAGATTTGTGGCAATGGTGGCACTCCATGCTTTGCTTCGCTTTTGCCTTGCCTTGTGAGCTACCGCTAGACTCACCAGGCCCACTCTTAGCAACCATTGGCTTCTTAAATTTTGGCTTACCTACAGTTAGGTTAGCCGGAGCCTTACCCTTACCCTTATGCTTGTTGCCTATCATGAGAACATCTTGTTTCATGCTCCCACTCAACTTCAGATCACTCTCCGTCTGTACGAGGAGTGAGTGAAGCTCATGCAGACTTTTCTGCATGTCATTCATGTAATAGTTTGCCCTAAAGAGGTCATACCTATCGTGAAGGGAGTGGAGCACTCGATCAATGATGATCTTCTCATCGATCTTGCAGCCAAGCTCCTCCAGTTTCTCAAAATTCTCGATCATGTCGAGAAGGTGTGGACCAACCGGTTGGCACTTCTGGAGTCTAGTCTCAAAGAAACGAGTGGTATACTCGTAACTCTTGATTCTCGGAGCTTTCGAGAACTCTTTTGTTAGGGTGGTGAAAACCTTGTTTGCACCTTGGGTTATGAACTTTCTTTGCAAATTGGATTCCATTGAATAGATGAGTACGTTCTGTATCGCACCCGCCTCCATCATGAAATCATTGTAAAGATAGAGTTCATCTGCTCCTGCATCGGGAGCTGGTTTAGTAGGCAGTGGCTCAGTCAAGTACTTGAGCTTACCGTCAGCAATGGCGGCATTCCGTAATGCGGCCTCCCAATCAGAAAAGTTGGACCCATCATTCTTCAGTCGAGAGGACTGATTCATGTTGTCCATTCTAAGCCATGATTCACGTTCTAGTGTGACACTTGGCATTGGGTCGTTAGTACGTCCAGCCATTTCTGTATATATCGAATTCGAAACTGTGAAAAGAAAGAAGAAGAAGAGAGAGAACATCGTTTTTAAAGGTTTAAGTCGAAAAGCAATAACGATTTAATGCAATGACTCGTGCACTCATATAATCGACCTCCCTCGAGAATTATATAAGTGATCCCAAGACTCAATTTCTTTAAATTGATAAGCCAGCCTCTTGGCTAATTCTCATTAGAATTCTTGGTCGATAGATTTGATAAATCCTATCTATTAGTCCATTATAACTACGAGATATTACTCGAACTATAATGTTGAGGTAAAATAGGTCAACGCATACTACTTACCCAACGTAGAAGGGGTCATGTGGAGAGTAAGGTCCTACATGCCTACCGACGAAGAAGGGGCTCATAGCAAGCTTTTCCTATAAAGACTAATCTCAATTTTATTAATAGAGGAAGGTCCCATCATCTCATTTTAATTCATTTTAAGTGAACAAATATCTAGCATTTTCGAGAATGATTAAATAGAGGTGATAGCCCGAAAAACGAGTGACATCCGTATGTCTATGAAAAAGAATGCAACTATATGATCCATTTTCATGTATATTAGGTGGTTTGGTTTAGTTTAGGCGGAATATGATGCTACTATCTAACGTGAATGCAATGGAAAACGGTAAAGAAAACGCAAAAAGAAAAAAAAACACCTAGTGTGGCCTATCCCTATGAAAATAAAGACAAATACAAATTGGAATCCATCCATGGACCCTAAGCTTGTCTTCATTCTTCATCTTGGGCTTTAAGTGGGAGTCCATCTTAAATCTTCATCTTGGATCTTCTCAAAATTACATATTTGAATTACAAAATAAACCTATTTACATTCTAATTCAAAATATGCCAAAATAAAAATATTACAAAATGGGAGATTCGAGATCTCAAAATACAACCAAAATTGTGTTTCCTTCATACGAAAACACAATCTTCTAAGGCCACACTAGTAAATTACAACCGTTTGTACATAATTAATGCGAAAAATAAACCATTCATCCATACATCCAAAATAAATAGCATCAACTAAAACAAGATAAAACAATGCATACGAATTGATTTAAATCCAAACCACCTCTTTTAAATGATTATAATTATGCAACAATTCCTTAATTGTTCATAATATCTTATAATCAAAACAATAATCCAAAATCAATTTATATTATCAGTATAACATAAATTAGATCTCGAAAATATTTTAAACCTTTTTAAAATATTAGGTATCATAATTATTGTGAACTGCTTCACAAAATATATTATCTTTATAATATAACAAAATATTAATTTCCAAAAATAATAAAATTTTCGGCCAAAATTAACAAAATACCGAAATAATTTAATAAGGAATATACGGCCAAATAAAAAAAATAAAAAAAATAAAAATTACCAAAATTTAATTTAATTCGGCCAAAACATTAAAAGTGAGTTAAACTGTTTTAATTCAATTATGCTAATAATTAGATCGATCCTAACTCAATTTTAATCCGTATTAAACATTGACTTAAGAGATTCAATTTAACTTTTTAAATTAAACAACTTAAAACTGATAGATCTAAAGATTAGCAAACAATATGTTCATTAACATATAAGAATTGATCCTTTTATGTTTTAATTCAATCGGTATTGAAACAAAACTTATTCAAAATTATATGTAATAGTTTTAACATCTTAAAACATTGATAATTATGAATCAAAAGGACCAAAATAAGCCAAAACATAACACAAAAACACACGGCCAAATCAAGAAATCAATTCGGCCTAAGTGAAATTAAAACCGAGGCCATAGAAAATCAATTTAATATCATACAAATTCGATTTTTATGAAAACCTTATAAAAATTTCATGTGCCCTAAGGCTCTGATACCACTTGTAGGTTTATATCCGTATATAGACCTGACACAGCTAAGTCGTATCGCTGAAATCAAAATAAACCTAACAGACAACTTACAGCAGCTAGTGGTAAGCAGGATCGTATCCACGGAGAAACGGTGTAGTCTTAAGCTAAAGTCGGTGAAAACAGGTTCAACTCAAGGGTGTGAAAAGGTGTTTGTTTTGAACTATAAACTAAAGCAAATAATAAAGCAGATGAATAAAAATCAATAAGGAGAAGGAGTAGGGCATCAGGATCATTATGACAGTGATTCAGGAACTCAACTCAAAAGTAGAAAACAATCAACTGAAGCTATGCAAGTGGCTAGGTTTAGGAATACGCTCTCTCGAGTCAATATTAACCTTAAGCAAATTTAGCGGGCTCTCGCAACTTACTAAATTCAACTTATCAAATACGCGTGAGTCTAGTTTCAATTAGGCTTTCGATCTTAAACTGAAACAACCTAAATTCAATTCAATAAAGGCGTCCCTAAATTCAATTGATAGTAAAACGCGCAGGAAGAAACCAACTTGCACAAGTTCAATCAAAATAGCAATTAAAACATGTCCTGAATCAACTATCACAAATCACCTTCAAACTCTAATTATAATTTAGCTACTCATAATTGAAATTAAATCAAAGCAAAAATAAGAAGACATGATAAAAGAAATAATTGCAATTGAATAAAAACCTGGAACTTACGGAGTACCGACGGTTACAAAGTAATTGAATCTTGAATCTTGAAGACTAAACTAAAACTTGAATGTTTTTAGAGAAAATAAAAGAAAGCAGTAAACTAAACTAGAGAAATAAAGCATAAAACATAAGATAGTGTTTAGGTCTCGAGTATAAGGTATTTATATAAGTCCTTCAACAAATAAACTCGAAAATAGGAAAATCGAGCGTCTGAGCATCAGAGCCGGCCGGCCTGTCTTGGCTGGGCTGACTTGCTCACTTTGTCTTGGGCTCACTTTTGGGCCTTGATTTCCTTCTTGGGCCATCATCATCCGTGGCCTTTTGTCTTTTCTTTGGTCTTAGGCTCGCGTTCTCGGGCTCTCGTGTTGGCTCGAGTTTGGTTTAAATAGTCTCGTATCTCGTATTTGCTCCTAATGCTCGGGTTTTGGCTCAAAACCACCAAAACACACAAAATGTAAATGAAAAGCGTGATGTCGAGAAATACAACAAATAGCTCGTAGAATCATAATAAATACGAATAAATGCAAGCTAAATGCGACTGGACCGGGGGCATAAAACGTATATAAATAACATGTATCAAACTCCCCCAAACCAAACCTTTGCTTGTCCTCAAGCAAACAGCGTCAGAGAAAATCGAAGCGACACGAACTAATCACGTTAGTATCTCGAAGTGGACGACCTATGCACATAAACATTACAACCAAAGTCTATTTCACCGAGAATAGAGCACAAGTCTCAACCGTTCACACCACATTATATCGCTAGCCTCTAACGCTTACGCAAAAATAAAACTGACGACATTTGAATTCAAGCAAGGCCAACCGTACAAACCACTTTCCATCATTCAATCTTTCCAAATCATTTCCTTTTTCTCTTTTTTTTCTTCTTTTCTTTTCTGTATTCTTTTTTTTCTTTTCTCGCAAATGTGGAGCATCCCTCGTATGTAGTACCGTTTAGCTTGACATTTAATCGTTAAAGATCGAGCTCGGGTACACATATTTCCTTAAGGGTTACATTATTGCTCATACTCCCGGTCACAACCAAATTCATGGTCATTGTGGTTACTCAAATCAATGAGTCCCCTCCGAGAGCATCGAAGCATTGCTCCAACATTATTAATATCCATCCATATCATTCCACAAACCAAACATTCCAAACATTCCACATCCCATTGCCTTACTTGAATGTCAATATCGAAAGTAAACAAACGAAAAGCGATAAGAATAAAGCAAATATAAGTGGGCTAGTGTTTGAGACTCACAATCTATTTATAGGAAACAAACATATAGAGCAAGCTAGAGTAATAGATTTTCAACTTGGAGATACTAAAAATCAAAATTAGCACACTAATCAATTCTCCAAACACGAAAGCACAATTTTTTTTTGGAATACCCTCCCCCATGCTTAAATCATGCATTGTCCTCAATGTATGTAATTAAAAATGTAAGAACAGAGAACATGTAAATAAATAAATGGAGAAGGAAACGAGCTCACCAAAGGAATAGGCGGAGAGGCATAGGCATGACAATACAGCTCGGAAACCAATCTGGCAGAATGATACTCGCTCGGACAGCTATAGAAGAACCCAATATGACCCCATAACCGAGAACCAGATGGTGCTCCGAAAATTGCAGCAATAAATCAACTCGATAGCAGCCGTAATTGGAGTCAAATACGCAGCAGATTTACCCATACCACCCAGGACTCGACTGAGCAAAAAGTAACTAGAGTTTCATCCGCAATGCCCAATTATCGACACACCGATAAGATTTTGACATCCGCAACTCGACAGTAATGATCAGTATGATCAGTTCCAGCCCAAACGCGCAGCCATCATCACCCAATCGAATCATACTCGCCATAGCAAAAATCAGTAATTGAAAACACCATAATCGAAAAAGTTCAGCCAATTTACCCCAGAAACAATCTCCGTTTTGCGCAAATTATCTCCAATCTCGAATCTAACTCGGTGGATGACATGAATTTAAGCCCAAAATAGAACTTTCAAACCCTAATTGCATCATAATAGAAGGGAAGAAGTGGTTGGTTCTCACCGAGAGGGAAACGTGATGGTGGTTAAAGGCAGCAGAAAAGAGCGGCGACGGTGGTGTCGACGTTGTGAAGCTATGCCGGTGGCGGTAGTCGGAGAAGGTTCACGCTAGTGGGAACGGAGATCCGAGGAGAGAGAGGAGTGGAGGCGAGCGGTGGAAGCACCGGAGAGCAAAGGCGAGTGAGGAGAGGTGAATGAGAATCGCAGAGAAGGAAGGAGAGAAACGGCCGTGGTTAGAGAATCGGCCGGTTGCGTCGGAGGCGGTTTCCGGCGGTTGGTGATGGTGATGGTGGAGCAGGTGGTCGGAGGGTGATGGTGAGAATGAAAGAGAAGATGAAGGAGGAGTTTTTGGTGGTTTTGTTTTGGTTTTTCAGTTTTCCTTTTTTTTTGATTTTTTGTTTTTTTTGATTTTTTGTTTTTTTTTTTTTGGAGAGGGAAGAGCTATAGTTGTAGTGCACACTATAGCCTTGGTTGTATATGGGGCTGTATTTTTTTTTCTCTAAAAAGAGCCATTCTACTACACTTGTAGCTTGGACTACAACCTCACTTGTAGTTGGGGCTGTCCATTAAGCACAAATTTCTCCTTGTTCTACAATTATAGTAGAAATTACAACCTTCATATTAGTTCTTCTTGCCATAACATCCTCCTCTTTTTTTTTTTACCTACAAAAGTACACTAAACAAACGAACTACAAACAAACATATCTACAAAAACATAAAGTGCTAAAATTAAAACTAAAAATGTCTTTTTAAGAAAAACTACAAGAAATAAAATACGAGGATAAAATTAGGTTGCTCCCAATAAGCGCTCATTTTAAGTCATGAGCTCGACTTCTTGAAAAATCTTCTTCTGGATTTCTCAAGTGTAGCAAAACCTGCAAACTTTAAGATCGGAGGCATTCAAGGCTCTCAAGAGCCGATCAAATAGTCTACAACAAAACTCAAAGAAGTGACAATAAAAGAAACTAGTAATCAAACAGGACAATACACGAACAATAGAGTTAAAAACATGTATCAAAACTTTCTCCGGGACTCTAGGTTCGAAAATCACTTCCATGTCACTAATGTGCTCTTTACTAGAGGGCTTTGGTATAATGAGTAATGGAGCGAGTGGAGAACATATGGGATATTCCGTAGGCATTAACACAAGCGTCTCCGAAAAAGGCTCTTCTACAATGGGGAAGGTCTCAACATGTACATCGATCTCCTCTACCCGACTTTCTTCACATATCACACCTTTTTCTTCCTCATCGCCTTGAACCTTTAGAGATTCCTTAACCTCATCACTAGTCATGCAAAAATCGTCTACCCTAACATCATTAACAACCTCAAAATGCGGGGGTAACCAATTAGTTTGCTCAAGGGAAGTCACCTCGTCGGAGTTTTCTACACAATCATCATCATCAAAGAAATTTTCATTCTCACACAAAGTTGTATTAGACTCACGACTTCGACTTACTAGAGATAAATAAGTTTCATGATTAAGAGCAGAAATCTCCTCAAGACGTAAACGTGACTCGTCAAGGGTTCTTTGAATAGTTTCACTTGTTCGCGCCATATTATCTAACATAACTTCCATGTCAGACTTAGGAGGAGAAGACTCAAGATGTTCAATGTTAGAATTTACAAAAGGTTCACTTACTTGGAAACAATCGGATTGAATACTCTCCATCAAATTCATACTACTCTCCATAGAATTCCCTAAGTCACATGAAGAAGATTGGATAGACACTTCTAAAGATTGAGAGGCCTTAAACCTATAGAATGCCCATAACTCATCAATACACATGAACGTAAGCCTACCATTACTCATATAATCGGCTAAAGCTCTAGTTTCACAATTCATGCCCTCAATAATAACATAGCCTAAATCCCAATCTGAATAATAATAACCACAAGAACCACAATAAGAAATATAATCATCAAACCTCGAGAGGTACTCATGAAAGGGTTCATTGTCGTATTGAGGGAAATCGAAGACGGCCATGATAAATAAGAAAATTCAGAAAAATAAAATGCGTAATCTAACAAATTCAAGCCTAAACTAATGCTAATCCGTTGACCTCCCCGGAAGCGCTGGTTTATAGTCCCGCACGACTCTTCACAGCTTTAGAAATCAAGTATACGGAGGCCAAGGACATTGGCCATTTGCAACCACCTCGCTTGTCGTAACGTGGTCGAGCAGCGAATCCACGCTCCTCGAGGCAGCTCATCGTCAAATATCAGCACGCACGGGATTCCTCCTTGAATCAGCTCACCATATCTCCCCTGTGCTCCGAGCGACTCAATTGTGGGGCTCTCATTCCCATCGCTAGCATCATATAAGGCGGTTCTCAAAAGCTTTCTCTCCCCCAAACCAGTCTTGCGGCTGCTCGTCGACGAACCTGCGCAAGGAGAGACAAAAGAAAAGACCTCCAAAGTGTCTCCAGTAGAGTGAGACGGAGGTATATCGTTAACGGCAAACCGAGCTCTAGCGCATAGGCGACCTAGGGACACTCGACCGAGTAAAACTAACTTCTCACCCCAACCGTAAAGTCAATGTCCCATTACCCACATCGATGGCGGCGCTGCGGTGTGTAGAAGATTAGATCCTAAGATAGCAGGGATATGGGAATCCTCGGGAATGTCGAGCACAACGAAGTCTGAGGATAAAGAACTTTCCAACCCGTCTTGGGGCGTCTTCTAAAATACCTAGAGGTCGCGTGGCGAAGCGATCGGCCATCTGTATAGACATGGAGGTACACTTAAAAGATGTCATGTTAAGCTTCTACGGATGGAGTAAGGGATCACACTCACACTAGCTCCTAAATCGCAAAGGGCATTATCAATCGTGTGGGTGCACATAAGCGCGAGGGGATAGAAAAACTACCGGATCCTTCACAGGGGAGGGTTACCCTGCAAAATGACTACATTCCCCGTAAGCGGTGACTCTACTTCACCCAAAGACCGTTTCCTAAGCAAGACTTCCTTCATGAACTTAGCATAGCGGGAACTTCACGAATTAAATCAATAAAAGGAACGCGTTTACTGCAAGCTCTTGATGATCTCAAAGAACTTCTTGAGCGGGAGTCCTCTTTGGATCGTGCACTCGTGGGAAGGGTAACCTAATTTGAATTCTGGACCCTTAACATCACCCGTAGCTCATTGTTCTTTCTTATTTGGCCGGTCCGGACCATTGCCGATCGGCCGACCGGCCGTCTGCGTCGTCTTTTCAATTTGCGATTGACGTCTTTATCCGCTTCCCATTACCACCGGCCCGACTCGCCACTCGGCTCTGCGGATCCGACAAGTAGGACCATCATAAGCTCGCCCACTCCGCAACTGAATCGCATTAACATGCTCAATATTCGTCGGTTGATCGCCCTGCGGAGGTAATTGACCGCACGGCCGGTCGCTGCGGCGTAGCAAGTTGAGCCACTGCGTCTCGAGATGTAACGGCCTGATTTGTCTCCATTTGCATCTTTTGAGTGTCCATCTGCATCTTCTGCATGGCCATCATCATGGAGCGCATTTCAGCTAATGGGTCGGGGACAGGTGCATGTTGTGATGGAGAGACATAGGGTGGCTTTTGGTAGGTGGGTGGTTGTTGTTGGAAGTTTTTGTGAGGGGGTTGGTAGGGAGTGTTTTGGGGTGGTTGGGTAGTCGGGTTCTGCACATTCTGGCTACGATAAGATAGCAGCGAGCGATCATAACCAGGTTGGTTTTGGTAGGCCAGGTTTTGATTATAAGGTTGGTGCGCATAAACACGCTCCTGAGGCGCGGCGTACCCGCGGAGTAACCCGAATCGTGCCACCTGCGGCGTTGGCGTGAGCACTAGAAGAACCACCTCCGTTCATTTGGCTAATCTGCTTGCGCGATTAGCGCAAAGAACTTGACTTCGTGGCGTGACGCTCCCCTAATCACGGTCATCATGTGCGGACCGCGAATTCCCCCTAGGCTTCCCAAATTGAGAAGAATGCAATGCCCTCTCCACGATCAACCCCCAAGCCTTATCATCGTCGACGTTATTAGCAAAACGTCCTCGCGTGAGAATCCAAGATAGCTCGACTCTCGCGCATAAAGACCATTGTAGAAGGTCATAATCACCAACCAAGTATTAAGGCGAAGTGGTGAGGGCGGTCTCTAATCGACTTCTTATACTGTCCCACGCCTCGTGGCGACTCGTCGAACGTTTGCTTAAAGCTTTGGATTTGGCTCCGCATTTGATTCGTACGCTCTGGAGGATAGAATTTGGAGTAGAATGCAAGAGCCAACCCACTCCAATCGATCGATATCTGGCGTCCTCCTTGTTTAGATCGATAATCCACTCGCGGGCCCGATCTTTCAATGAAGCGGAACGGCATTTCCGTATTTGCTCTGCGTAATCCGGCACCGCTTAATCGTTGGCGATGTCGGTGAACATTTGCATGTGCCGACCAGGATCTTGATAGGATAACCACCGGCGATTCCGCTCCACCAAATTTAAGAAAGCGGGCGAATCTCGGATTGCCTGCGGCGTAGCGAGCATCGTGAATCCAGTAGGAATGGATTAGGTGTAGGCATAAGTGACTAGAAAGTTTAGGCATGGTCACCGGTGGGGTGTTAACGGAGTATGAGGAGGTGTGTCCTCTTCGTGGGGCGATTGCGTTGCACTAGATTCGCTTGCGGCGGCTTCCTCAAGTTCACGTTCGTAGGTCTCGTGATCTCTTTAAAGAAATTACGGCGTGCGGTGTAAAGATGCGCTCGAGTTCGAGATCAAAGGGACTAAACACCTGTAGGTGACCTGCGCATAAAGAACTCAAAGAAATGATGAGAAACGGTCTCAAGGAACTAGGTTCCCTGAGACTAAGGAGAAAAACCTGCAACAAACACTAACTAGAACTAAAACTAGCAAAGCCGTTTCCCCGGCAACGGCGCCAAAATTGACACAGCTAAGTCGTATCGCTGAAATCAAAATAAACCTAACAGACAACTAACAGCAGCTAGTGGTAAGCAGGATCGTATCCACGGAGAAACGGTGTAGTCTTAAGCTAAAGTCGGTGAAAACAGGTTCAACTCAAGGGTGTGAAAAGGTGTTTGTTTTGAACTATAAACTAAAGCAAATAATAAAGCAGATGAATAAAAATCAATAAGGAGAAGGATTAGGGCATCAGGATCATTATGACAGTGATTTAGGAACTCAACTCAAAAGTAGAAAACAATCAACTGAAGCTATGCAAGTGGCTAGGTTTAGGAATACGCTCTCTCGAGTCAATATTAACCTTAAGCAAATTTAGCGGGCTCTGTGACTTACTAAATTCAACTTATCAAATACGCGTGAGTCTAGTTTCAATTAGGCTTTCGATCTTAAAGCTGAAACAACCTAAATTCAATTCAATAAAGGCGTCCCTAAATTCAATTGATAGTAAAGCAGCGAGGAAGAAACCAACTTGCACAAGTTCAATCAAAATAGCAATTAAAACATGTCCTGAATCAACTATCACAAATCACCTTCAAACCCTAATTATAATTTAGCTACTCATAATTGAAATTAAATCAAAGCAAAAATAAGAAGACATGATAAAAGAAATAATTGCAATTGAATAAAAACCTGGAACTTACGGAGTACCGACGGTTACAAAGTAATTGAATCTTGAATCTTGAAGACTAAACTAAAACTTGAATGTTTTTAGAGAAAATAAAAGAAAGCAGTAAACTAAACTAGAGAAATAAAGCATAAAACATAAGATAGTGTTTAGGTCTCGAGTATATTGTATTTATATAAGTCCTTGACAAATAAACTCGAAAATAGGAAAATCGGCGTCGAGCATCGAGTCGGCCGGCCGGGCAATGGCCGGTCGAACCGGCCACTTTGTCTTGGTGAGGTGACTTGCTCACTTTGTCTTGGGCTCACTTTTGGGCCTTGATTTCCTTCTTGGGCCATCATCATCCGTGGCCTTTTGTCTTTTCTTTGGTCTTAGGCTCGCGTTCTCGGGCTCTCGTGTTGGCTCGAGTTTGGTTTCGTAGTCTCGTATCTCGTATTTGCTCCTAATGCTCGGGTTTTGGCTCAAAACCACCAAAACACAAAATGTAAATGAAAAGCGTGATGTCGAGAAATACAACAAATAGCTCGTAGAATCATAATAAATACGAATAAATGCAAGCTAAATGCGACTGAACCGGGGGCATAAAACGTATATAAATAACATGTATCAAGACCTTAAAATCCACAGGATTATAATGAAAAACTTTATAAGATTTAAGGTCATAAAATAAAATTGCATAATAAAGTATCAATAAGTCTCTCTTAAAACGGGTTATCCGTCTTAAGCTTAAAACGGGTCAAGTATCTATCCACTTGCACACATAAAACAAAACACTCTACTTTTTCCTACACTATTTACTTTTGTCTTATCCTAATTATTTGACCCGTTTTAAGCTTAAAACGGGTTACCCGTTTTATATGAGAATTTGTGATAAAGTATAAAGATACAAGAATTAACCTTTTAATCCTTGAATAATGGCCTATGAACAATACCAAAAGGATGGTATCTCCTAATAATCTCACCCAAGATGTTTTGAGAAATACCTTAGAATTGCTAGAGAATTTTAGAGGAGAAAACTGATTTTCTCTCTAGGGTTTTGTGTTGTAGAAGAAGTGAATGAATAATGGATCAATTAAAGTAGTCTTAGGAAAGGCAATATCCCCTCTAATATACTCCTCTAGGCCGGCCACTTTTGATGTATTTGGGGAGATCTAATTCTCCTCAAATACTTCACTTGTTGACCAAGATACAAAGTGTATCGGGACAGAATGTATCTGGACACTTTTCTCTTGGTCATTTTAGCTTATAATATAATGCAACATATTACTAGTATCATCTGTATGGACCGACTATAATATGTTATAAATATCCTTATATTTATAATTCACTAATTAATTATAACGGTTTATATTTAATTAGCTTGCATTATACACAATAATTAAATATAACATTTTATATTCAATTCACGAATTACATTTAATTCGTCTCAGCTAATATTATTTAATCTGTATTAAATAGCCGTACCACCATTACACTGACTAACATTTTAGTCAAGAATACATCATCACACTTGACTAACATTTTAGTCACATTTGACTAACCATTTAGTCAACAACACTGACTAACCGTTTAGTCATTAAGTAAGGCATCAATATGATCATTTTCTCAAATAATCATATCTCTCAAACACATCCTTTAGGTGTGACTCTTAGGGACCAGTTGATCACCGCCATCTGTATGACAATAACGTCAAACTTATCTAGCAAGCCAACCGTTATCGATAAACGTTAACCAACTGATTAAATACGAAACATACCCTATGTACCTTTAGAGATTTATTTATGTTATTGCACTAACTGTGGAGGACACTAACTCCAACAGTGAGTCCTTCTTTGTTGTCAGTCTGATCATTCTTCTTGTGTTCAGAATCATCATCTCCTTGGACTATCTCAGTCCTAGTTTCATCATCACTATCATCAATTATAATCACTTCAGTCTCAGGGTTTACGAATGTATTTTCAGTCTGAGGTGAATTAGCTACATCCAAGAACTCTGTTGACGAAGAAGAATTTCCTGACTGAGAATTTCCTGACTGAGAGGCATCATACTCGTATTCTGATGAGCTTCCATAGGGCCAAGCCCTTACAGAATCCAGGGGGAAGGAATCAGTAGAATTATTCATGGGAGAGCATCCTGCTAACCATCCTCCTGTTCCATTGCTAGGTCCTGTGTTGTCTTGAGCAAGGTTCCCACCAGTGGGGACCTGATTGACTATGTCATAGCCATCAACATTAAGAGATACGACCGGGCCACCATTCGAGGATCCAAAAAGTCTGATTGTAGCCTCTTTCATAATCAGCTTCGAAAGCTGATGCAACATTTTCCTCCACCCTTAGACGGTGATTAGCTTGGATAAAGGCGTTCTCCTCAAAATGCATCATAGGTTGTCCATGGCCCTCCTCTCCCTCAAATGGATTGTGAGGTGTAAACCAAGTAGCTCCTTGGTTATCATTCAAATTAACTTCAAACACGTTTGTGTCCTCTCCTTGAACCTCCAGTCCATTATTATTACCTTGACCTGCAGCTTCTTGATTGCCTCCCCCATTGTCGCCTTGATCATGGTCTTCAGTCACATCCATATCAGCCTCAACACCTGTTTCCTGAGTCTGCCCTAACCCTACAACCACACTCGAAAAGGGCTGTGATCCTTGATGAATCCTGGTTCCAGGTTGAATACGGCCTCTGGAGTCAGCTTTAAATCGAAGTCAATGATTTGCTCCTCGAAAAAATCCGCTGGGACAGAAATTCCATCACAATTCCCTAGTCTGATTTTGGATTTGACGTATTTTGAAGTTGATGGAAGCGCCCTAAGATCAATGTCAAACATGGTGTGGGAATTTTCCGCCTGAAACACCACGAAGCCTTTCTCCCCAAGTTGTTGTAAGGAAGTCTCAATATCTTTTTCTATATCCCTAATACGCTCAGTACAATTCACCACAGTATGACCAGCCCTACCACAGCGAGCACAGTATTTGTAGACCTCCTCATAGCGAAACTGTACCCATAAAAGGTACCCATCATCACAAGTGAGGAAGAAGCCAGGGATTAGGGGTTGCCCTAGCGAAAAGCAAGCCCTAATACGCAAATAGTCATTTCTTGCCACCGTGTCAAACTGGTCCACCTCAAAATAGCTCCCAAGGATGTGTCCCATAGTATAGGCTACATCATTGTTCAGATACTCAAAGGGAAGTCCACACATTCTAACCCACATGCAAGCATAAGGAAAACGTACTGTCCTTGGGACCATCCTGAGTGCTTGAAGGTGCAGGAAGCGGGAGAAATCGTTGGTCCCTGCTCGGCGCCTGCGGCGCCCGCCCTCGCCAGGTGTGGGGCGCCAGGAAGCGGAATGCCTCAGCGAGGAAAAAGTCTTGGAGTTTTGAGAAAAATGGGGGAGATCATTGCATAAATTCGTGACCAAAAAGAAAAGTAGAAAATCCTTTTTGAAAGTGTATTTTCGGAGTCGCCACCAAATATTAAAGGAATTTGGAACCTATTCAACGCGTCTTGAAATACAAGACACGAGTGTCTCGGATTTCAAGGTGCGTCGATACCTATCAATCGAGGTTTGAAACCGAGAGAAGGGATTCGAGTGAGGTTACTTTCGAAAGTTTTGACAAAATAAGTTTTGAAAACCGTAATCAAAAAGCCTACATAAGAGTAGTCTCTACTAATTTGAAAACATTTGCTTAATTTCGATATTTGGGCTAAAATGACGCTACGTACAAGTGCGAATAAGTATGACTCGATTAAAATGCATAAATAATGTAGATTGCCAAAATAATGGCATATTGCTATAGGAAATGTACGTTAAATAATAATTTATTGACTAAATTATTACTATAGTCGTTATTTTCCAATCTCGTATTAAATTTGTGAAAAACCCTCGGTTTGACATGCTAAAAGACTCTATGAAACGGTACAATTTAGTGTTGGATCCGTGATTCTAGTCGTTATTTAATGCATGAATGAGGACTTGCGTAATTATAAAAGTGACGTCGGTTTGCTTTAGTGATAATGAGTCGTTTATTTATGCGATATTGGCGGGGTTTAGGCGGATTATGAATCCGAATTGCTACAACCGTATTACGAATACGGCCGCTAGTGCGATATCGGGTTTGGGGTTAATGTAACCCCATTATCCGAGTCTCAAACGTCCAGCCCGTAGGTAAAATGTTTACCTTTCGAAAATGTAAAGACGGTATTTTTGAGTGGATTTCGTGAATAGTGTGTAAGTGCTAAAAACCGGGTGTTTGAAAATGAATGAAGTGGGTTGGTATTTATAGAGTTTGGCTGGTTTCTGTGGGATAGCAAAACTTAATCGCCTGTGTACAGGCGTTTAAGTTTGCCTGAGCTAGATATTTTTAAAGAAAAAATACAAAAGGCGGCTGTTACAAAACAAAAAGTAAATCGCCTGTTGACAGGCGATTTGATTTTTAATCGCCTGTTTACAGGCGATTTCATTTTTGTTTTGGTGGGCTGTTTATGCCGCCGTTTGGTTTTGGCGGTTTGATTAGGTAATGATTGTGTTTTGTGGTTTACTTAAGGGTTAAGTATTTGTTCAGTTTTGGTCCGAATTTCGGTTTAGTGCTTGGTTTTGTCGTGTTTTTCGGTTTTGGCCTGAAATAAAATAATATTAGGTTATATTATTTTATGGTTTCATAAAACCTAACTTTTTGAAAATGTGACACGGGACGCACTTTGGCCCGTTTTGAGTGTCGTGTTAGTGTGCGTTTTAGGGTCGTTTTTGTAAGTTTGGGCCGTTTTGTAGCTAGTTGAAATTTGTTTTGTGGCTTGGCTTAATAAGACGTTCCTATATTGTGCTCGTGTTACGCTCATGATGACTAAAATTGACATTTACTTTCATGATTATGCAAGTCCAAATTAATACGCTAAAAATGACTAATACGTTTTAGACACTTTTGTACCGTTTCGACTCTTTTAAAAGCATGTACGAAAGTCCTTTTCATCATCGGGTTTGTTTTTGGGGGGTACGGATACGGGTATCTACAGGTACCATCTTTGAATGACCATTAAAGCTCCATCCAGGCTGACCATGGTGCGTCCCACCAAGTCTTCCTTATCATCCTCACTACCCATATGAAATGCGTAGAGATCGCCCATTCTGTGAATAGTAATGCTTCCTCTACACACCCAATGATCTTCGATGATACGCTTAATGGTGTGTGCACTAAACTTCCGATCATCAACTATATAACCCAAAAAACATTTATCCCAATATTCCCTTGATCTGGAAATAATTCCTGGGTCAATACAAACAATGGGCCCAGTTCTAGGTTGTCTATAATTATCTGGACCCAAAACCACACCATTGTTCCCTGATCCACTCCTTCTGCTTGAACTCGGTGCGTCGCGACTCCTTTGATTCCAGTGACCATTACTCCTTGAATGACTCATGTTTTTTTAAAATAAAGAAGTTATAAAGATTTGAGTGTTGTGAGTGCAACTTAAAATCTGGCCTCCTATTTATAGCCAGAGACAACTTCTCCAAGAAGGCACCTAAACAAATTCCTGAATGCATGCATGCACTGCAATGGAAGAGACTTGTAAAAACCCAATCAAACACTTTGCATGTGAATAATTAAAGTTAAACTGAACAAGAAACTTCTGTCAGTCCTTGATTCACTACACCGAGGGTTCCAACTAAAGGGAAAACCCTTAAGCAAGCTTCTTTGATTAGCTGTGGCAATGCATGTCAATGAATTGGGTTAAAAACAAATAATTAGTTTATATTTCCTAGGGGTTAAAAGACGTTAATTCACTTTTAAGAGTGAAAAGATTTTTGTAATGATTAGGAATTTTTAGAGTTGTTTGTTTATGATTTGTCAGAAGATTAATTTGGAAAGTTTTGGTTTGTCTGTCTGAAAAAAGAAGTTGAAGGGTTTGGGTGAGGAGAGAGATGCTCTCATATAGAGAGATAAAGTTAAACATTGTTTTTTTAAATAACGAACATACTTTTATCCAAAAACACTTGTATGACCAAATTTCTACCAATTACTTTTTTCTTCATAATTTTTACAAAAAAACAAAAAAGAACATGACAAATTTTCTACTTGCCCCAGTAGCTAGTAGCCTATATTAGCTATACGTCTTCTTAATTGAGCTTACATATTAGTCTTTACAAAAAAACAACTTTAAACATCGTATGCTTAGTTTTGGCTTTACAAAAGATGGCTTCTAATGGCATTAACCAACAACACATCTAAGAGATTGCATCAACTAAGTAGAGACATTCCATTCCACATTTGTGCCGATAAATTCTTCTTCATCATCATCATTAACTAAAAGAATAATAAGAATAATAAGAATATTAAAAAACAATAAAAATGAATACAAATTACTCACAACTGTTTGGAAAAAAAAAAAATGAATGTGACGAGTGTATGAAACCAAGCGTTAAATTTTATGAAACTTGCATACTCACCTTCGTAGCCAAGAAGCCAACTACGTGAAGTAATTAAGGCCTCAACGTTTTCAGGAAAGTATGAACTTCTCCATTTATTCAAGATTTTACCTCCAATACTAATTAAAGGTTGATTCGAAAGCAACGGTTGTAAGTGGAACACTTAGAATATCTCGAGCCAAATGCGCAAGTTGAACATATCTATTTTCATTCACTTTCCAAAATTCTAAGATGTTCAAATTAGAATTTTGATCGAGCTTACCATCTTCCAAGTACACATCTAACTTGGACTTCACTGGAGTAATGTGCACCTTCTCTTCATTCTCCAAGTTCTAAACAAACAAATAGAACATTAATTCAAAGTTGTATATAATCAAACACAATTGACTTAAACATTACAAATGTAAATCTAAAAGTAGTTTAAATGTGAAAACTTACATGGATATCAAACTTTCGCTTGCAATTATTGACTTTGCACTTGGGAGGTTAGGATTTAGCAAATATGTTCTGCTCTGTAGGTGTATAGTGAAGGTACCGGGAAAGTGATAGACCTATCGGCATACTGCTTGGCGCCGTCCTACTTAGTCTTGACAGGGAAGCGGAATGCTTCCTTGAGGAAAAGAGTGCAGTTTTGAGAAAAATGGGGAGATCATTGCATGAATTTGTGACCAAAAGAAAAGTAGAAAATCCTTTTTGAAAGTGTATTTTGAGTCGCCACCAAATATTAAAGGAATTTGGAACCTATTCAACGCGTCTTGAAATACAAGACACGAGTGTCTCAGATTTCAAGGTGCGTCGATACCTATCTATCTGAGGTTTGAAACCAGAGAAGGGATTCGGAGTGAGGTTACTTTTGAAAGTCTTGACAAAATAAGTTTTGAAAACCGTAATCAAAAGCCTACATAAGAGTAGTCTCTACTAATTTGAAAACATTTGCTTAATTTCGATATTTGGGCTAAAATGGCGCTACGTCTGAAGTGCTTGAATAAGTATGACTCGATTAAAATGCATAAATAATGTAAATTGTCAAAATAATGACATATTGCTATAGGAAATGTACGTTAAATAATAATTTATTGACTAAATTATTACTATAGACGTTATTTTCCAATCTCGTATTAGAATTTGTGAAAAACCCTCAGTTTTGACATGCTAAAAGACTACATGAAGCGGTACAATTTAGTGTTGGATCCGTGATTCTAGTCGTTATTTAATGCATGAATGAGGACTTGCGTAATTATAAAAGTAGCGTCGGTTTGCTTTAGTGATAATGAGTCGTTTATTTATGCGATATTGGCGGGGTTTAGGCGGATTATGAATCCAGAATTCTTCTGGCAAGTATTACGAATACGGCCGCTAGTGCCAATATCGGGTTTGGGGTTAATGTAACCCCATTATCCGAAGTCTCAAGCTTGTCCGACCGTAGGTAAAATGTTTACCTTTCGAAAATGTAAAGACGGTATTTTTGAGTGGATTTCGTGAATAGTGTATGAGTGCTAAAAACCGGGTGTCTGTAAATGAATGAAGTGGGTTGGTATTTATAGAGTTTGGCTGGTTTCTGTGGGATAGCAAAACTTAATCGCCTGTGTACAGGCGTGTAAGTTTGCCTGAGCTAGATATTTTTAAAGAAAAAATACAAAAGGCGGCTGTTACAAAACAAAAAGTAAATCGCCTGTTGACAGGCGATTTGATTTTTAATCGCCTGTTTACAGGCGATTTCATTTTTGTTTTGGTGGGCTGTTTATGCCGCCGTTTGGTTTTGGCGGTTTGATTAGGTAATGATTGTGTTTTGTGGTTTACTTAAGGGTTAAGTATTTGTTCAGTTTTGGTCCGAATTTCGGTTTTCGTGTTTCGGTTTTTGTCGTGTTTTTCGGTTTTGGCCTGAAATAAAATAATATTAGGTTATATTATTTTATGGTTTCATAAAACCTAACTTTTTGAAAATGTGACACGGGGCCTTTTTGGCCCGTTTGAGTGTCGTGTTAGTGTGCGTTTTAGGGTCGTTTTGTAAGTTTGGGCGTTTGTAGCTAGTTGAAATTTGTTTTTGTGGCTTGGCTTAATAAGGCGTTCCTATATTGTGCTCGTGTTACGCTCATGATGACTAAAGTTGACATTTACTTTCATGATTATGCAAGTCCAAATTAATACGCTAAAAATGACTAATACGTTTTAGACACTTTTATGCAACCGACTCTTTTAAAAGCATGTATGGCGATCCTTTTCATCATCGGGTTTGTTTTGGGAAGTGCGGATACGGGTATCTGAGCCCCGGTTGATCGAGCTCGGACAAAGCGTTAGTCAAACTTAAAGATAGTATCCGGACCATTACAGTCTCGATACTACCTGGCGGCGCTAAGCATGTGTCTTATGGGAGAGACGAGGACTTAGCGTCGGGAAATGCGGGGAGGGACGACATGTTTTTAAGGACATGACGGTCCTACATGTTTAAGGGCATGTCAGCCTGCATGTGGCCTGAGTACTCCCAGCTGGCGCCTTGCTTGTGTTTCCGTTTGTGCTCCTTGCTTTGCTTGCGCTTCTGGCTTGCGCTCCTTTGTTTTGCTTGCGCTTCTGGCTTGCGCTCCTTTGTTTTGCTTGCGCTTCTGGCTTGCGCTCCTTTGCTTTGCTTGCGCTTCTGGCTTGCGCTCCTTTGCTTTGCTTGCGCTTCTGGCTTGCGCTCCTTTGCTTTGCTTGCGCTTCTGGCTTGCGCTCCTTTGCTTTGCTTTGCGCTTCTGGCTTGCGCTCCTTTGCTTTGCTTGCGCTTCTGGCTTGCGCTCCTTTGCTTTGCTTGCGCTTCTGGCTTGCGCTCCTTGTTGGTCGTCTCATAGCAGAGGTTACGCGTTTCTGTATTTCTCATAAAAAGGGTTGGGTTTTTATGAACGTCTCGTGAGGAGGCTACGTGTTTTTCTCATAAAAGGTTAGGTTTTTATGAACGTCTCGTGAGGAGGTTACGTGTTTTTGGATTTGAACGTCTCGTGAGGAGGCTACGTGTTTTTCTCATAAAAGGTTAGGTTTTTATGAACGTCTCGTGAGGAGGTTACGTGTTTTTGGATTTGAACGTCTCGTGAGGAGGCTACGTGTTTTTCTCATAAAAGGTTAGGTTTTTATGAACGTCTCGTGAGGAGGTTACGTGTTTTTCTCATAAAAGGTTAGGTTTTTATGAACGTCTCGTGAGGAGGTTACGTGTCTTTCTCATAAAAGGTTAGGTTTTTATGAACGTCTCGTGAGGAGGTTACGTGTTTTTGGATTTGAACGTCTCGTGAGGAGGCTACGTGTTTTTGTATTGGGTTGAAATTGTGTTTGAAACGGATTGAAAGTGTAATGGGCCGAGGAAAACAGCCCAAAACAAAGCTGAAACCCATAGAACAAAAATATAATCGCTGTAAGCAGTGATTAGAAATTTGTTTGGCGTTTTTTGTTTAAAACACGGGAAAGGAGAGAGGTTTGGTTTATTTTATCCGAAAAACAAAAACTAAATCGAAAACCTCTAAAACTCGTCTTGGCGATTTTCTTGATCAAAAATCGATTTTCCGACTCCTACAATTCGTCATGGATCAAGGTACGTACTCAACTCACTTGGTTTTTCGTGTTTTGAATTTGGTTTGAGTCGGTTTTAATCTCGAAATACCGTTTTCTAGGGTTTGGGTCGAAAATGTCGGTTTGATTCGAGTTTAGCTCTTGTCTTGGCTTGAAAACGTTCGTCATGGCTAGTATAGTGCTCGTCTCGCTTGTCTTGCTGTCGTTGCGTGAAAACCCGACTTGTGGCCTCGATTTTCGTGCGTTTTGGCTCGGGGGGTATTTTGGTCATTTTTGAAAACGTCTCGAAAATGGCTCAAAACTTCAGTGTAGCTTACCCATTAGCAGTATAACGCGTTGGTGAGCTCGGTTCGTTGAAATTCATGCGAAAAACGGTTCGTTTGGGGTGAAACCGTATGAAAGGGGGTTAAGTCGGGGCTTGTGCTCTGTTTTCGTTACTTAAAACGATCCCGATTGGCTTGGTTGTTTTGGAAGTGTTGTAGTATGCTAGGGTATAGGTTTGGATGGCTTGTGTGCGAAAAACGGCCTAAAAAAAACCGTAATTTTCGTGTGTTTTGGTATAAGGGCCGATTTTGGTCGAAATTTTTCGGTTCCGAAATTTGCCCGAATTCTTTGTATTGTGTTTTCATGGCTAGTATGGTACACTTTTGGTCTTGTTTTGTAGGAAATGTGTTGTTTGGAGGTGTTTTGGAGCGTTTTTTGTAGTTTAGGCTAGGTTTCCCAAAAGTCGCTTTTCCTCGCTTTTCGTGCCCCGTTAATGGAATGTAAGGTAATGTATGTTGTCTGTGTTGGCTAGGGGGTTGTTTTGTGAGAAGTGGGGGCTTTTTGGGTTGAGTTATGGTCAAGTAAAGGTCGTTTTTGTAGTTTGGAGGTGTTTCGTAAAAGCTATTCAGTCGAGGTGTTCGGGACATCGTTTTCGCATGAAATTTTTTGCATGAGCTTATTGTGATTTATGGGTTAGGCTTGTGTCAGCAAATGTGGGTTTCTGGCTTTCTGTAGCGTTTTTCCCTCTTCTGCTATTTTTGGTTTAAAAAGGCTTGCTTTCTGCTGTTTTGGCCAATTCTCTGCTTTGCGGCGTGCTTGCTCTTAACTTGACTGAGTAGGACGTACATATCGTATACGTCTCATGGATTTTGGTTTCCTGTGCTTCTGCTCCGTTTTGGCCTTATCTGTCGAAAATGGGCCTATGGCTTGCTTTTTGCTGCTTTGTCTTGATCTTTCTAGAATGATTTGCTGTTGCCGTTTTCTGAGTATGTCTTTGAATCTTGTGCAGGTGATCCTAGGCCTCCAGCGCCTACTTCGATGACATGGATCGGGTTTTGGCGGCGTTGACTTTCTTGTTCAGGGGCGAGCATACTTACCGGTATGCGCGCCTTTGGAGGCTTACGAGGGTCCGTCTCGGTCGGACTTCTTTGAGAGCTTTCCTCAGGCGCTGGAGCTTCTGACGCCAGGAGTGAGCTTGAGTGCGGTGTGGAGTCTCAGGCCTTTACGCTAGTGGTGCTAGTGCTGTTGGTGTGTCGCCTGGGCTCTCTGCTAGTGGCCTGGGGCGTGGTCTTTGCTCTGGTGGTCTGAGCCGCCGATTAGTGGTGTGGAGTCGTGGACGTTCTTCTTAGAATCGCATGCTTTTTCAGCTAATGTGGTACGTGAGGAGGCCGTCGTTGAGCGGACGCGGTCTTCTGGCGACGCTAGCGGTAGTGGGGCTGCTGCTGGGTCGTCGAGGTCTCCTGTTGGTGGTCGAGGTCAGGCCCAGGGTGTCCTCTCAGAGTCTTTGCGGCGTGGGCGTGGCGGCTTTGTGGGGCGTCTGAGGCTCTGAGGAGGCCGTGGTGGAGAGTCGGGCGTAGGCTGCGGGGTCTTCGCAGCGGCGTGGCCGTGGCGATCTTTGGAGGGACGCCTGTGGCTCTGCAGGGCCGGGGCGAGAGGTCGGTGCTGCTGCAGGGCTTCGCAGGGCGTGGCCGCAGCGTTGCCGAGAGCCTGTGGCTCTGGAGGGTCGAGTTAGGTCGTGGTCGCGGCCGGAGGAACCCGAGGCCAAGAAGCGCAAGGTGGATGTGGCCGGTGAGGCGGCGGCGGCCGAGCGTCGAGCTTCGTGTTCTTCCGAGGTGGTGGCAGGGACGGTGAGGTCGCCGGTGTTTTGAGGAGGTTGGAGAGAGAGCTCCGTGGCGATTCCGTGGGCGTGGTCGTGCTCGGGGTCCGGAGCCGTTCTGAGGACAAGCCTCGGAGTCTTCGGTGAGGAGAGGGTTCTGACGAGGCGTATTGAGTGGTGTCGAGGTTGAGGCTGAGGCTGCCGCGAGCCTTCTTTGCTCATTTCTTCTTGGCGATGCTCGGTTGGTGTCGCTGCTGCACGCCTTTGTGGCCGAGTCGAGTTGAGCCATGCTCGGGAGCGAGTTCAGGATGATCCTGGTGAGGTAGGCCGAGTGAGGTGGTGAGGTGAGGCGGCGGTGGCGCGCCCGGGATCTGCAGTCTGCGGCAAGTCTGGAGGCCGCGGCCAAAGGTTTTCATGGGGATGGTTGGCCGGGCGCGAGGCCTGGCTACCCTCACGGTCGCGCTGTGGTCGCAGGTGGCCCTGGACTGGGACGGCGTGACTCTGGTTTGGAGTCGCATGGAGCTCTTGTCGATCCGGGAGTAGGTCGGCTTTCCGATAGGCTCGTTGAGGACCTTCTCCGGGTTTCGGACGGTGTTTGTCGTCTTTGAGGGTAGGCTCACCCAGGAGGAGCGGGACATAGTGCTTGGGGCGACTTTCGGTCCCTTGGTGCGAAGTGGAGAGAGGTGCGAGCAAGCGGGTGAACTCGCGCCTCAGCTGTATAGGCGTTGTTGGATAGGTTTTGGGATCGACCAACACCTTCCACATGCCTGGTTACGAGGTTGGCGTGACTCTTTCTTCGTGGGCGGTATTCTGGTCGCCTCATGGCGAAGGTGTGTACTTGACTAGGGGCGTGGCGACCTCCTATTGATAGCCCACGAGTCGTGCGCTTTGATTGGCGGCGGGATTAGGTGCGGGAAGGGCGAGGAGCATACGTTTGACCTCGTGCGATATGGTTTCTTGACTTCTTCGAGGAGGAGGAAGAAGAGAGGTCTACTCGGCCGAAGCGAGCAGAGGGCCTTGTGGTTGTGGTGGTTCCTGGCGGCCACCCACTTTGGCGACAAGGGGGAAGCGGCGTCGGCCAGGCGTGTTGATGGCGTTGTCGGACATGTCACGCCTAGGTGACTTTGGTGGGTGACTCACGCTCTGGAGTGCATTGATCCAGATTACCTGAGGGCCTTGATGCGCCACTGATCGATTGACGAGAGTCGGATGTGTCGCTTGTGGGCCCTGGTCTTCTGATGGAGGTAGGGCTCGAGTTCTGTGGTTTCCGTTGTTTTGTTTCTGCTTTTCTTCTGTAACCTGTGTCTTGTTTGCTCGCAGGCTTGGTGCCATGCTCACTGTCCCTCTCTGCTCCCCGACACGTTCAAGGTGGCGGCTACATACCCGGCTGTCCATGCGGATGCGACGGCGGATCGGAGGGTATTGGCCTGAACTATGTCGCGGCTCGTGTACGCTTCTAGGGGATGCCGTTGGATAGGGTAAGGGCGGTCGTGTTTTGTATTTTGGTCTTCTTGTAGCTTTGTTTTTGGGTTTGTGTTTGTTTTTGTGGTTTATAATTTGGTTTTGTTTTGTAGTTTGTTCGCGACCCTTGGAGGAATTTCTGGCGTTCCTCAAGCGATTGCATTTCGCTTTGGTCCCTTGACGGACGGCGGTGTACATCGAGACCCGATGCGGCTCGTCTTGGTACTTGAGAAGCGTGTCTGCGCGAGCAGTCGCGGCGGCTTCATCGTACTGCTCCTCGCCCTCGGTTTTGTTCGTGGACGCCCGACGCTAATGGCGTCGTGGCGTGTATCACGAGGTGAGTCAGGCTCGCTTCTTTGCGGCGGGATGAGGATTACGTGACTTGGGCCTGGCGTACCCTTCTTGTATTTGTGATCGAGGTATGCTTGTTTATCCCTTTTGCTTGTATGTATTTTGGTTTTAGGAAGCAAAAATTTATCCTATTTTTGTTTTGTAGCGACGTGACCACGACCTTGAGTTCCGGCCTCCTCCGCTCGTTGAGGACCTGCGGTTGTTCACGAGGGTCGCTCTCGTTCGATCGTGTTGCCGCTTCCACCTGCGTGGTCAGCGATGCGGGTTTTGAGAGGTGGGACAGCGTAGCGTGAGAAAGGTATTAACCCTCCTCTTTGTGCAAAGATGAGTATTATGTAGTATATAGCCCCGGTTTGAATAAGATTTTATTGTAAAATCATTAGTCAAACTCTGTTGGCAAGTTTTTGATTATAGCCCCAGTTTGAGTAAGATTTTAGTGTAAAATCATTAGTCAAACTCTGTTAAGCAGTTTTGATTATAGCCCCGAGCTAAGTTGATTTGTCGCATTGTTGCGGTGGCGGTGAGGTCCACAGGAGGCTCTGCGGGCGTGGCCGCTGGCGATGCGTGAGCAGAAGGTTGTTGGCGCTTGCGAGCGCGAAGGAGGCCGAGGCGCGCGACTTGAGTTAGCCAGGTCGAGTGAGGAGGCGAGATCGCGGTAAATGGAGGCTGCGCATCTTAGGAAGGTGGCGAGGTCCGAGGCAGAGCTGGAGGGTCAGTATGCAGGGGAGCTGGATAGGGCACGTGCTGAGATTGATTCCCTGCGTGCTGTCTTGCAGCATCGTGACCAGTCGTAGTAGGCTTGGACTTTGTATATTTTGGACTTTGTATTATGAATATTAGTATTGGTTTATGTATTAGGACTTGTGTGTGGTTGGTTGATTTTTTTTTTTTTTTTTTTGGACTTGTGGGTGTTTATGGGTTTAATTTGGTTATTTTGTCTTGTTGCAAAAAATGCATTCCTGTGTCGTAGCCGGGTCTGAAGTCCTTGCGTATTTGCTTGCCGAGCGTACCTGCAAAACATTGTTAGTCGTAAAAGCATATATATACGTCTCGATTGAGGCTGACTCGCTAATGACCAAATTAAATGCAAAATGAAGAGTTTTTGAAAAATGTTGGTTAGGACATATTTTAGACTCGTAAAAAGACGTTTTTTGACATAGTAAAAATGCGAGCTAAAACGACGTTTTGAGACGAAAATTGTGAATGTGAAAATCATATTTTTGTGTTGTGTTTAATTTTTGTGTGATTATTGTGTTTTGTAAAAAATGAAAATGAAAAATACGAAATACGGGAATTGATCACGCAAATCGAGACGACGCGACGGGACCGATTTTAGTCGGTCATGAGGTCGGTAAAAGGTAATAGGGGTTAATAAGTTAAATATTTTGGGTATAGGTGTGTAAGAAGTGTAAGAAATCGAATAATTTTGTCAGAAAAGAAAAAGAAAATCGCCTGTAAACAGGCGATTTGATTTTTAATCGCCTGTTTACAGGCGATTAGGATTTTGTTTTGTGGTTTTTGTTTGATTTATTTTAATCGCTTGTTCACTAGCGTTTAAGTTTTTGTGTTGCATTTCGTCTTGCAAATCTCGGCTATAAAAGGAGGGCTAAGTTAGTTCATTTCACTCATCCTCTCGTCTTATTCTCGATTTTCCAAAAATATTCGAATATTTACGGAACATTAAATCGAGTTATGGAGAGTTTTGAAGGAAACTTGCGTCGTTGGTGTCGCGTCCTGACCGGGGCTGGAAGAGGAACACTTGAAAGATTGCGGTTTTTGGGTCCTCCTGGGTCTAGGGCGGCTTCGAATGGAGCCCGAGTTCCTGGATGCGTGTCTCGACTATTGGGACTTGAGCTTCCACGTTTTCCGTTTTCCTAGTGGGGAGGTCTGGTCCAGTTGGTTGAGGAATTTGGAGCCATTGGTGGTTGGTTGCGAACTAACATTCCGTGTGCGTTAGATCGGGCCTGGATATAAGAGGCACGTCGCGTAACTACCTTCGGATGACTCGTGTGGAGACAGAGGAGTTATTTGTTGGGAGTCGTATCGGCCTCTATCGCTTGTCTGCAAGCGGTTTATGAGCCGCGAAAATGAGACGATCTCCTTTGGTGCGAGAAAAGAGGCGTTGGCGTGCAGCTTAGTCCACCGTTACATGTTTCCTAATTCTTTGTATGAGGGCGCTTGGTGATCTCGCCTAATCACCGTCGTTCAAGAGATGGAGTATGGTCAGAACCCTTCCGCCTTGATCCTAGCCGAGGCGATCCTGAGTGCGAATGATCGTGTACTGCAATAGGGCGAGCGTGTCGAGGTGTCCTTAATCGCCTTCAGTGCGGTTGATGGAGCGGTTGGCGTGCTAGGTGATATTGCTTTGGGTCACATCCTGCTGGGGGCGTGGCTAGTCGTTATATTAGGTGGTCGGATCCACATCATCGCCCGACGATTACTTCCACCTGGGCTTGTGGGGTCGTCGACCATTCGTTGGTTGAATGCAGTGGTGGGGAATAGTTGATGTGACGACGAGCGGTGGCGATGGTTCGTCTGGGAGTCCTCGCTGCGGATTAGACATGGGTGTTTACATCCATCCCTTGCGGTGAGAGGCGGATAGGGTGGGCACGATTCATTCCTGGTCATGACACCAAGGTGCGGGGGCATGCTTATGTTGACTAGTGGCATGGCGGATGCCTGGGTGTCGCGGATGGATTACGCGCCCTAGGTGGCCTGTGGCGGGTACTCCTAGGGCGACTCGGGTATCACGAGCCTATACTAGGTGGACTATTGCGCGAGTCCCCACAAGAGGTCACGCCTTGAGCCACTAGAGCTCAGCGGGCTTTCTCGGATGTCTGTTTATGACCCTACCGAGCCTTGGGCGTATCGGTGGTGATGGCGAGGGTTCGAGTCCTGAGCTACTCTCGTACCGATGAAAGTGTGTTCGTAGTCGTCATATTCCAGGGTCGGGTGATCAAGGTCGTTATGGCAATGTTGGGGATCGCCATTGGGGTTGAGGTTGATGCTTCCTTATTCATTTGGAGAGGTCTTGAGCTCGGCCGGAGTAGCCTGGTTTTTAGTTTATGTGTGCTTTGTTAGTATTATGTTCATATTATGTTGTATTATGTAATATATTACCTATCCTAAACCCGATGTACATGCCGGGACTCGTATTGTAATATATAGTGTTTGTTAGTGTATTTCTAAGGTCGTAGTTATGCTCCTATGTTTGAAAAATCCAAAATGTAACCGTTCTTTTTAAGATTAATAAAAATCAGGTTTTTATTTACGACTCTGCCTCATTTTGTTTGTTATTTTGTGTGAAATTCCTTGGTTCTAATCTTTTTTCAAAGGTTTAGAAAGCAAGCATTTATTGTTGACTATTCCCTCGACTTTTTTAAGCTTTGGGTTTGTCGTTTTGTGTTGAATGTCGTTCTTTTTACCCTTAGGTTAAAAAACGAATTTTTGTGTTGACTATGTCCTTGGCCTTTTTAAGCTTTAGACGCGTCATTTTTGTGTTGAATATCGTCCTTTTAACCCTTCAGGTCTAAAAGACGAATTTTTGTGTTGACTATGTCCTTGGTCTTTTTAAGCTTTGGACGTGTCATTTTTGTGTTGAATATCGTCCTTTTAACCTTTCGGGTCTAAAAGACGAATTTTTGTGTTGACTATGTCCTTGGCCTTTTTAAGCTTTGGACGTGTCATTTTTGTGTTGAATATCGGTTGCGCTTTTTGCAAAGTCGCCTCGTATCCACGAAAAGTGGAATCAAACCGCGTAGTTCGAGAATGTATGTTTAAGAGCGTCACCGCCCAAGAGTTGTGTTTGCTTTTTTGTGGTGAATGTGCACGTTTAAGGGCATGCCGGCCCATGAGCATGTTTAAGGACTTGCCGGTCCATGAATTGTGTTTGGTGGATGCATGTTTAGGGCATGCCGCCCATGAGTTGTGTTTCGATTTTTGTAGAGAAAGAGCGGTTTAGGGCATGCCGCCCATGAGCATGTTTAAGGACTGCCGGTCCATGAATTGTGTTTGATTTTTGTGGAAAGAAAAAGCAGTTTTAGGGGCATGCCGGCCCATGAGCATGTTTAAGGACCTGCCGGTCCATGAGCATGTTTAAGGACCTGCCGGTCCATGAATTGTTTTTATAAGATTGTATTTTACAGATACATTGCAAGGGGTTCTTAGGGGTAGTATTTCTTGAGTTGATCGAGGTTTGTGGCGAGGTTAAACTCTCGGCCGTCGAGGTCGGTTAGTTTGACTGCTCCGCCTGTGAAGATTTCCTTGACGAGGTAAGGTCCAGCCCAGTTAGGCTTGAATTTTCCTCGTGGGTCGACTGGAAGTGGTGCTCGGACTGACTTTAGTACGAGATCACCTACTTTTATGTGTCGTGGCTTAACTCGTTTGTTGAATGCTCGTTATGTCGGGCTTGGTACATTAAATGCGGTGCTCGTGGAATGCAATCGGCGTTCATCCAGGAGCATGAGTTGTTAAATGCCAGTTCACGGGCCCATTCTCGCTTCGGGATGCTACTTTCCATTAGTATGCTTGAGATTGTATTTCTATTTCCATCGTTGGGCGGCTTCCATGCCGTAGGTGAGAAATAGGGGTCATGCCCGTAGGGGTTCGGATGGTAATGCGGTATCCCGAGTGCATATGGTATTTTGTTAGGCAATCTTTGCGGTATCGATCATCTTCTCAAGTATGGTGACGGCCGTCTTGTTCTTTGTCGCCAACGGCTCCATTGGTTTGGGGTCGATAGGGTGAGGATTTGTGATCTTTGGATGTTGTATTTTGTGAGTATGGCTTCGGTCTCGCGTTGAAAGTGTGAACCTTGATCGCTGATGAACTCGTGGGGTATGCCATATCGGCATATGATGTTCGTCTGGATGAACTTGGCGACTTCCTTGGAGCCAAGGGTCCGAAAAACGCCGCTTCTACCCATTTAGTGAAGTAGTCGATGGCCACGGCCGAAACGGTGACCTCTGCTCAGATGGGGTGGACTTTTCCTATCACGTCGATGCCCCAGGTTGAAAAGGGCCAGGGTGAGGTTAGGTGTATAGTGGTGAAGGTGGTACATGTTGGGCGTTCTTTGAAAATTTGGCGGTTGTGGCAATGCTTGGCGTATTGGATACGATGCCTTCCATGGTCGTCAATACCATCCTAGCCGTAGGATTTGTTTGCAGAGTGCTCGGCGTTCATGTGGGGTCCGCGTTCGCCATCATGGACTTGCGTGGCGATTTCCTGCCCTTCTTGTAGTCGACACATATGGCGGTGTCCCTTGTGGTGTCTTCTTGAGTAGTTGTCCTATCTCTAGCACAAATTGGGAAGCTAGGAGCACGATAGCCCTCTGGCCCACGTTTATCGATTGTCGGGTGGGTAGGTGTTATGCATTTTGTAGTTGATTATAGCTTGATACCAAGGCTGCATGCGCTCGGCCGTCCAGGTCAATGGTATGGATGTATCTTTGGTTCGTCCGCGTCTTTCGGCGATGATGGGTAGTAACTTCGTATGCGGTGGCATGTTCAGGAGGGATGAGAGTTTTGGACGCGTCGGCAAGAACCGGTTTTCTTCCCTTGGGAGGTGATAGAACTTCAATGCGGTCGAAGTTAGCTAGGAGTTTTTGTACTTTGCTTGGTATTTGGTGAGGTTTCGCTCATGATCTTCCATGCCCTGTCACTTGATTTATGATGAGGAATGAATCTCCATGTACCGTAGGTTCTTTATCTTGAGAGTGATGGTCGCTGCAGCCATAAATCTGAGCCTCGTACTCCGTGGCGTTGTTCGTGACAATCAAGCCGAGCTTGATTGAGAGTGGAGTATGATCGCCGTTTGGGGATATTAGGAGTATTCCAGCCCATAGCCCGGTAGTTTGGCGCTCGTCAAGTATAATTGCGCATTACTCCTTTTCTATGGCGAAGATCCCATCGTCCGAAATGACATTGTATCGATCATGGGTTGTTCGATGATAGCATTTTCTGCGAGGAAGTCCAAACCGCTCTTCCTTTGATTACTTTCGGAGGGAGGTACTTGAGTTCGTACTCGGCGAAGCGAGTCCACCTGGCCATGCGTCCGCTCAGGTGGTTTTTCAAACAGTATTTGAGGGGTCCATTAGGGAATAGACTCTTGTTGTGCTAGTGAGGAGGTAGTGCCTGAGCTTTGGTTGCCCAGGACGGTGAGGCGACTTTCTCGACCAGTTCATCTGGGTTTCGTAGTCGTGAAACTTTTTGCTGATGTAGTAGATGGCCCGTTCTTCGTTGTTGATTTCTTGGGCGAGCATGGCACCCATGGCGTTTGACGTAGTCGTTAAGTATAGTGACAGTGGCAAGTCCTTTTGTGGGGGTACAAGAACAGGTGGGTTTGTGAGCAGGCTTTTGACTTTGTCGAATGCTTGCTGGCAGTCATCGTCCCACTTCGTATGTTCTTCCTTCTTCAATTTTTTGAAGATTGGTTCACAGATCATGGTGAGCTTGCTGATGAACCTGGAGATGTATTGGACTTGTCCCAAGAAACTCCTTATTTCGTCGATGTTGCACGGTGTCTTCATGTCCATTATTGCTTTGATTTTGGTCGGGTCTATTTCGATCCCGCGCTGGCTCACTATGTGGCCTAATAATTTGCCTGACGTGACCCCAAAGGTGCATTTCTGCGGGTTTAATCGCATCTTGTACTGCCTGATTCGGGTGAAGAACTTCCGAAGATTTGTGATGTGGTCATCCCTTTCTTTTGATTTTACGATCATGTCGTCGACGTATACCTCAACCTCCTTATGCATCATGTCGTGGAGTAAGGTGGTAGCAGTGCGTTGGTAAGTAGCGCCGGCATTTATGAGCCCAAACGGCATGACTGTGTAGCAGTATGTTCCCCAGGGGGTTACGAAGGTGGTTTTTGGCATGTCGTCTGCTGCCATTTTGATTTGGTTGTATCCCGCGTATCCATCCATAAATGACAGTAAGGCGTGGTCTGCTGTGTTGTCGATTAGGATGTCCATGTGGGGTAGTGGGAAATCATCTTTTAGGCGTGCTTTGTTCGAGTCGGAAGTCGGCACATACTCGTATTTTGCCGCTTTTCTTCATAATCGCACCATATTGGAGACCCAATCGAGTATTCGATGACTTGGATGAAACGACTTGTAGTCTTACCGATCTCTTCCTTGACCATGAGAGACCATTACGGCTTGATGCGTCGAACTTACCTTGGCCGTCTGCTACCTTGTTTGATCGGGATGCGGTGTTCAATTATCTCGCGGTCTATGCCGCATGTCCTTATATGACCAGGCAAAGACGTCCTTAAACTCTGCGAGGAGCTTGGTATAGGTGGCCACTTTCTTCCGTGCTTAGGAAGCCCCGGTGTAGTTGTTGAGGCTCTTGAGCGTTCCTATGTTGATGGTTGTTGTGTCTTCAATAATTGGGTCTGTTAGGGTTTTGAGACAATACTTGCAATGTATCTATATAATGCAATTTTATTTAGTTTAGATTTATCGCGATTATTAAGAAAAGTAGAGTTTAAATGAGGCAAAGAGTAACCAAAACTTTCATGTTATTAATGTTATCAAAAGCGGTTACATTTGAAGATAGCTCAGACGAGGAGCTTTGGACAACCTTAATGACTCTAGCTCTTTAGCTAAATTAACTATGTCGGGAAGTAGTCTGGGGCTTAGTTGGGGTAAGAGACTTGAAATGACGACGAGGAGTTTAAACTTCAAGACGTCTTTTTGTTGGGGTGTTGTCTTCATCTTCGTCGGTCGGAATCTTGGCGTAGCCTTGACCCGTAGTTATCTTGAAAGTGCGGCCTTGTTAAATCGATCCATTCGAGGGTTTTTGACCATCCGTTGTGTGTTTTTCTTCGTAAGGGATGATCGAGGTTGGTGGGGTTAAAGTTGTTGTTGCGCCGCGATGTCGGAAATGAGGTCAATCCCGGCAATGGTGTACGTGGTTGTGTTCTTAGGAATCTTGCTGGTGCCCTCTTTGACGAAGTAGTTGCTGGGGAGGATGTGGTATGGTTGCATGTGGAAATCATGATATTTCTTGCGATCATTATATGATTCCCAACCTTGAGAGACTTCGTATGACCATGGTACGTAAGATAGACCCATGGTGGGCCATTTGTTATCGTCGTCCTTGGCGTAGAGTGTAGCGATTTCTTCTCTACGGGTCAGAGTACAGATGTTGAAGTCGAAGTCGAACCCACATATGTCGTCGGCTGGATCGGCATTTATCTCTGCAGTACTATCATTGGCTTTTTGCTGCTTGAGGGTAGCTCGAAAGTTCGGGGCGTCGATGGTGACGGTCTCGTCGTCGCGAGGTATCCTGACCTTTTGATGCAGGGTTGAGGTGACGGCCTTGGTAGCGTGGATCCAGGGTCTACCTAGTAGCATGTTGTAGGTAGGGGGTATGTCGATGATTTGAAATTCGGTTTCTCTCATGACTGGTCCTGTCATAATGGGGAAGGAGATGGTTCCCTTTATGCTGCGACGTGTTCCATCGTAGGCCCTGACGCCGTCTGTACACGGGATGAAGTCGTTTTCCTTAATCCCGGTTTTACGGGTGTCTCAAAAGGCAAGACATTGATCGGATCCATTGTCGATGAGGACGATCGGTAATGTCATGCCGTGGCATTCCACGTTGATGTAGAGAGGTAGGTTATGTGTGCCACCGAATGGAGGGAGGTCTTTATCTGAGAAGGTGGCGGCGTTGGCTTGCCATTCGCGGCGTAATGTTCTTGATAAGCTTCTGCGGAGACATTTCGATGTCATTGGGGTGACTGTAATGCTTGGTAGAGGGCTTCACGATGTCCCATCGAGTCCCTTAAGAGCCGCCAGATTGAAATGCTTCGTCTTGTTGGAAATTTGTTTATGGAGCGTGTCTCCGATTTCAGTGGGGGTAAGGGTGTTGGGGTAGCACTTGATGATGCTACCTTGTTGGTAGCAAGATAGGTGCGGGATTGGTGTCGGTGTAATGACACTTTGGGGGCGGCGTGGGAGGCGATGCTTGTAGGTGGGAGTCGTGGAGGTAGGCGAAGTAGGCGGCGTATCCTCGTCTATGATTATTCCCTTGTTCTTCTCTTGGCGATCAACCTTGGTGGGTGGCTTTGAGGTTCAAGTAACTTTAGAGAAGCTTGGTACGGACGACCAGATCGTGTTAAGTAGGCTACTTCGTCATCACTGTCCGATAGCCTAAATGGGAACTGGAGGCATAGCTCTCCATACTTGCCTGGCGTGGATGGGGTTGAGTTTCCTCTTCGTAGGGCTCATCCTGGAGACATATGCGGGTGTCATCATTGTCGGCTTCATCCTCAGAAGCATTCCAGATGCCGTTGACTTCGTGATCATCTGAGACTATCATTTTGGAGCAGTCGATGATAGGGTGTGCTTCTGTGAATATAGCATGGTTATGTAGAGGGTTCAGCTGGTTTGAAGGCTTAGGACTTGGGCTGGGCTTTACGATGGTATTGTCGTCGATCAAGTCCTGAACTATGTTCTTCAGGCGGAAGCATTGCTCGGTGTCGTGCCCCTTTCCTCTGTGGAATTCGCAGTATGCGTTCTGATCCCACGATTTTGGCTTCTTGTCCGGGGGAGGCTCGCTAGTAGGTCCTATGAGTTGAAGTACATTACGGCTCACAAGCTTTTGTAGTGCCTTTGAGTAAGTCATGTATATTGGGTCAAAGTTTCGTCGCGCTTTCATTGAACCGGGACCAGGAGGTGAGTATGATGCCTTTGGCGGAGGCATGGCAGGTCTTGGTGGTGTCGCAAAAACCGGTGGTGCCTCTAACGCGTCCAAAGGCGTTGATGGCATGGATGGGCTCGACTTTGGTGGTGGCTCGAGATGAGCTCCTTGATATCCGCGACCGTACTCTTATTCCTATTTTCCTTACGAAGGTCGTCCTCGATGAGCTCGCCGAAGCGGCGAGGGTTGAGAAGTTGTCGAAATTCCCATATCGTAGGTGTTGTTGGTATGCGGGGTAAGGTTGTTGATGAACTTAGTAATCGGATCGGTGTCCCTTGGGCGGTTAGGTATTTGAGCACCACGGCTTCTTCCAGTAGCGTAAGGTACTCGGTGAAATCCTTCATTGTCCTTCCGGGTCGGGACCTCCAATGTCGTAGTGAGACTTGGATATCATTGTTGTCTCGGTATTGTAGATCGAACGCCAATCGCATGTCCTCGAAACTACCCGTTTATGTGGTTCTAGAGCGTAGAACCATGCCACTGGAGTTCTTGGCGTCCAATGAGTGAGGGAATAAGGTAGCCCATGCGAGGGTTCGGCGCCCATGATGGCCATTTAGCTTTGAAAGCCTTGGCGTGAGCAGGCGGGCTTTCGTGACCTTTGAAGACGGGAAGGTCGCTAAGTGCCAACTTGTCTGGTAGCATGGATCTGACGTTCTTTGGGATGTGCTCGTTCTCTTGGTGTATGGAGTAACCCCTTGAGTTCGTGAGACGTTCTTCCATGGTTCGAATCCTTTTTGCGTTCGCTCGATTCCTCGGCGGCGCCGCGGCGTTTCTCTGCTTCGTACTTTTGCATGATAGCCATTTGCCCGAGCGTTGTAGTGAGGCTAGCTATCCTATCGTTGAGCTGTCGGACTTGTCCGGCAGTTACCTCTGGGGGGGGTGGTGGTGGTCCTCCGAAACCTTCGTCGTGTTGAAAGGCCATGACAGGTTTTGGTTTTGATCTGTTGTAGGAGCGCTTCTTTGGAGCGGAGGTGGGTTTAAGTGGCGGTTCTTAGTTAAGTCGTCGTATCCGGGGTTTTTCAATGAGCGGACTGACAAAGTTTTCAAACCTTTAGTGATTCTAAAAGAGAAGGAAAAGACTCAAATGAAAAATCACATTCACGACCAAAGGAAGACACAAAAGCGTAAAAGTGGGTGACTTGACTCGTGTTTTTAGCTTTTAAAAGGACACGGAAGCTTTTGAGATAGAGGCGCGTTGACACGTCCCTATACTCGAGGTAGGAAAATTTGTATGATCATAATCAGATTAACCCAGATTGGCGGTATGTTGCCTTGGGGTTTATCATTGGATTATGATAAAAAGGATCGAGGCAAAGTAGCGATAGGCTAGTCGACTGAGGATGTTAAAATTGGGTAAAGGTGATCAATTGTTCGCCTTTTACGTGTGACTCAGGGTTCTAAATCGAAAATGACAATAAGTCACTCGATTCAAAGAGTAAATCAACGGGTCCGCATGTGAACGAGCCCGCGTTTTCTTGTTTTTGAGAGAAAAAGATTAAATCGGGATGACTAAAGAGTCACTCGACTTAGAGCTAATTCTAATGTTCTAAAAGTTAATTTCGTTTAAAATCTCCGAAATGAATTGACATATTCGGGTTTTTGCTTTGTGAAAGACCTTTTAGCAATAAATGTATTATGACGATACGTCAGTCGCATAATTCATTTACGTTTTGAAAAAGACCTGGGATATAGTGGTTATCCTAGGTCGGTTTTAAATGTAGCGGCATTTTATTAAACTCAAATGACTATAGGTCAAAGAGCCTAACGGCGTGTTTTTAAAAGTATGACCTTTTTTGAAAAAAGTTTGAAAAAGCAATTTCAAAGATGGACGTTTTTTAAAAGTATAATGCCTAGGGAGAGTTTTTGCATGCAGAAAGCTTTTTTGAAAGACTACTATAGTGAGGGTACTATAGCTTCGCACTTGTACATATAAACACAGGTTTTTGGTTTATAGGGTAAGGTTCCCTCCGGTCATTCCCGCGACGTTTGGGTAGGGGCACCCGCAAGACTACACACGTCTTAGGTGTGCATTCAAGACGGGCCCTAGAGCGTTGAGTTTGGTGGTTACGATCGTTTGTACGGATGCCGTACTTGTAATCGTGGAGGGTGAGAGAACAGTGTGTCGGAGTTACCTCGCTTATGAGCGAGTTCTTGAGCCGTTCCTCAAAGGGTGTGGAGTGAATCAGGAGGATACGACTCAACGTACTTTTGCCCAAATATCGAAAGCGTAAATGTTTTCAAAGTTTCAAGCTTCACTTCTTTATGTTTTTAAAATAAAAAAAAAAAAAACTAGTTTTTCAAAAATAATAAAAATTATGCTCGTCCCCAGCGGAGTCGCCAGCTGAAGGTACCGGGAAAGTGATAGACCTATCGACGCCCTGCGCGCCCGACCTCGCCCCGTGCGGGGGCCTGGGGTGCGGAATGCGCCTCGCAGGAAAGAGTCACAGTTTTGAGAAAAATGGGGAGATCATTGCATGAATTTGTGACCAAAAGAAAAGTAGAAAATCCTTTTTGAAAGTGTATTTTCGGAGTCGCCACCAAATATTAAAGGAATTTGGAACCTATTCAACGCGTCTTGAAATACAAGACACGAGTGTCTCAGATTTCAAGGTGCGTCGATACCTATCTATCTGAGGTTTGAAACCAGAGAAGGGATTCGGAGTGAGGTTACTTTTCGAAAGTCTTGACAAAATAAGTTTTGAAAACCGTAATCAAAAAGCCTACATAAGAGTAGTCTCTACTAATTTGAAAACATTTGCTTAATTTCGATATTTGGGCTAAAATGACGCTACGTACAAGTGCGAATAAGTATGACTCGATTAAAATGCATAAATAATGTAAATTGTCAAAATAATGACATATTGCTATAGGAAATGTACGTTAAATAATAATTTATTGACTAAATTATTACTATAGACGTTATTTTCCAATCTCGTATTAGAATTTGTGAAAAACCCTCAGTTTTGACATGCTAAAAGACTCTATGAAACGGTACAATTTAGTGTTGGATCCGTGATTCTAGTCGTTATTTAATGCATGAATGAGGACTTGCGTAATTATAAAAGTGACGTCGGTTTGCTTTAGTGATAATGAGTCGTTTATTTATGCGATATTGGCGGGGTTTAGACGGATTATGAATCCGAATTGCTACAACCGTATTACGAATACGGCTTCGCTAGTGCCAATATCGGGTTTGGGGTTAATGTAACCCCATTATCCGAGTCTCAAACGTCCGGCCCGTAGGTAAAATGTTTACCTTTCGAAAATGTAAAGACGGTATTTTTGAGTGGATTTCGTGAATAGTGTATGAGTGCTAAAAACCGGGTGTCTGTAAATGAATGAAGTGGGTTGGTATTTATAGAGTTTGGCTGGTTTCTGTGGGATAGCAAAACTTAATCGCTCGTGTCTGGCGTTTAAGTTACTGAAGCTAGATATTTTTAAAGAAAAAATACAAAAAGCGGTATTACAAAACAAAAGTAAATCGCTGTTGTGACGATTTGATTTTTAATCGCTTTGTTCTGACGATTTCATTTTGTTTTGGTGAAATTTGTTTATGCCGCCGTTTGGTTTTGGCGGTTTGATTAGGTAATGATTGTGTTTTGTGGTTTACTTAAGGGTGAAGTATTTGTTCAGTTTTGGTCCGAATTTCGGTTTTCGTGATTCGGTTTTTGTCGTGTTTTTGGTTTGGCACGAAATAAAATAATATTAGGTTATATTATTTTATGGTTTCATAAAACCTAACTTTTTGAAAATGTGACACGGGGCGACTTTGGCCCGCTTTGAGTGTCGTGTTAGTGTGCGTTTTAGGGTCGCTTTTGTAAGTTTGGGGCCGCTTTGTAGCTAGTTGAAACATTTTGTGGCTTGGCTTAATAAGACGTTCCTATATTGTGCTCGTGTTACGCTCATGATGACTAAAGTTGACATTTACTTTCATGATTATGCAAGTCCAAATTAATACGCTAAAAATGACTAATACGTTTTAGACACTTTTGTACCGCTTCGACTCTTTTAAAAGCATGTATGACAGTCCTTTTCATCATCGGGTTTGTTTTTGGGGGGTACGGATACGGGTATCTACATATAGTCATCGAGAAGTCTTTCTAGCTTAAACACTACATCATTTACCTTCAAAGAAGCTTTGGTCTCATCCTCAAATACCGTCTCATTACAATACTTTAGGATTGGCTTCTTGTAACGGGGATCGAGAATCACAGCAAAAGCGAACAATGTGTTATAGTCGTCACCATCAGAATGTAACCAATATTTATCGAATTAATCTTGCATACATCTACCCATAGTTCTCAAATCAGAATCTTCACCATCTACCATATCTTTAAGCAACATTGGAATTCTCCAAACATTCTCGAAATACAAGTTCGAAGTCGGATAGTCGCTACCAGAAAACAAATTTGTTATATCACGGAATGGTTCTAGAACATCTCTTACTTTTTCAATTTTATCCCATTCATCGGGATCTGGAAAATACTTATATGAGGTATCTTTATTTTTCAACTCCTTAAATGCAGCACGATATAACATAGCCCTATCAAGCATCATAAAAGTTGAATTCCAATCTCCATTTCGTCCTCGTTGTCTAAAGGGTGTAAAATTCGACAGCTAACCTCAAACTTAACTTTACGAACAAGACAATCAACAGAGCTATCAATATTTTCGTTGTCCTATAAACTCGTGCTCCCTTCCTTATTTTTGTTTCTGTTTGTGGTTCACTTTTTTTGTGTATGGACCTTAGCCTGGTATTTGTGCTCGATACCAATGTAAAACACAAAAATGGAGAGAGACGATATAATGAAGGGAAAATTAATTTATTCACTCACACAATAAAATAAAGTTACAACCACGAAATTTATAGGACTACAAAAAACGTAACCGACGATATTATTAGGAACTTGAATGACACTCACTAATGATTCTATAACAAAGGACTCATAAAGCCTCTTATTGCAATTTGCAAATAATTAATAGTTAAGAATTTGAATCAATTCTCAACAATTCAACGGGCCACGGGCCGGGTCGGGCCAAATTTCACTTTTTTTTCCACGGCCCGTGGTGATGGGCCACAGGCCGGGACGGTTCAAGAGGATGACGGGCCATGGGCCATGGGCCGGGCCGGGCATGTCTTGAGCCGGGCCAGGCCGCCCACGGGCCGCAAGCCCAAATTGCCAACTTTAGTAAAAACTCAGGGACCTTGAGAAATATCTCTTTCTTTTTTCATTTAATAATTTTCGTATATATTTGTACCCGATACTTCATATTAATTTATATATTTTTTTTTCATTTTTCCATTTTTAATATCACTATTTTCGATACAATAAAAAGGAAAAAGAAATGATGAATTCCGACAAGTTTTTTTAGTGAAAAAGACGAATTGGTGGGAGTTTTAAAAAACTTGATAGTCCCTCCCACCCCCGTCCTCGTCCCGCCCCAACGATATCCCTACGTATTGAGGTAGAAATCGTGTCGCTCGGATTGGCATTCGGGTCGGATTAAGTTGGGTAGGAATGTAGGATGATATCGGATTGGGTCGTATCCGGTCAATATGCCCGTTCGGTTCAATACGAGCCGCCTGTTACTCCACTATTAAAAGTAGAAAAAGAAAAAAACATGAGAAACTACCACCGTCGTCCACCGCATACCACCGTGCCCATATAGTTTACCCCCCAAATTGATTTGTGCAGCAATTCTAGGGTTCGAAATTGAACCTTGTTGGTGTAATAGAGTCGGCTTTTGGTGTTTGTGACTGGATCATTGGGTAAAAATGAGTGGCAGTAATCCGCCATGGGAGGACCTTCCACAAGAGCTATTATCCAGCATAGCAGCCAATTTATTATTAAGCTCAAACCCTATTGAACTCATCACTTTCCGCTCCGTCTGCAAATCATGGTACTCTTCTTCCCCTCCTTCTTCTCCTTTCAATCTTTCACACATTTTACCCATCACTTTCCCTTATCCTGCTTATTCTTTTGATCGCCGCTTCTTAAATCAAAACTTTGGACTCCCCATCATCTCCGTCACTGCCATTTTTACCCTTCGTCGCCAGGTACCTATGCTTTCTTTTTTAATTTCAATCTTTTGTTTACGTTTTTATTATTCGTAGAGGACTTTATTTTAATTAGGGATATATCCCATGATACACTCTAGCTAGTGTTTTAGTGCCGTTTAGGCAAACAAAATTAGTAATATGGGTAAATATTGGTAAGACACCCAAAATTGGAAGGCGAATTCTCATTTAAGACAGGTCAATTAAGCGATAGGGAAAGTATAATATTTATCCAATATGTCCATGTCCATGTGGGATGATATTTGACCCGTATTAATATTACGTCGGAAAAGTAAAGTAAGAGTAGCTTAAAATGGAATGGGTAAACAAATGACGCAAATTGTTGGCTTATCAGGTTGGTACTCATTTTCTAACAGGAAATAATTAGGTTGATAATGATTTTTCTAACAGGAACAAGACGCCAATTGTTGGCTTATGTTCGTTGATCAGTTAACACCTGGTAAATTTATGATCCGGCAACCTCTTACGAAATGCTATTACTCGTTGCCCTTCAATTTTCCTAGGTGCCTTGATGTTCCTAACGTTCATGTTGAGGAGATTGCCCGATTTTATAATTTGAATTTTCATGGTGAGGTTAATAAACCGCCGTCATTGTGGTCTGAGTATGTTCATAAAGTGGTTTTGAACTCTGATGAGTCATACGCATTTGCCCTCTTTCATACTGGTCAAGTGGGTTCGTCTAGATGGGGAGCTGCTGATTGGGAACCTGTCTATACAGTTGATTACCTTGAGTTTGATGCTAGAATGGACGACATTGTTTATCATAAAGGGAAAGTATTGGGTGTTGATCGTTTAGGAAGGGTATATGATGTGCATTTTCGTTCACGCTATATGACAAAATTGATCGTTTCCTCAATTATTGCTAGTAGTACAAAGCGGAAGCGGCTAGTGGAGTCAAATGGGGTTATATTTTTAGTTGTTAAAGAAAGTGTTCACCTGGAGAGTGTAAGATTTAGGGTTTTTGAGCTAGATGAAGACTTTGAAGAATGGGTTGAAGTTCGTGGAATTGGTGATCTTGTTTTTTTCTTTGGAATTGACTTTTCCTTCTCCGTTCCACCTCAAAACTTAGGTGGTTCATTTAGTAAAAATAGCATTGTTTACGTAGAACACAGTTTCAAAGATCATGATGAAGGGGTTGTTGATGATGATGTTATGCTTTTTAGCAATTTAAGACCCGGGGATCTTCGGATAGGGGTGTGGCATATGGAGGACCCTTATCATTTTGGTTCAATTGGGTCGCATCCGGGCTCTTCCAGCATACTTTGGCCGCCTCCAGCTTGGTTGTGGGATATTGACTTGTAAGTAATCTAAACACCGTCTATGTTGTATAGTACCATCCTCTCTCTCTACGATGGTTAGTGCCTAGTCCTTTTAGATGCATTCGATGATGCTTAGCTATGTTACGCTGTCAAATTCCTGGTTTTTTTTTTTTATATTTCATGTTTCAAATTCTACGGTGAAGAATACTGTTGTTTATTACGGAGTACTTATTAGTACAGCTAAAAGGCTAAACGTAGTCTTGGCAAGTTGACATGTTGCTTATGCTTCAAATAAATAGTACTCTGCATCTCACACGAGATGGTTTAGCACGTTTATCTTGACTCTATTTACAATAATGGATATGAATGAGATTTACAGTCTTGAGCTTCTAGAGCTAAATTTTGAACCAGATTCAAATGATATTTTGGAAGGTAAGCTTTGAAGGGTCTTAGGTGAACTTTCAACTTAATGGAACGATATGACCCCCTTAGGATAATGAATCTTTGGAATGATCTTTATTACGTCCTAATGAACTGTCTTACACAAGTTTTTGTCAGCATGCGTCCAAAACAAGGGCGTATATATATTGTGTTTGATATTTTCCTGTCCATTTACATGTTACCCCAAACACAACAGTCTTTCAAACACCAAGATTTGTCGTCTTGGTGTTGTAGCCATAGCTTCCACACAAAAGGTTTTGATTCAAGTATCAGTATGTTCTAAAATCTCTAGTAAATCTCTTTCAGGTCCAAGCGTATTAGTGATCTTGATGCCGCTCTTGCTGATTTACTGATAAATGCTCCTGCCAAGAGATTGAAGGTTTTTATCGTTTCTCCTCTTTCATGTGTAGTCAGTTTTGGTCTTTATAAAAGAATCATTTATTTATGTCCGATTTCCTTGGAACGCAACCAATGGCCTAACCAATGTTAGCATGGTAGTGTGTTTAGTACTGCGTAGGAGGGATCAAGGAATTTTTCCATGTAGTGAAATTTATGAACTTTTTAACATTGGGCTTACTCTAAAATGTAATTTTAATTGAAATCCTCTTCGTTGACAAATTTATCTAATAAGAGTTTTGTATGAGACGGTTTAACATAGTAAAACAATTTTTCTCCTGTCAGAAAATTTCTGTGTTATATTTTGGATACCCTTATATTTTTCATATAATAATGACCAGCTAAGTTTTAAGAAGGCACGGAAATATTTTTTGGCTGATTGAGTCTTTAACATTGGGCTGATTGAGTCTTTATGTGAGTAATGCGTAGTATCAAAAAGAGAACATTACACAACACCTTTAGAAAATATAAAAGCAAATCCTTCAAAGTACTTGAGGATAAGTGATGTTTTTGAAAGACGAACAAGTTCAATGGTCTCGGATTATCGTTTTTTAACGGATTAGTAGTCTATGAGTCTGAAGTTCAATTGTCCAATCCATAGGCCGTGTCCAAAAAGCAACTTACTCCACTAGAGCAAGCTATTGTTGTGGATGACGATGCCAGAAAAATGGACATTTATGAAGTTTGGAGGGCTGCACGCAGAGTGCAGGTTTGCTTGAATGAAGCAAGAGAAATTCACAAACTTGTGGAGCGTATGAAGACAAAAAATGATGTGTCAAACCAGAAACCTTGTGAGTCCGTGTATTTTCAAGATCAGGTAATTTCTTCCGAATGGTTTTTACCTAAACTCTGCAAAAGATAATGTTCGAAAGTCGATCTGTCAAAACTACAAGCTTGTGCTTTACCTAAGCAAAGCGAAAGGTCAAACGCCTTGCACTTGGTGCTACATCTTATTGTTTTTATTTTTTTGGGTTACAGACAGAATCATCTTCTCGTGGAAGCGATGAGGGGCAAGGATCAGTTTACTCCGAAGCCAGTGATGATGCTATTATCTCAGGAGAAATGAAATTGAACAGTATCCTTCTTCATCTTGAAGAAACCACCGCCATATTGCAGAAAGTGAAAGTTAAACTTCTGCGTCGTTCGTCAAGAGTTCAAAAGTCAACCCGAGACGATGCATTTACTTATGGGTAGCACGAATCAAGGCATAGGGAACATCAGATCTATATCATGCACACTACTTGGAAAGAACATCCTCTATAGTATTTGTTGATCGAGTTATTAGCTTCTAAACTCAATTTCATAATCAAAATTTGATAATGGGTTTAGTTTCTGCTAAATTAAAGCTAAGTCCGTTGTCCGCATCAAAAATGTACCATGATTTCTATACTGCTAATATGATATTCACATCTATGTATACTCGTAATTCTTAGAGTCGTAATACTAAACTGATAAAATTTAAATGTGACGGTTGCATATCGACTATCACTAGCACATACGGAGTAACTAGCACTCTCTCCGACCCGCTGTATTAGGGATGTTAGTGGGGCGGGTCTACGCGGATACCGCCCCGCATCCGCCCCAGTTAGGGTGGAGGTAGGACATAGTTTAGTGGGTCGTGGAGCGGAGGTAGGAGGGAAAATTGACCTCCGCCGCGGGTCGTGGAGCGGAGGTGGAGTATGTCAATTTAAACTCTTCCCCGTCCCCGCCCCGCCTATACACACACATGAAATTTTAATTTTAAATAAAGTAACAGAAAAAATAAGTTAAATAAAAGTAGTGAAAGTTGGACGTGGACTCTTGATTCTTGAAGTCTAAAAAGTCCAACTACTAAGTCTCTAACATATTCAGAAAAAAAAAAATAAACACAACCAAACATTCCTATTCCTAGGGATGTCGATTAGAAGCGGTCTATCACGGATACCGCATCCGCCTTGATTAGAGTGGAGGTAGGACATAGTTTAGTGGGTCGTGGAGCGGAGGTAGGAGCGAAAATTGACCTCCGCTGCGGGTCGTGGGGTGGATGCGAAGGTAAATTTTTGTTTGCGGATGCGGAGGTAGGGGACCCTTCCTCCGCCCCGCCCCGCCCCGATGACATCCCTACGCTGTATCCTTCTAATTTGCTTTTGGTATTCAAATTAAGGCCCTTTTCTAAAATATTTGAAAAGCAAATATAAATATTTCGTAACTGATTAAAATAATATACTAATACTAAAAATTAGAGGATAAAAAAAACACTGATACGTGTGTGAGACATGTCTTTGTAACAACCTGGTTTTTCGTGACTTTAATTAAACTAAGGCGGAAAATTAATTAAGTCTATATATTACAAACCAGTTGTTATCGTCTTACAAACTCAATATACATGATACGAGTTTAAGGATAAACAGAGTATATGTTTGGTTACATTCTCTCAAAAGCGTACAAAATAAATAGATGAACTCTCCCCAACATTCAATAGCGTTGGTCTCGGGGTACCTGCATTAACTTATTATCATTTTCCCGCAACACTCTTTCGACACATGCAATTCTAAAACATATGCAATATAGAAAGTAAATAAAATAAAACAATTAACTTGTAGGCAAATAAAACACATAAGGAAATCATGATGATTCAAACATGAGTATAAATCCACTCACATAACGTACAAACACCCATAAATAATCATTCTCAACAAGTCGTATTTCAACACTCAGGAAGCCATGTCATTCAGACAATAATCAAACAAAACAAGGAAATGCATTCAACATATGTTAACTCATGAATCTTCGTTAGTAAGGCGGAATCATGCAGACATAATCCGCGCAGTAGCCGACAGGGCCAACATAACTTGGACATGGCTGCCAGGCTTAAAGATATCTAAGGTAATAAGGACGGCCATATCCCTTGTCTAATGTATGCATACACTACCTATCGAGGATCATACGTATTCGCTATTCAAAAGGTATCACCGACGAAAAAGTTCGACTATCACCAGAGACGGGTACCCCCGGTTGGGGCTGGTATTTTCCAATTACCATATATGGGCCCACGGAAATATCAATGATGCCCCATCCCTGGGGTTGTATATACCGTGTCAAATAACAATCTCCAGATCGTTAAATAGCCTTGGGCAACTCAGGGAGGGAGCCCAAGTCCCCATATACAGCTACCTCATTAACTTCGAATTTCAAAAGTCGCAGCATGGCGAACAATCCAAGTATTTTATTCAAGTAATTCATTTTCTCAAATTCTTATTTCCTCGTTTATTCGTAGCATATGATAATTCTGAAGCTTAAATATATCGTCGAACTTTGTATAAAGAAATTTTAGTTCTAACAGTTCTTCAGGTAAACAGGTCACATAGAAAAACTTAAATATTTATTTTGAGTCCGTTCGTAAATTTTAAATATTTTTACTATTCATTATTTTACTATTCATCGTATTTACTATTCATCGTATTTACTATTCATCGTATTTTTATACGTATTCGTATTTTCGTATTTCATATTTGTACGTATTTTTATACGTATGCGTATTTTCATAATTCGTATTTATACGTATTTTTATACGTATGCGTATTCTTATACTTCGTATTTATACGTATTCTTATACTTCGTATTTATACATATTTTATACCTGTATGTATTTTTATACTTAGTATATACTCCCTCCCATTTGATATCTTCTTCCCATTTGTTTTTGGGGTACAAATTAAGGAAATAAAAATATAGGGTGAAGATTAGAAGTAGAGAAAAAAAGTGGGGTCATAAAGCTTTAGGACCATAAGATATAGACAAAAAACGAAAGGGGAAGAACAAATAAAATGGGACAAAAAGGGAAAGTGGGAAGAACATTCAAAATGGAAGGGAGTATGTATTTCTTTTTATACATGGTATCTTTATACTTAGTATATTTTTTTGTACATATTATTTTCTTTTATACTTAGTATATTTTCTAAGTGAAAACTAAGCTTTTATTTACTAAGTATAGAATTCTAGTTTCAAAGTCGTTAGGTTCGTTTTGTACTTAGTGACTTTAAATAATATTTCGAAAGTAAAACTCGGTTAAATTTAGTCATATACTTAACTAAAATTTTAGCGGTTTCAAATTTTAGCGACGTTGTCGTAGTTCATTTTAAATAGTCCGTATGTCCAAATCCAAATTTAAGCAAAGGTAGTAACACTCGAACTCGTTCATTTTAATACATGTAACGTTTATTTTAATCGGTTTCGTTGATTCTTTTTATTAACGATTCATTATACAATCTAATATAATCCTAATTACTAATCAAATTTAGTGACTAAGTGACAAATTCATTTTGATCAAAATTGGCTCAATTAAAGTGGTGAAACCGTGGCCTCTATTACATATAGCTATTTATTTCTTTTTTTTGTTTTTATTAACAATTCATTACTTTAACTAATTAAAATACTTAAGTGATAAAAATAAAAAGTGACAAAACCAATTTTGGTCCAAAAATAACACTAAGGCCGTGACCCTCTATACACTTAGTCATTTTTATTTTCGTTTTCTAATTTATCGGTTTTGACTTAAAGTTTTTATATACTAATTATTTAAATTATACTAAAGTGATTTAACTAGTTTACGATTTTCACTAAATATTTTATTTCATTTATGAATAGTGTTTTTACCCACTTTAAATTTCTAACTTTTATATTTTAAGGAATTAGTTTATTTAACTTATATATTTAGTGTTGTAAATATTCAATAATGAATTAAAACAACAATTAAATAAAACTTATAAAAATTCTAAATCAAAACATGCATATAAAATGAAGAACACATGGAGAAGTGAAGAACCCTAATATTTTTCATATGAACATCAATTAGTCAAATTTTTATATGTTTATATAATTTTCTCAAATTTCACCTACAAGTCTAATTTACCTAAACTAATCATAATATGTTATTTAGAAAAATTAAAACTAAAAATTGGTCCATTTTATTTAATAAAGCTAGTGTATATATATATATATGTTCAAATTTTTATTTTTGATTTTTTTTATACTTCTAATTCAATAACTAATTTCCTTTATATCATTTATGTATTTAACATAGGTGAAAATTTATAATAAAACATTAACAACTAAAAGTAATTCATTTCACACATCAAAATAACAACCATAGTTTCAAGAACACACATGCTTTAAAAACATTTAAATTTCACAACAATTTCATTTTAAGTCCAAAAACATAAACTAATTATATTTTCATATACATCTTATTCATAGTATTTTAAACATGCAATTAACAAAAATTAAAACGAAAAATTACTCAAATATAAAGGGTTATGCCGTGTGGTTTTATATGGTTTCACAAATTTTATTTTTCGATTTTTGTCTTCTAATTTAACATATGATTACTAGGTGATAAAATAATTCATGCAAGCAAATCAAAACATCACTTAGGAAAATAACACATAATCAATTAATAGGTGCTTAGCAATTATAGTGTGCGGGAGCACCTTAATTAGTGAGGAAAAAGAAAAGCCTAGCAATTATCGGGATCGATAATGTTGTCGAAGATACTAAGATCGATGCTTCCACCTTGCTCCTCTTCTTTGGAAGGATTAGTACATAAAAATGAAAATAAGCAAGTTAGTAATTTATTTTAAAACCAAACTAACTAAACTAAAAATTTAAAGTGTAGTAGTATTTTTATGTTTAGGTGATGTATATATTCTAAATGTTTTGATTTATGTTCTTAATTAATTGTAAGTAAAAAGAGGAAATGATTTCTAACTATAAATGGTGAAGGATTTATTTATGTGCTTAAGAGAATTTAAGACAAGAAATAAATATGTTAAAGAAGAAATGAAATGAAATGGATGAAGATCTTCATGTTATTGAGGATGAAGATGTGCTTACAATGTTTAGTGTAGTTTTTATTTAGAGAGAAAAGTGTTAGAGATTTTAGTTGTGTTCAGTGGCGGACGCAGGATCTAAATGTTATGGGTGCACTTGAAAAATAAATGAACATTATTTTATTTGTATTTTTTTGTGACGTAAAAAATTGACGATTTTTACAAACATATTTATAACTTCTCGTATATGTACATAAATCTCTCGACTCATCGTAAGACTAATAAAAAGTTACTTATTTTTTCAATCGTTTTCCTTCAAGCGGTTTCGCAAAAAAGTTGTGTTAAATATAAATTTTGAGTTTTTAGTTGTAAGTTATTATGTTGTTTTTGGAATTATTTATATTAAATTTATTAAATAGAAAAGATGATAAAGAAAGACAAGTAAATATTTGTAAAATGTTTCATGTAAAGCGAAATTAAAGCCACCTTACTCGAAATCATAAACCATAATAATTGTAGAAAATGACAGAGTATTTAATATAAAAAGTTTCTCAGAATAAAAAGCCTATAATGGGACTTGAACCCCTGACCAAAAACAAATTTTGAGCATCCTTTACCAACTGTGCTATAGCACTTAAGTGCTCAATAAAACGCTTAACATTTATTTATTTCTTGGGCCGTAGTGGGTGCACGTGCACCGCGGTGCACCCACCCAAATCCGCCCCTGGTTGTGTTTGTGTGTAATGAATTGTGTAGTAGTAATAAAATGTATACTAGTGAAGTAGTATCTATTTGTGTATTTAGTATGTATAATCATTTAATTTAAATAAGCTAAATGTGATGATGTAATTAGTAGGTTGTGTAAGAGATGAGACTTGTTAGTAAAGTAGAGACAAAATGGAAGAGAAATCACATGGAGCATGTGCTCCAAGGAGGCCGGCCACCCTAAACCAAAATAGGGTTCGGTTTTCGTTTTTGAAATTTTCGATTTACGCGCACGCGAAAAGTCTCGAAATAAAATATATGATCTTAAAATAATGTTTCGAAATAAGATCGAAAATAAAAATGAAAATAAGCTTCGAGAGGTGATCAAAATAAAAATTGGGTCTAAATCCTCGAAACTTAGAATAAAAATTTATTTGGTCGAAAAACTTATTTTTTTTTTGATGAAAGCTAATGATTTAATTAATTGAAATCAACTGTCAAAACATTTATCAGTTTAAAGTAGTTATGATTCAATATTTAGACATTTTGCGAAAGTGCTAGTTAATTAAATTGAAATAGTAACTAGGTATTAATATAATAAGATTTATTAATAATAATCAAAAATGATTATACTTTTAAGTTAAAAGGTTTGATGTTAAGTGTTGAATTTGTGTAAGTCAAAAAGGACGAAAATTAGGTGACTTAGTCACCTTGTGTAGCCCGGCCCACTTGGTCAACTTTGACCTCGATTTGCGTGCCGAAATTTTTCGTTGAGAAATTTGTCGTCGATTCATCATTTTATTTATCGAGTTCGAATATGTAAAAATAAGGTTCAAATTCGAAGTATAACAAAATGATTTTATTTCAGGTGCGAGAAAAATTGTAGTGTATTGTTTTAGGAAAATAATTGGGCGAGGTTGTCTAATTATTGATTTCCTAATTATAATTAGCTGAAATTAACACGGGGTGTTACAATCCTCCCCCCTTAAAGAGGTTTCGTCCCCGAAACTTATATTATCTAGGTTGCTGAGGTTACCTGCGCTAAACAGCTCCGGGTATTTTTCCTTCGGTGACGCTTCGGTTTCCCACGTTGCTTGTTCAGTCTTTTGTCCCCTCCAGAGGACTTTGACCAAAGGTATCGACTTCCGTCGTAAAAACTTGGTCTCTCTGGCGAGAATTTCAACTGGCTTCTCCGAGTAAAGCATGTTAGGCTCGATGGCGATCACATCGGGCGTGACAATGTGACTAGGGTCGCTTCTATATCTCCTGAGTTGTGACACATGAAATACATCGTGTACCTTGGACAAGTTTGGCGGTAAGGCGAGTCGATATGCCACTTCGCCAATTCGTTCAAGTATTTCGTAGGGTCCGATGCACTTTGGGCTAAGCTTTCCCTTCAGTCCGAAACGTCTCACCCCTTTCATGGGCGACACCTTCAAGAAAACCTTATCTCCACTGTTAAACTCAATAGGTCGACGGTGCTCGTTCGCATACTTCTTCTGTCGATCTTGAGCCGCTTGTAGTCGTTCTCGAATAATCTTGATGTGTTCAATTTGGTCTTGTATAGCTTGGGGTCCAGTACCCACGTTGTCACTAGCGTCGTCCCAGCAAACAGGACTGCGACATAATCTTCCGTAGAGTGTTTCGAATGGAGCACACCCCAGACTAGCGTGATAACTGTTGTTGTATGAGAATTCAATGAGGGGTAAACTCTTTTCCCAGTTTACGTTGAATTCCATCTGTGGGTACCGGGATCAGACATGGAACCACTCGACGTCTTGCTAAGGGCGTAAAGTTAAAAAGATTAAGTACAAAAAACCTTTAAAGACTGTTTTGGAGCCGCCACTAAATTATGAGGGAAATTTAGAACCCGCCTCCGTGTCCTCTTGCTCAAAGACACGTCTTAGAGTTCAAGGCACGTCGACACCCATCCATCTAAGGCTATTGTGAAACCAGATTCGGATTCGGGTGATGGTACTTTTCTAAAGTATAATTCAAAATAATGTTTTTATGAAAGATCTTTTGGAAAAGCCTATCAAAAGATAGCCTCTACTAGACTTGAGAACAATGCAAAGAATGATACATGAGCCTAAGTAATTCGCTACGTACAAGTGCGATATGAATGTAAAAAAGAATGAAAAAAGAGATTGTTTAAAACCCTCAGTTAAGCACGCTTAACTTGTTAACGAAAACAGTTCAGTTTAATGACGAATTCATTTTAAGTGATTTAGATGCAAGGTGAGGATTTGCTAAAATGCATGCAATAAAATAAACATTCAATTAGCCATTGGTTTATTTTAGAGAGGTCAGTTGTTTATGCGACTTTGGAAAGGTGTTACGAATAGGGTGTATATTCGAGGTGCATGGCCGCCTTATGAAAAGCAGACTTATGCGTGTAAAGTCCAGGTGAGCCTAATGTAGGCCCTTGCTAGTCAAAGAAGTAAAGAAAGACCTTAATCCTTGTTAGGATTAAGACATACCTGTCTCGAGTCAGGAAACCGGCAGCGCTTCGCTTCAAAGGAGGAATTCAACACCAGGAAAAGTGAAGAATTCAAAGGATGTTTATGCGTGAGGCTTTGAGAGTGTTTTGTGTGAATTGTATTCTGAAATTGTGTCTTGAATCGAATGAATGGAGGGTCGTATTTATAGTGTAGAGCTCGCCAAGAATTAGGAAAGCCAGGGGATAAAACCGGACTTCGGAATCGCAAGGAGCCTTGCGAATGCTTAGGGCAATCGCAAGGACTCTTGCGGCTGCCTGCCCTAATCGCAATGCCTCTTGCGATTGGTAGGGAGGGCATTATCCTTTATTCCGTATATTTCCAAATTATATTTTTAGGATATACGGGATAATCTTGCTTGAGCTCTAAGATACGTTGTTGTGGCTGTGTATTTAGGGTTTGACTTAGGTTATCCTGGACCATGGGAAGCGGGCCAGGCATGGGTTTGGGCTCGGTTCTGGGCCCGAGCCCTGAAAATGTAAAAAGGGTGTATTTTGTGGCATTTTGTGAAATAGGACACTTCGTAAGGTTATCTTAGGTGTTTGTCAGTCCTAAAATGTGGTTTTAGCGACTGGGCCTAAATTGAAGGATTTAGGAGAATCGAATTGAATCCTGTTAATGTAAAAGAATCAATTAGACTATGTGTTTAGAAAGGGGTGTGCGCATGCCGATTAAGACCTGAACTTGAGACAAACTAGACTCCGGACCTAAGGACACTAGGAGTGATGACCCATAAAGAAACCTCATTTGCATTTAAAAACATTTAACTCGAATTCGTCATAGTTAGAACCATTTAAGTCAACATAAAAGCATGCAATAAAAGTCCATTGTTACATCACTGGGTTTTTGGCGGGAGGTACAGATTTGGGTATCTACAGAGCCCGGCTTGGTCGAGCTTAGGACTAAAGCGAAAGTCAAACTTTACGACAACATCCGGACCATTACAGTCTCGATATCATCAGCGGCGCGGAGCATGTGTCCATGGGTGAGACGAGGACTCCGAGCCGGGCTTATCCGGGGAGGGACGAACATGTTTAGGGACATGACGGTCCTTGCATACGTGTAAGGGCATGCCTGCCTGCCAAATGCCTTTGCGTGTTATTGTTGTTGCTTGGTCTCGTAAAAGAGTGCGTATGCTTAGTCTCGTAAAAGAGCGTAGATGCTTCATGCTTCGTGCTAGCGCTTGTGTTGGTGCTCATCTCGTAAAGAGTGCCAAGGTCCGCCGGGAATTATCGTCCGAGGAAAATGCTAATGTTTAGTGTATACGCAAAGGTTGTGTATAGTGCTTCAAACTCGTTCAAGAGTGTGGCGGACTTTAGGTGACGCCTTAACCGAGCGACGTAACGTGAAAAACTGTTAAAATGGGCTAAAAGTGGACTAGAAGTCCATATTTGGCCTTGAAATGAGAAAACAACGAAAATGCCCAAAGCTGGAATCGCAAGCGTCCTTGCGGCTCTTTCCCCAAATCGCAAGCGTCCTTGCGATTAGGGTCTTGGGCTTTCTGCTGCTATAAAACACGGTTTACACCGTATACTTACTCCATTTCCCATTTTTACGTTTTTCAATCTCAAAAATCGCCCCTTGCGATTTCTAAGCCGTTTTCGCTCGTTTTTCTTGCTTTACTTCAAAATGGATCAAGGTAACACTCCATTTTACTTGTTTTTATGCATTTTGATGTTGTAAATTGCTAGATCGTTCTTGAAATGTAGAAAAGACGTTTTTAATGAAAAACCGTCTTTTGTCTTGAAATTTGCCGTTTGATTACTAGAGAACAATACCATTCCCTTGTACTATACTATCCTTGAATGTATGTGCGAAATGTATATGGTTTGAGGTGTTTTTGGACCAATTTCGTATGAAATGGTCTCGACCCAAAAATCGGACCCGGATTTTCGGTCTCGGAATTACAATTAAACTTCGTCATAGGTTCCCCTTGACTAGTATAGTATGTGTATGGTGTTAGTTTTTGAAAAATGCTAGTAATCGGTCCTTAAATTGAGGTTTAAGGTCGATTAAAACGGAGAACTTAGGTCAAAATTAGGGGTTTTTGATCGGTAAGTCCAAAATGCAATTGGTTGTTCTGGGGTGTAATTGAAGGTTAACGTAGGGTATAGAAACCATCAAGTTGAAATTTTGACGTGTATAGAGCGGCTTTTGGCCAAATTGTGAATTGAGCCTGAAAGGGCTCTGTATAGGGTGTTCTTATTATGTTGTTGTTACTTCTGTGTTTTCGTCTTGTGTCTTGTTGATGTTTATTTTCTTGAAATGTTGCAGTTGAGGGTTGGTCTGGACCTCCTACGACGAGGGCTCGTGCTCGTCGGAGTACTGGTTCTAGTGCTGAGGAGCCTACGACTCCTGGCGGTTCGAGTTTGCGTCGCACTTTCAGTGCGAGGGATCCTTCCCCTGGATCCGTTGACTTTTCGACCCGGAGGGGTCGTGGGCGAGGCATGGGTACTCGCGGCCATCATGGTGGTGTGGTCGGCGAGGAAGAGAGAGAGGTAGAGGCCATGGAGGAGGGTGAGTTTTCACAGGCTTCAGGGTCTCGTGCTAGGGGCCGTGGGAGTCATGGTCCGCGTGTTGACCGTCCTTTTACGAAGAAATGGGACGGTCACACCCTGTTGGCGGACCGTGAGCGTCATTTGTCACATCGGGCTCTTACTGGGCTCGAGGTAGGATATATGAGGACGTGTTCTGGTATTTCGACCGTCATTTGGGTATATCGCAATGTCCTGTCTCCCGGGGCGAGGGAGAAAATAGATAGGTGTGTACTGGGTCCATTGGTCAAGCGTTGGGTCCAGATTATAGATAGCCGGACCACGGCGAACTTGAGGGTCATCCGGGCGTTTCTTGACCGATACTGGGATACGACCACGATGTTCCATTTGCCGGGGTTCGAGGCAGGCATTACCTTGTCTGCGTATGCTATTATCACGGGTCTGCCCTTTGGCGACCGTGACATGGATTTTAGTTTGGCGCCGCCTATTGACGACAACGCGGTGCTTGCGGTTATTGGAGCTGGTTTGGAGGTGCCTTATCAGGGAAAGGCGCCTAACTCTGTTAAGACGAGCTACATCATGGAGTACTTCGAGGGGAAGACTCAGCATGGTCCTGGGGCTTGGAGCGACGAGCAGAATGCTCGTATGTGGCTCTGGTGGTTCGTTAGCTCTGCCTACTTTGGCGAGAAGGGAGAGCGGGCTGCTACTTCGGTGCTTATGTATCTTCTGGACTGGAGTGAGATCGGGGCATATGACTGGGTGTCCCCGGCCTTGGGCTTATGCATCCGTTTCTGCATGGATGCTGTTAGGCCACGGAAGATGGATGGGGGGTCTAGGATTCCCATCGTATCCCCTGGCTTGTTGTTGGAGGTACGTTGTTCTTGTCTTCATTTGGTTTACTCAGATTGTTGTATACTTGTGCTAACTTGTTTTATGTTTCTTGTATAGTGCTGGATCTACAGTCACTTCCCTTTCTTCCTGCCCGAGGAGGCGGTTACTATGGAGAAGAAATACCCTGCGATGTGGACTTGGGGTACGTGCAGCCGTATCGGGTACGACTGGTCGTATGACTTCGTTCGGGTTAAACTGAACGAGTTGAGAGGTGGTCAGGTATGTATTGAAACCTTCCAAATAGCATGTATTTAGATGATTTTGCTTGAAAGAGGTGTTTGACGTGTTTCTTCTTCTTCTTCTTTTTGTAGTTCCTCCCGCGTCCGTGGGAGCAGTACACGGGCGTTCCTGAGGGGTTGTGGGTGCGTTTCCGGGAGCGTGACTCCCAGCGGTTGTGCCCAGCTCTGGCGTATGGGTATGTTTGGTACTTGGGTGAGCGTCTGGCTATTCAGACGAGTTATCCTGACTTCGTCGTGCCTCTTGATCCACCTAAGGTTCTTTTCGAGACGCGGGTGTTGAGTCGACAGCAGAGGCAGCTGTATCTAGAGGGAGAGTCTGACAATCTCCTCCTTCATCAGCTGGATTACACACAGTTCGCGTTGAGTAGGCTGGCTGGTGGGCCTATCGATGTATGTCTTGTTCTTGTTCGTGTAGAGTAAAATTTGTGAAAAATTTTCCTAATTTTTCAACAAAATCTAACTTTGTTGTTGTGTAGGTGCCGGACGCTGACTTGGCGTTCCAGCCCCCAAACTTCCCTACGACGGTGGAGTGGGATAACGCCGGGACACGGGAGACCTTCCACGTGCCTGAGTATCTGCCGGTGATCACGGATGCAGGGATGGAGAGTTGGGGTGACAAGGTGAAAAAGGTATGGTTTCGTCATTTGTATACTATGTAAGCCCCCAGTTTGACCGAGTTAGTGGTTAACGAAGGGCAAACTTGAGTTCATGGCTAGGTTTTGTAGTACTCCCCCTAGTTTGACTATAGTTTAAAGAAACGGTAGCCAAAATGGAGGTCTTTGGATTTGAAAGTGCAAGTTTGAGGTTTAGCCCCCGTAGTTTGTCTTAATTTGTGTGAAATTAGGGCAAAATGGAGTAAAATGTGCTTGAAAATGTCTTGTGCAGGTGGCGAAGGATGTCCACAAGAAGTTGTGGCGGACAGCTCATCGCTGGAGGATGGCCTGGGCTGAGCAAGCGGTTGACCTTTGTCAAAGTCGGGCAGAGGTGGCTCGGCTTCAGAGGGAGGTCGCAGAGCTTCGTCGTCGTCATCCCTAGTGACTTTTGTTTCTTGTAGCTTGAACTTGTAGTCGTTGTCGTTGTCGTTGTACTTTCTATTTCTTCATGTACCTGTCTAGTTAGTAGCTAGAAAAAATTTGAAAATGATTCCCGAGTGGGAGACTCTGTTTTGAAAAGTTGTTTGTTCTAAAATGTTCATTTTAGACGTTTGAAAAATCGAAATGAGCTTTAAAACGAGCTGTGAAATGAAGTGTGTTTTAATCGGACTAATCATCGTTCGTGATGGATCCATGCTTAATTGGTTATTAATTAGGTCCGAATTAGGGAGCCCAATTAGAATGTACGTCCGAAATTGATGCATCTTCGGATTTGGAAAGTCGAAAATATGGAAATTTGGGGATAAAGCCGCCCCTGGGAATCGCAACATGTGTTGCGGATGGAACGGGTAATCGCAAGGGGTCTTGCGATTGGCACCTCCAATCGCAATGCCTCTTGCGGTTTGGACTGCCGGTTTTATCGTCGAATTTTTCTAATTCGAGATTTTGTTTTCCTATATAAAGAGGGGAGGTACGAGGCATAATCCTCATTCAAACTCAACTCTTTCCTTTGCTTATTTTGTATTCTCTTAAATAGCTTAGTATTTTTAAGAATATTTTTTGTGTTTTTGAAAGATGGACCATTTTGATGGTCTTTTGAAGCGGTGGACTTCTTCTCTTAGTGAGTCGGAGAAGAGGGCGTTGGCTTTGACTGGTGCGGGTGTCTTCATAGGTTTTAGGCAGATGCGCGTCGAGATTGACTTGCTTGACGCTTGCCTTATTGGGATCCTAGGGTGCATGTTTTCAGGTTCCCGGGAGGTGAAATATGTCCGTTGCTAGAGGAATTTTCGGCTATTGCTGGATGGTCTAACCGTACTACCCCAGTAGTGGTTAGGAGTGAGTTTGGTTATAATGGGAGATTGCGACAGTATCTCTCAATGACTAATGCTCAAGCTGAAGGTTTGTTCGAGGGTGGTGTAGTGAACATGCGACGTTTGTGCGAGCGTTACATGAACTTGAGTGATGTGAGCATTTCTGCTCGGTCTAGGAGGAGAGCTCTAGGGTTTTGTTTGCTACACCGGTATTGTTTTGCTGGGTCGATGGAGGATGGTGTGCATGGCCATGCTAGGTATGCACGGGTCATGGAGGAGATGGAGCTGGGCCATGATCCTTCGGTTTTGATCCTAGCTGAGACTATATTAGGCTTGAACGACCGACATGCAAACCGTCTAAGCTCGTATCGTGGATGTGCTAGGATCCTGCAGATATGGTTGATGGAGCGTCTTCGTGTCTTGGCTCCACCGGGAGGTGAGTTATATGTTCCTGCTGGGTTGACTACTCGTTCTCTTCATTGGGCTATGCCTCGGGAGCGATCGGTGAATTACTTCCAAGGGTTCGTTCGGGAGAGGACGATAAGGTGGGTCGTGTCGTGGTGGTCCATTCGACACATCACCAAGACCGCTTGGCCATGGATGCGGCTAATGGGATAATGTTGTGTGGGTTCGAGCGAGGTGTATGGATCCACCCTCATCGTTTGAGGAGGCAGATTGGTCTAGCACAAGTTATTCCAGCGCAGGACACTCGGATATGCGAGTCGGTCGTTCTGAACAACCGGGTGATTGATGCCTGGGTGCGAGGATGGTCCGATCGAGTGACTTGGGCTCGACCAGCTGGTTCTGAGACTACTCGTGTCTCAGACTTCTATCGGAGGTGGTGTATTTCTTTGGATACTCAGGATAGGGAGAACATGAGAAGGCGCGAACAGACGGGTCCAAGACCGTCGTTGGCGCATGCTGCGGTGCGTGGAAGACGGGACTACAGCGAGTTGACAAGTTCGTGTGCGGGAGCGTCTTCTTCTAGGCCACTTGGGGAGCGACTCGGACCTAGGGTGACTGTGAAGGACCGTTTAGGCGAGAGGATTGAAGCTGTGGATGAGGAAGGCCCTATTGAGCCCCCAGGATTCGAGAGGAGTGTTCCGAATCCGGTAATCGCTTCGGTCGTCGTTCGTGCGGATGCCAGAAAGGATGGAGATGAAGAGGATTCTCCAAAGCGCCGCAAGAAGGATGCTTAGACTTAGACTTAAAGTATAGGTGTTCTATTCAAAAAATTTTCTGTTTATTTAATTGTTCAATGAATAAAATGAGTTTGAAAGCTAGTTTGAAACTCTTACTTAGTTAAAATGTAAACATTTTGAAAATTCATGACTAATAAAGAAAGTGTTTGCCTACTGTCTCGTCTCTTTGTTTTATTTTGTCTATCCTCGACCTTTTTAAGCTTCGGATATATGTGTTTTGTTTTAAGTCTTCGACCTTTTTAAGCTTTAGACTTATGCGTTTTGTGTTGACTATGCTCTCGACTTTTTTAAGCTTTGAGCGTGTCGTTCTGTGTGGACTGTGCTCTCGACTTTTTTAAGCTTTGAGCGTGTCCTTTTGTGAGTGCATTGCCCTTGACCTTTTTAAGCTTCGAGCGTGCGTGCAGAGAAGTTCGGTTGTGCTTTGAGAAGCTGCCTACGTATCTATGTTTTCATAGAATCAAACCGGCGTAGTTTGTGATTTTGGTTGAGCCTTTTGCAAGGCTACCTACGTATCCGTGTATATGGAATCAAACCAAGCGTAGTTCATCTGTGCATTGTGTTACGTTCGTTATGGAATACATTGCAAAGTTTTGTACAGCCTAAGGGTGGTATTTCTTAAGCTGATCGTGGTTGGTTGGTAGGTTGAATTCTTCGCCGTCGAGATCGGTTAATCTCGCGGCTCCTCCGGGAAGGATTTCTTTAACCAGGTATGGTCCGGCCCAATTAGGCTTGAATTTCCCTCTTGGATCAACCGGCAGTGGGGCCCTTACTGATTTGAGGACCAAGTCACCCACGTTAATGTTGCGTGGCTTGACTCGCTTGTTGTATGCGCGATGTAGTCTTGATTGGTACATGCGAACGGTGCTTAGTGAGTGTAAGCGCCTTTCGTCTAGGAGGATGAGTTGTTCATACCGTTCGCGCGCCCATTCTGCTTCTGGTATGTCTGCTTCCATTAGAATTGGTTGGATCGTGATTTCGATTTCTACAGGTTGTACAGCTTCCATGCCGTAGGTTAGGAAGTAGGGTGTCATCCCTGTTGGTGTGCGTATTGTGGTTCGATATCCCCATAAAGCGAAAGGAATCTTGTGTGGCCAATCATGGCATGTGTCAATCATCTTTTTGAGGATGGTGACTACGGTTTTGTTTGCAGCTGCTACCACTCCGTTGGTTTGGGGTCGGTACGGTGATGACTTATGTGTTTGGATGTTGTACTTGGTGAGGATAGGTTCGACTTCTCCTCGGAAATGTGAGCCTTGGTCACTGATCAGCTCGTGGGGTATACCATATCTACATATGATATTGTTTTGTATAAAACGGGCGACCTCCTTTGTGTCAAGCTTACGGTACGACGCGGCCTCGACCCATTTCGTGAAATAGTCGATGGCTACGAGGATGAAGCAGTGTCCTCCTGCTCCAACCGGGTGTACTTTGTCTATGACGTCGATTCCCCATGTCGAGAATGGCCATGGCGATGTGAGGCTGTATAGGGGTGAAGGGGGTACGTGTTGCACATTCGCGAAGATCTGGCAGTTGTGGCAATGTTTGACATATTTCGCGCAGTCGGCTTCCATGGTGGTCCAATACCATCCTAGCCTAAGAATTTGTTTGCATAAGGCTCGAGCGTTCATGTGCGGTCCGCACTCGCCGTCGTGGACTTGAGATATAATCTCTTGTCCTTTATTGTGATCAACGCACAAGAGTAGTGTACCCTGGGGCGTTTTCTTGAGCAGTTTGTCCGCTTCCAGCACAAATTGTGATGCCAGGAGGCGGAGAGCTCTTCTGCCGCGTTTGTCGGTGTTTGGCGGATATTCTCCATCTCGCTTGAGATTGATTATGGCTTGGTACCAAGGTTCAGTTTGTTCTTCCTCGGCTTCGATGTCACATATGTATGCGGGTTCATTGCTTCGCTCAACAACGATGGAAATGGTCCGTATTCCCGGAGGGATGTTTAGTAGTGATGCCAGTTTAGATAGGGCATCTGCGAATTGGTTTTGTTCGCGAGGTAAATGCAAGAACTCTACGCGGTGGAATTTGGCGATAAGCTCTTGAATTTTGTTTTGGTATAGTGCGAGGTTTTCGTTAAGTATCTTCCATGCTCCAGATACTTGGTTGATGATTAGCAAGGAATCTCCGTATACTCGTAGGTTCCTTGCGTTTAGTATGAGTGCAGCCTGTAACCCGTGCAGGCATGCCTCATATTCTGCGGCGTTGTTTGTCACATCAAAGTCCAATTTGATGGAGAGGGGTGTATGTTCACCGTTCGGGGAGATGAGTAGTATTCCTATTCCACAGCCTCGGTAATTGGATGAACCGTCGAAATATAATTCCCACTGTTCTACGTTTATGTTGTATATTCCTTCGTCGGGAAATGATGTGGTATCGATGATGGGTTCTTCGTCGATCGCGTGATCGGCTAAAAAGTCCGAGACCGCTCGCCCCTTGATGGCTTTGTGGGGAACGTAGACAATGTCAAACTCGGCTAAGAGTAGGGTCCATCGTGCCATGCGTCCATTTGGCACTGGTTTCTCGAAAAGGTATTTGATGGGGTCCATTTTTGAGTAGACCTTTGTTTGATGTGCCAGCATATAGTGACGGAGCTTTTTGGATGCCCATACTAATGCTAAACAACTTTTCTCGACGGGCGCGTACCGAGTTTCATAGTCGAGAAACTTCTTGCTGATGTAGTAGATCGGACGCTCTTCGCCGTTGACTTCCTGGGCGAGCATGGCGCCCATCGCGGTTGATGTTGTTGTGAGGTAGAGTGATAAGGGTAGGTCCTTTTGTGGCGGTCCTAAGACTGGGGGGTTGGATAACAACTCCTTAACCTTATCGAATGCTTTTTGACATGCTTCATCCCATTCTACATGGTCAGTTTTTTTCAGTTTCTTGAAGATCGGTTCACATATCATGGTTAGTTTGCTTATGAAGCGGGAGATGTACTGAATTTGACCTAGGAAGCTTCATATTTCGTCTAGGTTCTTGGGTGGTTGCATTGCCATAATTGCTTTTATCTTTGAGGGGTCGACCTCGATGCCTCTTTGGCTTACCACATGTCCTAGCAGTTTGCCGGACTTTACTCCAAATGTACATTTTTGGGGATTGAGGCGCATCTTGTATTGGCGGAGACGTGTGAAGAATTTGCGAAGATTTGTGATGTGGTCGCCTCTTTCCTTGGATTTGACGATCATATCATCTACATATACTTCTACCTCCTTGTGCATCATGTCGTGTAGAAGCGTGGTCCCGGTACGCTGGTAAGTCGCACCTGCGTTGGTTAAACCAAAAGGCATAACGGTATAGCAGTAAGTGCCCCATGGAGTGATGAATGTTGTCTTGGCCATGTCCTCACGGGCCATCTTGATTTGGTTGTATCCCGCATATCCGTCCATGAAGGATAAAAGTGCGTGATCAGCAGTGTTGTCGACTAGAACGTCTACGTGCGGTTGTGGAAAGTCGTCCTTTGGACTTGCCTTGTTCAGATCGCGAAAGTCGACACATACTCGTATCTTGCCGTTTTTATTTAGAACTGGGACCATGTTTGAGACCCAATCTGAGTACTCGACGACTTGAATGAAGCCGGCTTGTAATTGTTTCTCGATTTCCTCCTTGACCATGAGGGACCATTCGGGTCGTAGTCTTCTTAGTTTTTGTTTGATAGGTTTGAAACCGGGTTTGATGGGGATGTGATGTTCGGCTATGCTCCTGTCGATGCCGGGCATGTCCTTATATGACCATGCAAAGACGTCTTTGAACTCGGTTAGGAGTTGGGTGAAGTTTGTGCACTCGTCCTCACTCAGTGAAGTGCCTAGTTGCAGTTCCCTTGGTTCTTCGGGGGTCCCTATGTTAATGGTTACGGTGTCCTCGATGATTGGGTTCTGTGTTGGGTTGTTGATGATGTTTGCAATGTATTTAATTAACGATTGTTCATTTGTTAATTCATTTTTGCTGCACGGATTTGTTTGTTGTGTTGTTTTATTCGTGTGTTCAAATTTTGTTTGTTGTTCGTTGTTTATTTGTTTGTTTTTAGCTTGAGACGAGACGTAAGCAAACTTATCTGTATTATTCATTAAAGAAGAAATGTTTGACAAACTAGGAGAAGAGCTGGAGCTAGCCTCCGAAAATAAAAAGTCTAAGCTAAAACTGGAAGATGGGTCGACAGATGACCCGATACTTAGAGAATTAGATCCTAAAAGAATTTCCTCCTCTTCGTCGTCTTCGGTAGTGTTGTTGCTTGAAGCATCCTCACTTGAGTCGTCACCATTCTGCGAGGTTACTTTGTCAAAGAGGGGTCCTTCCCCTGTGACAAATTGGTATCGGCGGCCCTGTGAGTCGGTCCATTTGGTGATCTTGTACCAACCATCTAAAGTCTTTTCGGCGACGTCAGTGATGAGGTCGTCGGGATTGAATCGGCGGTCTCGAATGATGGATGAGACCAAGTCTTCATTAGTTTTGTTAGTGAAAGGTAGTCCGCTTTCACTGGCGAAGCAGTGTTCTTGGGGTTTGGCGTAGTTGTCTTTATCGTACCCTCCCCCTGAGATGAAGTATTTACTCATGTCAAACGAGTATTTCGGAAGGTTGAACCTACGCGCAAACTTGCGCTTTTTAACTTCTTTAGTCATCTATTCGAAATCACCCTTCCTTGGCCTGTAGCCCAGGCCCATGGTGGGCCAAAGGCTATGATTATCCTTGGTTTCGAAAGGCTTGTAGGTTCGGATAGGCGTGGTTGTGATAGCGCCTATTTCAAAGTCAAAACCACAATGTTCTTGGTTTTCCTCAGTCGTGATTTCTGCTGCGTTGCGCTCCTTGGGTGAATCGAGAAGAGCACGAAAGTTGGAGGCGTTGATAGTTACGACCTCGTCGTTAAGGGGTAACTTCACCTTTTGGTGTAGTGTGGACGTCACGGCTCGCACGGCGTGGATCCATGGGCGTCCTAAGAGCATGTTGTAGGATGGTGTCATATCGATTACTTGGAAGTCGACCTTTCGTTCTATAGGGCCTGTGCGTACGTGAAGGGAGATTGTCCCTCTCACGCTACGTTTGGTCCCATCGAAGGCCTTGACACCTTCGTTGCTGGGTTGAAAATCCTTGTCGTCGAGCTCAAGACGACGTGCGGTTGATAGGGGTAAAACGTTCACTGCAGACCCATTGTCGATTAGGGTCACGGGTAAAGTTCGTTTTCTGCATTCGGCGCTAATGTATAGGGCTAAATTGTGATTAGCGCCAAATGTCGGAAATTCATTATCAGAGAAAGTGATAGCTCCGGCAAGCCAATCTCTTGTGACATGGCTGACCATTTGGTCGGGAGAAATGTCTGCATCCGCGCTTGCTATCTGTAAGGCGCGGATAAATGCCTTTCTGTGCTCGGCGGAGTCTCGTAGGAGAGCCCAGATGGAGATGTCGGCTTTAGTGCGAACAAGTTGCTTTTGAAGCGTCTCGCTCGTGTTTGGCGGTAGGACTACTGGGGTAGCAGGTGTGTCTTTGGAGAGGACGTCCTCCTGGACTATGGCTTTGCCCTTGTCAGGTGTGGCGGCTTCTTCGGCATGGGCGTCAGTGAAGATATTTTGATAGGGCCGTCCGGAGCGAGTGAGGTGTGAGACTTCGTCCTTAGTCCCGGGTTCAGTAGTGTTAACTCGGGTTTGGGGCTTATTGCCCTTCTTTTTGCCCTTCTTGTTCTTACCCTTCTTGTTATTTTTAGAGGAGGAAGAACCGGCGGTGTTGTTGATGTGGGCGATGGTCTTGTTAGGTGGTGGCCATTCGCCCTCACTTTCGCTACTAGAGTACCACACTCCATTGATTTGCTCGCCATAGCATGCGTTCAAATCATCTTCAATTTGTGTGGCAATGTTAACGAGGTGATTGAAATTACGTATGTTAGCGTATCGGATGTGGGTTTGGTATATTGGGTGTAGATCTTCGATGATGTTGTGCACAAGCTCGTCAGGGTGTACTACGCCTACGAGGTGTGCATTGAGCTTCTTCCATCTAGTTAGAAAATCGGTGAAGCTTTCTCCGTTGTTTTGAACGTTACTCTCCATGACATGTTGGTTAATAGAGATAGTGTTGATCTGGTCGTCGGTAGGTGTGATAAGATAGGAGCAATCAATGACGGGCATAACCCACGAAGATTGCATGGCTAGCCAAAGGGTTATCTTTGTTAGATGGCTTACCATTAGCAGTTGGCTTATCGAGCTTTCCTTGGTCGATAAGGTCTTGAATAGCGTGCTTGAGTTTAAAGCAGTTCTCAGTGTCGTGACCCTTGCCCCTGTGGTAGGCACAGTAAGCATTAGCATCCCACGACTTAGGCTTCTTGTCTTCGGGCGGTTCAGTGGTAGGCTCGATGGGTTGTAAGTAGTTCTTGTCGACCAGTCGCTTGAATGCCTTAGTGTAAGACATGTAAAGTGTGTCGAAACTCCTCCTGGGTTTGAAGGGAGTAGAACTATTAGTGGCGAATGACTCTGAATCGCCAAGTGACTCTAGGTTGGCAACGGTGCGATTTTCGTCGCTCTTGGTCGTACGTGTTGATTTAGATGAGCTGCCTTGATATGCATGGCCAGTGTACTTGGCCATGGTTCCTGTCCTAAGGTCGTCTTCGATCTGGGTGCCGACCTTGGTGAGTTGCTTAAAGGTTTGTATGTTGCTATACCTCATGTAAAATTGGTACACGGGTTGCAAGTTATTGACAAATTTAGGCACAAGTTCGTCCTCTCGCGGACGATTCGGAATTTGCGCACTGAGCTTCTTCTACCTAGTAAGGTACTCGGTGAAACCTTCGTTGTCCCTCTGTGATAGGACCTCTAGGGTACGGATAGAAACCTGGGTGTCGTCGTTGTCCTTATACTGATGATCGAGCTCGACGGTGATTTGTTCAAACGAAGAAACCCGCTCCGGGTTTAGGGAGTAGAACCAGGTCTTCGGTATGGCTGCGAGCGAGTGTGGGAACAGTGATGGCCAATGTTCTGGATCGACCCCTTTGATACCCATTTGTGACTTGAAGGCCCTGATATGGGTGATCGGACTTTCGTGACCTTGAAAAATCGGGAGGTCACTAAGGGCGAGCTTGCTTGGTAGTGCATCCCTGATATTTTGGGGGATGTTCTCGTTTTCTTTGTGTATGGAGTAACCTCCGGGGGTACCGAGGCGTTTCTCCATAGCCTGGAGCTTCTTGACGTGCTTATCCGCCTCGTCCTTAATTTTCAGCTCCGTTCTATTGACTTCAGTTTCGTGGTGGGCCATTAAGTGCTCAAGGTCGTTGGTTAGTTTGGTAACTTGTTCGCGGAGTGCGTTGACATCTTCGTTGCCGGCCATCTTTCGTTTGTAGGTTCGTTTCTTGTAAGGGAGGACAACTCGGTTCTTAGTGCGGCGGGTATCCAGTTGGGTTCTCCTACATTTGCATGGGATGCATCAGCTACTTGACAGACCCGACTGACACATTCATTTTTATGTTCGTTTTTAGCTCATTTCGTTTGAAAAAAGACTCTTTTAAGTTTTGAAAAAGAAGGAAGTTTTCGAAAACAAGCTAGGAGTGGGTTTGAGGCGAGAATGCGTGCGCGCAGCTCACCTCGATGTTAAAAGATTTTGCTTCGCATCCATTTAGCCCGAGCGACGGTGTGTTGTCATGGGCTAAAGATGGATGCATAAAAAAGGAATCGACTCAAGTTCACATCAAGTCGAGGATGTTTAAAAAAAGATTTGAGCCGTGGGGCTCAAAGAATGAAGTCCACGAATATAGGTTAAAAACCTTGACTCGGGTTTTGCTAAATTTGCAAAAGAAAGGAAAGCTTGAAGAAAAAAGTTCATTTCAAAAACTTGCGATTATTTTGTTTGAAAAGTGTTAGCTGGTTAGTGTGTTAGGTTGTTTATTTTGAAAATCCAAGGTGACTTTTCGAAAATATGCAAATGAATTTTGAAAAAGACCATATTGTATAGCCTCGCATTCGTACGTATGACTCTTGGTCGTTTGGTCAAGTCTCGTACACTTCCAACTGATCTGAGTACGCTTTGGCAGGTGCTTTTAGCCCTGTGTAGGATACGAAGGAAAGGTTAGTCCTGGGGCGGTCAAACCAGTTCGCTACGGCAAGCCGTGGAGGGGTGAGAGGAAGGTTAGTCCAGTAGTGCCTCGTCGAATGGACGATGCCTGCGTTTGGAACCACCTCTCGGGGTATTGGTGTGTGAATCCGACTAGATTCGACTCTAACGGATATGCTTAACTCATGTATGTTGATTGTTCTCAAGTCGTTCAAGTCTCGTTTTTATTTTTAAAAGAAAAAGCCAATTTTAGTTTTTAAAATAAAACCTATCCCCAACGGAGTCGCCAACTGTGGGTACCGGGATCAGACATGGAACCATTCGACGTCTTGCTAAGGGCGTAAAGTTAAAAAGATTAAGTACAAAAAACCTTTAAAGACTGTTTTGGAGCCGCCACTAAATTATGAGGGAAATTTAGAACCCGCCTCCGTGTCCTCTTGCTCAAAGACACGTCTTAGAGTTCAAGGCACGTCGACACCCATCCATCTAAGGCTATTGTGAAACCAGATTCGGATTCGGGTGAGGGTACTTTTCTAAAGTATAATTCAAAATAATGTTTTTATGAAAGATCTTTTGAAAAAGCCTATCAAAAGATAGCCTCTACTAGACTTGAGAACAATGCAAAGAATGATACATGAGCCTAAGTAATTCACTACGTACAAGTGCGATATGAATGTAAAAAAAAATGCAAAAAGAGATTGTTTAAAACCCTCAGTTAAGCACGCTTAACTTGTTAACGAAAACAGTTTAGTTTAATGACAAATTCATTTTAAGTGATTTAGATGCAAGGTGAGGATTTGCTAAAATGCATGCAATAAAATAAACATTCAATTAGCCATTGGTTTATTTTAGAGAGGTCAGTTGTTTATGCGACTTTGGAAAGGTGTTACGAATAGGGTGTGTATTCGAGGTGCATGGCCGCCTTATGAAAAGCAGACTTGCGTACCAAAGTCGGGGTGAGCCTAATGTAGGCCCTTGCTAGTCAAAGAAGTAAAGAAAGACCTTAATCCTTGTTAGGATTAAGACATACCTGTCTCGAGTCAGGAAACCGGCAGCGCTTCGCTTCAAAGGAGGAATTCAACACCAGGAAAAGTGAAGAATTCAAAGGATGTTTATGCGTGAGGCTTTGAGAGTGTTTTGTGTGAATTGTATTCTGAAATTGTGTCTTGAATCGAATGAATGGAGGGTCGTATTTATAGTGTAGAGCTCGTCAAGAATTAGGAAAGCCAGGGGATAAAACCGGACTTCGGAATCGCAAGGAGCCTTGCGAATGCTTAGGGCAATCGCAAGGACTCTTGCGGCTGCCTGCCCTAATCGCAAGGCCTCTTGCGATTGGTAGGGCGGGCATTATCCTTTATTTCGTATATTTCCAAATTATATTTTTAGGATATACGGGATAATCTTGCTTGAGCTCTAAGATACGTTGTTGTGGCTGTGTATTTAGGGTTTGACTTAGGTTATCCTGGACCATGGGAAGCGGGCCAGGCATGGGTTTGGGCTCGGTTCTGGGCCCGAGCCCTGAAAATGTAAAAAGGGTGTATTTTGTGGCATTTTGTGAAATAGGACACTTCGTAAGGTTATCCTAGGTGTTTGTCAGTCCTAAAATGTGGTTTTAGCGACTGGGCCTAAATTGAAGGATTTAGGAGAATCGAATTGAATCCTGTTAATGTAAAAGAATCAATTAGACTATGTGTTTAGAAAGGGGTGTGCGCATGCCGATTAGGACCTGAACTTGAGACAAGCTAGACTCCGAACCTAAGGACACTAGGAGTGATGACCCATAAAGAAACCTCATTTGCATTTAAAAGCATTTAACTCGAATTCGTCATAGTTAGAACCATTTAAGTCAACATAAAAGCATGCAATAAAAGTCCATTGTTACATCACTGGGTTTTTGGCGGGAGGTACAGATTTGGGTATCTACACCATCGTACAAGCTCGCAACATGTCCTCCAGCGTCTGGATAGTGCGTTCAGTCTGACCGTCAGTAGCTGGGTGAAAAGTGTACTCATCTTCAACTTACTGCCCAAAGCCTCTTGCAGTTTCTTCCAGAAATGCGAGGTGAACCTTGCGTCCCGGTCTGATATGATGTCAAGGGGGACGCCATGGAGTCGTATTACCTCCTTTTCGTAGGCTTTGGCTAGTTCCTCTAAACCCAAGTCTCCTTTATCGGAATAAAGTGGGCCGCTTTAGTTAAACGGTCCACGATAACCCATATCGCATCTTTGCTGCTTGGTGTTCTTGGTAGACCCATGATAAAATCCATAGATATGGAATCCCACTTTCCTTGGGGAATTTCCAACGGTTGGAGTAGTCCTCCTGGTCTCTGGTGCTCAAATTTTACCTTCTGGCAAATCATACACCTAGCCACGTACTCGGCGATCTCTTCCTTCATCCTTATCCACCAGAAACGTAGTTTCAGGTCTTTGTACATTTTGTCTGAGCCAGGATGTACCGAGTAGCGGGTACTATGTGCTTCATCAAGAATTTTGCGTTTCAAGGCTTCATTGTTAGGTATGCACCATCTACCATTGAAGCGTAGACTCCCATCAGTGTAAATCTCAAACCCTTGTGTTCCTTCTGACGGAATCTTTTCCCTGATTTCTAACAATGCCTGGTCTTCCCATTGTAGTGCTCGGATGTCATGAAATAACTCTGGTTCGACCACCATTGCGTTCAGGTCAGCGTCATCCGATTGTACCAGGTCTAAACTCAGCCTTTTCAGATCTTGGACGATGTCTGATGGAATCTCCCAAATGTTGTTCAGCGTGTGTGTTGTTTTACGACTCAGCGCGTCGGCTACTACATTAGCCTTTCCCTCATGGTATAATAACTCGATTTTGTAATCTTTGATTAGCTCTAACCATCTTCGCTGTCTCATGTTCAATTCCCTCTGTGTGAAGGTGTATTTCAAGCTCTTGTGATCGGTGTAGAATTTGATGCTGACCTCGTAGAGATAGTGACGCCAAATCTTCAGTGCAAACACGACCGCAGCAAGCTCTAGGTCGTGAGTTGGGTAATTCCTTTCATGCACTTTAAGTTGTCTGGATGCGTATGCTATTACTTTCCCTTGTTGCATCAAAACGCAACCCAAACCATTCAGTGATGCGTCCTTTGTACACTTAAATACTTCGTCACCATCTGTTGGTAAGGTTAAGACTGGTGCCGTAGTAAGCCTCGTCTTAAGTTCTTGGAATGCTTTCTCACAGTCATCGCTCCATAAGAACTTTGATTCCTTTTGTAGGAGTTTAGTCATTGGGCGGGCTACTTTGGAGAAGTCAGGAACAAATCTCCTATAATAGCCAGCCAACCCTAGGAAGCTTCTGACTTCCGTGACTGTTTTTGGTGCTACCTATTCCTTGACAGCCTCAATCTTTGCTGGATCCACCATTACACCTTCTTTGGAAATTACGTGGCCTAGGAATGCCACTTGGTCTAGCCAAAATTCACACTTTGAAAATTTAGCGTACCATTTATGATCTCTCAAGATGCTCAGGATAATGTGTAGGTGTTCCGCATGCTCTTCTTTATCTTTGGAGTAGATCAGGATGTCGTCAATGAACACGACAACGCAGATGTTGAGATATTCGTGGAAAGTCCTGTTCATTTGGTCCATAAACACTGCCGGTGCATTCATAAGACCGAACGACATTACTTTGAACTCGTAATGTCCGTACCTGGATCTGAAAGCAGTCTTTTGTATGTCCTCTTTGCGGACCGCGATCTGATGGTATCCTGACCTCAGGTCGATCTTGGAGAAAACTCCTGCTCCCTTGAGCTGGTCAAAGAGATCGTCTATCCTAGGCAGAGGATAACGATTCTTGATCGTCACTTTGTTCAGTTCCCTGTAGTCTATGCAGAGTCTCATACTCCCATCCTTCTTCTTTACGAAGAGTACCGGTGCACCCCAAGGTGAAACACTCGGTCTTATAAATCCTAACTCAATCATTTCCTCCAACTGTTTCTTGAGTTCTTGGAGTTCGACAGGTGCCATTCTGTATGGTGCCTTTGATATCGGTGCCGTACCTGGTATGAGGTCTATAGAGAATTCAACATCTCGTGCAGGAGGCATACCCGGTAATACATCCGGGAAAACATCAGGGTATTCGTTTACGATCGGGATGTCCTCGATGCGTAAGTCGTCCTCGACTTTGTTAATGCTGCAGAAATAAACCTGGTGTCCCTTTCTCTCCATTCTCTGGAGTTTCAGTACAGACACTAACTTCACTCCCCTTTTCCTCTTCAAACTCTGGTACGATACTTGCTTTCCTTGGTCAGTTTTCAGTGTAATCTTGTGGTCTTGACATTTGAATGTTGCATTATGGCGAGCTAGCCAATTCATTCCCAGAATTACATCGAACTCGGGAAAATCGAACAACACTAAATCTGACAGAAAGTCTGTGTTGTGAATTGAAATTTTTACATTATTATATTTTGCAGAACAAGGAATGTTTTTACCATCCGGTAGTGATATGCTAGTTCTAATTTGTTCAGGGTTTGTGAGTTTGGATTGTTTGATAAATTTTGAGGATATAAAAGATAGAGATGCTCCTGTATCAAATAAAATAAAAGCAGGCACTAAGTTAACTAGAAATTTACCGGTGATGACGTCGACATCGATAATATCATCAGCCCCTTCTTCAGCTTCGGTCAGGACATACACGCGGCCCTGAACCCTGACTGCTGGCGGTGGTCCCGCGTTCGTTTTAGCACCAGTACCCCTCTTTGGACATTCATTAGCCTTGTGCCCTACTACTTTACACAGGAAACACACCACTGGTTCACCATTACAGCGTTTCCCTGGGTGATTCGGTTGACGGCAAAAACGGCATTGGTTTGCCTGGAACGGCGGAGCTCCGGGTGGTTGTTGGTTGTTCTTTGCGACGGATGCAGTGGGGTTACGGTTGGGGTAATAGGACCTATTCTGGTTCCTATTACGATTGTCTTGATTCTGAAACCCAGGGCGGCCAAAAAGTGGCTTGTGTATGAAGCTGGCACTCGCCACAGGAGGCGCAAAAGTTTTCTTCTTCTTTTTCTCCTCAGCTTCCCCCTTCTGGATGGAAGACCAGATGCTTGTGGCCTTCTCATAGGCCTCAGTAAAGTTCTTGCAGTTGAACCCGCTCATGTTCGTTCTCAGACTGTTAGCCATGCCCCGTACGTATCGGGTTGCGAGTTCATCTTCGCTGGTTAATATCTTGGGAGCAAATTTAGACAGCTCCTGATACTTCTCGGTATATGCCTGCAGAGACATATCACCCTGTCTTAAGTTGCGGAATTCCTCCTCTTTCTCCCATTTTAATTCCTCCCCAAAATATTTGTCCTCTAACATCATCTTGAACTCGCTCCAGGTGTAGATTCTCAAGGGAAAAGTGGATTTGATCAAGCGCCACCAGCTGTTGGCTTCCCCCTTGAGGTAGTACGCTACTACATTCACCCGTTCAGTAGGTGGGGTCTTGCTAAGCTCTAGTAGCTTTTCCATCTCTTCGACCCATTCAGTCAACACAGTGGGGTTAACGGAGCCAGAATATGTTTGGGGTCGATGTTTGGAGAACTTCTCAAATACGGATTGGTTGTGCCCGCCACCTTGATGTTGGTACATATTCTGAGCAATCTTTGTGATTGCATCTTCAAACCCTTTTCTTCTTGCTTCTTCTTCAGCAAAATGTTGGGCGAAGTTATCGTTAGGAATATCGTTTGCAGCCATTCTGAAAAATATTAAACTGTATGAATATTGAGTAGTTCCAAAAGATAGACACGTTATAATGCAAGGCAAAAGACATTTCATTGATAATGTAAAAAGGTTACATCAAAACGTTACAAAGCTTCCTAATACATTCCCTATGAAATGAACTATAATGAAATTTAAATACATAGTGTAGCAAAGTAACATAAAGTTCAGATACATTCTCATGTGATAAGAATTTTGATCGAGAATGACAAAAAGGTTGGCTGTCGGTACTTATGCAAAGTGCGAGTAGTAGTGCTCCTCTTCTGAGAAGTTGTACTTATACTTGATAGCATAAGTTGCGTCACTCAAGCCGAGCTTAAAGTCCTCCCAACTGAGGTAGTAGTCGCCCTCGCGAATAGCTGGGGATCTCAGTCGGATCCACCAGGCTTTAGCCTCTCCGTCAAGGCAACCAGTAGCCAGCAAGGTTTTCCATTCCTCTGGAACAGAGTGTTTCTGGAATCTCGCGTTCATGTTTCTGGTCCACGTATACAAAGTATCTCCAACCCCCTCGTAAATCTCGGGGTTGTCGGTCATAAACGCCCAGATCACATCGTCCTTTGAGGACCCACGGCGGAGATGGTCAGGAACTTGATGTTCCATGTACAGGGTCTTAAGTGCCCTGGTCTTCCAGTCAATATCCGAATCACTCGAATCTTTCAACCTTTTCCATGCCTTCATTTTCTGGCGTTGCACGTACGCCTCGATGGCTCTCTTGCGAGCCCTCTCTTATAAAGTCCATTCTGAGTTTTTCCTATCGCATGGTGGCCTCATCTGAAATTAAATGGGGAAATAACCTAAATGAGATTTGGAAATTACAGATATGTTTGTAAAATATTTATAATGATGAGTTATGAAAAGCACACGACTCGGTAGTAACATAACGTCTCCATGTATATAAATATATACATGGGTAAAATATTACATTCAAGGAAATATAATACATAAGTCCACCAAACGTCACATCTGAATATAACATCCATAGCCGTTAGAAAAGTGACGATATTAAGATCGTTCTTAAGATAGTTAAAAGCCGATTACATATTTATTACAATTTGGAATCAAATGACCCTAAATGTGGTTAGCAACCCTGAAGAGTCTCCCGGTCAGGAGATCCCTTTCCCAAATTGGAAGTATGGCATCTGGCAGGGTAGGGCAGTCACGTTCCCATTCTTGATCCATCAAGTTATCGAGTAGTACATCGTACTCCATCCATGCAGGTGGTTCCATCACCCTCTGAAGTAGGTCTGGGTGGTACATGCGGTCCATGTACAGCTCGTAATCAAGGAGAAGTCTCCATCCTAACGGTGTCCAAAACTCGTCGTATGGATGAAAGCTCTCAATCATAGTCAAACTGATGCCGATACCCCTCGTGTGGTAGATCCTGCTCGTAGTGATTCCATGAGCTTCCACATATCGCTCTATGTGGAGGGAATGGCTACGTATATACTCTCCTAGTTGCATCATCGGTGGACATCGTGGTAAGTTGTTACGGGAGTAACTGAAGGACGTCATCCTAAGGGGCTTTGTCAGACTAGCGTTAGCCATGGAGCAAATAGCAAGTAACGAACTATAAAAGTAAGGATTCTAACGCTCATCTAACTAGTTTATTATTATAAGGTTGGTCCTTAAGATTCTACCCTTTCTCACATTTTAAAACTTTCTAAGATTATTATTTTACCGATCTAGGATTTCTAATTCATTATTTGATCCTATAAGTCTATGCCTGACATACGATATGAATGTCTGGCCCAGGTGTCGTCTCGCTATGTGAGATAACTTTAAGTCATTCACGGTCGCAAGACAGCTCTGATACCAACTGTAACAACCTGGTTTTTCGTGACTTTAATTAAACTAAGACGGAAAATTAATTAAGTCTATATATTACAAACCAGCTGTTATCGTCTTACAAACTCAATATACATGATACGAGTTTAAGGATAAACAGAGTATATGTTTGGTTACATTCTCTCAAAAGCGTACAAAATAAATAGATAAACTCTCCCCAGCATTCAATAGCGTTGGTCTCGGGGTACCTGCATTAACTTATTATCATTTTCCCGCAACACTCTTTCGACACATGCAATTCTAAAACATATGCAATATAGAAAGTAAATAAAATAAAACAATTAACAGGTAGGCAATTAAAACACATAAGGAAATCATGATGACTCAAACACGAGTATAAATCCACTCACATAACGTACAAACACCCATAAATAATCATTCTCAACAAGTCGTATTTCAACACTCAGGAAGCCATGTCATTCAGACAATAATCAAACAAAACAAGGAAATGCATTCAACATATGTTAACTCATGAATCTTCGTTAGTAAGGCGGAATCATGCAGACATAATCCGCGCAGTAGCCGACAGGGCCAACATAACTTGGACATGGCTGTCAGGCTTAAAGATATCTAAGGTAATAAGGACGGCCATATCCCTTGTCTAATGTATGCATACACTACCTATCGAGGATCATACGTATTCGCTATTCAAAAGGTATCACCGACGAAAAAGTTCGACTATCACCAGAGACGGGTACCCCTAGTTGGGGCTGGTATTTTCCAATTACCATATATGGGCCCACGGAAATATCAATGATGCCCCATCCCTGGGGTTGTATATACCGTGTCAAATAACAATCTCCAGATCGTTAAATAGCCTTGGGCAACTCAGGGAGGGAGCCCAAGTCCCCATATACAGCTACCTCATTAACTTCGAATTTCAAAAGTCGCAACATGGCGAACAATCCAAGTATTTTATTCAAGTAATTCATTTTCTCAAATTCTTATTTCCTCGTTTATTCGTAGCATATGATAATTCTGAAGCTTAAATATATCGTCGAACTTTGTATAATGAAATTTTAGTTCTAACAGTTCTTCAGGTAAACAGGTCACATAGAAAAACTTAAATATTTATTTTGAGTCCGTTCGTAAATTTTAAATATTTTTACTATTCATTATTTTACTATTCATCGCATTTACTATTCATCGTATTTACTATTCATCGTATTTTTATACGTATTCGTATTTTCGTATTTCGTATTTGTACGTATTTTTATACGTATGCGTATTTTCATAATTCGTATTTATACGTATTTTTATACGTATGCGTATTCTTATACTTCGTATTTATACGTATTCTTATACTTCGTATTTATACATATTTTATACTTGTATGTATTTTTATACTTAGTATATATATATTTCTTTTTATACATGGTATCTTTATACTTAGTATATTTTTTTGTACATATTATTTTCTTTTATACTTAGTATATTTTCTAAGTGAAAACTAAGCTTTTATTTACTAAGTATAGAATTCTAGTTTCAAAGTCGTTAGGTTCGTTTTGTACTTAGTGACTTTAAATAATATTTCGAAAGTAAAACTCGGTTAAATTTAGTCATATACTTAACTAAAATTTTAGCGGTTTCAAATTTTAGCGACGTTGTCGTAGTTCATTTTAAATAGTCCGTATGTCCAAATCCAAATTTAAGCAAAGGTAGTAACACTCGAACTCGTTCATTTTAATACATGTAACGTTTATTTTAATCGGTTTCGTTGATTCTTTTTATTAACGATTCATTATACAATCTAATATAATCCTAATTACTAATCAAATTTAGTGACTAAGTGACAAATTCATTTTGATCAAAATTGGCCCAATTAAAGTGGTGAAACCGTGGCCTCTATTACATATAGCTATTTATTTCTTTTTTTGTTTTTATTAACAATTCATTACTTTAACTAATTAAAATACTTAAGTGATAAAAATAAAAAGTGACAAAACCAATTTTGGTCCAAAAATAACACTAAGGCCGTGGCCCTCTATACACTTAGTCATTTTTATTTTCGTTTTCTAATTTATCGGTTTTGACTTAAAGTTTTTATATACTAATTATTTAAATTATACTAAAGTGATTTAACTAGTTTACGATTTTCACTAAATATTTTATTTCATTTATGAATAGTGTTTTTACTCACTTTAAATTTCTAACTTTTATATTTTAAGGAATTAGTTTATTTAACTTATATATTTAGTGTTGTAAATATTCAATAATGAATTAAAACAACAATTAAATAAAACTTATAAAAATTCTAAATCAAAACATGCATATAAAATGAAGAACACATGGAGAAGTGAAGAACCCTAATATTTTTCATATGAACATCAATTAGTCAAATTTTTATATGTTTATATAATTTTCTCAAATTTCACCTACAAGTCTAATTTACCTAAACTAATCATAATATGTTATTTAGAAAAATTAAAACTAAAAATTGGTCCATTTTATTTAATAAAGCCGTGTATATATATATATATGTTCAAATTTTTATTTTTGATTTTTTTTATACTTCTAATTCAATAACTAATTTCCTTTATATCATTTATGTATTTAACATTGGTGAAAATTTATAATAAAACATTAACAACTAAAAGTAATTCATTTCACACATCAAAATAACAACCATAGTTTCAAGAACACACATGCTTTAAAAACATTTAAATTTCACAACAATTTCATTTTAAGTCCAAAAACATAAACTAATTATATTTTCATATACATCTTATTCATAGTATTTTAAACATGCAATTAACAAAAATTAAAACGAAAAATTACTCAAATATAAAGGGTTATGCCGTGTGGTTTTATATGGTTTCACAAATTTTATTTTTCGATTTTTGTCTTCTAATTTAACATATGATTACTAGGTGATAAAATAATTCATGCAAGCAAATCAAAACATCACTTAGGAAAATAACACATAATCAATTAATAGGTGCTTAGCAATTATAGTGTGCGGGAGCACCTTAATTAGTGAGGAAAAAGAAAAGCCTAGCAATTATCGGGATCGATAATGTTGTCGAAGATACTAAGATCGATGCTTCCACCTTGCTCCTCTTCTTTGGAAGGATTAGTACATAAAAATGAAAATAAGCAAGTTAGTAATTTATTTTAAAACCAAACTAACTAAACTAAAAATTTAAAGTGTAGTAGTATTTTTATGTTTAGGTGATGTATATATTCTAAATGTTTTGATTTATGTTCTTAATTAATTGTAAGTAAAAAGAGGAAATGATTTCTAACTATAAATGGTGAAGGATTTATTTATGTGCTTAAGAGAATTTAAGACAAGAAATAAATATGTTAAAGAAGAAATTAAATGAAATGGATGAAGATCTTCATGTTATTGAGGATGAAGATGTGCTTACAATGTTTAGTGTAGTTTTTATTTAGAGAGAAAAGTGTTAGAGATTTTAGTTGTGTTTGTGTGTAATGAATTGTGTAGTAGTAATAAAATGTATACTAGTGAAGTAGTATCTATTTGTGTATTTAGTATGTATAATTATTTAATTTAAATAAGCTAAATGTGATGATGTAATTAGTAGGTTGTGTAAGAGATGAGACTTGTTAGTAAAGTAGAGACAAAATGGAAGAGAAATCACATGGAGCATGTGCTCCAAGGAGGCCGGCCACCCTAAACCAAAATAGGGTTCGGTTTTCGTTTTTGAAATTTTCGATTCTGTACGCTAAAAGTCTCGAAATAAAATATATGATCTTAAAATAATGTTTCGAAATAAGATCGAAAATAAAAATGAAAATAAGCTTCGAGAGGTGATCAAAATAAAAATTGGGTCTAAATCCTCGAAACTTAGAATAAAAATTTATTTGGTCGAAAAACTTATTTTTTTTTTTGATGAAAGCTAATGATTTAATTAATTGAAATCAACTGTCAAAACATTTATCAGTTTAAAGTAGTTATGATTCAATATTTAGACATTTTGCGAAAGTGCTAGTTAATTAAATTGAAATAGTAACTAGGTATTAATATAATAAGATTTATTAATAATAATCAAAAATGATTATACTTTTAAGTTAAAAGGTTTGATGTTAAGTGTTGAATTTGTGTAAGTCAAAAAGGAAGAAAATTAGGTGACTTAGTCACCTTGTGTAGCCCGGCCCACTTGGTCAACTTTGACCTCGATTTGCGTGCCGAAATTTGTCGTTGAGAAATTTGTCGTCGATTCATCATTTTATTTATCGAGTTCGAATATGTAAAAATAAGGTTCAAATTCGAAGTATAACAAAATGGTTTTATTTCAGGTGCGAGAAAAATTGTAGTGTATTGTTTTAGGAAAATAATTGGGCGAGGTTGTCTAATTATTGATTTCCTAATTATAATTAGCTGAAATTAACACGGGGTGTTACAATCCTCCCCCCTTAAAGAAGTTTCGTCACCGAAACTTATATTATCTAGGTTGCTGAGGTTACCTGCGCTAAACAGCTCCGGGTATTTTTCCTTCAGTGACGCTTCGGTTTCCCACGTTGCTTGTTCAGTCTTTTGTCCCCTCCAGAGGACTTTGACCAAAGGTATCGACTTCCGTCGTAAAAACTTGGTCTCTCTGGCGAGAATTTCAACTGGCTTCTCCGAGTAAAGCATGTTAGGCTCGATGGCGATCACATCGGGCGTGACAATGTGACTTCGGTCGCTTCTATATCTCCTGAGTTGTGACACATGAAATACATCGTGTACCTTGGACAAGTTTGGCGGTAAGGCGAGTCGATATGCCACTTCGCCAATTCGTTCAAGTATTTCGTAGGGTCCGATGTACTTTGGGCTAAGCTTTCCCTTCAGTCCGAAACGTCTCACCCCTTTCATGGGCGACACCTTCAAGAAAACCTTATCTCCACTGTTAAACTCAATAGGTCGACGGTGCTCGTTCGCATACTTCTTCTGTCGATCTTGAGCCGCTTGTAGTCGTTCTCGAATAATCTTGATGTGTTCAATTTGGTCTTGTATAGCTTGGGGTCCAGTACCCACGTTGTCACTAGCGTCGTCCCAGCAAACAGGACTGCGACATTTTCTTCCGTAGAGTGCTTCGAATGGAGCACACCCCAGACTAGCGTGATAACTGTTGTTGTATGAGAATTCAATGAGGGGTAAACTCTTTTCCCAGTTTACGTTGAATTCCATCGTACAAGCTCGCAACATGTCCTCCAGCGTCTGGATAGTGCGTTCAGTCTGACCGTCAGTAGCTGGGTGAAAAGTGTACTCATCTTCAACTTACTGCCCAAAGCCTCTTGCAGTTTCTTCCAGAAATGCGAGGTGAACCTTGCGTCCCGGTCTGATATGATGTCAAGGGGGACGCCATGGAGTCGTATTACCTCCTTTTCGTAGGCTTTGGCTAGTTCCTCTAAACCCCAAGTCTCCTTTATCGGAACAAAGTGGGCCGCTTTAGTAAAACGGTCCACGATAACCCATATCGCATCTTTGCTGCTTGGTGTTCTTGGTAGACCCATGATAAAATCCATAGATATGGAATCCCACTTTCCTTAGGGAATTTCCAACGGTTGGAGTAGTCCTCCTGGTCTCTGGTGCTCAAATTTTACCTTCTGGCAAATCATACACCTAGCCACGTACTCGGCGATCTCTTCCTTCATCCTTATCCACCAGAAACGTTGTTTCAGGTCTTTGTACATTTTGTCTGAGCCAGGATGTACCGAGTTGTAGGTTTATATCCGTATATAGACCATTAAATTCACAGGATTATAATGAAAACTTTTATAAGATTTAAAGTCATAAATAGAAATTGCATAATAAAACAATAAGATTTAGAATTAACCTTTTAATCCTTAAGAATTGGCCTAAGATCAATACCAAAAGTATGGTATCTCCTAATAATCTCACCCAAGATGTGTTGAAATATGCCCTTGAATTTGCTAGAAGAATAGAGAAGAAAAACTGATTTTTCTCTCAAAGTTTTTGTGTTTTAGTTGTATAAGTGAATGATTAAGGAAAATCAAATTCATTAGAAAATTAGAGAGCAATTAGAAACATAATATACTCCTAATAGTCTCCATATGGCCGGCCACCCTTTTGCTATTTGGGGAGTTTTGATTCTCCTCAAATACATTACTTATTGATCAAGATATAAAGTGTATCGGGTCAGAATGTATCTAGACACTTTTCTCTTGGTCAATTTAGCTTATTATATAATGCAATTCATTACTAGTGTCATCTGTATGGACCGACTATAATATATTATAAATATCCTTATATTTATAATTTACTAATTAATTATAACGGTTTATATTTAATTAGCTTGCATTATACACAACAATTAAATATAACATTTTATATTCAATTCACGAATTACATTTAACTCGTCTCAGCTAATATTATTTAATCTGTATTAAATAGCCGTACCACCATTTCACTGACTAACATTTTAGTCAGTAACATCATCACACTTGACTAACATTTTAGTCACATTTGACTAACCTTTTAGTCAACAACACTGACTAACTGTTTAGTCATTAAGTAAGGCATCAATATGATCATTTTTCTCAAATAATCATATCTCTCAAACACATCCTTTAGGTGTGACTCTTAGGGACCAGTTGATCACCGCCATCTGTATGACAATAACGTCAAACTTATCTAGCAAGCCAACCGTTATTGATAAACGTTAATCAACTGATTAAATACAAAATGTACCCTGTGTACCTTTAGAGATTTATTTATGTTATTGCACTCACTGTGGAGGACACTAACCCCAACAATCTCCCACTTGTCCGTACAAGTGTAGGTGCGATAACCGATTCTCATATCCATAATAAATTTCTCCCACTCAATGTAAACCAATTTGCAAAGTCCGTATTTTCAAAGGTCGTAGTTCACAAGCGATCAGAATCAAGAGTGGTTTCCCCGACTAGAGAGTAACTTAACTGATAAACGAATCAATATTCGAGCATGGCCATGCATTTTCAGTTACAGCTCCTCGAGTGGCCCTGAGAATAAATATTATAACTCGATATAAGTTTGGATATTTCCCTCAACTCGAATCCTGCGGATGTAAGCGCAGCATGAAATGACCCAGTGAAAATCAGCTGGCGCTGTTACGATCGACCATGAGAAAGAAACCAAAGTCACCCAAAATCTGCCCTAATCTCAAGAGACAGATGATAGTCAAAAGAATCGACTCCAGGAACACTATGGATGTCCTATCCACGACCCGGCACCTAATGTCCTGAAACATTTAGGACTCCATGTAGTCGTCACAAAAATGTCCCGCGCGATTTCAATAAACCCGCATCTGTGATCGATCGATCAACGCTTGACTTATGGCTCGTTGAACCCACCATCAATCGACGTCACAAAATGATTGCGAGTTATCACCGTGCGGCGATCACGGACCAAAACAAAATATAAAGCAATTCAGTTCACTTTGAGGTGTTCAACGTTGTCTGCACAACCCTCATGAAAAACAATATATATAACAAAACGATGATTTTATTAGAAGTTTTAGGAAATACAAGTGTCAAATCCATACAAAACAACTAATACAACTCAGGAACACGCTTAATTCCCATGGATTTAACGTGCCCTTCATGCTTATCTTGTCTCAACGGCTTAGTGAGAGGATCTGCTATGTTATCATCCGTAGCAATCTTGTCAATCACTATCTCCTTCTGCTCCACGTAATCTCGGATCATGTGAGCCTTCCTTTGCACGTGCCGAGACTTGTTGCTGGACTTCGGCTCCTTTGCTTGGAAGATGGCACCACTATTATCGCAATAGATGGTGATCGGGTCATTCGAACTTGGAACTACAGTTAGTCCTTGTAAGAACTGACGCATCCATATAGCTTCCTTCGCAGCCTCTGAAGCAGCATAGTACTCGGACTCAGTCGTTGAATCTGCTATAACAGTTTGTTTGGAGCTTTTCCAGCTGACCGCAGCGCCATTAAGAGTAAAAACGAATCCAGATTGAGACTTCGAGTCATCTCGATCCGTTTGGAAACTAGCGTCACAGAATCGGGTTCAAGATAGCTCAGTGTCTCCTCCATAAGTCAATACCCAATCTTTAGTCCTCCGTAGGTACTTAAGAATGTTCTTTACGGCCATCCAGTGTGCTTCACCTGGATTGCCTTGGTATCGACTCGTCATACTCAATGCATATGCCACGTCCGGACGTGTGCATATCATGGCATACATGATCGATCCTATTGCCGAAGCATATGGAATCCGACTCATGCGCTCGACCTCTTCCGATGTCTTTGGTGCTTGAGCTTTACTCAAGTGCACCCCTGAGATCATTGGAAGGTTCCCCTTCTTGGAGTTGGTCATGCTGAACCTCTCAAGAATCTTATCTATATAAGACTCCTGACTGAGGGATAACATCCGTCGTGATCTATCTCTATAGATACGGAGCCCCAAAATACGCTGTGCCTCACCCAGATCTTTCATCCGGAAATGGTTCTTTAACCATACTTTTACCGAAGTTAAGAGAGGTATGTCATTCCCAATCAAGAGTATGTCATCGACGTACAGTATTAGGAAGACAATCTTGCTCCCACTCGACTTGATATATAGGCATGGTTCCTCGACTGATCGAGTGAATCCATTCTCCTTTATCACTTGGTCGAAGCGATGATTCCAACTCCGTGAAGCTTGCTTAAGTCCATAAATGGAACGCTTAAGCTTGCAAACTTTCTTAGGATTTTCAGGATCGATGTAACCTTCGGGTTGTACCATGTACAACTCCTCCTCCAAATAACCGTTTAAGAAGGCGGTTTTCACATCCATTTGCCAAATTTCATAGTCATGAAATGCGGCAATCGCTAAGAGTATCCGAATGGAACGAAGCATGACTACGGGTGCAAAGATCTCATCATAGTGCAACCCTTGCACTTGAGTGAAACCCTTTGCCACTAGTCGTGCCTTGTATATATCTGGTTGTCCTTCTACAGATCGCTTTATCTTGTAAAGCCATTTGCACTGAAGAGGCCTAGCCTTATCAGGTAAGTCAACCAGATCCCATACATTGTTCTCGTACATCGAGTCCATCTCGGATTGCATGGCTTCTTGCCATAGCTTTGAGTCGGAACATGTCATGGCACCTTTATAGGTTACGGGTTCGTTACTTTCAAGGAGCAAAACGTCGTCCCTCCCATTCTCCTCAACCATACCGATGTATCTGTCTGGAGGAATGGAGATTCTACCCGACCTCCTGGGTTCCAAAGGGACATTAACCGCAGCAGACGTAGAAGGAACAGCTTCCTCCATTGGTTGCTCGGTTGTTGGTTCAGGAATCTCCGACAGATCGAAGGTTCTATTACCTCTCTTGTCTTCGAGAAACTCTTTCTCTAAGAACTTCGCACTAGCCGCAACAAAAACGCGTTGTTCGGTTGGCGAATAGAAGTAATGACCAAACATTCCTTTTGGATAACCAATAAAGTATGTCTTGACCGATCGCGGGCCGAGCTTATCCTCGTGTCTCCACTTGACATAAGCCTCGCACCCCCAAACCCGAATAAAGGACAAGTTAGGGACTGTTCCCTTCCATAACTCGTATGGAGTCTTGTCTACAGCTTTAGACGGACTTCGGTTAAGTATAAAAGCAGCTGACAAAAGAGCATAGCCCCACAATGAGTCAGGTACTACCGTGTGACTCATCATGGATCGAACCATATCAAGTAATGTTCGATTCCTGCGTTCGGACACACCATTCAGTTGTGGTGTTCCGGGTGGAGTTAACTGTAATACTATCCCGCGGTCTTTCAGGTGCTGATCAAACTCATTTGAAAGATATTCGCCACCACGATCTGAACGTAGTGCTTTTATCTTTCTATCCAGTTGGTTCTCAACCTTATTCTGGAATTCCTTGAACTTGTCAAAGGACTCACTTTTATGCTTCATTAAGTAGACATGTCCATATCTACTCAAATCGTCCGTGAAAGTGATAAAATACCTATAGCCATCTCTAGCGTTGATTGACATAGGTCCGCACACATCAGTATGTATGAGTCCTAATAGGTCAGCAGCGCGCATTCCAACACCTTTGAAGGAAATTCGAGACATTTTGCCTATGAGACATGATTCACACGTGCCAAAAGTTTCATAATCAAATGGGGCTATTGTCCCACTATCAATGAGCTTTTTCACGCGTTTCTCATTTATGTGTCCCATACGGCAATGCCATAAATACGTTTGATCTTTGTCATCAACCTTTGCTTTCTTGTTACTCACATGCATGATTTCTGTGGTTTGATCTAAAACATAAATTCCGTTCATGGAAACAGCTTTACCATAAATCATTTCATTTAAAGAGAAAATACAGCTATTATCCTTTATTAAAAATGAAAATCCTTCTTTATCAAGAACGGATACAGAAATGATGTTTTTCGATAAACTAGGTACATAGTAACAGTTATTCAGAAATAACTCAAATCCACTAGGGAGTTGGATTACATATGTCCCTACTGAAACGGCAGCAACTCTTGCTCCATTCCCCATTCGCAGGTCTACATCACCTCTTGCCAGAGTTTTGATGCTTCTTAAGCCCTGCAAATGATTGCACAGATGAGAACCACAACCAGTATCAAGTACCCAAGTTCCGAAACTTGCATGGTTAATCTCAATCATATGAATAAAAGACGACATACCAACAGGAGCGACGCGGCCTGCTTTAATGTCCTCAGCATACACGGGACAGTTACGCCTCCAATGCCCAGACTTGTGGCAATGGTGGCACTCCATGCTCTGCTTAGCTTTTGCCTTGCCTTGTGAGCTACCGCTAGACTCACCAGGCCCACTCTTAGTAATCACTGGCTTCTTAAACTTTGGCTTTCCTACAGTTAGGTTAGCCGGAGCCTTACCATTACCCTTACGCTTGTTGCCTATCATGAGAACATCTTGTTTCATGCTCCCACTTAACTTCGCATCACTCCGTCCTGCATGCGAGGTGAGTGAAGCTCATGCAGACTTTTCTGCATGTCATTCATGTAATAGTTTGCCCTAAAGAGGGCATACCCATCATGAAGAGAGTGGAGCACTCGATCAATGACGATCTTCTCATCGATTTTGCAACCAAGCTCATCCAGTTTCTCAACATTCTCGATCATGTCGAGAAGGTGTGGACCAACCGGTTGGCCCTTCTGGAGTCTAGCCTCAAAGAAACGAGTAGTATACTCGTAACTCTTAATTCTCGGTCCTTCGAGAATTCTTTGGTCAGGGTGGTGAAAATCTTGTTTGCACCTTGGGTAATGTAACGTCTTTGCAAATTGGATTCCATTGCATAGATGAGTACGTTCTGTAACGCACCCGCCTCCATCATGAAATCGTTATAAGCAAAGATTTCAGCTTCTTCTGCATCGGGAGCTGGTAGAGCCGGCGGTGGCTCAGTCAAGTACTTGAGCTTCTTTGTCGTGATGGCGGCGTTATGTATCACGCCTCCCAATCAGAAAAGTTGGACCCATCATTCTTCAGTCGAGTAGACTGATTCATGCTGCCCATGAAAATTCTAAGCCATGATTCGCGCATTAGTGTGGCACTTGGCATTGGTTCGTCAGTACGGACAGCCATTTGTTATAGTAGTTATATCTGTATATAACGTATTCGAAACTGTGAAAAGAAAGAAGAAGAAGAAGAAGAAGAGAGAAGATAAGAAACCATTGTTTTAAAATTTAAGTCAAAAACGATAACATATTAATGCAATGACTTATACACTCATATAATTGACCTCCCTCGAGAATTATATAAGCGATCCCAAGACTCAATTTCTTTAAATTGATAAGCTAACTGCTAAGCTAATTCTACTGTTAGAATTCTTGGTCGATAGATTTCAGTAAATCCTATCTATTAGTCCACCATACCTTCGAGATATTACTCGAACCATAATGTTGAGATAAACTAAGTTGACAGCCACTACTTACCCAACGTAGAAGGGGTCATATTATGCCTACCGACGAAGAAGGGATTCATAGTGGTTCGACTTATAAAGACTAATTCTCAATTTCAGTTTTAGAGGAAGATCCCATCAACTCATTTTAATTCATTTTAAGTGAACTAATATCTAGCATTATCGTGAATGATTAAATTGAGGTGATAGCTCTAAACAAATGACATCCGTATGTCAATAATCTAGGATGCAACTATATGATCCATTTTCATGCATATTAGGTGGTTTGGTTTAGTTTAGGCGGAATATGATGCTACTATCTAACGTGAATGCAATGAAAAACGGTAAAGAAAACGCAAAAACGAAAAACACCTAGTGTGGCCTATCCCTATGAAAATAAAGACAAATACAAAGTGGAATCCATCCATGGACCCTAAGCTAGTCTTCATTCTTCATCTTGGGCTTTAAGTGGGAGTCCATCTTGAATCTTCAACTTGAATCTTCTCAAAATTACAATTTTTGAATTACAAAAATAAACCTATTTACATTCTAATTCAAAATATGCCAAAATTAAAAATATTACAAAATTGGAGATTCGAGATCTCAAAATACAACCAAAATTGTGTTTCCTTCATTACGAAAACACAACTTTCTAAGGCCACACTAGTAAATTACAACCGTTTGTATAAAAATAATGCGTAAAATCAACCATTCATTCAAACATTCATTCACAAACATAAATAAATAGCATCAACTAAACATAATAAAATCAATGCATACAAATTGATTAAATTCAAACCACCCTTTTTAAATGATTAAAATTATGCAACAATTCCTTAATTGTTCATAATATCTTTTAATCAAAATATAATCCAAATCAATTTATATTATCGGTATAACATAAATTCGATCTCAAGATATTTTAAACTGCTTTAAAATATTAGGTATCATATTTATTATGAACTACTTCACAATAAAACAAAACATATTATCTTTATAATATAACAAAATATTGTAAAAACAATAATTTCCAAAATAAAATAGGAAACCGAAATTAATTAAAACAAAAAAACAATATTACGGCCCAAAAAAATTGCTGTTTTTTTTTTTTTTTTTAATTTTAAATAAAGTATTCGGCCAATCAAAAAAAAAAAAATTTAATGATGTTAATTCGGCCAAAACAATGAAAAATAGAATTAAACTGTTTTAATTCGATTATGCTAGTAATTAGTTCGATACTAACTCAATTTTAATCTGTATTAAACATTGATTTAAGAGATTCAATTTAACCTTTTAAATTAAACAACTTAAAACTGGTAGATCTAATGAATAGCACACAATATGTTCATTAACATATAAAATTTTGATCCTTTTATGTTTTAATTCAATCGGTATTGAAACAAAACTAATACAAATTCATATAAGATAATTTTAACAACTTAAAACATCGATAATTATGAATTAAACGGACCAAAACCAAGCCAAAACTTTTCAAAAACTCACGGCCTACTGACAAAACAATTCGGCCATCTCAAAAACTTGTTTAAAAATTATACAAAATCGATTTTTATGAAAACCTTATAAAAATTTCATGTGCCCTAAGGCTCTGATACCATTTGTAGGTTTATATCCATATATAGACCATTAAATTCACAGGATTATAATGAAAACTTTTATAAGATTTAAAGTCATAAATAGAAATTGCATAATAAAACAATAAGATTTAGAATTAACCTTTTAATCCTTAAGAATTGGCCTAAGATCAATACCAAAAGTATGGTATCTCCTAATAATCTCACCCAAGATGTGTTGAAATATGCCCTTGAATTTGCTAGAAGAATAGAGAAGAAAAACTGATTTTTCTCTCAAAGTTTTTGTGTTTTAGTTGTATAAGTGAATGATTAAGGAAAATCAAATTCATTAGAAAATTAGAGAGCAATTAGAAACATAATATACTCCTAATAGTCTCCATATGGCCGGCCACCCTTTTGCTATTTGGGGAGTTTTGATTCTCCTCAAATACATTACTTATTGATCAAGATATAAAGTGTATCGGGTCAGAATGTATCTGGACACTTTTCTCTTGGTCAATTTAGCTTATTATATAATGCAATTCATTACTAGTGTCATCTGTATGGACCGACTATAATATATTACAAATATCCTTATATTTATAATTTACTAATTAATTATAACGGTTTATATTTAATTAGCTTGCATTATACACAACAATTAAATATAACATTTTATATTCAATTCACGAATTACATTTAACTCGTCTCAGCTAATATTATTTAATCTGTATTAAATAAGCAGATTACCATTTCAATCGACTAACATTTTAGTCAGTAACATCATCACACTTGACTAACATTTTAGTCACATTTGACTAACCTTTTAGTCAACAACACTGACTAACTGTTTAGTCATTAAGTAAGGCATCAATATGATCATTTTTCTCAAATAATCATATCTCTCAAACACATCCTTTAGGTGTGACTCTTAGGGACCAGTTGATCACCGCCATCTGTATGACAATAACGTCAAACTTATCTAGCAAGCCAACCGTTATTGATAAACGTTAATCAACTGATTAAATACAAAATGTACCCTGTGTACCTTTAGAGATTTATTTATGTTATTGCACTCACTGTGGAGGACACTAACCCCAACACGAGTAGCGGGTACTATGTGCTTCATCAAGAATTTTGCGTTTCAAGGCTTCATTGTTAGGTATGCACCATCTACCATTGAAGCGTAGACTCCCGTCAGTGTAAATCTCAAACCCTTCTGTTTCCTTCTGACGGAATCTTTTCCCTGATTTCTAACAATGCCTGGTCTTCCCATTGTAGTGCTCGGATGTCATGAAATAACTCTGGTTCGACCACCATTGCGTTCAGGTCAGCGTCATCCGATTGTACCGGGTCTAAACTCAGCCTTTTCAGATCTTGGACGATGTCTGATGGAATCTCCCAAATGTTGTTCAGCGTGTGTGTTGTTTTACGACTCAGCGCGTCGGCTACTACATTAGCCTTTCCCTCATGGTATAATAACTCGATTTTGTAATCTTTGATTAGCTCTAACCATCTTCGCTGTCTCATGTTCAATTCCCTCTGTGTGAAGCATGGGCGGAGCTAGCCCAATGGCCCCATAGGCCTTGGCCCATGGAGGTTTTTTGATATATAATTTTCTGTTTAATTATCTTCCATTAATTGGTTGTGGCATAATGGTTTGGGTTGTAAGTTTTATGGTATTGGTTGTGGGTTCAATTCCCCCTTGAACCAAATTTTTGCTTATAGTTTTTATTTATTTATTTTGTGGTTAAAAAAAGTATTTATGTAATTCTTAGGTTGTAAGGTTTGAGAATTTTATTATTCTTGAGTCATCCCTTTTTTTAGTTTATTTTTTGGTTAACATAAGTATTTTTTTTATATATATTTAAGTGTACAATAATATATTAACAAATCTTATGTGGTAGTTTAGTATACCCTTTAACAGAGTATTATTTTTCAACTCTTTTAATTTAAGTATTGCACTTAGCTTTATTGTTTTCTTTAGGACATATCCTATAGCTTATTACACCTAAGTCATTATGAATCGTTAAAAAAAAAAAAAAAAAAAAAAAAATCAAATCACTCATACGCCTATAAATTTTGGCCCTAGGTAATTTTCAATCCCGGATCCGCCCCTGGTGTGAAGATGTATTTCAAGCTCTTGTGATCGGTGTAGAATTTGATGCTGACCCCGTAGAGATAGTGACGCCAAATCTTCAGTGCAAACACGACCGCAGCAAGCTCTAGGTCGTGAGTTGGGTAATTCCTTTCATGCACTTTAAGTTGTCTGGATGCGTATGCTATTACTTTCCCTTGTTGCATCAAAACGCAACCCAAACCATTCAGTGATGCGTCACTGTACACTTCGTACTCGTCACCATCTGTTGGTAAGGTTAAGACTGGTGCCGTAGTAAGCCTCGTCTTAAGTTCTTGGAATGCTTTCTCACAGTCTTCGCTCCATATGAACTTTGATTCCTTTTGTAGGAGTTTAGTCATTGGGCGGGCTACTTTGGAGAAGTCAGGAACAAATCTCCTATAATAGCCAGCCAACCCTAGGAAGCTTCTGACTTCCGTGACTGTTTTTGGTGCTACCCATTCCTTGACAGCCTCAATCTTTACTGGATCCACCATTACACCTTCTTTGGAAATTACGTGGCCTAGGAATGCCACTTGGTCTAGCCAAAATTCACACTTTGAAAATTTAGCGTACCATTTATGATCTCTCAAGATGCTCAGGATAATGTGTAGGTGTTCCGCATGCTCTTCTTTATCTTTGGAGTAGATCAGGATGTCGTCAATGAACACGACAACGCAGATGTCGAGATATTCGTGGAAAGTCCTGTTCATTTGGTTCATAAACACTGCCGATGCATTCGTAAGACCGAACGGCATTACTTTGAACTCGTAATGTCCGTACCTGGATCTGAAAGCAGTCTTTTGTATGTCCTCTTTGCGGACCGCGATCTGATGGTATCCTGACCTCAGGTCGATCTTGGAGAAAACTCCTGCTCCCTTGAGCTGGTCAAAGAGATCGTCTATCCTAGGCAGAGGATAACGATTCTTGATCGTCACTTTGTTCAGTTCCCTGTAGTCTATGCAGAGTCTCATACTCCCATCCTTCTTCTTTACGAAGAGTACCGGTGCACCCCAAGGTGAAACACTCGGTCTTATAAATCCTAACTCAATCATTTCCTCCAACTGTTTCTTGAGTTCTTGGAGTTCGACAGGTGTCATTCTGTATGGTGCCTTTGATATCGGTGTCGTACCTGGTATGAGGTTTATAGAGAATTCAACATCTCGTGCAGGAGGCATACCCGGTAATACATCGGGGAAAACATCAGGCCGCCATTCTGTTAAGCTCAAACCCCATTGACATCATCACTTTTCGATCCGTCTGCAAATCATGGTACTCTTCTTCCTCTCCTTCTTCCCCTTTCAATCTCTCTCACATGTTGCCCATCACTTCCCCTTATCCTGCCTATTCTTTTGATGGACGCTTCTTTCATCGAAACTTTGGACTCCCCATCATCTCCGTCACTGCCATTTTTGCCCTTCGTCTCCAGGTACTTTTTTATTCTATACATGTACTTTTTGCACGTATGTCGATGCACACTTTCTTTATTACTTTATTACTCCGCATAATTAGGTTGATAATGATTTTTCTAACAGGAAAAAGACGCCAATTGTTGGCTTATGTTTGTTGATCAGGTAACACCTGGTAAATTTATGATCCGGCAACCTCTTACGAAATGCTATTACTCGTTGCCCTTTAATTTTCCTAGGTGCCTTGATGTTCCTAATGTTCATGTTGAAGAGATTGCCCGTTTTTGTAATTTGAATTTCCATGGTGAGGTTAATAAACCGCCGTCTATGTGGTCTGAGTATGTTCATAAAGTGGTTTTGAACTCTGATGAGTCATACGCATTTACCCTCTTTCATACTGGTCAAGTGGGTTCGTCAAGGCTGAGAATGTTTCCTGGATGGGAAGCTGGTAGTTGGGAATGTGTGTATTCGGTTGGTTACCATGATTTCGATGCTCGAATGGATGACATTGTATATTATAAAGGGAAAATATTGGGTGTTGATCGTTTAGGAAGGGTATATGATGTACATTTTCGTTCAAGTCGTATGACCAAAATGATCGTTTCCTCAATTGTTGCTAGTAGCACAAAGCGGAAGCGGCTAGTGGAGTCAAATGGGGCTATATTTTTAGTTTTTAAAGAGAGTGTTCGCCTGGAGAGGGTAAGGTTTAGGGTTTTCAAGCTAGATGAAGACTTCGAAGAATGGGTTGAAGTTCGTGGAATTGGTGATCTGGTTTTTTTCTTTGGACTTTACTTTTCCTTCTCCATTCCACCTCAAAAATTAGGTGGTTCATTTAGTAAAAATAGCATTGTTTACTTGGAACACAGTTTCAAAGATCACGATGAAGGGGTTGATGATGATGATGCTATGTTTTTTAGCAATTTAAGATCCGAGGATCTTCGGGTTGGGGTATGGCATATGGAGGACCCTTGTAATAGTGATACAATTGGGTCGTATCCGGGCTATTCGAACATACTTTGGCCGCCTCCTGTTTGGTTGTGGGATATTGACATGTAAGTAATGTAAAAACCATCTATGTTGTATAGTAACATCCTCTCTCATTACAATGGTTACTACTTAGTCCTTACATTAAGTTTTGATGAATTGATGATGCATACCTATGTTTACACTGATCAATTCTTAGTTTATTATTCCTTTTAGGTTTTTATTTTCCTTCATGTTTAAAATCCTACAATGAAGAATAATGATGTTTATTAGTACCTAAAAGGTTTACGTAGTCTTAGCATGTTGTTTATGCTTCAAATAAATAGTACTCTACATCTCGGAACCTAGGGATTCAGAGATGGTTTAGCACCTTAATCTTGACTTTATTTACAGTAATGGGTATGAATGAGAGATTTAAAGTCTTGAGCTTCTGGAGCTAAATTTGAGAGCGGATTCTCTGTCCCATTTGATGTCTCATTACTTGATAAGGAAATAAATCACTAGTTTATACAATTATTTTTTTATTAATATTTTATAATTAATGACATTTATTACCCTATGTAGTAATGGGACACCAAGTGGGACATAAAAATGGGACAGAGAATCCGCTCTCGCTAAATTTTGAATCTCATTCAAATGATATTTTTTGAAGGTAAAGCATTGGAGGGTTTTAGGTGAATTTTCAACTTAAATCTTTAGAATGATCGATACGACTCCCTTAAGCATGCATCCAAAAGAAGGGCGTGTTTATTGTGTTTGATATTTTTCCTGTCCATTTACATGTTAAACCAAACAGTCTTTCAAACACCGAGATTTGTCATCTTGGTGGTATAGCTATAGCTTCTACAAAAAGTTTTAATTCAAGTATCAGTATGTTCTAAAATCTCCAATGAATTTCTTTCAGGTCCAAGCGTATTGGCGATCTTGATGCCGCACTTGCTGATTTACTGATGAATGCTCCCGCCAAAAGATTGAAGGTTCTTCCTTTTCCCTCGTTCATGTGTAGTCAGTTTGGTCTTTATGAAAATTTCATCTTTTTTGTCCGATTTACTGTATTTAGTTCTGCGTAGGGGGATCAAGGAATTTTTCCATGTAGTGAAATTTATGAATCTGAATCATTGGTCTTACTCTAAAATGTAGTTTTATTTGAATTCCTGTTCGTTGACAATTTTTTCTAAGAGTTTTATATGAGACGGTTTAACATGAGACTTACCCAAATGCTAGTGTGTTTCAAGTAGTTACTATATGAATAAGAAATTGGTATCACATGTGAAGTTGTTTTGTAACTTTTTTTCTGCGGTTTGCTTTGATGCACAAAACCTCACAAAATTTGGTCCACCTATTTGTTAATGTGGGGTCCAGGAACGTAGTAAAACATGTTTTCTCCTGTCGGAAAATTTATGAACTGTATTTTGGGGCACCCTTATATGTTTCATACAATAATCATGCGCAAAGTTTAGCCTTTTAGGAAGGCGCGGAAATATTTTTTTACTCTGATTGAGTCTCGATGTGAGTAATGCACAGTGTCAATGAGAGAAAAGTTACGGAACAACTTTTGAAAATATAGAAGCAAATCCTTCAAGTAGTTGAGGATTAATGTAACGAATTAGTCGTTTATGAGTCTGAAGTTCAATTGTACAATCTGAAGGCCATGTCCAAAGAGCAACTTGCTCCACTAGAGCAAGCTATTGTTGTGGATGACGACGCTAGAAAACAGGACATTGATGAAGTTTGGAGGGCTGCATACAGAGTTCAGGTTTACTTGAACGAAGCCAAAGAAATTCACAAACATTTGGAGAGCATGAAGACGAAAAATGATGCATCAAACCAGCAACCTTGTGAGTCCGTGTATTTTCAAGATCAGGTAATTTCCTCCTAATGTGTTTTAGCTAAACGTTGCAAAAGACGATATTCAAAAATTGATCTGTCAAAACTTCAACCTTATGCTTTACCTAAGCAAAGCGAAAGGTATTCACAAACGCCTTGCACTTGCTGCTACATATTATTGGTTTTATTTTATTTGTTACAGACAGAATCATCTTCTCGTGGAAGCGAAGAGCGGCAAGGATCAGTTTACTCCGAGGCCAGTGATGATGTTATCTCAACAGAAATGAAGTTGAACAGTATCCTTCTTCATCTTGAAGAAACCACCACCAAATTGCAGAAAGTGAAAGTTAAACTTCTGCGTCGTTCAGCAAGAGTTCAAAAGTCAACCCGAGATGATGCATTTACTTACGGGTAGCCTGAATCAAGGAGAAAAATATGCCAATAGTATCAGAAAATATTAGTTATGGATAATTTCACGCAACTTTTGTTTAGGTTACCTTCATCTTGACGACTAAGCTAAGACCTCTTTTATAGCTCTGTCAAGGATGTTAACTAAATTTAACTTTGATGGGACTGTGAAATTAAGACAAAGAGATCATCCGATCTTTACCGTGCATACTGGTTGGAAAGAACATCGTCTATGGTATTCTTGTTCGAGTTTTGTTAGCTTCTAAGCTCAATTTCATAATTTAAATTTGAATATGAGTTTAGTTTCTGCTAAATTAAAGCTAAGCCGGATGTCCGCGTCAAACATATCATGATTTCTATACAGCTTATATGCTATTCATATGTATGTATACTTGTAATTTTAACGTCGTAATACTAAACTGATAAAAGTTAAATGAGATGGTTGTTGTCGGAAGTTGATTAGGTTACCCGTAGGGTAGAAAACCTATGTTACCCTACCAATAAAAATTCGCCACGTGGAATTTTAATTAATATTTTTTTTTATTATTAATCATGCAATTTAGAATCATCCTACACCTTGAAATGGTTAGTCCCTCCTTAATTACGAATTCCCCTTAATTATCTCAACTGATATTTTTCTCCTTATTTTTTTTTCTTCTTAATTTTTTTCCCTAAATTAAATTGTTTCCTTAATTTGTTTATGTGTATAAGTGTGCATATTTGCAGGGATATGGAAAAAAATTTTGTTATTTTTGTTTTCTTTTAATTGTGTAATTGTACGATGCTTCAAAAAAAATTCTCATTCTTTTTAAAATTAATTTCAATATACTTCAAGTGTTAAAAAAATATTGACTAATTGACCAATAAAGAATAAAATAAAGAATTAAAAGTAGGGTTTTATATTTATCAATGCCCTTAATTAAGGTTTGTAAAATACTCCGTAGGAAATAGGATATTTAGGCAGTAAACACACCAAAAGTACAAATTGCACTGCCACATGGAGCTTTCTTATTCGTAGGGTAATGAGCATTCTTTACCCTAAGCGTTTTCGTGGCCTTTTCGGTTGGGGTCCCTTCTAACCACTATTGTCTTATCATATTCCATTTAGGGAAATATCACTTATTTCTTCCATTTTTTTTAGTAAGTACACAAGAATTGAAATTAAAAACGATTAGAACTTATTGTTGGGGTTAATGATCAAGAAATCGTAAAATTGAATGAATTTAATTGAAGATTAGTTAGGAAAAAAAAAAGAGAAAAAAGAGAGAATTGTGTATACTCCGTATTTTTTTAGTAAAAAATGGTAGGGTTGGAAATAATAATGAAAAAAGTATACAACTTGAGTAAATTCCGTATATAAAAAATCAATCATTATCATTATCATCATTATCATTATATATATTAAAGACAAGTTGTATCAAGCTGATGTGGCACTCTAAAATTTCAGATAATTTGAAATAGAGTTTTCTCATTAATTGGACAAAATTGTCCACACACTCATCTTCATTCAATAGTAAAGAGGAAACTCAGGGGCAAATTAGTCTTTTGATTTTTATACTACAAACAATAAAACTAACCTAATTATATTTACATGTACCAAATACCAATGTTCTCCGCAATTAATTACTTCTGCATCCACCTATTATTTTTACACCGCATGACTTATAACTTCATGTTACAATTACGTTTTTTCTTAACTACATTTGTTATGTATTTTATTCTATTCTAATCTATCTACTCCGTATAATAATTTATGATGTATTAACTATAGCATACAAATTATAGACTCCAACTTAGTATACAAGAGATACTTCAGATTTTAGGACTCGTTTTTTCCAAATTTTATTTTCAGCTATTTCGCTCTGGGCCACCACTTCTCTGGGCCTGGGCTGGCCTGGGCCTCAGCACCTATCTGGGCCTGGGCCAAATTTACTTGGCCTGGGCCTGGCCAAAGACGGCTATAATGTTATAAATTTGAACTTCATTCGATTCACTGATTCGATTCGATTCATTTGATTCGATTCGATTCAATTATCTCGATTCGATTCGATTCAAATTCGGCTCTAAAAGTCCGAAAGAACAGGTCCTTAGTGCACATCACTTTAATTTACGATGTACCCTTTTGTATTATTTATATGACTTTAATTTTTGACTTTAATTTTTGACTTTAATTACACGGAGTATACTAAGTACGGAGTATACAGTATACAGTATACAGTATACAGTATACAGTACACGTACTTAGTATACAGTATACTCCGTACTTAGTATACAGTATTAACTTCATTCAGTACTATCATAAAATTATATCGGAGACATCTAAATTACACGGAGTATAATTTATTTTTAATAGGGAAAATTCATAACTCCCACCTATTCTATACCACTTTTTTAAAACTCCAACCTATTGTAACTTTTTTTCATAACTCCCACCTATTGTGAGTAATTTTTTCTAAAATAACCATAAATTGGAAAATTTGTCACTTTAAAGTTATAATTTTAATTGAACATTGAAGTTATATTAAATTTTATACTAAGCACGACTCTGCACGACTTTAATTACACGGAGTATACTAAGCACGACTCTGCAACAGGCCCACCACCATTAATTGTCAACTGAGTCTCCAACATTTAGAAAACCTGCGTGTCATTATCCAAAAACTGAGGGGTTGATACTTTGTTCTCTATGGAGCAGTTGATGATATACTCATCTGTCATTGCACAACATTTGGACGTACCAAAAGGGTATGGAATTGTTAAGTTCGCACACTTGCTTCGGCATCCAGGCTTTGCTGTTATGGCCGCTGTGAACATCGTACTTGGCGCAGCAGACGAGAAAGATGGCATGAGCCATATAATCAGCAGTACTAACATAGTTGATAAATTTTCTCAAAGTGATGAAGTTTGTGCAGTACAACTTCTGCACAGTGTTCTTTATTTGTAATTCTACAGACAATTTTGTATTTAGTACTTTACTTTTTGATAAAAATATTGTACAACTTTGTAACTTTTTTCCTACTTTTGAGTAATGAAATAATTATTGAGTTAGTGCTCTGTGCTGTTATGCTCCCTTTGTACAAAGGTCCTCTTGTTCTTTAACTTCTTTCCGTTCAATTCAGCTCGAATAAGTTCAATTCAATTTTAAAGTCCAATATAATATGACGAGGAAATGTAATTTCGCGTAGTTTCATGTTATGAGTACACCCTTAGCATACAAGTTTTGTAACTCCTTTCGTATAATGTGAGAAATCTGTAAAACATATAGCAGAACGACGATTTTACTTCCAAAACTTCACTTTGACAGCGTGTAAGACGTTGCAGCGCCTTCACTATGGACCGAAAACATGTAAACTTTCTCACTTAGTTGTCGCTTCCTACACTCGACCCAGACGAGTAAACAAAGCTAAGTGTATGAGATGATTGTTCTTATCCAAATTACCGAAAATATTAAATTACAACAAAGCAAACATATAAATTAATATGAATGGAGAAAATACTTTTTGAAAATTTGACTTCACAGCAACAAAGCAAACATATTCTACTTTTTAAATTACAACAAAGCAAACATATTCCGAAACATAAGTTCAAAATCCGTCAGCACCAAATTTGTCTTCACAACTCCCTTCGCCTACCACAGAAAAACGTGTCTACAGCTTACGATTTTCACATTTTCTCCTTATTGCCTTGTGCAGAGAAATTATATAAAGCATTACATCTCCTTTTGACCTCGTATTCGCCAAAGCTCTTGAACAACGTCTACCATAGTCGGTTGCTCACCCCCTTTCTTTGCTACGCAGGTCAAAGCAAGTCGTGAAACCGGTCGAATCTCATCGTCACTTGCTTCTCCTAAAACCTCGCTGTCAATCATCTGTAAGTGTTCAGACGTAATAATACGGAGTAACATGACGGACAAAAAGTTTCGGAAGTTTCACTGACCTGTGCTTGGGCATGGGCTAATTTCATCCTCCTATACTCTTGTTGTGCTTGCCGTGAACGGAACATTGCTTGTACTCGCACAACAGCTTTCTCCACACGCACTTCAGCCTGTTTTCTGCTAGCTCGATAGAAATCTTCTTCATTATCACTTTCTGGACTTCGATCCTCAATTGGTGGCTCTTTAATTTGTACCTCGAGCCCTCGCAAACCTTTCCTCTTCAGTCGCCACTATTGACCGACATCTAATAACAAACACAACACATACAGACATTATAACTGTTATTGCAAGCCTAATTTTTACACAACACATACTGTCAAAACATAATCAAACATCTAATAACAAACACAACACATACACATACACATACACAACACATACTGTCAAAACATAATCAAATCGATTAAATTGCAAGCCTAATTTTTACAGAAATAACATTAATAAACCGTTATTGCTCAAATTAAAATCAGTCTACCATTCAATAATTTTTACAGAAAAACCCTAATTGCCCAGAAAAAAACGAAAAAATGCCCAGAAATTGATTAAAGAGTAAAACTAAACTTGAACGAAAACTTTGCCCACAAATTGAGATCAACCCTAATTGCCCAGAATTAAACCGAAAAAATGCCCACAAATTGATTAAAATTGCACCCCTTACATTGAACGACAAAAAAGCCCAGAAATAAAATGAATAATCGCCCAGAAATTGATTAAAATTGCACTAATTACATTGAACGAATAAAATGCCCAGAAATTGATAAACCCTAATTTTAAAATAACCAGAAATATGAGAACATACACATACCTTCAACGAACGATGAAAATGAGGAATACCAAGGAAAACAATTTCAAAATCTTAGTCTTAATCTTGGTACCAATTAATTGTCCTACAAAGGAAGGTCAAGGCGACCACCTATCTAAACAACCTAGGAGAAAACCAAACGCGCGCCAACTACAAATCTAATGGACCAAGCTATTGCATTCGCAGAGCGACTACGACCACAAAAAATACGAAAATTCCTCTCACACCAAATCTCATAAATAGTGCAAGCCAAACTAACACGTAATCTCAGTTATATTGATGTAATTTGTAACACCCCGTGTTAATTTAAGCTAATTATAATTAGGAAATCAATAATTAATCATCCTCGCTCACTGAATTTCCTAAAACAATACACTACAATCATTTTTGCACCTAAACTAAAACCATTTTGAATTACTTTGAATTTGAACTTTATGTTTACATTTTCAAACTCGATAAATCAAATGGAGAATCCTCGACAATTTTCTCAACGGCAAATTTTGACACGCAAATCGAGGTCAAACATTGACTAAAGGGCCAAGCCACCTAAATGTGATTTAGTCACCTAATCCTTTATTAAATATAATTACTCATAATCCAAACCTAATTAAAGTAGCTTAAGCTTAATCATATTGATTATTACTAACACAACATATAATAATAATATCAAATTACTATTCCACTTTGATTTAACTAACACTTTCACTAAAACTCGATATATTGAGTTACACTAAGCCTAAACTGATAAACTTTTTGACGTTTGAGGATAATGATTTAATTCGATAACATTCAACGAAAAAAATATATATTTCGATCGAATAAAATCTTATTTCAAAGTTGCGAGACAAACTAGTACCCAAATTTTGTTTGAATTCGTTTTGAGGTTTATTTTCATTTTTATTTTCGATCTTACTTCGAACCATCATTTTAAGACTATATATTTCATTTCGGGACTTTTCGCGTACGCGCAAATCGAAAATTTCAAGAACGAAAAATCGGGCCATGACTTGTACATGTTGGCCGAGATTTTGGAGCTTGTAGCTCAACATTGTCTCTTCCTTTTTCTTTTGCTTTTCCTACACCCTTGTTCCCTTGTCTCAAGCATGCTTTCTACCCTTACACACATGCTTTCCCTCTTACACACATGTGTCCCCTTGTCTCAAGCATGCATGCATTTTCATTACACAAGTTTACAAACTACTACTACACATACATACATATCACACGCACAAACCAACACACACAACAAACACTTCAACTTATTTTCTCTCTAATAAACTCATACTCAAGAAACCTTAGTAAGCAATCTTCATCCTCATCAAGAACATGAAGAACAAATTACTTCCATTTCTTTCCTCCTTTAACTTCTTTATTTCTTTATGTTTAAATCTTTAAACACATAACTAATCCCTTCCCTAAATATTTTAGTAATCACATCCACTTTGCACATGCATTTATATAAGAATACGAATCAAAATATTTAAAATACAAACATCACCTAAACATAAAATACTACTACACTTTGAATTTTAGTTTAGTTAGTATAGTTTTAAAATAAGTTACTAACTTTCTTATTTTCATTTTTATGTACCATCTCTAATCAAAGAAGAGGAGCAAGGTGGAGGAGTCGATCTTAGCCAATTCGATCATATCATTGATCCCGACAATTGCTAAGCTATTTCACTCATAACCTAACTAAGGTGCTTCATACATTTATATGATAAGCGCCTCGAATTTGATTATGTGTTATTGTTTTTGATGCATGTATTGTTTTATTATATCACCTAGTATTCATATGTTAAATTAGGAGACAAAAATCGAAAAATAATGTTTGAGTAACATTTAAATAACCCACGGCTATACCCCTATTTTTGGCTTAATTTTTCGTTTTAATTTTTGTAAATTGCATGCTTAAAATACTTATAATGAAATGAACATTAGGATATAATTAGTTTTTGTTTAGGATTTAAAATGAATTTGTTATGAATTTTTAAGTGTTTTAATGTATTATGTGTGTTCTTGAATGTTTATGTTATTCTTGTGTTTTGAATGAATTTATTTATGTGTGTTAATGTCTTGTTATGTTTTCTACTTATGATTAAATACATAAATAATATAAGATAAATTAGTTATTGAATTAGAAGTATAAAAATCAAAAATCAAAATTTATGAACATATATATATATACACGGCCAAATTGATTTATATGGACCAATTTTTAGTTTTAATTTTTCTAAATAACATATTATGATTAGTATAGTTAAATTAGACTTGTATGAAAAATTTGAGAAAATTATATAAACATATAAAAATTTGACTAAATAATGTTCATATTAAAAACATTAGAGTTCATCACATCTTCATTGTGTCCTTCATCTTATGACTAAGTTTTGATTTATAAATTTCATAAGTTTTAGTGTTTATCGTTTTTGTTTACTAGTTTAAATCACCTTAGATAAATTTGATTAATTAGTATATAAAAACTTTAAATCAAAACCGATAAAATTAGAAAACTAAAATAAATGGTGTAAGTATAATAGGCCACGGTTTTGGGTTGAATTTTAGACCTAAAATGAATTTGTCACTTTTATTTTTATCACTTAAGTAAATTAAATAGTTAAAGTAATGATTTATTAATAAAAACAAAAAAAGAAATAAATGGCTAACATACATAGACCACACGACATTCACCCTTAAAATGGGTCAATTTTGGTCAAAATAAATTTATCACTTAGTCACTAAAATTGAATAGTAATTAGATTTATATTTGTTTATGTATTAAATCGATAATAAAAAGAATTGACAAACCGATAAAATTAAACGTTACACGTATTAAAATGAATGAAATCGAGTGTTACTACCTATGCTTAAATTTGGATGTGGACATACGGACTATTTAAAATGTACTACGACAACCTCGCTAAAAATGGAAACCGCTAAAAGATTAGTTAAGTATATGACTAAATAAAACCGAGTTTTACTTTTAAAATGTTATTTAAAATCGCTAAGTACAAAATGAACTTAACAACTTTGACCCTAGAATTTTGTACTTAGATTATATTAAGTTTTACTTCCGAAATCATTTTTCAAATCACTAAATACAAAACGAACCTAACGACTTTAAAACTAGAATTTTACACTTAGTAAATAAAAAGCTTAGTTTGATTTTCTAAAATATCCTTAGTATAACAAAAATGTATAAGAGTATAAAGATACTAAGTATAAATGAAGTCAAATAATAAATACTAAAGTATAAAGAAAATAAAATAAAAATACTAAAGTATAAAGAAAATAAAATAAAAATACTAAGTATAAAGAAAATAAAATAATAAATACTAAGTATAAGAATACATATACGTATAAAATACGAATAAAATACGAAGTATAAAGATACGTACAAATACGGAATACGAAAATACGAATACGTACAAATACGAGGAATAGTAAATACAATGAATAGTAAATACGATGAATAGTAAATACGGTGAATAGTAAAATAATGAATAGTGAAAAATATTTAAAAGTTACGAACGGACTCAAAATAAATAATTAAGTTTTTCTATGTGTTCTGTTCTATCTGAAGAATCATTGCTACTAAAATTTCATTATACAAGTTCGACGTTATATTTATATTACAAGTTCGTCATTATTATTATTTATGAACGAGAGAATGAGAAATTGAGAAAGCAAGTACTTGAATAAAATACTAGGATTGTTCGCCATGTTGCGACTCTTGAAATTGAAGTTAACGAGGTAGGCCTATGGGGACTTGGGCTCCTCCCGCAGTTGCCCAAGGCTATTCAACGATCTTAAGATTCTTTGCTTGACGCGTGTGGTATCAACCTCGTGGATGGGGCATACTTGATACTTCGCGGGCCCATAGAATAGTAATTGGAACGCCAACCCCATCCCGTACCCGCCTCCTGGTGATAGTCGAACTTTTTCATTTGGTGATACCTTTTGAATAGCGAATACGTATGATCCTCGATAGGTAGTGTATGCATACATTAGACAAGGGATTGAATCGTCCTTATTACCTTAGGTATCTTTACCATATCCAGACTTGTCCGTTTTAACGGCCCTGGCTGCTACTGCGCGGATTATGTCTGCATGCTTCCGCCTTACTAACGAAGACTCATTTGTTATCACATGTTGAATGCATTTCCTTGTTTGTTGGATGAATATCTGAATGATTTGGTTGAGTATTGGAATGTGATTCGTTGAGTATGTTTATCTGTGAGCGTGGTATGTTATTTGGTTGATTTATACTCGTATTAAATCATCATGATTTCCTTATGTGTTTTTGCTTGCATACTTGCTATTTGTTTCCCTTGTTTATTTATTATTCATATCGCATATTGCTTTAGAATTGCATGTATCGAAAGAGTGTGCGGGAAAATGATGAGAGTTTAATGCAGGTACCCCGAGTCTTGACCGTTGATCTATCAGGGGATTTGAAGGCCTTATTTTGTAATCTATTTTGAGAGAACTTGTAATCTAAATACTCTGTTTTATCTATAAACTCGTATTATGTATACTGAGTTTGTTAAACGATAACAGCTGGTTTTGTAATATATAGACTTAATTAATTTTCCGCCTTAGTTTAATTAAAGTCACGAAAAACCAGGTTGTTACAGTTGGTATCAGAGCTGTCTTGCGACCGTGAATGACTTAAAGTTATCTCACACAGCGAGATTTGACACCTGGGCCAGACATTCATATCATATGTCAGGCATAGACTTATAGGATCAAATAATGAATTAGAAATCTCTAGATCGCTAAAATAATAACTTAGATCGTTTTAAAATGTGAGAAGGGTAGAATCTTAAGGACCGACCAAATAATAATGAACTAGTTAGATGAGCGTTAGAATCTTAACTTTATGATTCTTTACTTGCTATTTGCTCTATGGCTAACTCTAGTTTGACAAAGGCCCTTAGGATGACGTACTACGCTTTCTCAGTAACAATCTACCACAACGTCCACCGATGATGCCACGAGATGCATATATATGTAACCATTCCCACGTCATCGAGCAATACGTGGAAGCTAATGGGATCTCGACGACCAGACCCTACCACACTAGGGGCATTGGCTTAGGCCTGACGCTGATTGAGAGCTTTCACCCGTACGACGAGTTTTGGACACCACTAGGATGGCAACTCCTCCTGGATTACGATCGATATATGGATCGCATGTGTCACCCCGACCCACTTCTGAGGGAGATGCAACCACCAGGTTGGATGGAGCACGAAGAATTACTTGAGAACTTGATGTATCAAGAATTAAGGCACGACTATCCTCCGTTGCCAGCTGAACTACTCCCAGTCTGGGAGAGGGATCTCCTATCAGGGAGACTCTTCAGGGTCGCAAATCATATTTAGGGTCTTTGGACTCCGGTTTGTAAAATATATGTAACCGACTCTTAACCATCCTAAGAACGATCTTAATATCGTCTTCTTTTCCTACGGCTATGGGTGTTATATTCGGACGTGACGTTTGGTGAACTTATGTATTATATTCCTTGAAATGTAATATTTTACCCATGTATATGTTTATATATATGGAGACGTTATGTTACTACCTAGTCATGTGCTTTTCTTAATTCATTATTTTAAAATTTTACATACATGTTGTACTTCCAAATCTCATTTAAATTACCTTATCTAAATTGATTTCAGATGAGACTACCGTGCGGTAAGAGGTACTCTGAGTGGACACCAAAAGAGAAGGCCCGCAAGAAAGCCATCGAGGCCTACGCACGACGTCAACAATTGAAGTCCTGGAAGAGATCACAGGACTCGAGCAATGCGGAAGTCGACTGGAAGACTAGGGCACTTAAGACTCCGTATATGGAACATCGAATTCCTGATCATCTCCGTCGATCCTCAGAATATACAGATGTGATCGAAGCTTTCATGCAGGGAAAACCTGAGACATTTGAGGGAATCAGTGGGACACTCTACCCATGGATCAGGAGTATGAATGCGAGGTTCCTGGAACACTCCGTTAGAGAGGAATGGAAAACCTCCCTAGCAGCTGCGTGCCTTGACGAGGAGGCCAAGGCATGGTGGAGGCGACTACGCTCCCCAGCTATACTTGAGGGTGAGTACTACCTAAGCTGGGAGGATTTCAAACTTGGTTTGAGCGACATGACTTATGCTGTTAAGTATAAGCATAGCTTCATGGAGGAGGAGCATCGCTACTCAAAATTTGCTTAGGATCTAGGGTTAATCTTTTGACATTCTCGATCCAATTTCATATCTCTTGAGGATGTATCTAAACTTTTGTGTTATTTTGCTGAACTTGTATTTAAGTTTTCACCTTAGTTCATTTCATAGAGAATGTATTAGGAGGTTTTGTAACTTTTTGATGTAATTCTTTTACATTATCAATGAAATGTGTTTTACCTTGTCTTTTATTATGTGTCTATCTTGGAAACTACTCTATATTCATACAACTCAATATTTTTCGTAATGGATGCAAACAATATGGTTAACCCAAATTTCGCCCAACACTTTGCCGAGGAGGAGGCGAGAAGAAAAGGTTTTGAGGATGCTATCATGAAAATGGCACAGAATGTCCACCAATATCAGGGAGGTGGAAATAATCAATCTGCATTTGAGAAGTTCTCCAAACACCGACCCCAAACATATTCTGGCTCTGTCGACCCCACGCCTTGACAGAGTGGATCAAGAGATGGAAAAGTTCTTTGGGAATCGAGCAAGACACCACCGAACGAAATGGTGAACGTGGTAGCGCATTACCGGAAAGGAGAAGCAAATAGTTGGTGGCGCCTGATCAAAGCCCAATTCCCCCTAAGGCTCTATAACTGGAGTGAATTTAAGACCTTGTTGGAAAACAAGTACTTTGGGGAAGAGTTGAAGTGGGAAAAAGAAGAAGAGTTCAGGAATCTAACCCAGAGTGTAATGTCCCAACAAGCTTACACACAGAAAAATATCGGGAGTCGGCCCAAGTTTGCTCCTAAGATATTGACTAGCGAGGAGGAACTCGCAACTCGTTACGTACGAGGCATGGACAATAACCTGAGGATAAACATGAGCGGGTTCTACCAGTAAGAACTTCACCAAGCCTCACGAAAGGCAACGTGTATCTGGGCACCCATCCAGAAGAGGGAAGCCGAGGAGAAGAAGAAGAAGAAGACGTTCACGCCCCCGGTGGCGAGTGCCAGTTTTATCCATAAACCCATGTTTGGTCGCCCGGGTTTCCAGAACCAAGATAATCGTAACCGGAACCAGGGCAAGAACCAATACGCCAACCGAAGCCCTACCGCGTACGCCACAAGGAATAACCCACCACTTCCTGGAGCTCCGATCGTCCAAGCGGGCAATTGTCGTTTCTGTCGACAGCCGAACCACCCAGGGAAGCGTTGCAACGGAGAGCCGATAGTATGCTACTTCTGTAAGGTAGTAGGGCACAAATCGAATGAATGCCCAAAGAGGGTAATCACGCTAAGGCAAACACAGACCACCTCCCCGCCGTGGTTCAGTGGCGCGTCTACGTCCCGACCGAAGTCCAAGAGGGCCTGATGATACTATCGATGTCGACGCCGCCACCAGAAATTTTTGGTTAACTCAGACTGCTTTCATTTTGTTTGATACCGAGCATCTTTATCTTTTATATCCTCAAATTTTAACAAACAAACCAAACTCACAAACCCTGCACAAATCAGAACTAACATATCACTACCAGATGGTAAAAACATTCCTTGTTCCTCAAAATACAATAATGTAAGAATCACGATTCACAACACAGAGTTCCTGTCAGACCTTGTATTGTTTGACCTTCCCGAGTTCGATGTAATTCTGGGGATGAATTGGCTAGCTCGTCATAATGCGACATTTAAATGCCACGACCAGAAGATCACTTTGAAAACTAACCAAGGGAAGGAGGTATCATATCAGAGTTTGAAGAGGAAAGGGGGAGTGAAGTTAGTATCCGTACTAAAACTTCAGAGTATGGAGAGAAAGGGGCACCAGGTATATTTTTGCAGCATTACCAAGGTCGAGGACACCCTACGCATTGAAGATATCCCAATCGTGAATGAATACCCTGATGTTTTTCCAGACGTATTACTGTGTATGCCTCAAGCACGAGATGTTGAATTCTCGATCGACCTCATACACGCACGGCACCTATATCAAAGGCACCGCATGTGATGGCGCCTGTCGAACTTCAAGAACTCAAGAAACAGTTGGAGGAGATGATTGAATTGGGATTCATAAGACCGAGTGTTTCACCTTGGGGTGCGCCGGTACTCTTTGTAAAGAAAAAGGATGGAAGTATGAGGCTCTGCATTGACTATAGAGAACTGAACAAGGTGACAATCAAGAATCGCTATCCTCTACTTAGGATAGACGATCTCTTTGACCAAATTTCAAAGGAGCAGGAGTCTTCCAAGATTGACTCGCGTCAGGATACCATCAAATCGCGGTCAGAAGGAAGATATACAAAAGATCGTGATTCGCATCAAGGTACGGACATTACGAGTTCAAAGTAATGCCGTTCGGCCTCACCAACGCTCCAGCAGTATTTATGGACCAAATGAACAGGACCTTTCACGAATATCTCGACATCTGTGTTGTCGTGTTCATTGACGACATCCTAATCTACTCCAAGGATAAAGAGGAACACGCAGAACACCTACACATTATCCTGAGCATCTTGAGAGATCATAAGTGGTATGCTAAATTTTCAAAGTGCGAATTTTGGCTAGACCAAGTGGCATTCCTAGGCCATGTAATCTCCAAAGAAGGGGTAATGGTGGATCCAACCAAGATTGAAGCTGTCAAGGAATGGGTAGCACCAAAAACAGTCACCGAAGTCAGGAGTTTCCTAGGATTGGCCGGCTATTATAGAAGATTTGTTCCTGACTTCTCAAAATAGCCCGCCAATGACTAAATCGCTACAAAAGGAATCAAAGTTCTTATGGAGCGACGATTGTGAAAAGGCGTTCAAGAACTTAAGAAAAGGCTTACCATCGCTCCGCTTTAACCTTACCAATGTATCGGATGAATATGAAGTGTACAGTGACGCGTCATTAAATGGTTTGGGATGCGTGCTTATGCAACAAGGGAAAGTCATAGCATACGCATCCAGACAACTTAAGGTACATGAAAGAAATTACCCAACTCACGACCTAGAACTTGCTGCAGTCGTGTTTGCACTGAAGATTTGGCGTCACTATCTCTATGGAGTCAGCATCAAATTCTACACCGACCACAAGAGCTTAAAGTACATCTTTACCCAGAGGGAATTGAACATGAGGCAGCGTAGGTGGTTAGAATTGATCAAGGATTACAAAATCGAGTTATTATACCACGAAGGAAAGGCCAACGTAGTTGCTGACGCACTGAGTCGTAATGCAATACATACTCTGAACAACATTTGGGAGATTCCCTCAGACATCGTCCAGGATCTAAAAAGGCTGAGCTTAGACCTGGTACAATCGCATCACACGCACTGAATGCAATGGTGGTTGAACCGTAGTTATATCATGACATCCGAAAGTGCTACAATGGGAAGACCGGCATTGTTGGAGATTAGGGAAAGAATTCCATCGGCGAAATGTAGGGTTTGAAGTGTACATCGACGGAGTCTACGCTTCAATGGCGGTGGTGCATACACGATAATGAGAACTTGAAACGCAAAATCCTTGACGAAGCACATAGTACTCGCTACTCTGCACATCCTGGCTCGCATAAGATGTACAAGGACCAAATTACGCTCGTGGATAAGAATGAAGGCGGAGATAGCCGAATATGTAGCTAGATGTATGATTTGCCAGAAGGTAAAATTTGAACACCAGAGACCAGGAGGACTACTCCAACCGTTGGAGATTCCTCAAGGGAAGTGGGATTCCATATCCATGGATTTTATCATGGGGTTACCAAGGACAAGCAGTGGCAAGGATGCGATGCGATATGGGTTATTGTAGATCGTCTAACTAAAGCAGCTCACTTCGTTCCGATCAAGGAGACTTGGGGATTGGAAGAACTGGCCAAAGCTTACGAAAAGGAAATAATACGACTCCATGGCGTTCCCCTCGACATCATATCAGACAGGGACGCAAGATTTACATCGCATTTCTGGAAGAAATTGCAAGAGGCTTTGGGTAGTAAATTGAAAATGAGTACGGCTTTTCATCCAGCAACTGACGGTCAGACAGAGCGAACTATCCGTATTAATCGAAGACATGTTGAGGGCATGCACGATGGAATTCAACGTGAATCGAAAAGAGCTTCCCTCTCGTTGAATTTTCATACAACAATAGCCATCATGCTAGTCTAGGGTGTGCTCCTTTTGAGGCACTGTATGGCAGAAAGTGTCGCAGTCCGGTTTGTTGGGACGACGCTAGTGACAACGTGGGTACTGGACCCCAGGTTATACAAGATCAGATCGAACACATAAAGATTATTCGAGAACGACTACAAGCAGCCCAAGATCGCCAAAAGAAATATGCAAACGAGCAATCACGACCTATTGAGTTCAACGGTGGAGATAAGGTCTTCTTAAAGGTCTCACCCATGAAAGGGGTAAGACGTTTTGATCAAGGGAAGCTTAGTCAAAAGTACATCTGACCTACGAAATACTTGAACGAATTGGCGAGGTGGCATACCGACTCGCCTTACCGCCAAACTTATCCAAAGTGCACGATGTATTCCACGATCTCACCAGGAGATACGAAGCGACCGAGCCACATTATTGTTACGCCCGATGTGATCGCCATCGAGCCTAACATGCTTTACTCAAAACCAGTGGAAATTTTCGCCAGAGAGACCAAGTTCTTACGACGCAAGTCGATACCCTTAGTCAAGGTTCTCTGGAGGGGACGTAAGACCGAACAAGCAACATGGGAGACCAAGCGTCGATGAAGGAAAAGTACCCGAGTCAAGAAGCACAGTAACCTTAACCACCCAGATTACTTTAAGTTTCTGACTAAACTTCTTTAAGGGGGGAGGATTGTAACACCCCGTGTTAATTTAAGTTAATTATAATTAGGAAATCAATAATTAATCATCCTCGCTCACTGAATTTCCTAAAACAATACACTACAATCATTTTTGCACCTAAACTAAAACCATTTTGAATTACTTTGAATTTGAACTTTATGTTTACATTTTCAAACTCGATAAGTCAAATGGAGAATCCTCGACAATTTTCTCAACGGCAAATTTTGACACGCAAATCGAGGTCAAACATTGACTAAAGGGCCAAGCCACCTAAATGTGATTTAGTCACCTAATCCTTTATTAAATATAATTACTCATAATCCAAACCTAATTAAAGTAGCTTAAGCTTAATCATATTGATTATTACTAACACAACATATAATAATAATATCAAATTACTATTCCACTTTGATTTAACTAACACTTTCACTAAAACTCGATATATTGAGTTACACTAAGCCTAAACTGATAAACTTTTTGACGTTTGAGGATAATGATTTAATTCGATAACATTCAACGAAAAAAATATATATTTCGATCGAATAAAATCTTATTTCAAAGTTAAGTAGACAAACTAGTACCCAAATTTTGTTTGAATTCGTTTTGAGGTTTATTTTCATTTTTATTTTCGATCTTACTTCGAACCATCATTTTAAGACTATATATTTCATTTCGGGACTTTTCGCGTACGCGCAAATCGAAAATTTCAAGAACGAAAAATCGGGCCATGACTTGTACATGTTGGCCGAGATTTTGGAGCTTGTAGCTCAACATTGTCTCTTCCTTTTTCCTTTTGCTTTTCCTACACCCTTGTTCCCTTGTCTCAAGCATGCTTTCTACCCTTACACACATGCTTTCCCTCTTACACACATGTGTCCCCTTGTCTCAAGCATGCATGCATTTTCATTACACAAGTTTACAAACTACTACTACACATACATACATATCACACGCACAAACCAACACACACAACAAACACTTCAACTTATTTTCTCTCTAATAAACTCATACTCAAGAAACCTTAGTAAGCAATCTTCATCCTCATCAAGAACATGAAGAACAAATTACTTCCATTTCTTTCCTCCTTTAACTTCTTTATTTCTTTATGATTAAATCTTTAAACACATAACTAATCCCTTCCCTAAATATTTTAGTAATCACATCCACTTTGCACATGCATTTATATAAGAATACGAATCAAAATATTTAAAATACAAACATCACCTAAACATAAAATACTACTACACTTTGAATTTTAGTTTAGTTAGTATAGTTTTAAAATAAGTTACTAACTTTCTTATTTTCATTTTTATGTACCATCTCTAATCAAAGAAGAGGAGCAAGGTGGAGGAGTCGATCTTAGCCAATTCGATCATATCATTGATCCCGACAATTGCTAAGCTATTTCACTCATAACCTAACTAAGGTGCTTCCCGCACATTTATATGATAAGCGCCTCGAATTTGATTATGTGTTATTGTTTTTGATGCATGTATTGTTTTATTATATCACCTAGTATTCATATGTTAAATTAGGAGACAAAAATCGAAAAATAATGTTTGAGTAACATTTAAATAACCCACGGCTATACCCCTATTTTTGGCTTAATTTTTCGTTTTAATTTTTGTAAATTGCATGCTTAAAATACTTATAATGAAATGAACATTAGGATATAATTAGTTTTTGTTTAGGATTTAAAATGAATTTGTTATGAATTTTTAAGTGTTTTAATGTATTATGTGTGTTCTTGAATGTTTATGTTATTCTTGTGTTTTGAATGAATTTATTTATGTGTGTTAATGTCTTGTTATGTTTTCTACTTATGATTAAATACATAAATAATATAAGATAAATTAGTTATTGAATTAGAAGTATAAAAATCAAAAATCAAAATTTATGAACATATATATATATACACGGCCAAATTGATTTATATGGTCCAATTTTTAGTTTTAATTTTTCTAAATAACGTATTATGATTAGTATAGTTAAATTAGACTTGTATGAAAAATTTGAGAAAATTATATAAACATATAAAAATTTGACTAAATAATGTTCATATTAAAAACATTAGAGTTCATCACATCTTCATTGTGTCCTTCATCTTATGACTAAGTTTTGATTTATAAATTTCATAAGTTTTAGTGTTTATCGTTTTTGTTTACTAGTTTAAATCACCTTAGATAAATTTGATTAATTAGTATATAAAAACTTTAAATCAAAAACCGATAAAATTAGAAAACGAAAATAAATGGTGTAAGTATAATAGGCCACGGTTTTGGGTTGAATTTTAGACCTAAAATGAATTTGTCACTTTTTATTTTTATCACTTAAGTAAATTAAATAGTTAAAGTAATGATTTATTAATAAAAACAAAAAAAGAAATAAATGGCTAACATACATAGACCACACGACATTCACCCTTAAAATGGGTCAATTTTGGTCAAAATAAATTTATCACTTAGTCACTAAAATTGAATAGTAATTAGATTTATATTTGTTTATGTATTAAATCGATAATAAAAAGAATTGACAAAACCGATAAAAATAAACGTTACACGTATTAAAATGAATGAAATCGAGTGTTACTACCTATGCTTAAATTTGGATGTGGACATACGGACTATTTAAAATGTACTACGACAACCTCGCTAAAAATGGAAACCGCTAAAAGATTAGTTAAGTATATGACTAAATAAAACCGAGTTTTACTTTTAAAATGTTATTTAAAATCGCTAAGTACAAAATGAACTTAACAACTTTGACCCTAGAATTTTGTACTTAGATTATATTAAGTTTTACTTCCGAAATCATTTTTCAAATCACTAAATACAAAACGAACCTAACGACTTTAAAACTAGAATTTTACACTTAGTAAATAAAAAGCTTAGTTTGATTTTCTAAAATATCCTTAGTATAACAAAAATATATAAGAGTATAAAGATACTAAGTATAAATGAAGTCAAATAATAAATACTAAAGTATAAAGAAAATAAAATAAAAATACTAAAGTATAAAGAAAATAAAATAAAAATACTAAGTATAAAGAAAATAAAATAATAAATACTAAGTATAAGTATACATATACGTATAAAATACTAATAAAATACTTAAGTATAAAGATACGCATAAATACAAATAATTTAAAAATACTAATACGCATAAATACGAGGAATAGTAAATACGATGAATAGTAAATACGATGAATAGTAAATACGGTGAATAGTAAAATAATGAATAGTGAAAAATATTTAAAAGTTACTTAACGGACTCAAAATAAATAATTAAGTTTTTCTATGTGTTCGCTTCTATCTCAAGAATCATTGTTACTAAAATTTCATTATACAAGTTCGACGTTATATTTATATTACAAGTTCGTCATTATTATTATTTATGAACGAGAGAATGAGAAATTGAGAAAGCAAGTACTTGAATAAAATACTAGGATTGTTCGCCATGTTGCGACTCTTGAAATTCGAAGTTAACGAGGTAGTCGTTTACATGGGGACTTGGGCTCCTCGAGTTGCCCAAGGCTATTCAACGATCTTAAGATTGCTGTTTGACGTGTGGTATCAACCTCAGGGATGGGGCATACTTGATACTTCCGCGGGCCCATAGAATAGTAATTGGAAACGCCAACCCCATCCGGGGGTACCCGTCTCTGGTGATAGTCGAACTTTTTCGTCGGTGATACCTTTTGAATAGCGAATACGTATGATCCTCGATAGGTAGTGTATGCATACATTAGACAAGGGATTGAATCGTCCTTATTACCTTAGGTATCTTTACCATATCCGCATTTGTCCGCTTTAACGCCCGGCCGCCATCTTGGCCGGATTATGTCTGCATGCTTCCGCCTTACTAACGAAGACTCATTTGTTATCACATGTTGAATGCATTTCCTTGTTTGTTGGATGAATATCTGAATGATTTGGTTGAGTATTGGAATGTGATTCGTTGAGTATGTTTATCTGTGAGCGTGGTATGTTATTTGGTTGGTTTATACTCGTATTAAATCATCATGATTTCCTTATGTGTTTTTGCTTGCATACTTGCTATTTGTTTCCCTTGTTTATTTATTATTCATATCGCATATTGCTTTAGAATTGCATGTATCGAAAGAGTGTGCGGGAAAATGATGAGAGTTTAATGCAGGTACCCCGAGTCTTGACCGTTGATCTATCAGGGGATTTGAAGGCCTTATTTTGTAATCTATTTTGAGAGAACTTGTAATCTAAATACTCTGTTTTATCTATAAACTCGTATTATGTATACTGAGTTTGTTAAACGATAACACCGGTTTTGTAATATATAGACTTAATTAATTTTCCGCCTTAGTTTAATTAAAGTCACGAAAAACCAGGTTATTCTGATTAATGGTATCGAGTCTTGCGACCGTGAATGACTTAAAGTTATCTCACATAGCGAGACGACACCGGGCTTACATTCATATCATATGTCGTGCATAGACTTATAGGATCAAATAATGAATTAGAAATCTCTAGATCGCTAAAATAATAACTTAGATCGTTTTAAAATGTGAGAAGGGTAGAATCTTAAGGACCGAACAAATAATAATGAACTAGTTAGATGAGCGTTAGAATCTTAACTTTATGATTCTTTACTTGCTATTTGCTCTATGGCTAACTCTAGTTTGACAAAGGCCTTTAGGATGACGTACTACAGTTTCTCCCGTTACAATCAACCACAAGGTCCACCGTTGATGCCACGAGATGCATATATATGTAACCATTCCCACGCCATCGAGCAATACGTGGAAGCTAATGGGATCTCGACGACTGCACCCTACCACACTAGTGGGCATTGGCTTAGGCCTGACGCCGATCGAGAGCTTTCACCGTCTGACGACGAGTTTTGGACACCACTAGGATGGCAACTCCTCCTGGATTACGATCGATATATGGATCGCATGTGTCACCCCGACCCACTTCTGAGGGAGATGCAACCACCAGGTTGGATGGAGCACGAAGAATTACTTGAGAACTTGATGTATCAAGAATTAAGGCACGACTATCCTCCGCTGTTGCCCGAACTACTCCCAGTCTGGGAGAGGGATCTCCTATCAGGGAGACTCTTCAGGGTCGCAAATCATATTTAGGGTCTTTGGACTCCGGTTTGTAAAATATATGTAACCGACTCTTAACCATCCTAAGAACGATCTTAATATCGTCTTCTTTTCCTACGGCTATGGGTGTTATATTCGGACGTGACGTTTGGTGAACTTATGTATTATATTCCTTGAAATGTAATATTTTACCCATGTATATGTTTATATATATGGAGACGTTATGTTACTACCTAGTCATGTGCTTTTCTTAATTCATTATTTTAAAATTTTACATACATGTTGTACTTCCAAATCTCATTTAAATTACCTTATCTAAATTGATTTCAGATGAGACTACCGTGCGGTAAGAAGTATTCTGAATGGACACCAAAAGAGAAGGCCCGCAAGAAAGCCATCGAGGCCTACGCACGACGTCAACAATTGAAGTCCTGGAAGAGATCACAGGACTCGAGCAATGCGGAAGTCGATCGAAGACTAGGGCACTTAAGACTCAGTGATATGGAACATCGAATTCTGATCATCTCCGTCGATCCTCGAATATACAGATGTGATCAAGCTTTCATGCAGGGAAAACCCGAGACATTTGAGGGAATCGGTGGGACACTCTACCCATGGATCAGGAGTATGAATGCGAGGTTCCTGGAACACTCCGTTAGAGAGGAATGGAAAACCTCCCTAGCAGCTGCGTGCCTTGACGAGGAGGCCAAGGCATGGTGGAGGCGACTACGCTCCCCAGCTATACTTGAGGGTGAGTACTACCTAAGCTGGGAGGATTTCAAACTTGGTTTGAGCGACATGACTTATGCTGTTAAGTATAAGCATAGCTTCATGGAGGAGGAGCATCGCTACTCAAAATTTGCTTAGGATCTAGGGTTAATCTTTTGACATTCTCGATCCAATTTCATATCTCTTGAGGATGTATCTAAACTTTTGTGTTATTTTGCTGAACTTGTATTTAAGTTTTCACCTTAGTTCATTTCATAGAGAATGTATTAGGAGGCTTTGTAACTTTTTGATGTAATCCTTTTACATTATCAATGAAATGTCTTTTACCTTATCTTTTATTATGTGTCTATCTTGGAAACTACTCTATATTCATACAACTCAATATTTTTCAGAATGGATGCAAACAATATGGCTAACCCAAATTTCGCCCAACACTTTGCCGAGGAGGAGGCGAGAAGAAAAGGTTTTGAGGATGCTATCATGAAAATGGCACAGAATGTCCACCAATATCAGGGAGGTGGAAATAATCAATCTGCATTTGAGAAGTTCTCCAAACACCGACCCCAAACATATTCTGGCTCGCTCACGACCCCACAGCCTTGACAGAGTGGATCAAGAGATGGAAAAGTTGTCGAATCGAGCAAGACACCACCGAACGAAATGGTGAACGTGGTAGCGCATTACCCGGAAGGAGAAGCAAATAGTTGGTGGCGCTGATCAAAGCCCAATTTCCCCTAAGGCTCTATAATCGAGTGAATTTAAGACCTTGTTGGAAAACAAGTACTTTGGGGAAGAGTTGAAGTGGGAAAAAGAAGAAGAGTTCAGAATCTAACCCAGGGTGAAATGTCCCTACAAGCTACACACGTAAAAATATCGTGAGTCGGCCCAAGTTTGCTCCTAAGATATTGACTAGCGAGGAGGAACTCGCAACTCGTTACGCACGAGGCATGGACAATAACCTCGAGGATAAACATGAGCGGTTCTACCGTAAGAACTTCGCCAAGCCTCACGGGCAACGCGTGTATCCGGGCACCCATCCGTAAGAGGGAAGCCGAGGAGAAGAAGAAGAAGAAGACGCTCACGCCGTTGGCGAGTGCCGCTTTATCCATAAACCCATGTTTGGTCGCCCGGGTTTCGTAACCAAGATAATCGTGAATCGAACCAGGGCAAGAACCAATACGCCAACCGGCCCTACCGCAGACGCCACAAGGAATAACCCACCACTTCCTGGAGCTCCGATCGTCCAAGCGGGCAATTGTCGTTTCTGTCGACAGCCCAACCACCCAGGGAAGCGTTGCAACGGAGAGCCGATAGTATGCTACTTCTGTAAGGTAGTAGGGCACAAATCGAATGAAAGCCCAAAGAGGGGTAATCAAGCTAAGGCAAACACAGACCACCTCCATTGCCGTGGTTCAAAGCGCTTCACGCCTCCGACCGAAGTCCAAGAGGGGCCTGATGATACTATCGATGTCGACGTCGTCACCGGTAAATTTTTGGTTAATTCTGTACCTGCTTTCATTTTGTTTGATACCGGAGCATCTTTATCTTTTATATCCTCAAAATTTATCAAACAATCCAAACTCACAAACCCTGCACAAATCAGAACTAACATATCACTACCAGATGGTAAAAACATTCCTTGTTCCTCAAAATACAATAATGTAAGAATCACGATTCACAACACAGAGTTCCTGTCAGACCTTGTATTGTTTGACCTTCCCGAGTTCGATGTAATTCTGGGGATGAATTGGCTAGCTCGTCATAATGCGACATTTAAATGCCACGACCAGAAGATCACTTTGAAAACTAACCAAGGGAAGGAGGTATCATATCAGAGTTTGAAGAGGAAAGGGGGAGTGAAGTTAGTATCCGTACTAAAACTTCGTGAGTATGGAGAGAAAGGGCACGGTATATTTTTGCAAAGATTACCAAGGTCGAGGACACCCTACGATTGAAGATATCCCAATCGTGAGTGATTACCCGATGTTTTTCCAGACGTATTACGTGTACGCCTCAAGACGAGATGTTGAATTCTCGATCGACCTCATCACGCACGGCACCTATATCAAAGGCACCGTGACATGTGATGGCGCTGTCGAACTTCAAGAACTCAAGAAACAATGGAGGAGAGGATTGAATTGGGATTCATAAGACCGAGTGTTTCACCTTGGGGTGCGCCGGCACTCTTTGTAAAGAAAAAGGATGGAAGTATGAGGCTCTGCATTGACTATAGAGAAGTGAACAAGGTGACAATCAAGAATCGCTATCCTCTACCTAGGATAGACGATCTCTTTGACCACTCAAAAGAGCAGAGTCTTCCAAGATTGACCTGCGGTCAGGATACCATCAAATCGCGGTCAGAAGGGAAGATATACAAAAGACTGCATTCAGATCAAGGTACCGGACATTACGAGTTCAAAGTAATGCCGCTCGGCCTCACCAACGCTCCAAAGAAGATTTATGGACCAAATGAACAGGACCTTTCACGAATATCTCGACATCTGTGTTGTCGTGTTCATTGACGACATCCTAATCTACTCCAAGGATAAAGAGGAACACGCAGAACACCTACACATTATCCTGAGCATCTTGAGAGATCATAAGTGGTATGCTAAATTTTCAAAGTGCGAATTTTGGCTAGACCAAGTGGCATTCCTAGGCCATGTAATCTCCAAAGAAGGGGTAATGGTGGATCCAACCAAGATTGAAGCTGTCAAGGAATGGGTAGCACCAAAAACAGTCACCGAAGTCAGGAGTTTCCTAGGATTGGCCGGCTATTATAGAAGATTTGTTCCTGACTTCTCCAAAAATAGCCCGCCCAATGACTAAACTGCTACAAAAGGAATCAAAGTTCTTATGGAGCGACGATTGTGAAAAGGCGTTCCAAGAACTTAAGAAAAGGCTTACTATCGCTCAGCTTTAACCTTACCAACAGACGGGGATGAATATGAAGTGTATAGTGACGCGTCATTAAATGGTTTGGGATGCGTGCTTATGCAACAAGGGAAAGTCATAGCATACGCATCCCGACAACTTAAGGTACATGAAAGAAATTACCCAACTCACGACCTAGAACTTGTCGCAATCGTGTTTGCAGACCAAGATTTGGCGTCACTATCTCTATGGAGTCGACATCAAATTCTACACCGACCACAAGAGCTTAAAGTACATCTTTACCCAGAGGGAATTGAACATGAGGCAAACAGTAGGTGGTTAGAATTGATCAAGGATTACAAAATCGAGTTATTATACCACGGCGAAAGGCCAACGTAGTTGCTGACGCACTGAGTCGTAAGGCAATACATACTCTGAACAACATTTGGGAGATTCCCTCAGACATCGTCCAGGATCTAAAAAGGCTGAGCTTAGACCTGGTACAATCGCATTTACGACTGCACTGAATGCAATGGTGGTTGAACCAGAGTTATATCATGACATCCGAGTGCTACAATGGGAAGACCCAGCATTGTTGGAGATTAGGAAAGAATTCCATCGTAAGCGAATGTATGGTTTGAAGTGTACATCGACGAGTCTACGCTTCAATGGCGTGGTGCATACCGATAATGAGAACTTGAAACGCAAAATCCTTGACGGCACATAGTACCGCTACTCGGTACATCCTGGCTCGCATAAGATGTACAAGGACCCAAATTACGCTGGTGGATAAGAATGAAGGCGGAGATAGCCGAATATGTAGCTAGATGTATGATTTGCCAGAAGGTAAAATTTGAACACCAGAGACCAGGAGGACTACTCCAACCGTTGGAGATTCCTCAAGGGAAGTGGGATTCCATATCCATGGATTTTATCATGGGGTTACCAAGGACAGCAGGTGGCAAGGATGCGATATGGGTTATTGTAGATCGTCTAACTAAAGCAGCTCACTTCGTCCCGATCAAGGAGACTTGGGGATTGGAAGAACTGGCCAAAGCTTACGAAAAGGAAATAATACGACTCCATGGCGTTCCCCTCGACATCATATCGCATAGTGGACGCAAGATTTACATCGCATTTCGGAAGAAATTGCAAGAGGCTTTGGGTAGTAAATTGAAAATGAGTACGCTTTTCATCCAAAGAATCGACGGCCGACAGAGCGAACTATCCGTATTAATCGAAGACATGTTGAGGGCATGCACGATGGAATTCAACGTGAATCGAAAAGAGCTTACCTCTCGTTGAATTTTCATACAACAATAGCCATCATGCTAGTCTAGGGTGTGCTCCTTTTGAGGCAATCAGATGGCGTAAAGTGTCGCACTCCGGCTTGTTGGGACGACGCTAGTGACAACGTGGGTACTGGACCCCAGGTTATACAAGATCAGATCGAACACATAAAGATTATTCGAGAACGACTACAAGCAGCCCAAGATCGCCAAAAGAAATATGCAAACGAGCACCGTCGACCTATTGAGTTCAACAGTGGAGATAAGGTCTTCTTAATGGTCTCACCCATGAAAGGGTAAGACGTTTGATCAAGGAAGCTTAGTCAAAAGTACATCGGACCCTACGAAATACTTGAACGAATTGGCGAGGTGGCATACCGACTCGCCTTACCGCCAAACTTATCCAAAGTGCACGATGTATTCCACGTATCTCAGCTCAGGAGATACAGAAGCGACCCGAGCCACATTGTTACGCCCGATGTGATCGCCATCGAGCCTAACATGCTTTACTCTGAGAAACCAGTGGAAATTCTCGCCAGAGAGACCAAGTTCTTACGACGCAAGTCGATACCCTTAGTCAAGGTTCTCTGGAGGGGACAGAAGACTGAACAAGCAACATGGGAGACCGAAGCGTCGATGAAGGAAAAGTACCCGGAGCTGTTTAGCACAGGTAACCTTAACCACCCAGATTACTTTAAGTTTCGGGGACGAAACTTCTTTAAGGGGGGAGGATTGTAACACCCCGTGTTAATTTAAGCTAATTATAATTAGGAAATCAATAATTAATCATCCTCGCTCACTGAATTTCCTAAAACAATACACTACAATCATTTTTGCACCTAAACTAAAACCATTTTGAATTACTTTGAATTTGAACTTTATGTTTACATTTTCAAACTCGATAAATCAAATGGAGAATCCTCGACAATTTTCTCAACGGCAAATTTTGACACGCAAATCGAGGTCAAACATTGACTAAAGGGCCAAGCCACCTAAATGTGATTTAGTCACCTAATCCTTTATTAAATATAATTACTCATAATCCAAACCTAATTAAAGTAGCTTAAGCTTAATCATATTGATTATTACTAACACAACATATAATAATAATATCAAATTACTATTCCACTTTGATTTAACTAACACTTTCACTAAAACTCGATATATTGAGTTACACTAAGCCTAAAGCGATAAACTTTTTGACGCTTTGAGGATAATGATTTAATTCGATAACATTCAACGAAAAAAATATATATTTCGATCGAATAAAATCTTATTTCAAAGTTGCGAGACAAACTAGTACCCAAATTTTGTTTGAATTCGTTTTGAGGTTTATTTTCATTTTTATTTTCGATCTTACTTCGAACCATCATTTTAAGACTATATATTTCATTTCGGGACTTTTCGCGTACGCGCAAATCGAAAATTTCAAGAACGAAAAATCGGGCCATGACTTGTACATGTTGGCCGAGATTTTGGAGCTTGTAGCTCAACATTGTCTCTTCCTTTTTCCTTTTGCTTTTCCTACACCCTTGTTCCCTTGTCTCAAGCATGCTTTCTACCCTTACACACATGCTTTCCCTCTTACACACATGTGTCCCCTTGTCTCAAGCATGCATGCATTTTCATTACACAAGTTTACAAACTACTACTACACATACATACATATCACACGCACAAACCAACACACACAACAAACACTTCAACTTATTTTCTCTCTAATAAACTCATACTCAAGAAACCTTAGTAAGCAATCTTCATCCTCATCAAGAACATGAAGAACAAATTACTTCCATTTCTTTCCTCCTTTAACTTCTTTATTTCTTTATGTTTAAATCTTTAAACACATAACTAATCCCTTCCCTAAATATTTTAGTAATCACATCCACTTTGCACATGCATTTATATAAGAATACGAATCAAAATATTTAAAATACAAACATCACCTAAACATAAAATACTACTACACTTTGAATTTTAGTTTAGTTAGTATAGTTTTAAAATAAGTTACTAACTTTCTTATTTTCATTTTTATGTACCATCTCTAATCAAAGAAGAGGAGCAAGGTGGAGGAGTCGATCTTAGCCAATTCGATCATATCATTGATCCCGACAATTGCTAAGCTATTTCACTCATAACCTAACTAAGGTGCTTCCCGCACATTTATATGATAAGCGCCTCGAATTTGATTATGTGTTATTGTTTTTGATGCATGTATTGTTTTATTATATCACCTAGTATTCATATGTTAAATTAGGAGACAAAAATCGAAAAATAATGTTTGAGTAACATTTAAATAACCCACGGCTATACCCCTATTTTTGGCTTAATTTTTCGTTTTAATTTTTGTAAATTGCATGCTTAAAATACTTATAATGAAATGAACATTAGGATATAATTAGTTTTTGTTTAGGATTTAAAATGAATTTGTTATGAATTTTTAAGTGTTTTAATGTATTATGTGTGTTCTTGAATGTTTATGTTATTCTTGTGTTTTGAATGAATTTATTTATGTGTGTTAATGTCTTGCTATGTTTTCTACTTATGATTAAATACATAAATAATATAAGATAAATTAGTTATTGAATTAGAAGTATAAAAATCAAAAATCAAAATTTATGAATATATATATATATACACGGCCAAATTGATTTATATGGACCAATTTTTAGTTTTAATTTTTCTAAATAACATATTATGATTAGTATAGTTAAATTAGACTTGTATGAAAAATTTGAGAAAATTATATAAACATATAAAAATTTGACTAAATAATGTTCATATTAAAAACATTAGAGTTCATCACATCTTCATTGTGTCCTTCATCTTATGACTAAGTTTTGATTTATAAATTTCATAAGTTTTAGTGTTTATCGTTTTTGTTTACTAGTTTAAATCACCTTAGATAAATTTGATTAATTAGTATATAAAAACTTTAAATCAAAAACCGATAAAATTAGAAAACGAAAATAAATGGTGTAAGTATAATAGGCCACGGTTTTGGGTTGAATTTTAGACCTAAAATGAATTTGTCACTTTTTATTTTTATCACTTAAGTAAATTAAATAGTTAAAGTAATGATTTATTAATAAAAACAAAAAAAGAAATAAATGGCTAACATACATAGACCACACGACATTCACCCTTAAAATGGGTCAATTTTGGTCAAAATAAATTTATCACTTAGTCACTAAAATTGAATAGTAATTAGATTTATATTTGTTTATGTATTAAATCGATAATAAAAAGAATTGACAAAACCGATAAAAATAAACGTTACACGTATTAAAATGAATGAAATCGAGTGTTACTACCTATGCTTAAATTTGGATGTGGACATACGGACTATTTAAAATGTACTACGACAACCTCGCTAAAAATGGAAACCGCTAAAAGATTAGTTAAGTATATGACTAAATAAAACCGAGTTTTACTTTTAAAATGTTATTTAAAATCGCTAAGTACAAAATGAACTTAACAACTTTGACCCTAGAATTTTGTACTTAGATTATATTAAGTTTTACTTCCGAAATCATTTTTCAAATCACTAAATACAAAACGAACCTAACGACTTTAAAACTAGAATTTTACACTTAGTAAATAAAAAGCTTAGTTTGATTTTCTAAAATATCCTTAGTATAACAAAAATGTATAAGAGTATAAAGATACTAAGTATAAATGAAGTCAAATAATAAATACTAAAGTATAAAGAAAATAAAATAAAAATACTAAAGTATAAAGAAAATAAAATAAAAATACTAAGTATAAAGAAAATAAAATAATAAATACTAAGTATAAGAATACATATACGTATAAAATACGAATAAAATACGAAGTATAAAGATACGTACAAATACGGAATACTTAAAAATACTTAATACGCATAAATCACGAGGAATAGTAAATACGATGAATAGTAAATAATGATGAATAGTAAATACGGTGAATAGTAAAATAATGAATAGTGAAAAATATTTAAAAGTTACGAACGGACTCAAAATAAATAATTAAGTTTTTCTATGTGTTCTGTTCTATCTGAAGAACTGCTGTTACTAAAATTTCATTATACAAGTTCGACGTTATATTTATATTACAAGTTCGTCATTATTATTATTTATGAACGAGAGAATGAGAAATTGAGAAAGCAAGTACTTGAATAAAATACTAGGATTGTTCGCCATGTTGCGACTCTTGAAATTCGGGTTAACGAGGTAGTCGCCTATGGGGACTTGGGCTCCCTCCCGGAGTTGCCCAAGGCTATTCAACGATCTTAAGATTCTTTGCTTGACGTGTGGTATCAACCTCGTGGATGGGGCATACTTGATACTCCGGGCCCATAGAATAGTAATTGGAAACGCCAACCCCATCCGGGGTACCCGCCTGGTGATAGTCGAACTTTTTTCGGTGATACCTTTTGAATAGCGAATAATGCATGATCCTCGATAGGTAGTGTATGCATACATTAGACAAGGGATTGAATCGTCCTTATTACCTTAGGTATCTTTACCATATCCAGACTTGTCCGTTTTAACGGCCCTGGCTGCTACTGCGCGGATTATGTCTGCATGCTTCCGCCTTACTAACGAAGACTCATTTGTTATCACATGTTGAATGCATTTCCTTGTTTGTTGGATGAATATCTGAATGATTTGGTTGAGTATTGGAATGTGATTCGTTGAGTATGTTTATCTGTGAGCGTGGTATGTTATTTGGTTGGTTTATACTCGTATTAAATCATCATGATTTCCTTATGTGTTTTTGCTTGCATACTTGCTATTTGTTTCCCTTGTTTATTTATTATTCATATCGCATATTGCTTTAGAATTGCATGTATCGAAAGAGTGTGCGGGAAAATGATGAGAGTTTAATGCAAAATTCTTAGTCTTGACCGTTGATCTATCAGGGGATTTGAAGGCCTTATTTTGTAATCTATTTTGAGAGAACTTGTAATCTAAATACTCTGTTTTATCTATAAACTCGTATTATGTATACTGAGTTTGTTAAACGATAACAGCTGGTTTTGTAATATATAGACTTAATTAATTTTCCGCCTTAGTTTAATTAAAGTCACGAAAAACCAGGTTGTTACATAATTACACAATACCGCTTTTTTTTTCCTCCAATAAATAAAATGTTATTATGAATGCAACTACATTGACTGACTGATTAAAGTTATTGTATCATTATCTATTCTAAACCTTTAAACAAAATTATATATTTAAAAACAAAAATCAATTGTAAGTAGACCTGGCAAACGGGTCAATCGAATTAGATGCAGGTCGGGTCACTTGGGTCGGGTCATTTGAGTTTGATCGATGTATTGATTCGGGTTGGAGTGCCTGGGTCATTTCGGGTTCATGGTCTATTTCGGTCGCTTTTTATCGAGTCGTTTGGTTTGGTCAATTTGGGTCGGGTCGGGTTAGCTCTCTTCGTCAAAATGCAAATTTTGGTAAGAAAAGAGATTTTTGTCAAATGGTTACTTTTTAAAGTTTTTATGTATATAATTCCTGTTAATTGATTTCACGATATCAAATATGCTCTTTTTTAGTCAATTGAAGTCATGAAGAGTATTTTGTATCTGGTCAATTCGGGGTTCAGCTCTAATTCGGGTCAAGGTATTGCGGGTCGGGTCTGGTCTGCGGGTCATTTCGGTTTACAGTCGACTTGGGTTATGATTATCAGTCACTTTCGGTCTCGGTCACCTTATCGGAACGGGTCAATCGGGTCGGGTCTGTTTTGCCAGGTCTAATTGTAAGTAAAAAAAATTAGTTTTTACTAATTACTGAGTATAAAACAATGCTTTAATAAAATGAAATGCAATTTAGTTTAGGTATTTATGGTAAAAGCTACTCCATAATACATTTCTCAAAAAAAGCTACTAACGTACTCCGTAAGACGTTATTTAGAAAAAAATTGTTATAATAGGGGTTAATTATAACCACTTTTTTAATTTCAAAACACCAAATTCTCCCCAGATTTTTAATCTTTCTCATTTCACAATTTAAAAACTAACCCCTCAAAAAGTTTAATAGATGGGCGAACAAACTAGCTTCATGCAACCTCATAATGATCATCAACAACAACTTCAACTTCAACTTCAATGTAAGTTTTAACAATTTTTTTTTTTATAAAACTGTTATTTTCTGTTTAATTTTCTTACTAATATTTCTACAACTGTATTTTATTGACATGTATTTGATTGACATGTAAATTGAATTTTTTTTTAATTGTGTTCACTTAACTATTTACTCCGTAATTTTCATTTGGGTTTTCATTTGTGGTGTTGAATTATATGTTAATGACTTAAAGTTTGGAACTTTTTAATGTTTGCTCTAAATTGAATGTGTGTATGAATGTGGGTAACTTTGGTACTTGTGGTTTAAATTGGACACTTCACTTCGACATCGTTTGACCTATTTTGGTTGACATGACTTGTAGACGAGGCTGAGTAAAATAGCTTATTTAATTGGTACCATGAATTCCTCTCACACCAAATCTCATAAATAGTGCAAGCCAAACTAACACGTAATCTCAGTTATATTGATGTAATTACACAATACCGCTTTTTTTTTTCTCCAATAAATAAAATGTTATTATGAATGCAACTACATTGACTGACTGATTAAAGTTATTGTATCATTATCTATTCTAAACCTTTAAACAAAATTATATATTTAAAAACAAAAATCAATTGTACGTAGACCTGGCAAACGGGTCAATCGGGTCGGGTCTGGGTCGGGTCACTTCGGGCCGGGTCATTTTGGGTTTGATCTATGTATTGATTCGGGTCGGGTCGGGTCGGGTCATTTCGGGTTGCGGGTCTATTTCGGGTCGCCTTTTATCGGGTCGTTTCGGGTTCGGGTCAATTTGGGTCGGGTTGGATCAGCTCTCTTTCGGGTCAAAATGCAAATTTTTGGTAAGAAAATAGATTTTTTTTTGTCAAATGGTTACTTTTTAAAGTTTTTATGTATATAATTGGTGTTAATTGATTTCACGATATCAAATATGCTCTTTTTTAGTCATTTGAAGTCATGAAGAGTATTTTGTATCTGGTCAATTCGGTTTCGGTCAAATTCGGGTCAAGGTATTTCGGTGCAGGTCCGGCCTGCCTGACATTTCGGGTTTCGGTCGACTTCGGTTATGATTATCTGTCACTTTCGGGTCTCGGTCACCTTATCGGATCGGCTCAATCTGCCTGTCCTGCTTTTGCCAGTCTAATTGTAAGTAAAAATTAGTTTTTACTAATTCTTCGAGTATAAAACTATGCTTTAATAAAATGAAATGCAATTTAGTTTAGAAAATTAATGGTAAAAGCTACGCCATAATACATTTCTCAAAAAAAAAGCTACTAACGACTCAGTAAGACGTTATTTAGAAAAAATTGTTATAATAGGGTTAATTATAGCCCCTTTTTAATTTCAAAACACCAAATTCTCCCAGATTTTTAATCTGTCTCATTTCACAATTTAAAAACTAACCCCTCAAAAAGTTTAATAGATGGGCGAACAAACTAGCTTCATGCAACCTCATACTGATCATCAACAACAACTTCAACTTCAATGTAAGCTTTAACAATTTTTTTTTTTTTTTTTTATAAAGCAAGTATTTTCTGTTTAATTTTCTTACTAATATTTCTACAACTGTATTTGATTGACATGTATTTGATTGACATGTAAATTGAATTTTTTTTAATTGTGTTCACTTAACTATTTACTCCGTAATTTTCATTTGGGTTTTCATTTGTGGTGTTGAATTATATGTTAATGACTTAAAGTTTGGAACTTTTTAATGTTTGCTCTAAATTGAATGTGTGTATGAATGTGGGTAACTTTGGTACTTGTGGTTTAAATTGGACACTTCACTTCGACATCGTTTGACCTATTTTGGTTGACACGACTTGTAGACGAGGCTGAGTAAAATAGCTTATTTAATTGGTACCATGAATTCCTCTCACACCAAATCTCATAAATAGTGCAAGCCAAACTAACACGTAATCTCAGTTATATTGATGTAATTACACAATACCGCTTTTTTCTCCAATAAATAAAATGTTATTATGAATGCAACTACATTGACTGACTGATTAAAGTTATTGTATCATTATCTATTCTAAACCTTTGAACAAAATTATATATTTAAAAACAAAAATCAATTGTAAGTAGACCTGGCAAACGGGTCAATCGGCCTGTCCTGGCTCGGTCACTTTGGGTCCGTCATTTTGGGTTTGATCGATGTATTGATTCGAATTGTCGGGTCGGGTCATTTTGGGTTCTTGGTCTATTTCGGAATTCGCTTTTTATCGGGTCGTTTGGTTCGGTCAATTTGGGTGGTCGGATCAGCTCTCTTTCGGGTCAAAATGCAAATTTTTGGTAAGAAAAGAGATTTTTTTTGTCAAATGGTTACTTTTTAAAGTTTTTATGTATATAATTGGTGTTAATTGATTTCACGATATCAAATATGCTCTTTTTTAGTCATTTGAAGTCATGAAGAGTATTTTGTATCTGGTCAATTCGGGTTTCGGGTCAAATTCGGGTCAAGGTATTGCGGGTCGTGCAGGTCGGGTCGGGTCATTTCGGGTTTCTGGTCGACTTCGGGTTATGATTATCGGGTCACTTTCGGGTCTCGGGTCAGCCTTATCGGATCGGGTCAATCGGGTCGGGTCTGTTTTGCCAGGTCTAATTGTAAGTAAAAAAAATTAGTTTTTACTAATTACTGAGTATAAAACTATGCTTTAATAAAATGAAATGCAATTTAGTTTAGGTATTTATGGTAAAAGCTACTCCATAATACATTTCTCAAAAAAAAAAAAAGCTACTAACGTACTCCGTAAGACGTTATTTAGAAAAAAATTGTTATAATAGGGGTTAATTATAACCACTTTTTTAATTTCAAAACACCAAATTCTCCCCAGATTTTTAATCTTTCTCATTTCACAATTTAAAAACTAACCCCTCAAAAAGTTTAATAGATGGGCGAACAAACTAGCTTCATGCAACCTCATAATGATCATCAACAACAACTTCAACTTCAACTTCAATGTAAGTTTTAACAATTTTTTTTTTTTTTTTTTTTATAAAACTGTTATTTTCTGTTTAATTTTCTTACTAATATTTCTACAACTGTATTTGATTGACATGTATTTGATTGACATGTAAATTGATTTTTTTTTTAATTGGGTTCACTTAACTATTTACTCCGTAATTTTCATTAGGGTTTTCATTTGTGGTGTTGAATTATATGTTAATGACTTAAAGTTTGGAACTTTTTAATGTTTGCTCTAAATTGAATGTGTGAATGTGTGTATGAATGTGGGTAACTTTGGTACTTGTGGTTTAAATTGGACACTTCACTTCGACATCGTTTGACCTGTTTTGGTTGACACGACTTGTAGACGAGGCTGAGTAAAATAGCTTATTTAATTGGTACCATGAATTCCTCTCACACCAAATCTCATAAATAGTGCAAGCCAAACTAACACGTAATCTCAGTTACATTGATGTAATTACACAATACCGCTTTTTTTTTCTCCAATAAATAAAATGTTATTATGAATGCAACTACATTGACTGACTGATTAAAGTTATTGTATCATTATCTATTCCAAACCTTTAAACAAAATTATATATTTAAAAACAAAAATCAATTGTAAGTAGACCTGGCAAACGGGTCAATCGGGTCGGGACTGGGTCGGGTCACTTCTGCCCGTCATTTTGGGTTTGATCGATGTATTGATTCGGCCTGCCTGCCTGGTCATTTCGGGTTCATGGGTCTATTTCGGTCGCTTTATCGGTCGTTTCGGTTCGGGTCAATTTGGGTCGGGTCGGATCAGCTCTCTTTCGGGTCAAAATGCAAATTTTTGGAAAGAAAATAGATTTTTTTTTGTCAAATGGTTACTTTTTAAAGTTTTTATGTATATAATTGGTGTTAATTGATTTCACGATATCAAATATGCTCTTTTTTAGTCATTTGAAGTCATGAAGAGTATTTTGTATCCGTCAATTCGGTTTCCGTCAAATTCGGGTCAAGGTATTGCGGGTCCGCAGGGTCGGGTCGGGTCATTTCGGGTTTCGGTCGACTTGGGTTATGATTATCGGGTCACTTTCGGGTCTCGGTCACCTTTATCGGATCGGTCAATCTGCCTGGTCCTGCTTTGCCAGGTTTAATTGTAAGTAAAAAAAATTAGTTTTTACTAATTACTGAGTATGAAACTATGCTTTAATAAAATGAAATGCAATTTAGTTTAGGTATTTATGGTAAAAGCTACTCCATAATACATTTCTCAAAAAAAAAAAAAGCTACTAACGTACTCCGTAAGACGTTATTTAGAAAAAATTGTTATAATAGGGTTAATTATAACCCCTTTTAATTTCAAAACACCAAATTCTCCCTGCATTTTTAATCATCTCATTTCACAATTTAAAAACTATCCCCTCTAAAAGTTTAATAGATGGGCGAACAAACTAGCTTCATGCAACCTCATAATGATCATCAACAACAACTTCAACTTCAACTTCAATGTAAGTTTTAACATTTTTTTTTTTATAAAACTGTTATTTTCTGTTTAATTTTCTTACTAATATTTCTACAATCAGTATTTGATTGACATGTATTTGATTGACATGTAAATTGAATTTTTTTAATTGTGTTCACTTAACTATTTACTCCGTAATTTTCATTTGGGTTTTCATTTGTGGTGTTGAATTATATGTTAATGACTTAAAGTTTGGAACTTGTTAATGTTTGCTCTAAATTGAATGTGTGTATGAATGTGGGTAACTTTGGTACTTGTGGTTTAAATTGGACACTTCACTGACATCGCTTGACCTGCTTTTGGTTGACACGACTTGTAGACGAGGTGAGTAAATAGCTTATTTAATTGGTACCATGAATTCCTCTCACACCAAATCTCATAAATAGTGCAAGCCAAACTAACACGTAATCTCAGTTATATTGATGTAATTACACAATACCGCTTTTTTTTTCTCCAATAAATAAAATGTTATTATGAATGCAACTACATTGACTGACTGATTAAAGTTATTGTATCATTATCTATTCTAAACCTTTAAACAAAATTATATATTTAAAAACAAAAATCAATTGTAAGTAGACCTGGCAAACGGGTCAATCGGGTCGGGTCTGGGTCGGGTCACTTCGGGTCGGGTCATTTTGGGTTTGATCGATGTATTGATTCGGGTTGGGTCGGGTCATTTCGGGTTGCGGGTCTATTTCGGGTCGCCTTTTATCGGGTCGTTTCGGGTTCGGGTCAATTTGGGTCGGGTCGGGTTAGCTCTCTTTCGGGTCAAAATGCAAATTTTTGGTAGGGAAAGAGATTTTTTTGTCAAATGGTTACTTTTTAAAGTTTTTATGTATATAATTGGTGTTAATTGATTTCACGATATCAAATATGCTCTTTTTTAGTCATTTGAAGTCATGAAGAGTATTTTGTATCTGGTCAATTCGGGTTTCAGGTCAAATTCGGGTCAAGGTATCATGGGTCAGTCCGGCCTGCCTGGGTCATTTCGGTTTCGGTCGACTTCGTTATGATTATCGGGTCACTTTCGGGTCTCGGTCACCTTATCTGATCGGGTCAATCTGCCTGTCTGCTTTTGCCAGTCTAATCAGAAGTAAAAAAAATTAGTTTTTACTAATTTCTGAGTATAAAACTATGCTTTAATAAAATGAAATGCAATTTAGTTTAGAAAATTAATGGTAAAAGCTACGCCATAATACATTTCTCAAAAAAAAAAAAAGCTACTAACGATTCGTAAGACGTTATTTAGAAAAAAATTGTTATAATAGGGGTTAATTATAACCCCTTTTTTAATTTCAAAACACCAAATTCTCCCCAGATTTTTAATCTGTCTCATTTCACAATTTAAAAACTAACCCCTCAAAAAGTTTAATAGATGGGCGAACAAACTAGCTTCATGCAACCTCATAATGATCATCAACAACAACTTCAACTTCAACTTCAATGTAAGTTTTAACAATTTTTTTTTTTTTATAAAACTGTTATTTTCTGTTTAATTTTCTAACTAATATTTCTACAACTGTATTTGATTGACATGTATTTGATTGACATGTAAATTGAATTTTTTTTTTAATTGTGTTCACTTAACTATTTACTCCGTAATTTTCATTTGGGTTTTCATTTGTGGTGTTGAATTATATGTTAATGACTTAAAGTTTGGAACTTTTTAATGTTTGCTCTAAATTGAATGTGTGTATGAATGTGGGTAACTTTGGTACTTGTGGTTTAAATTGGACACTTCACTTCGACATCGTTTGACCTGTTTTGGTTGACACGACTTGTAGACGAGGCTGAGTAAAATAGCTTATTTAATTGGTACCATGAATTCCTCTCACACCAAATCTCATAAATAGTGCAAGCCAAACTAACACGTAATCTCAGTTATATTGATGTAATTACACAATACCGCTTTTTTTTTCTCCAATAAATAAAATGTTATTATGAATGCAACTACATTGACTGACTGATTAAAGTTATTGTATCATTATCTATTCTAAACCTTTAAACAAAATTATATATTTAAAAACAAAAATCAATTGTAAGTAGACCTGGCAAACGGGTCAATCGGGTCGGGTCTGGGTCGGGTCACTTCGGGTCGGGTCATTTTGGGTTTGATCGATGTATTGATTCGGGTCGGGTCGGGTCGGGTCATTTCGGGTTGCGGGTCTATTTCGGGTCGCCTTTTATCGGGTCGTTTCGGGTTCGGGTCAATTTGGGTCGGGTCGGATCAGCTCTCTTTCGGGTCAAAATGCAAATTTTTGGTAAGAAAAGAGATTTTTTTTTGTCAAATGGTTACTTTTTAAAGTTTTTATGTATATAATTGGTGTTAATTGATTTCACGATATCAAATATGCTCTTTTTTAGTCATTTGAAGTCATGAAGAGTATTTTGTATCTGGTCAATTCGGGTTTCGGGTCAAATTCGGGTCAAGGTATCATGGCTCCGTCCTGGCTCTGCCTGACATTTCGGGTTTCGGGTCGACTTCGGGTTATGATTATCGGGTCACTTTCGGGTCTCGGGTCAGCCTTATCGGATCGGGTCAATCGGGTCGGGTCTGTTTTGCCAGGTCTAATTGTAAGTAAAAAAAATTAGTTTTTACTAATTACTGAGTATAAAACTATGCTTTAATAAAATGAAATGCAATTTAGTTTAGAAAATTAATGGTAAAAGCTACGCCATAATACATTTCTCAAAAAAAAAAAAAGCTACTAACGTACTCCGTAAGACGTTATTTAGAAAAAAATTGTTATAATAGGGGTTAATTATAACCCCTTTTTTAATTTCAAAACACCAAATTCTCCCCAGATTTTTAATCTGTCTCATTTCACAATTTAAAAACTAACCCCTCAAAAAGTTTAATAGATGGGCGAACAAACTAGCTTCATGCAACCTCATAATGATCATCAACAACAACTTCAACTTCAACTTCAATGTAAGTTTTAACAATTTTTTTTTTTTTTTTTATAAAACTGTTATTTTCTGTTTAATTTTCTTACTAATATTTCTACAACTGTATTTGATTGACATGTATTTGATTGACATGTAAATTGAATTTTTTTTTAATTGTGTTCACTTAACTATTTACTCCGTAATTTTCATTTGGGTTTTCATTTGTGGTGTTGAATTATATGTTAATGACTTAAAGTTTGGAACTTTTTAATGTTTGCTCTAAATTGAATGTGTGTATGAATGTGGGTAACTTTGGTACTTGTGGTTTAAATTGGACACTTCACTTCGACATCGTTTGACCTATTTTGGTTGACACGACTTGTAGACGAGGCTGAGTAAAATAGCTTATTTAATTGGTACCATGAATTCCTCTCACACCAAATCTCATAAATAGTGCAAGCCAAACTAACACGTAATCTCAGTTATATTGATGTAATTACACAATACCGCTTTTTTTTTCTCCAATAAATAAAATGTTATTATGAATGCAACTACATTGACTGACTGATTAAAGTTATTGTATCATTATCTATTCTAAACCTTTGAACAAAATTATATATTTAAAAACAAAAATCAATTGTAAGTAGACACAGCAAACGGGTCAATCGGTCGGTCTGGTCGGGTCACTTTGCCCGTCATTTTGGGTTTGATCGATGTATTGATTCGGTCGGGTCGGTCGGGTCATTTCGTCATGGTCTATTTCGGTCGCTTTATCTGGTCGTTTGGTTCGGTCAATTTGTGTCGGGTCGGATCAGCTCTCTTTCGGGTCAAAATGCAAATTTTTGGTAAGAAAAGAGATTTTTTTTTGTCAAATGGTTACTTTTTAAAGTTTTTATGTATATAATTGGTGTTAATTGATTTCACGATATCAAATATGCTCTTTTTTAGTCATTTGAAGTCATGAAGAGTATTTTGTATCTGGTCAATTCGGGTTTCGGGTCAAATTCGGGTCAAGGTATTGCGGGTCAGTCCTGGTCGGCCTGACATTTCGGGTTTCGGTCGACTTGAGTTATGATTATCGGGTCACTTTCGGTCTCGAATTGACCTTATCGGATCGGGTCAATCGGGTCGGGTCTGTTTTCCCAGGTCTAATTGTAAGTAAAAAAAATTTGTTTTTACTAATTACTGAGTATAAAACTATGCTTTAATAAAATGAAATGCAATTTAGTTTAGGTATTTATGGTAAAAGCTACTCCATAATACATTTCTCAAAAAAAAAAAAAAGCTACTAACGTACTCCGTAAGACGTTATTTAGAAAAAAATCGTTATAATAGGGGTTAATTATAACCACTTTTTTAATTTCAAAACACCAAATTCTCCCCAGATTTTTAATCTTTCTCATTTCACAATTTAAAAACTAACCCCTCAAAAAGTTTAATAGATGGGCGAACAAATTAGCTTCATGCAACCTCATAATGATCATCAACAACAACTTCAACTTCAACTTCAATGTAAGTTTTAACAATTTTTTTTTTTTTTTTTTTTTATAAAACTGTTATTTTCTGTTTAATTTTCTTACTAATATTTGTACAACTGTATTTGATTGACATGTATTTGATTGACATGTAAATTGATTTTTTTTTTAATTGGGTTCACTTAACTATTTACTCCGTAATTTTCATTAGGGTTTTCATTTGTGGTGTTGAATTATATGTTAATGACTTAAAGTTTGGAACTTTTTAATGTTTGCTCTAAATTGAATGTGTGTATGAATGTGGGTAACTTTGGTACTTGTGGTTTAAATTGGACACTTCACTTCGACATCGTTTGACCTGTTTTGGTTGACACGACTTGTAGACGAGGCTGATTAAAATAGCTTATTTAATTGGTACCATGAATTCCTCTCACACCAAATCTCATAAATAGTGCAAGCCAAACTAACACGTAATCTCAGTTACATTGATGTAATTACACAATACCGCTTTTTTTTTCTCCAATAAATAAAATGTTATTATGAATGCAACTACATTGACTGACTGATTAAAGTTATTGTATCATTATCTATTCTAAACCTTTAAACAAAATTATATATTTAAAAACAAAAATCAATTGTAAGTAGACCTGGCAAACGGGTCAATCGGGTCGGGACTGGGTCGGGTCACTTCGGGTCGGGTCATTTTGGGTTTGATCGATGTATTGATTCGGGTCGGGTCGGGTCATTTCGGGTTCATGGGTCTATTTGGTCGCTTTTATCGGGTCGTTTGTTAGGTCAATTTGGGTCGGTCGGATCAATTTCTCTTTCGGGTCAAAATGCAAATTTTTGGAAAGAAAATAGATTTTTTTTTGTCAAATGGTTACTTTTTAAAGTTTTTATGTATATAATTGGTGTTAATTGATTTCACGATATCAAATATGCTCTTTTTTAGTCATTTGAAGTCATGAAGAGTATTTTGTATCTGGTCAATTCGGGTTTCGGGTCAAATTCGGGTCAAGGTATTGCGGGTCGGGTCTGGGTCGGGTCGGGTCATTTCGGGTTTCGGGTCGACTTCGGGTTATGATTATCGGGTCACTTTCGGGTCTCGGGTCAGCCTTATCGGATCGGGTCAATCGGGTCGGGTCTGTTTTGCCAGGTCTAATTGTAAGTAAAAAAAATTAGTTTTTACTAATTACTGAGTATAAAACTATGCTTTAATAAAATGAAATGCAATTTAGTTTAGGTATTTATGGTAAAAGCTACTCCATAATACATTTCTCAAAAAAAAAAAAAAAAGCTACTAACGTACTCCGTAAGACGTTATTTAGAAAAAAATTGTTATAATAGGGGTTAATTATAACCCCTTTTTTAATTTCAAAACACCAAATTCTCCCCAGATTTTTAATCTGTCTCATTTCACAATTTAAAAACTAACCCCTCAAAAAGTTTAATAGATGGGCGAACAAACTAGCTTCATGCAACCTCATAATGATCATCAACAACAACTTCAACTTCAACTTCAATGTAAGTTTTAACAATTTTTTTTTTTTTTTTATAAAACTGTTATTTTCTGTTTAATTTTCTTACTAATATTTCTACAACTGTATTTGATTGACATGTATTTGATTGACATGTAAATTGAATTTTTTTTAATTGTTTTCACTTAACTATTTACTCCGTAATTTTCATTTGGGTTTTCATTTGTGGTGTTGAATTATATGTTAATGACTTAAAGTTTGGAACTTTTTAATGTTTGCTCTAAATTGAATGTGTGTATGAATGTGGGTAACTTTGGTACTTGTGGTTTAAATTGGACACTTCACTTCGACATCGTTTGACCTGTTTTGGTTGTCACGACTTGTAGACGAGGCTGAGTAAAATAGCTTATTTAATTGGTACCATGAATTCCTCTCACACCAAATCTCATAAATAGTGCAAGCCAAACTAACACGTAATCTCAGTTATATTGATGTAATTACACAATACCGCTTTTTTTTTCTCCAATAAATAAAATGTTATTATGAATGCAACTACATTGACTGACTGATTAAAGTTATTGTATCATTATCTATTCTAAACCTTTAAACAAAATTATATATTTAAAAACAAAAATCAATTGTAAGTAGACCTGGCAAACGAATTGATCAATCTGCCTGTCCTGGTCGGGTCACTTCGGTCGGTCATTTTGGGTTTGATCGATGTATTGATTCGGGTCATTTCGGGTTGCGGGTCTATTTCGGGTCGCCTTTTATCGGGTCGTTTCGGGTTCGGGTCAATTTGGGTCGGGTCGGGTTAGCTCTCTTTCGGGTCAAAATGCAAATTTTTGGTAAGAAAAGAGATTTTTTTTGTCAAATGGTTACTTTTTAAAGTTTTTATGTATATAATTGGTGTTAATTGATTTCACGATATCAAATATGCTCTTTTTTAGTCATTTGAAGTCATGAAGAGTATTTTGTATCTGGTCAATTCGGGTTTCAGGTCAAATTCGGGTCAAGGTATTGCGGGTCGGGTCTGGGTCGGGTCGGGTCATTTCGGGTTTCTGGTCGACTTCGGGTTATGATTATCGGGTCACTTTCGGGTCTCGGGTCAGCCTTATCGGATCGGGTCAATCTGCCTGTCTGCTTTTGCGTGTCTAATTGTAAGTAAAAAAAATTAGTTTTTACTAATTACTGAGTATAAAACTATGCTTTAATAAAATGAAATGCAATTTAGTTTAGGTATTTATGGTAAAAGCTACTCCATAATACATTTCTCAAAAAAAAAAAAAAAGCTACTAACGTACTCCGTAAGACGTTATTTAGAAAAAAATTGTTATAATAGGGGTTAATTATAACCACTTTTTTAATTTCAAAACACCAAATTCTCCCCAGATTTTTAATCTTTCTCATTTCACAATTTAAAAACTAACCCCTCAAAAAGTTTAATAGATGGGCGAACAAACTAGCTTCATGCGACCTCATAATGATCATCAACAACAACTTCAACTTCAACTTCAATGTAAGTTTTAACAATTTTTTTTTTTTTATAAAACTGTTATTTTCTGTTTAATTTTCTTACTAATATTTCTACAACTGTATTTGATTGACATGTATTTGATTGACATGTAAATTGAATTTTTTTTTAATTGTGTTCACTTAACTATTTACTCCGTAATTTTCATTTGGGTTTTCATTTGTGGTGTTGAATTATATGTTAATGACTTAAAGTTTGGAACTTTTTAATGTTTGCTCTAAATTTAATGTGTGTATGAATGTGGGTAACTTTGGTACTTGTGGTTTAAATTGGACACTTCACTTCGACATCGTTTGACCTATTTTGGTTGACATGACTTGTAGACGAGGCTGAGTAAAATAGCTTATTTAATTGGTACCATGAATTCCTCTCACACCAAATCTCATAAATAGTGCAAGCCAAACTAACACGTAATCTCAGTTATATTGATGTAATTACACAATACCGCTTTTTTTTTTCTCCAATAAATAAAATGTTATTATGAATGCAACTACATTGACTGACTGATTAAAGTTATTGTATCATTATCTATTCTAAACCTTTAAACAAAATTATATATTTAAAAACAAAAATCAATTGTACGTAGACCTGGCAAACGGGTCAATCGGGTCGGGTCTGGGTCGGGTCACTTCGGGTCGGGTCATTTTGGGTTTGATCTATGTATTGATTCGGCCTGCCTGGTCGGGTCATTTCGGGTTCTTGAGTCTATTTCGGGTCGCCTTTTATCGGGTCGTTTCGGGTTCGGGTCAATTTGGGTCGGGTCGGATCAGCTCTCTTTCGGGTCAAAATGCAAATTTTTGGTAAGAAAAGAGATTTTTTTTTTGTCAAATGGTTACTTTTTAAAGTTTTTATGTATATAATTGGTGTTAATTGATTTCACGATATCAAATATGCTCTTTTTTAGTCATTTGAAGTCATGAAGAGTATTTTGTATCTGGTCAATTCGGGTTTCGGGTCAAATTCGGGTCAAGGTATTGCATGGCCCGTCTGGCCTGGTCCTGACATTTCGGTTTCGGTCGACTTCGGGTTATGATTATGGGGTCACTTTCGGTCTCGGTCACTTTATCGGATCGGTCAATCGAATTGGGTCTGTCTGCTTTGCAGTCTAATTGTAAGTAAAAAAAATTAGTTTTTACTAATTACTGAGTATAAAACTATGCTTTAATAAAATGAAATGCAATTTAGTTTAGAAAATTAATGGTAAAAGCTACGCCATAATACATTTCTCAAAAAAAAAAAGCTACTAACGTACTCCGTAAGACGTTATTTAGAAAAAAATTGTTATAATAGGGGTTAATTATAACCCCTTTTTTAATTTCAAAACACCAAATTCTCCCCAGATTTTTAATCTGTCTCATTTCACAATTTAAAAACTAACCCCTCAAAAAGTTTAATAGATGGGCGAACAAACTAGCTTCATGCAACCTCATAATGATCATCAACAACAACTTCAACTTCAACTTCAATGTAAGTTTTAACAATTTTTTTTTTTTTTTATAAAACTGTTATTTTCTGTTTAATTTTCTTACTAATATTTCTACAACTGTATTTGATTGACATGTATTTGATTGACATGTAAATTGAATTTTTTTTAATTGTGTTCACTTAACTATTTACTCCGTAATTTTCATTTGGGTTTTCATTTGTGGTGTTGAATTATATGTTAATGACTTAAAGTTTGGAACTTTTTAATGTTTGCTCTAAATTGAATGTGTGTATGAATGTGGGTAACTTTGGTACTTGTGGTTTAAATTGGACACTTCACTTCGACATCGTTTGACCTGTTTTGGTTGACACGACTTGTAGACGAGGCTGAGTAAAATAGCTTATTTAATTGGTACCATGAATTCCTCTCACACCAAATCTCATAAATAGTGCAAGCCAAACTAACACGTAATCTCAGTTATATTGATGTAATTACACAATACCGCTTTTTTTTTCTCCAATAAATAAAATGTTATTATGAATGCAACTACATTGACTGACAGATTAAAGTTATTGTATCATTATCTATTCTAAACCTTTAAACAAAATTATATATTTAAAAACAAAAATCAATTGTAAGTAGACCTGGCAAACGGGTCAATCGGGTCGGGTCTGGGTCGGGTCCCTTCGGGTCGGGTCATTTCGGGTTTGATCGATGTATTGATTCGGGTCGGGTCGGGTCATTTTGGGTTGCGGGTCTATTTCGGGTTGCCTTTTATCGGGTCATTTTGGGTTGGGTCAATTTGGGTCTGCCGGTCACTTTCTCTTCGGTCAAAATGCAAATTTTTGGTAAGATTTTTTGACAAATGGTTACTTTTTAATGTTTTTATGTATATAATTGGTGTTAATTGATTTCACGATATCAAATATGCTCTTTTTTAGTCATTTGAAGTCATGAAGAGTATTTTGTATCCGGGTCAATTTTTCGGTCAAATTCGGGTCAAGGTATTGCGGCCTGTCTGGTCGGTCGGGTCATTTCGGGTTTTGTCGACTTCGGGTTATGATTATCTGGTCACTTTCGGGTCTCGGGTCACCCTTATCGGATCGGTCAATCTGCCTGTCCTGTTTTGCCAGGTCTAATTGTAAGTAAAAAAAAATTAGTTTTTACTAATTACTGAGTATGAAACTATGCTTTAATAAAATGAAATGCAATTTAGTTTAGGTATTTATGGTAAAAGCTACTCCATAATACATTTCTCAAAAAAAAAAAAAAAGCTACTAACGTACTCCGTAAGACGTTATTTAGAAAAAAATTGTTATAATAGGGGTTAATTATAACCACTTTTTTAATTTCAAAACACCAAATTCTCCCCAGATTTTTAATCTTTCTCATTTCACAATTTAAAAACTAACCCCTCAAAAAGTTTAATAGATGGGCGAACAAACTAGCTTCATGCAACCTCATAATGATCATCAACAACAACTTCAACTTCAACTTCAACTTCAATGTAAGTTTTAACAATTTTTTTTTTTTTTTTTTTTATAAAACTGTTATTTTCTGTTTAATTTTCTTACTAATATTTCTACAACTGTATTTGATTGACATGTATTTGATTGACATGTAAATTGAATTTTTTTTTTTAATTGTGTTCACTTAACTATTTACTCCGTAATTTTCATTTGGGTTTTCATTTGTGGTGTTGAATTATATGTTAATGACTTAAAGTTTGGAACTTTTTAATGTTTGCTCTAAATTGAATGTGTGTATGAATGTGGGTAACTTTGGTACTTGTGGTTTAAATTGGACACTTCACTTCGACATCGTTTGACCTGTTTTGGTTGACACGACTTGTAGACGAGGCTGAGTAAAATAGCTTATTTAATTGGTACCATGAATTCCTCTCACAACAAATCTCATAAATAGTGCAAGCCAAACTAACACGTAATCTCAGTTATATTGATGTAATTACACAATACCGCTTTTTTTTTTTCTCCAATAAATATAATGTTATTATGAATGCAACTACATTGGTAGTGATTAAAGTTATTGTATCATTATCTATTCTAAACCTTTAAACAAAATTATATATTTAAAAACAAAATCAATTGTAAGTAGACACTCGCAAACGGGTCAATCGGACTCGTCTGGTCAGGTCACTTTGCCTGGGTCATTTTGGGTTTGATCGATGTATTGATTCGGGTCGGGTCTGGTCGGGTCATTTCGTCATGAGTCTATTTCGTCGCTTTTTATCTGTCGTTCGGGTTCGGTCAATTTGGGTAAGGTCGGATCGCCTCTCTTCTGGTCAAAATGCAAATTTTTGGTAAGAAAAGAGATTTTTTTGTCAAATGGTTACTTTTTAAAGTTTTTATGTATATAATTGGTGTTAATTCATTTCACGATATCAAATATGCTCTTTTTTAGTCATTTGAAGTCATGAAGAGCATTTTGTATCTGGTCAATTCGGGTTTCGGGTCAAATTCGGGTCAAGGTATTGCGGGTCGGCTCTGGGTCGGGTCGGGTCATTTCGGGTTTCGGGTCGACTTCGGGTTATGATTATCGGGTCACTTTCGGGTCAATGGTCAGCCTTATCGGATCGGGTCAATCGGGTCGGGTCTGTTTTGCCAGGTCTAATTGTAAGTAAAAAAAATTAGTTTTTACTAATTACTGAGTATAAAACTATGCTTTAATAAAATGAAATGCAATTTAGTTTAGGTATTTATGGTAAAAGCTACTCCATAATACATTTCTTAAAAAAAAAAAAAAAAGCTACTAACGTACTCCGTAAGACGTTATTTAGAAAAAAATTGTTATAATAGGGGTTAATTATAACCCCTTTTTTAATTTCAAAACACCAAATTCTCCTGCATTTTTAATCAGTCTCATTTCACAATTTAAAAACTAACCCCTCAAAAAGTTTAATAGATGGGCGAACAAACTAGCTTCATGCAACCTCATAATGATCATCAACAACAACTTCAACTTCAACTTCAATGTAAGTTTTAACAATTTTTTTTTTTTTATAAAACTGTTATTTTCTCGCTTAATTTTCTAACTAATATTTCTACAATCGTATTTGATTGACATGTATTTGATTGACATGTAAATTGAATTTTTTTAATTGTGTTCACTTAACTATTTACTCCGTAATTTTCATTTGGGTTTTCATTTGTGGTGTTGAATTATATGTTAATGACTTAAAGTTTGGAACTTTTAATGTTTGCTCTAAATTGAATGTGTGTATGAATGTGGGTAACTTTGGTACTTGTGGTTTAAATTGGACACTTCACTTCGACATCGCTTGACCTGCTTTTGGTTGACACGACTTGTAGACGAGGCTGAGTAAAATAGCTTATTTAATTGGTACCATGAATTCCTCTCACACCAAATCTCATAAATAGTGCAAGCCAAACTAACACGTAATCTCAGTTATATTGATGTAATTACACAATACCGCTTTTTTTTTCTCCAATAAATAAAATGTTATTATGAATGCAACTACATTGACTGACTGATTAAAGTTATTGTATCATTATCTATTCTAAACCTTTAAACAAAATTATATATTTAAAAACAAAAATCAATTGTAAGTAGACCTGGCAAACGGGTCAATCGGGTCGGGTCTGGGTCGGGTCACTTCGGGTCGGGTCATTTTGGGTTTGATCGATGTATTGATTCGGGTCGGGTCGGGTCATTTCGGGTTGCGGGTCTATTTCGGGTCGCCTTTTATCGGGTCGTTTCGGGTTCGGGTCAATTTGGGCCGGGTCGGGTCAGCTCTCTTTCGGGTCAAAATGCAAATTTTTGGTAAGAAAAGAGATTTTTTTTGTCAAATGGTTACTTTTTAAAGTTTTTATGTATATAATTGGTGTTAATTGATTTCACGATATCAAATATGCTCTTTTTTAGTCATTTGAAGTCATGAAGAGTATTTTGTATCCGTCAATTCGGTTTCGGTCAAATTCGGTCAAGGTATTGCGGGTCAGATCCTGGCCTGGTCGGGTCATTTCGGGTTTGGTCGACTTGGGTTATGATTATCGGGTCACTTTGGTCTCGAGTCACCTTTATCGGATCGGGTCAATCTGCCTGTCCTGCTTTTGCCAGGTCTAATTGTAAGTAAAAAAAATTAATTTTTACTAATTATTGAGTATAAAACTATGCTTTAATAAAATGAAATGCAATTTAGTTTAGGTATTTATGGTAAAAGCTACTCCATAATACATTTCTCAAAAAAAAAAAAAAGCTACTAACGTACTCCGTAAGACGTTATTTAGAAAAAAATTGTTATAATAGGGGTTAATTATAACCCCTTTTTTAATTTCAAAACACCAAATTCTCCCCAGATTTTTAATCTTTCTCATTTCACAATTTAAAAACTAACCCCTCAAAAAGCTTAATAGATGGGCGAACAAACTAGCTTCATGCAACCTCATAATGATCATCAACAACAACTTCAACTTCAACTTCAATGTAAGTTTTAACATTTTTTTTTTTTTTTTTATAAAACTGTTATTTTCTGTTTAATTTTCTTACTAATATTTCTACAACTGTATTTGATTGAAATGTATTTGATTGACATGTAAATTGAATTTTTCTTTAATTGTGTTCACTTAACTATTTACTCCATAATTTTCATTTGGGTTTTCATTTTTGGTGTTGAATTATATGTTAATGACTTAAAGTTTGGAACTTTTTAATGTTTGCTCTAAATTGAATGTGTGTATGAATGTGGGTAACTTTGGTACTTGTGGTTTAAATTGGACACTTCACTTCGACATCGTTTGACCTGTTTTGGTTGACACGACTTGTAGACGAGGCTGAGTAAAATAGCTTATTTAATTGGTACCATGAATTTCTCTCACATCAAATCTCATAAATAGTGCAAGCCAAACTAACACGTAATCTCAGTTATATTGATGTAATTACACAATACCGCTTTTTTTTTTCTCCAATAAATAAAATGTTATTATGAATGCAACTACATTGACTGACTGATTAAAGTTATTGTATCATTATCTATTCTAAACCTTTAAACAAAATTATATATTTAAAAACAAAAATCAATTGTAAGTAGACCTGGCAAACGGGTCAATCGGGTCGGGTCTGGGTCGGGTCACTTCGGGTCGGGTCATTTTGGGTTTGATCGATGTATTGATTCGGGTCGGGTCGGGTCATTTCGGGTTGCGGGTCTATTTTAGGTCGTCTTTTATCGGGTCGTTTCGGGTTCGGGTCAATTTGGGCCGGGTCGGATCAGCTCTCTTTCGGGTCAAAATGCAAATTTTAGGTAAGAAAAGAGATTTTTTTTGTCAAATGGTTACTTTTTAAAGTTTTTATGTATATAATTGGTGTTAATTGATTTCACGATATCAAATATGCTCTTTTTTAGTCATTTGAAGTCATGAAGAATATTTTGTATCTGGTCAATTCGGGTTTCGGGTCAAATTCGGGTCAAGGTATCATGGCCTGGGTCCGGCCTGCCTGGTCATTTCGGGTTTCGGGTCGACTTTGGGTTATGATTATCGGGTCACATTCGGGTCTCGGGTCAGCCTTATCGGATCGGGTCAATCGGGTCGGGTCTGTTTTGCCAGGTCTAATTGTAAGTAAAAAAAATTATTTTTACTAATTACTGAGTATAAAACTATGCTTTAATAAAATGAAATGCAATTTAGTTTAGGTATTTATGGTAAAAGCTACTCCATAATACATTTCTCAAAAAAAAAAAAAGCTACTAACGTACTCCGTAAGACGTTATTTAGAAAAAAATTGTTATAATAGGGGTTAATTATAACCCCTTTTTTAATTTCAAAACACCAAATTCTCCCCAGATTTTTAATCTGTCTCATTTCACAATTTAAAAACTAACCCCTCAAAAAGTTTAATAGATGGGCGAACAAACTAGCTTCATGCAACCTCATAATGATCATCAACAACAACTTCAACTTCAACTTCAATGTAAGTTTTAACAATTTTTTTTTTTTTTTTATAAAACTGTTATTTTCTGTTTAATTTTCTTACTAATATTTCTACAACTGTATTTGATTGACATGTATTTGATTGACATGTAAATTGAATTTTTTTTTTAATTGTGTTCACTTAACTATTTACTCCGTAATTTTCATTTGGGTTTTCATTTGTGGTGTTGAATTATATGTTAATGACTTAAAGTTTGGAACTTTTTAATGTTTGCTCTAAATTGAATGTGTGTATGAATGTGGGTAACTTTGGTACTTGTGGTTTAAATTGGACACTTCACTTCGACATCGTTTGACCTGTTTTGGTTGACACGACTTGTAGACGAGGCTGAGTAAAATAGCTTATTTAATTGGTACCATGAATTCCTCTCACACCAAATCTCATAAATAGTGCAAGCCAAACTAACACGTAATCTCAGTTATATTGATGTAATTACACAATACCGCTTTTTTTTTTCTCCAATAAATAAAATGTTATTATGAATGCAACTACATTGACTGACTGATTAAAGTTATTGTATCATTATCTATTCTAAACCTTTAAACAAAATTATATATTTAAAAACAAAAATCAATTGTAAGTAGACCTGGCAAACGGGTCAATCGAATTGTCCGGCTCGGGTCACTTGGCTCGTCATTTTGGGTTTGATCGATGTATTGGTTCGGTCGGTCGGGTCATTTCGGGTCATGGGTCTATTTCGGTCGCTTTATCTGGTCGCTTTGGTTCGGTCAATTTGGGCCGGTCGTCACTCTTTCGGGTCAAAATGCAAATTTTAGGTAAGAAAAGAGATTTTTTTTGTCAAATGGTTACTTTTTAAAGTTTTTATGTATATAATTGGTGTTAATTGATTTCACGATATCAAATATGCTCTTTTTTAGTCATTTGAAGTCATGAAGAATATTTTGTATCTGGTCAATTCGGGTTTCGGGTCAAATTCGGGTCAAGGTATTGCGGGTCCGTCCTGGTCTGCCTGGGTCATTTCGGGTTTCGGGTCGACTTCGGGTTATGATTATCGGGTCACTTTCGGGTCTCGAGTCAGCCTTATCGGATCGGGTCAATCGGGTCGGGTCTGTTTTGCCAGGTCTAATTGTAAGTAAAAAAAATTAATTTTTACTAATTACTGAGTATAAAACTATGCTTTAATAAAATGAAATGCAATTTAGTTTAGGTATTTATGGTAAAAGCTACTCCATAATACATTTCTCAAAAAAAAAAAGCTACTAACGTACTCCGTAAGACGTTATTTAGAAAAAAAATTGTTATAATAGGGGTTAATTATAACCCCTTTTTTAATTTCAAAACACCAAATTCTCCCCAGATTTTTAATCTTTCTCATTTCACAATTTAAAAACTAACCCCTCAAAAAGCTTAATAGATGGGCGAACAAACTAGCTTCATGCAACCTCATAATGATCATCAACAACAACTTCAACTTCAACTTCAATGTAAGTTTTAACAATTATTCTTTTTTTTTTTTTTTTATAAAACTGTTATTTTCTGTTTAATTTTCTTACTAATATTTCTACAACTGTATTTGATTGACATGTAAATTGATTTTTTTTTTTAATTGTGTTCACTTAACTATTTACTCCGTAATTTTCATTTGGGTTTTCATTTGTGGTGTTGAATTATATGTTAATGACTTAAAGTTTGGAACTTTTTAATGTTTGCTCTAAATTGAATGTGTGTATGAATGTGGGTAACTTTGGTACTTGTGGTTTAAATTGGACACTTCACTTCGACATCGTTTGACCAGTTTTGGTTGACACGACTTGTAGACGAGGCTGAGTAAAATAGCTTATTTAATTGGTACCATGAATTCCTCTCACACCAAATCTCATAAATAGTGCAAGCCAAACTAACACGTAATCTCAGTTATATTGATGTAATTACACAATACCGCTTTTTTTTTTCTCCAATAAATAAAATGTTATTATGAATGCAACTACATTGGTAGTGATTAAAGTTATTGTATCATTATCTATTCTAAACCTTTAAACAAAATTATATATTTAAAAACAAAATCAATTGTAAGTAGACACAGCAAACGGGTCAATCGGGTCGGTCTGGTCGGGTCACTTCTCGGGTCATTTTGGGTTTGATCGATGTATTGATTCGTTCGGGTCGGGTCGGTCATTTCGGGTTCTTGAGTCTATTTCGGTCGTCTTTTATCGGGTCGTTTGGTTCGGTCAATTTGGGCGGAGTCGGATCACTTCTCTTCGGGTCAAAATGCAAATTTTTGGTAAGAAAAGAGATTTTTTTTGTCAAATGGTTACTTTTTAAAGTTTTTATGTATATAATTGGTGTTAATTGATTTCACGATATCAAATATGCTCTTTTTTAGTCATTTGTAATCATGAAGAGTATGTTGTATCTGGTCAATACGGGTTTCGGGTCGAATTCGAGTCAAGGTATCATGGCTCGTCCGGGTCGCCTGGGTCATTTCGGTTTCGGTCGACTTGGGTTATGATTATCGGGTCACTTTCGGGTCTCGGTCACCTTATCGGATCGGTCAATCTGCCAGTCCTGCTTTGCTGAGTCTAATTGTAAGTAAAAAAAATTAGTTTTTACTAATTACTGAGTATAAAACTATGCTTTAATAAAATGAAATGCAATTTAGTTTAGGTATTTATGGTAAAAGCTACTCCATAATACATTTCTCAAAAAAAAAAAAAGCTACTAACATACTCCGTAAGACGTTATTTAGAAAAAAATTGTTATAATAGGGGTTAATTATAACCCCTTTTTTAATTTCGAAACACCAAATTCTCCCCAGATTTTTAATCTTTCTCATTTCACAATTTAAAAACTAACCCCTCAAAAAGCTTAATAGATGGGCGAACAAACTAGCTTCATGCAACCTCATAATGATCATCAACAACAACTTCAACTTCAACTTCAATGTAAGTTTTAACATTTTTTTTTTTATAAAACTGTTATTTTCTGTTTAATTTTCTTACTAATATTTCTACAACTGTATTTGATTGAAATGTATTTGATTGACATGTAAATTGAATTTTTTTTAATTGTGTTCACTTAACTATTTACTCCGTAATTTTCATTTGGGTTTTCATTTGTGGTGTTGAATTATATGTTAATGACTTAAAGTTTGGAACTTTTTAATGTTTGCTCTAAATTGAATGTGTGTATGAATGTGGGTAACTTTGGTACTTGTGGTTTAAATTGGACACTTCACTTCGACATCGTTTGACCTGTTTTGGTTGACACGACTTGTAGACGAGGCTGAGTAAAATAGCTTATTTAATTGGTACCATGAATTTCTCTCACATCAAATCTCATAAATAGTGCAAGCCAAACTAACACGTAATCTCAGTTATATTGATGTAATTACACAATACCGCTTTTTTTTTCTCCAATAAATAAAATGTTATTATGAATGCAACTACATTGACTGACTGATTAAAGTTATTGTATCATTATCTATTCTAAACCTTTAAACAAAATTATATATTTAAAAACAAAAATCAATTGTAAGTAGACCTGGCAAACGGGTCAATCGGGTCGGGTCTGGGTCGGGTCACTTCGGGTCGGGTCATTTTGGGTTTGATCGATGTATTGATTCGGGTCGGGTCGGGTCGGGTCATTTCGGGTTGCGGGTCTATTTCGGGTCGCCTTTTATCGGGTCGTTTCGGGTTCGGGTCAATTTGGGTGCCTGTCGCTCTCTTCTTCGGGGTCAAAATGCATATTTTTGGTAAGAAAAGAGATTTTTTTTGTCAAATGGTTACTTTTTAAAGTTTTTATGTATATAATTGGTGTTAATTGATTTCACGATATCAAATATGCTCTTTTTTAGTCATTTGAAATCATGAAGAGTATTTTGTATCCGTCAATCTGGTTTCGGTCAAATTCGGGTCAAGGTATCATGGCTCCGTCCTGGCCTGGTCGGGTCATTTCGGGTTTCGGTCGACTTCGGTTATGATTATCTGGTCACTTTCGGGTCTCTGGTCACTTTATCGGATCGGGTCAATCTGCCTGGTCAGCTTTTTGCCGAGTCTAATTGTAAGTAAAAATTAAGTTTTTACTAATTACTGAGTATAAAACTATGCTTTAATAAAATGAAATGCAATTTAGTTTAGGTATTTATGGTAAAAGCTACTCCATAATACATTTCTCAAAAAAAAAAAAAAAGCTACTAACGTACTCCGTAAGACGTTATTTAGAAAAAAATTGTTATAATAGGGGTTAATTATAACTCCTTTTTTAATTTCAAAACACCAAATTCTCCCCAGATTTTTAATCTGTCTCATTTCACAATTTAAAAACTAACCCCTCAAAAAGTTTAATAGATGGGCGAACAAACTAGCTTCATGCAACCTCATAATGATCATCAACAACAACTTCAACTTCAACTTCAATGTAAGTTTTAACAATTTTGTTTTTTTTTTTTTTTTTTTATAAAACTGTTATTTTCTGTTTAATTTTCTTACTAATATTTCTACAACTGTATTTGATTGACATGTATTTGATTGACATGTAAATTGAATTTTTTTTTTAATTGTGTTCACTTAACTATTTACTCCGTAATTTTCATTTGGGTTTTCATTTGTGGTGTTGAATTATATGTTAATGACTTAAAGTTTGGAACTTTTTAATGTTTGCTCTAAATTGAATGTGTGTATGAATGTGGGTAACTTTGGTACTTGTGGTTTAAATTGGACACTTCACTTCGACATCGTTTGACCTGTTTTGGTTGACACGACTTGTAGACGAGGCTGAGTAAAATAGCTTATTTAATTGGTACCATGAATTCCTCTCACACCAAATCTCATAAATAGTGCAAGCCAAACTAACACGTAATCTCAGTTATATTGATGTAATTACACAATACCGCTTTTTTTTTCTCCAATAAATAAAATGTTATTATGAATGCAACTACATTGATCGATCGATTAAAGTTATTGTATCATTATCTATTCTAAACCTTTAAACAAAATTATATATTTAAAAACAAAAATCAATTGTAAGTACACCGGAAAACGGTCAATCTGCCTGATCCTGGTCGGGTCACTTTCGGGTCATTTTGGGTTTGATCGATGTATTGATTCGGTCGGGTCGGTCAGGTCATTTCGGGTCATGGGTCTATTTCAGATGCGTCTTTTATCGGGTCGTTTAGGGTTCGGTCAATTTGGGTCGGTCGGATCGAATTTCTCTTTCGGGTCAAAATGCAAATTTTTGGTAAGATTTTTTGTCAAATGGTTACTTTTTAAAGTTTTTATGTATATAATTGGTGTTAATTGATTTCACGATATCAAATATGCTCTTTTTTAGTCATTTGAAGTCATGATGAGTATTTTGTATCCGTCAATTCGTTTCGGTCAAATTCGGTCAAGGTATTGCGGGTCCGTCTGGCCTGGTCGGGTCATTTCGGTTTCGGTCGACTTCAAGTTATGATTATCTGTCACTTTCTTTGGTCTCGTCACCTTTATCTGACGGGTCAATCGGGTCGAAACTGCTTTGCCAGTCTAATCAGAAGTAAAAAAATTAGTTTTTACTAATTACTGAGATTAAAACTATGCTTTAATAAAATGAAATGCTATTTAGTTTAGGTATTTATGGTAAAAGCTACTCCATAATACATTTCTCAAAAAAAAAAACAAAGCTACTAACGCATCTGTGAAGACGTTATTTAGAAAAAATTGTTATAATAGGGGTTAATTATAACCCTTTTAATTTCAAAACACCAAATTCCTCCTGCATTTTTAATCTGTCTCATTTCACAATTTAAAAACTAACCCCTCAAAAAGTTTAATAGATGGGCGAACAAACTAGCTTCATGCAACCTCATAAGGATCATCAAGAACAACTTCAACTTCAACTTCAATGTAAGTTTTAACAAATTTTTTTTTTTTTTTTTATAAACCGTATTTTCTGCTAATTTTCTTCCTAATATTTCTACAACTGTATTTCATTGACATGTATTTGATTGACATGTAAATTGAATTTTTTTTAATTGTGTTCACTTAACTATTTACTCCGTAATTTTCATTTGGGTTTTCATTTGTGGTGTTGAATTATATGTTAATGACTTAAAGTTTGGAACTTTTTAATGTTTGCTCTAAATTGAATGTGTGTATGAATGTGGGTAACTTTGGTACTTGTGGTTTAAATTGGACACTTCACTTCGACATCGTTTGACCTGTTTTGGTTGACACGACTTGTAGACGAGGCTGAGTAAAATAGCTTATTTAATTGGTACCATGAATTCCTCTCACACCAAATCTCATAAATAGTGCAAGCCAAACTAACACGTAATCTCAGTTATATTGATGTAATTACACAATACCGCTTTTTTTTTTTCTCCAATAAATAAAATGTTATTATGAATGCAACTACATTGACTGACTGATTAAAGTTATTGTATCATTATCTATTCTAAACCTTTAAACAAAATTATATATTTAAAAACAAAAATCAATTGTAAGTAGACCTGGCAAACGGGTCAATCGGGTCGGGTCTGGGTCGGGTCACTTCGGGTCGGGTCATTTTGGGTTTGATCGATGTATTGATTCGGTCTGCCTGATCATTTCGTTCGGGTCTATTTGGTCGCTTTTATCGGAGTCGTTTAGGTTGGTCAATTTGGGTCGGGTCGGATCAGCTCTCTTTCGGGTCAAAATGCAAATTTTTGGTAAGAAAAGAGATTTTTTTTTGTCAAATGGTTACTTTTTAAAGTTTTTATGTATATAATTGGTGTTAATTGATTTCACGATATCAAATATGCTCTTTTTTAGTCATTTGAAGTCATGAAGAGTATTTTGTATCTGGTCAATTCGAGTTTCGGGTCAAATTCGGGTCAAGGTATTGCGGGCCCGTCCGGCTGGGTCGGGTCATTTCGGTTTCGGTCGACTTCAGTTATGATTATCGGGTCACTTTCGGGACTCGGGTCAGCCTTATCGGATCGGGTCAATCGGGTCGGGTCTGTTTTGCCAGGTCTAATTGTAAGTAAAAAAAATTAGTTTTTACTAATTACTGAGTATAAAACTATGCTTTAATAAAATGAAATGCAATTTAGTTTAGGTATTTATGGTAAAAGCTACTCCATAATACATTTCTCAAAAAAAAAAAAAGCTACTAACGCATCTCAGTAAGACGTTATTTAGAAAAAAATTGTTATAATAGGGGTTAATTATAACCCCTTTTTTAATTTCAAAACACCAAATTCTCCCCAGATTTTTAATCTTTCTCATTTCACAATTTAAAAACTAACCCCTCAAAAAGCTTAATAGATGGGCGAACAAACTAGCTTCATGCAACCTCATAATGATCATCAACAACAACTTCAACTTCAACTTCAATGTAAGTTTTAACATTTTTTTTTTTTTTTTTTACAAAACTGTTATTTTCTGTTTAATTTTCTTACTAATATTTCTACAACTGTATTTGATTGACATGTAAATTGAATTTTTTTTTAATTGTGTTCACTTAACTATTTACTCCGTAATTTTCATTTGGGTTTTCATTTGTGGTGTTGAATTATATGTTAATGACTTAAAGTTTGGAACTTTTTAATGTTTGCTCTAAATTGAATGTGTGTATGAATGTGAGTAACATTGGTACTTGTGGTTTAAATTGGACACTTCACTTCGACATCGTTTGACCTGTTTTGGTTGACACGACTTGTAGACGAGGCTGAGTAAAATAGCTTATTTAATTGGTACCATGAATTTATATTGCAATTTATACTTGTGGTTTAAATTGGACACTTCACTTCGACATCGTTTGACCTGTTTTGGTTGACACGACTTGTAGACGAGGCTGAGTAAAATAGCTTAGTTAATTGGTACCATGAATTTATATAACATCGTCTCATTTTATTGCTGTTAAACGTATATTGCGTTATTTAATTGGTACCATGAATTTATATCTTTTTTATCCCATGTATGACGAATTTGATCTTAAGGGCTATTCAGATGCTGATTATGGAGGATGTTCTATAGATCGAAAAAGCACATCTGGTACAGTTACATTCCTTGGCTCGGGAATTATTTCATGGGGATCAAAGAAACAAGCAACTGTTGCGTTATCCACAACTGAAAGTGAGTACATCGCTGCGTCTCTGGTATGTTCTCAATTGCTCTGGCTTAAACAACAGTTATGTGACTATGGGGTAGTTTTTGATAGTGTACCCATTTATTGCGATAATGTTAGTACTATCGCCATTTCCAAAAACCCCGCCATGCATTCCCGAACCAAACACATCGATATTCGTCATCATTTTCTGAGGGACCATGTTGAAAAAGGAAACATTAAGTTAGTCTTTTGCCCTACGGAAGAACAAAGAGCCGATATTTTTACAAAACCTTTACCTAGAGAACGTTTTGAGAAACTTCGTCTTGAAATTGGCTTAATTAATGGTTATTGACTTATTGTTTTATTTTTCTCTCTATGATTGACTAGATTTGGATAATGTTGACTGTGTCCGTATTATGATGTGAAATTCTATATGTCTCATGTTTTGATTTTGTGTGTGTGATTTAAAGACAAGTGTTGTTCTATTAAAGCTAAGAGATTGTTCTTTGGATTATTCTTATATCATATGACTTTTTATTTCACTATATTATATATATTTAGAAATCGTTTTCTAAATATTCCTAGCATGCTTGGAAACAACCATGTTTTCAATAGTGAAATTTTCTTTCATAAAAATATGGTATAATCCTCACAATAAATAGCTTGCTTTTTGGTCTTTGAGTCTCCCACAAAAATTTTCTTACAAAAATTTTCCTACTCGTGTGTTAAAGATGTGACAAATAGAATCTTTTTTACAAAAGCTCAAATTATATCCACAAATACTTTCTTACCAACGAAAATAAACACGGTACAAAATTCTTCCATGTTAATGTAACCTCATCCGAGTTAAGTTCACTTCATTCTCATGTTAACATAACTTTGTCCCATGTTAGGTTAACATCAGTTTTGACATTCTCTCACAACTCATGTCTCTTTATACTCATAATTACATCGTTACCTAAATTTCTTCTTACCGATACAAATACCTCTCTTACATAAAGTTTTTCTTTCTAAAAAAAGGGGTTAAGTGACGTGTGCAAAAAAAAAAAAAAAAAAAAAAACAAAAAAAAAACGCACTAAGTGAGGGGGAATATTAAAGCAAAAGGTGTATTGGTCGAAGTAGTTCTTGTATCCAAATTTGGGATACTTGAAATTTGGATGATGAATCAAAAAATATATATTGGTGTTTTGGAGAGTGTTATGAGTTGGTGAAGAATTTTTGGGTCGTGTTTGATGGCTATCCTTGAGCTCTATGGAAATTATCAATCATGATGTTTTGTGAGTCTCTTACAAAAATCTTAGCTTGCTTTTAGGGTCTTTTCTTACATATATACTCTATCTCTCCTTATGTGTCTTTTTGGAACAATCTTTGAAGCTCGCCTTTATGATAGCACGTGTTTTGGTCTCTCACGCATATATCTTACTTGTTTCATATGTGTGCTCGCATTCATGATATTATTCTAGTCTCATGTCCTTTTCGACGATGTCAAGAGGGGGAAGATAGACCTAAGATTTGATATCGACCTATGTTATTGCTTTTTTCATGACCTTGCTTCTTATTCGTCTCTACATAGATGTTTTGTTCACATATTGGACAATGTTTACCTTGGGTATAGATTGACTACATGGATCTTTGTCATATGTGTCTTTTAATTTTGAGACGATATTCGATGAGGGGGAACGACTATAGAAATAAATCTTAGAAGACTTGACATCATCAAAAAGGGGGAATTTGTTGGGTTTCGGTCTTTTGGTTTTGATAGATGTCAATTATTTATTTCTATTATTTTGGTATTACTCGGGTGTTCTCGTTTGTGTTCTTATTTTTAGGAATCATCGCTCGAAAAGAAGAAAAGAAAAGCTTTCGTTCAAGACAAGATCGCTAGGGTATACACTTGTAAAGAGTCTTAGCGAAACTATGCACTTCAAATTATTTAGTAGTAATGTTACCATACCATAAATTTGGGTTATGATAACAATGGTACTAAATACTTCTTATGTTATTTTCAACTTGTTTAATACTCATGTTTTAAATATAATATTTTGAGAATAACTTTACTCATTCTTCGAACTAGATTTTATATATATCTTAGTTATTAAGATATATTGAATCTCGTTGTAAAAGGATGTGTAGAGTATTATATCTCAATTTAGTATATATTTTTATTACAAATCATATTTATTATTTATCTCTTAATTTCTATTTTTTAGTAATTTACTTTGATAAAAAATAAATTTGGAGGTTATATTTTCTCAAGTTGGTTTCATCCAATTAATACTCTTTCAACAAAATGTCTAGGTACATTTTAGTTCCCTATCAAACACACTCCTAAATAATAGTACTAATAATAAGTCAAAACTAATCTAGTTGTTTCATCCTATTTTTACGTACAACACAACCTTGTGGATGTTACTCTTTTAATTGAATAATGTACTCCATGATAAGTCAATATCAAAAATACTATCCTACATTTATGTAACAAACTTAAATAATATTTTATTCTCCTCCTAAAAAGGTGTAACAAGTTTATTCTTGTTTTGACTTGGCTACTACCAGTGGCGGATCTCTGTTTACGTTGGACTGGGCCAGGCCCACCCAGAGGTTTGTAATATATAGTAAGATCAAGAAAATGTTGAACAATAATACAAGTTGCTTAGTGGTAGAGTTCTAACATTTTTACCCAAATGACAGGGGTTCAAACCCTCCCTCTAACATGTTTTTTTTATTAATTGCTATGAATAAGTGCCACTTATTTTATTTTATTTTCCTTTTTTCTTTTCTTTTGAAGCAGAAATCTATAAAAAAAATTTAATTTTTTACTTCTCTATCCTCGATTCCAATGATATTTACTCCATGCGAGGGTTAAGCAAATTGCTCTTTTCAAAAATAATCTATTACTTGATCTTTCAAAAATATAAAATCACTTTTGAATCTTAAAAGTTGCTATGAAGAAAATAAAGACCTTTAAATTATTGTGTGTTTTTGACAAGAGAATATCATATAAATGTCATCTATAAATTACTTAACATAATTACACTCTAAATCATACAAGTAGTTAGTTTTGTGCTTCCTAGTACGTCAAACCATTATAGAGGGTAATTTCAAAATTTTACATTGCAAATAACGATTTTGTATTGGTTCTACTTGTCGAGTATGAAATGTTATTTGCGATTTTGGTTAGAAATTATATATGAGTCCACTTGTCGAGTATGAAATGTTATTGCGATTTTGTTTTGAAACTATATATGAGTATATAGTTACAAGTTAAAATCTCCTTTATGCAGAGTACATAGTACAAAGTATTGTTTTATTACTCCTTCAACTCATGCAATAAGAAAACGATTAATTTGTATATATTTTGTTATTTGTTTTGGTTGGCCCCCCCTAATAAAATATTCAAAATCCGCCACTGGCTACTACTACTACTACTCACGTATATATGCATGAGTAGCAACTCATTTTGTCATTGAAATCTTTCAAACATTATCATTCCATTTTTGCAAACCTTTTTCTCTGTTATTTTTCGGGCTTCACTTTAGTTTTGCAAAAATTATTTTCTGATTTTGAAAGCATTTTTAATCTTTGCAACTCCGTTTATATTTTCATCTTATTAAAAGTGCAAAGTTACGATAAGTCTCTCTAGAACAATTGAATTGTATTTTCATTTATTTGAGAGACTTGTAATCTATACTTTTGTAGAGATTTACTTTTCAAAACAAAAGCTTCACACCGAGATTAGGGCTAGTCATCGGTGTTATTAATTATTTGTTGTAAGCTTGGCCGGAGTAGGTGCTCTAATAAATAATTAATAGAAGAAGGGGTGGATGTAGGCTTTTCAATTGGGCCGAACCACGTTAAACTCTAGTGTTATTTATTTTACGCATTTTACTTTTAAATCGTTAATTTTTCGTTGAAATTTTTAAGAGGTACAATCCTCTATTCACCCCTCCCTCTAGAGTATTGTCGGGTCCTTGGACTCTACAGAAATTTTTTCTTTATTTTGGTTGCGTTGGTAGAGTTATTGTTTTGGTGACGATATATCATTATTTAAGAGATCACTATTATCTATATTTCATTAATGTTATTTTACATAATATTCATTCATTCTCTATTTCTCTCCATTGCATTTTTGCTTATCCATCAAGGAATTCTTTTTTCCTTTTGTTTTGACGTCAATAATAGTTACCATATGGAATATTCTGATCACATACATGGTAAAATAGACATCACTAAAATCGTATACTTTAGTGACCACAAATCATTTATGGCATGTTTGGCAACCCAGAATTGGAATTCAATTCCGGAATTGAGCCAATTCCATTGTTTGGGGAACTCCAAGAATTGGAATTGGAATTGGCTCAATTCCATCCCAATTCCATGGTAGTTCAAATTTTGTTCATCTCAATTCCTATGGTTTGGGTAGTCATTTGAATTCCTCCTCCTTTTAGTTTTTTCACACTTACTTCGTATGACTTAAAAATGAGTAAAATCTTAAAATATTATTTTTAAAGTCGATACAATTGCCTTAAATTTCATTTTGTTATAAAGTTTTAACAAAATTTTTATATTAAAGTTGTCAATTCCAATTCCAATTCCATGCGCCACCAAACATCACTATGGAATTGGATTTGGAATTGAAATGCAACATTTCAAATTTCACATTTGAATTCAAGAATTTCAAATGAATTCCAAGTTCCCAAACGCAGCCTTAAATGTAACTGAATTTTAATTAATGGTGAAACCGTCGTTACTTTTAATAATTATTTTGCCATTTGTTTATTACTTATCAACTAATTTGTACTCCGTATGAATTTTTGTTGAAATGTTTGACAACGCGGTTGATTAAAAAAGATAGCCTTGAAATGATTTTACCAACGAACATGATGAGCTCAACAAATATCGAGCATGCACCACGTATGAGAAGCAACCTAGAATTATAGTTCTCTCAAGCTTACTCTATAAGAATCATGTTAACAGTTACATTTGCATTCAAGTAGATCAAAAGCCTACAAGTTTGCTATTTCTACCAAAAAAAAAAAAAAAAAAAACCTACAAGTACAGGCTGTCACAATTGTTTAAATTTATTCTACTAATAATCAAAAACTAGTTACGAGAAAGAAATACAAGGTTACCATATTCCATATCAAATGGTTACATGAAATGGCATAGTAGTGACCACTATTGAAATTAAATTACTATATTCTTGTTGATTTTATGTCATGACTGCTATAACAATTATGGTGACACTATTTTTAAAGATAGTTAGTACATTTGCCTTCTACGTAACTTAGTATCAACACACTAAACGCAACACTTATACAGAGTAATAGTATTTAAAATGACCACTTCGCCATTTATCAATGAGTGGATACCATCTAACAATATTCAGTCCCCATGTGATAAGTCCCCGTGTATCGTCACACCGGAGGTAAACGAGCCATCAACCTCTAGGAAAAGGGCTAGGAGAAACTATCCTAAACGTTCGACTAAGAAACTTCAATTTGATAGTTGTATAGGATGTAGTCGTTCTTAGTTTAATTTGTCGAATAATTGTATTTTCCGATTGTTATGCATTTTATCAATAAATCACCTTTTTTTCAATTTTGAGTACAATGAATATATTATTTTACGTACAATATATTATGTTATGCATTTACTACGTTCAATAATATTTTTTTCTACAAATTCTCTTAAAAAAAACATATTATTAAAAGCATTTATATCAAACGTCATTTCCCATGCATATTTGTAATCATTTCGTTTATTTCATTTACTCAATTGTCTTATCAAATTCTTGTGTACTAAATTATTTTGTGGATTCATTGAATTGTAATGGTTGATCAATTGGAGTAAATATAATAAATTAGTTATGAGGAATATTATAAGTTAGGCAATATATTTCGAAATATATTTTACTGATTATGCTAAAACCCTACCACAAGATATTATAATTTAGTAAATATTTGATTTATATTCCTTTCCTTGACATAGGCATTATTTTAGGTATTTTCTTATTATATTATATTGTTTTTGTAACTTGTTTTGATATATTTTAAGATAACATATTTAATTTATAAAAAATATTATTTACACGTTTCTACAAAATAATCTTTTGCTAACGTCTTTTAAGGGATTTGATCCCATTAAATATTTTGTTATTTTTTTTAGAGGGATTATATCGGAACGGATTATATTCCACTATAATATTGTATTTTTATTCTTTGCATGAAATATTATACGTTTTTTGCATGACCTTTCATTTACCCTAAAATTACTTCTTTTCCACGAAAAAACCAGTTAATTATTAATTTATTTATTTTCAATTTAATGTCATGGTTAGGCGGTGGTTGGGCACCATAATGACGTCTTCCCTTTATATAACTCCTTAAATTTAAAATCAAATAAAGAAAATCTTTACAAAAAAAAAAAAAAAAAAAAAAAAAAAACCATCCCTCTTTATTCCATTTAAAAAAAGAAAAAAAAAACCCAACAAATATAACCTAAAATTAAAAAAAAAAAAAAAAACTTCCTTGATCTCCAACAAAATGCCTTTCGACTGACAACAATTTTGGTTGGATAGATTGATGACCCTTTACTGTAGACGTAGAACTTTTGATGACCTTAAGTGGAGGTACATTTTTCAGATCGATGATTTTAATTGGGTTCGTATTCACGCTGTCAGGCATGGTGACGTAGACGCCATTGAAAAAATAGACGAGGACCTTGATGAACTGGAAGCAAACCTTGGAGTTATTGAAGCACAGTTGGAGACCATAGCCACAAAGATTTCATTTATAATAGAAGCTTATGATAGATATTTTTAGTTAGATAGTACTCCGTATAATTGTAGATGTCTTTCCTTTCAAATTCGGGTTAATTGACGTTTTCCTTTCTGATTCAACTTTATTATTTTTTCGATTTTCTGTTTTACTCTTTCATTTTAATTAATTAGAGAAATCGGATTGTGATGTTGAAAGTAATGTTGTCTTTGTATTATAAAAATTTGTCCTTTAAAGTAATATAATTTATGTCTAAGGATGTTATTAGGTTTATATTCCTTTAATTGTTTTTGAAATATTATTTTCCAGTTAATGTTAAACCAACGACGAATGGAGATGGTCTTAACTCTTAAGTCAATCAAACGGAAATAGGGTTAAGATCTCCGATCAAAAGGTACCGGTATAGAGTACTTAAGAAATTATACCTATTACTAAGAATTACAACAACCTGGTCATGGAGGCTGGTGGTTATGAAAATCTTCCGTTCACTGACAGAGACTTGAGGAACGTCATCAACAGGGAACGTCGTAAGGGTAGGTTAGGAGGTGATGCACAAGAGTTAATACGATACTTTGAACGATGCAAAGATGAAAATCACGAATTTCACTTTGCTATCCAAAGAGATGAGAAGGGGGCTTTACTGAATGTTTTTTGGGCCGATGCACGGTCTCGTGCCATGTATAGGGCCTTTGGTGACCCCGTCTCGTATGATACTACATTTCTAACTAATAGGTATCACATGCCGTTTTCCCCCTTCGTAGGGGTTAACCATCACGGCAACACCGTTGTTTTTGCATCGGCGTTGCTATCGTATGAGGACGTCGAATCATTTGAGTGGGTGTTTGAGAAATGGATTGAATGTATGGGTAGAGCCCGCACGTTAATAATCACAGATCAAGACAAGGCAATGGACGCAGCTATTAAAAAAGTTTTTCCAACTACTAAACACAGGTTGTGTCTATGGCAAATACTCCAGAACGCTGACAAAAATTTGAGAAATCATTCTCGCTCACGCCGTTGGACAGGATTTACTGCTTTGGTCCATGAAAGCTATCTGAGGCGACTTGAGTCTTCGTGGGCTGAAATGGTAGACATGTACAACTTGCACCAATACACATGGGTCAAAGACGCCTATGCACTAAGGCGTAATCGGTGCCGGCCTTTGGTCGACACATTTTCATGGGAATGCCGTCCACTCAACGCAGCGAATAAACGAACAGATTTTTCAAAGGGTTTGTTAGTGTTGAGACTGGACTTACACAATTCATCAACCAATACGAGTTTGCCCTAAAACGGAAGGCCGAGGAAGAAAAACTGCTAAACTACCACGACAAAGAACACTTGCTTAAATGGGACGATCAGTGGCTAGTAGAGGAAGTCTTCTACAAGGTCTACACGAACAAGAAGTTCCAGGAGGTGAAAGACGAGGTGTACGCTTGTATAGGTACCGATGTCGAAGCCCAACCTAATTCTCAAGGTTTTATCAAACGGTATAAGGCAAGTTCAAGGGTAAACGCACCATTTTGGAAGAAACAAAAACGGGTATTCACAGTATCGACACCCTAACTGGTGAATATAAATGTGGGTGTAAGTTGTTTGAGTTTAGGGGGATATTGTGTCGGCACATAATTAAATGTCTAAACGTTTTATATATTACTTCCATTCCTGACAAGTACATTTTGGCTCGATGGCGTAAAGACATTGTCCGGGGTTACGAAAACATCCAGGTTGGCTATTACGACCCACAACAGTCCGACTGTGTGAAAAGATCAATCGAAGCGAAGATGTTGACCGACTACGCTACCACACTAGGGTTGAACAACGACGAATCGTTCAACATGTTCAAGACAAAAATGAAAGACACGATTGAAGGACTGGAAGCACTTGTAGGTGTCCAAAGCGTGGAGGCCTTTAGAGACGGACAGCCTTCCACAAGACTGTGGGGCCGAAGAAGGGTAGAACGGAAGGAACGTGTTGCAAAACCTGTTGACGACGCCGCGAATGTTGGGGACCCCCCAAACAAACGTACGAGTGGAAGGAGACGTGTGACAAAGCAACCAAAGAGAAGAAAAATGACACAGTCGAATACAAATCCTAACCCGCAATTCACGGTAGATGACGTCTCCTCCCAATTGAGTGGGTTTTGTTCATCACACCTAAGAGATTCTCAATTCCCTCATTGGTCGGGCTCTCAACAAACACCCCAACTTTCGAACTCGCAGTTTACTAATTTTAGTCAGTTATAACATCCTTTCATTTTGTTATAATGTATACGATTATTGTTTTTGTTTGGTAAAGATTAATTTGTAACAAGCTAAGTGGATACATATTACGTCCTTATAATAATAATTGTCTCGTGCCACAATTCGTATAGTCAATTTCAACTAAGCTAATTCTAATCTCAAAATAACAGTTTATACGAAGTACAAATTAGTCTACACGCTACAATTATATGGGCTGCTGACTAACACTTTTATGTCGCTCTAAAAGGGGTCAAATTAACAATTTATAATACCTATTCGATTCACACAAAACACGTAGATTAGTGGTAAGAATAGGGTCGAACCCAAAGGAAGGACTTATTTGTTAGGCTAAGTGTAGTTTTAATGTCACAACGAAAGTAAATAATGGGGGTTTTAAAGGTTTGGTTAAATCGAAACTAAGACTAGCAATGTAATTAAAAACGATGTAAACAATATAACTAAGACGCTTTAGATGCAATCACAAAGGTGCCACTACAATCAAGTAATAAACAAGAAGAATTACAAAAGAAACTAAGATATTCAAGTAACTCCTCAAATACTTTCTAATCATGTAAATTCACAATGCTAGAATCGGCAAGCAAAGCAAAACAACACATATAAGACCCGATGATCGGCATACAAAATCTAATATGTGCTACAAGAGATAGAAAATACAAGAGAAATATGTAAGTTCATCATAGAATACATTTCAAGAATCGGCATGAAAGATTCAAAATCAAAACCTACACTTTACTCCTCCAAACATGCTCAAAAGCGAGATGAAACGCCATACAACACAATGAAACATGTTAAATATGCTAAACATGAAGAATTCACACATCCAAGTTATGAACATACAAACCCTACAAGCTTTCTAACAAAGGAAATGCGACAAATAATCGGAAGAAGCCACAAAACCAATACTAGTAGCAACACAAGCATAAGGAGGAGCAAATACTTAAATAAAATAGAAACAAGGAAGTAATTCATACATTGATTCTGAGGTTTTCATGAACACCAAAGGATTACATCCAAAGCTTGAAGATTTAGCTACCCATAACTAAGATTTCATTAACTAAAACTAAATCAAGATCTAAACTAGAAACCGACATTGAAATTTGAAGGAAAAGAAAATGAAAACCTAACCCTAATTTTCTTCCCAAAGTTCTCCTCTCTCTCTCCTAAAGACTGAAAAAATAAAACATGAGAATGAAAAGTAAAAGTTATCTAAAAGTGTCCCCAAGAAGCTGCGAAAATACAGACAAAAGATCAATTAAATGAAATGGAGCGGCTCGCTCCCAGTCAGAGCGGCTCGCTCCCAGTCAGAGCGGCTCGCTCTGCTCTGCTTCATGTAATCATTTTGCACCACGTTAGCTTGATCTTTCCGGCACTTGAAATCTCGTCTTCAAGGACTTGTTGTGGGCTTCCAAAGGGGATATGGTGGGCTAGAAATAAACTCCGACACGTCACTTGAAATGCACCATAAAACCCACTTCAAAGCTTACACACGATCAAGATTATCACATTACTCGACTCTTGGCTTTACATTACATATAAAGCTAGAATTACGTCATTGAAATAATATATCGGGTTTACACATAAATATATCTAAGTGATCCTAAAAACCCGCCTAAAACTCAATAACTCTAGCTCATTAACACCGTAAATTCGCTTCTCATCAACTCCCCCATGCTTAGCCTTTTGCTCGTCCCGAGCAAAACCAAGGGAATCGATCGCCAAAGTCGTTAAAGAGCTCTCTTCTCTTACACCCCTTCCTACTTATAACTCCCTCAACTATAATGTTCCTACCTTGCTTCACCCTTCTTATATCTCCCTCAAAAACCTCACAAGAAAACCACCAACTCCTATCCCTCACTTCGAGCTCCCTCGACTAAAAGACCGCCTAACAAAAACACAACACACCAAAACGTAGTAGGAATCGCCTCGCCTTAACCAAAGCAATCCTTAAGTCCCCTCCTTATATCTCCCCACTTGATGAGCACCATAAAAACATATCCAAAGCCTTCTTATCATCCAATGGCCTCATCAAGTGCTCCTACCCTTCCGCCCTCCAAACACCACGACTTATATCACCGTATAACAAGCAAGACGCAAGCAAATTCACAAGATTAAGCCCATAGTACGGGATATTAAATATTAGCCTCATACTTAGGAGGTAAATATGGCCCATTTTCTTTCATTTTGCGGCTCTTTTGACCTCAATTTTTCTTGCCAAATAGGACACATACTAAGGCATCCTTAAGGCGAGGCCCCCCAAATTTTGCATAGGCCGCCCTTTCGGGTTTTCAACCTATCGGGGTTTATTACTTTTTTTTTTTTTCTTTTCTCTTTTTTTTTTTCTGTTTTTTTTTCTTTTTTTTTTTTTTTTTTTTTTTTTTTTTGAGAAGCAAATAAAAACATAATCAAAAGCATAAAAATATATACACATATAGTACAACCGTCCTCACTACAACACTCTAAATCCCTCCCCCATGCTTAAACGATGCTTTGTCCTCAAAGCATAAGTAATCAAGATTAAACAAGCAAAAGGGAAAGGAAAAGTAAGTACCTCAAGCACCTCCACCGGAGCCCGAGGGCTCACCTCGTCTCCTATCTTCCCTCAAACGCCTCCTAAGCTCCCGTTCCTCGGCTCTCCGTTGGGCATAAGACTCGTCCATAGCCCTCACATGATCAAAACGCTCTTGAGGAGGAGGGTAATAATTAGGAGTGGCGTTAGCGATGTGCATGCTATGCATCGCCACTCCTAAATCGTAAGTAAGACCCACCTTTTCCTTCATCGCAAACATTCGATCACGGTACTCCGGCCACCATTATCATCAGTCGCATTCTCATCAAATTCATCCTCCGCTTCTTCCCAAACTTACTCAACATGACGTACCAAGAAAAGGTGGACAAAAACCAAGCTTAAAACAACCAAAGTTCACCTAGGACTTTTATCGAACACTTGGTGTGCACAATTTCACCAAGCCACCAAAAATCAAGTCACCAAGAGCACAACCACAAATTTCACCTCAAAATGCTCGGGAACAACAAACAACAACAATTAAACCGACTCAAAGCAAAAAGAAACAACAAAAACGACCTAAAATTGAGCAAAATTCGAAATTCCTAGGCTATAGGTCGAAATTCATACCAAAATTCGAATTGAAGCTTTAGAAATGTGTTGTTGTTGTCTCCCAAGCCTTTATGAACCCAAATACTCCATTAACAACCCAATTTAAGCTTGAAATCAAGGTAAAAACGAAATTTTATAACCTAGGGTTTGAGTTCTTTATGGAAGATTTTGTGCAAAAATTGACTTTCTGAGGTGAAATTATTGTTGTAGTGTGCTTAGGAATGGAATTAGTGACGATTTGAAACAAATTTCATGCAATTCGGTTGAGTATTAAGTGATTTTCGTGAATGTAGAGTGAAAAATGGAGGTTTTTGAGCTGAAAAATAATGAAAATGAAAGAAAGACAGACCATAAGACAAGAAATAAAAGAGCTGGAAAAGGTCGGGAGCGAGCCGCTCCCACCAGAGCGAGCCGCTCTGATAATTTGGAGCGAGCCGCTCCCACCGGAGCGGACACCGTTTTTTTTGCTGTAAATTTTTTTTCGTGGGCCCCAATTTGTGAAATTCTTCCGGGGACGGGTCATTTTTGAGCGGTATTGACCTCCCACATGACGCCCATATCATTGCTTGTTCGAGTTTCCGCCTTTTCGTGCCTCGGGAAGCGTGAAGCGTTTTACTAGTGAAGAATGATGGTTGTACCTACAAAATGAGCAAACTACAAGGCAAAAAAAAAATACTCTAATACTACAAAATAGACTAAGTTATGCAAAAACAAACATAGTCGGGTTGCCTCCCGCCTAGCGCCTTTGTTTATTGTCTTTGGCTCGACTTTGTTCACAAAAGCTCAAATATTCTAGTCACAACTTATAAAACAATTGATGATCTAAGTAATCATTATGCAGACTTACAACAAAACTTGATGAATGAACATAACAAATTGAAAGAAGGATGAAATAGAACCATACATGAGCAAACCATGAAAAAGCATACATGAAACGATGATCATATCTATCATTTTCAAACATGTAGCTAATATCAATATATGATTCTTTAAGACACAACATTCGCCTAGACACGGGGTTAGGAGAAAGCAAAACCAATTCACCCATTTTGTCAAGTCCATCTCTCTCGTCATAGACTCCATCACATGTTATCTCTTCTTGCTTTTCCTCCTCAACTACATCTAACGAGTCTCCAAGTTTAGATGCATCATTCATGACAATTTCCTCATTCAAAACACCATTAAAGTGTGAGGCTTCAACCTCAATCAAAGGAAATGTCTCAATAGGTAAACAATCTAAACAAAATGTGAGACACTCATATTTTTCTTCCTTCTCAATTGTGTTATCACCCATGTCTAATGTTGGGGAAGGTGTGTCATCAAACATAGCATTGGATTGAAAGGAAGATGCATGACACTCAAAGTCCACCTCCTCATCGTCTTCCTCTTCATCAAATATGATGCACTCAACATTAATGTGAAACGGTGAGGGAGTGGGGGTATCACATATTTCCATATCCTCAACTTGACACTCCTCAAGGTCGACAGAAAATTCATTCTCGGTCATTTTCTCATCTACCATCATATCCGAATTACTACCTTGACCTTCTAGCCTTGCATTACACATGGTCTCAACATTTTGGGTGGTGACTTTTATACTCTCTTGTAAGGTCATGACAGCGGTGGCAAGAGCTCGGACCATGTCCACTGTAACAACCCGGTTTTTCGTGACTTTAATTAAACTAAGGCGGAAAATTAATTAAGTCTTATGTATTACAAACCAGCTGTTATCGTCTTACAAACTCAGTATACATAATACGAGTTTAGAGATAAACAGTATTTAGGTTACAAATTCTCTCAAAGGCATACTGAAATAAATAAGATAAACTCTCCCAAAGATTCAATAAGCGTTGGTCTCAGAATGCACTGCATTTAACATCTCATCATTTTCCCGCACACTCTTTCGACACATGCAATTCTAAAGCAATATGCAGTATAAATAATGAATAATAAATGAGTGAAAACAATTAGCAAGTAGACAGGTAAAGCACATAAAGAAATCAAGATTATTCAGGCATGAGTATAAATCCAATCATATATTGTACAACACTCTCAAATAATCATTCTCAGCAGTCGTATTCCAATACTCATAAACTCGAGTCATCAAGCAAAAATCAATCAAACAAGACAAGGGAATACATTCAACATGTGATAACCAATGAATCTTTAGTAAGGCGAAGCACGCAGACATAATCCGCAAGCAGTTGTGGTAGTTAAAGCGGACGATGTCCGGATATGCTAAAGATATCTAAGGTAATAAGGACCGCTAAATCCTTGTCTAATGTATGCATACACCACTATAGATAGGATCGTAGCATACTCGCTTATTCGAATATATACTCACCTAATAATTCGACTATCACCAAAGACGGGTACCCCCGGATGGGGCTGGCGTTTCCAATTACTATTCTATGGGCCCGCGGATGTATCGTGTATGCCCCATCCCTGAGGTCGATACCACACGTCAAACAGAATCTTAAGATCGTTGAATAAATTTCAAGCAACTCCTTTATGAGCCCAAGTCCCCATGCATACTACCTCGTTAACTTCAATTTCAAGAGTCGCAACATGGCGAACAATCCAAGTATTTTATTCAGGTAGTTCATTTCTTTTTCTCAATTTCTTATTTCCTCGTTTCAATCTTAATAAATGACAATGCTGAAATTTTAATAATATCGTCGAACTTTGTATAATGAAATTCTAGTTCTAGCAGTTCTTCAGGTAAACAGTTCACATATAAAAGCTTAATTTTTTTATCTTGAGTCCGTTCGTAAATTTTAATATTTTAACTATTCATTATTTTTACTATTCATCGTATTTACTATTCATCGTATTTACTATTCATCGTATTTACTATTCCTCGTATTTACTATTCCTCGTATTTACTATTCTTCGTATTTTTATACGTATTTGTATTTTAGTATTTTCAGATTTGTAATGTGATTTTTATCGTCGTATTTATAATGATTTTTATAATGTATTCATATTTTAGTATTTCAGATTTGCACGTATTTTTATACTTCAGATTTATACGTATTTTTATAATGATTCGTGATTTTTATACTTCGTATTTTATTCAGTATTTTATTACTTATCGTATTTCTATTCATATACGCATTCTTATACTTATGTATTTTATACTTAAGGTATTTTTCTAAAGTTCAAACCAAACTTTTTATTTACTAAGACAAAATTCTAGTTTCAAAGTCGTTAAGTTAGTTTTGTCTTAGTGATTTATGAAATTATTTCAACAAGAAACTCTAGTTAAATTTAGTCATATACTTAGCTAAATTTCTTTAACGATTTGTATTTTTAGCGAGGTTGTCGTAATTCATTTTTAAATAGTTAAACATTCTTATCGGTTTTATATATTTCATTTATAACTAAATTGATTTATACAAAAATTCATTTCTAATTACTATTTAACTTTAGTGACTTAGTGATAAATTCATTTTGATCAAATTTAGTCAATTAAAATGAAAATGTCGTGTAGTATTATATATATATTAAAATTCATTTATTTCTTTTTAATTTCTTAATTCAATTTATTAACTATTAATTAAATTATTTTAACAATAAAACTAAAAAGTGATAAAAATAATTTTAACTCAAAAAAAATTTAAGGAATGCCGTGACCATGTAGTGTTTGTTCTAAATTTTCATTTTTCGATTTTTATCGGTTTTTAGCTTAAAGTCTTTATATACTAATTATTTAAATTATACTAAAGCGGTTTAGCCAAATTACAAATTTCCACTAGACATTTTATTTCATTTATGAATAGTGTTTTTACTCACCTTAATTTTCTAACTTTTTCCTTATAAAGATTTAGCTTAATTAACTTATATAATTAGTATTGTATTTATTCACTAATGGGTTTAAACAACATTTAACTTTAGCTTTAAAAACATTATGAATCAAACTAATCACCAAAGTGAAGAACACATGAATATGTGAAGAACTTAGTATTTTCTTTATATGATCCTTAATTAGTCAAATTTTTATATGTTTATGAAATTTCCTCAAATTTTTCCTACAAGTCTATTTTAACTACACTAATCATAATATGTTATTTAGAAAAATTAAAACTAACAATTGGTCCATAAAAATCCTAAATGCAGTGTATATATATGTTTATGATCAAAATTTTATTTTTGATTTTTATACTTCTAATTCAACAACTAATTTACTTTATATTATTTATATATTTAACAAGAGTGACAAACATATGCAAATATTAACAAGCAAAAGTAAAATCATTGAACACACAAAATAACAACAATACACTCAAGAACACAATACTTTAAATACAATTAAATTTCATAACAATTTCATTTTAAGTCCTAAACATAAACTAATTATATTTTTATGTCCATTTTATTATGAGTATTTCAAGCACGCATTTTACAAGAATTAAAACGAAAAATTAAACCAAAAATAAGGGGTAATGTCGTGTGGTATGTATGTGTTACTCAAATATTATTTTTTCGATTTTTGTCTCCTAATTTAACATGTGAACACTAGGTGGTATAAAACATCATACATACAAATCAAAAACAAAAAAATCAAGTACGAGGCGCTTTATCACATAAGTGTGCGGAAGCACCTTGATTAGGTTAGTGAAAGGAAATCCTAGCAATTATCTGGATCGATAATATGGTCGAATTGGCTCAAGTCGATGCTTCCTCCTTGCTCCTCTCCTTTGGTAGATTAGTACATAAAAAGAAATAAGCAAGTTAGTAATTTACTTTAAAACTAAACTAACTATACTACAATTTTAAAGTGTAGTATCATTTTAATGTTTAGGTGATGCTTTATGATTATTGGTTTTATGTTCATAATTATTTACAAGTTAAACGAGGAGGTGATTACTAAAATAATTGGTGGAGAAATTATTTAAGTGCTTAAGAAATTTAAAGCAAGGAAGTAAATAATTTAAGGAAGAAATGAAATTAAGGAGGATGAAGATCATGAGAGCTTTTAGGTTGATCATGAATTTGTTCTTACAAGTATGATGAGTAAGTTTATTAGAGAGAAAGTGTTAGAAATATTTTGATGTGTTTGTGTAGTAGTATTATGCGTGTGAATGTAGTAGTGGTAGTAGTAGTAGTATGTAATTGTTATGTAATTGTAAATGGTAGGGTAAAGTTGAATTAAATAAATAAGTAGTTGATGATTGATTAATTGTGGGGATTAAAGCATTGACATTAGTGGTAATATGAAGACAAATGAAAATGGGATGCAAGGTCATGCATGACCTCAAGGAGCTCGGCAATCATGCATGTATTTGGTCCCGTTTTTCGTTTTTGAAATTTTCGATTTGCGCGCACGCGAAAAAAATCTTGAATAAAATTATTTCCGTTGTAAAATTTTATTAGGCGTAGTAACGTAATTGACTATAATTTCTAGGAACATAAATTAAAATTAAGGGTTTGAGAATTTCGAGTTGAAAATACATTTTTAAAATAGAGGCGGCGAAGAATGAAATTTGGCCTCCGAAATGAATGCAGAAAATTTAGTTCGAGTTGGGCAGATCTGATGGCTACGAAAATAGCGTCATGAAATCCGTCTCGAAAAGTTATGTGGTTTAGGCTTTTGTTTCGCTCAATTCCGAGTCCGTATGACCATTTTAAGGTCTCCGAAAGTTGAAATTGAATTAATCCTACGGGATTAATTCTTCAAGGTTTGACAAAGGGTAAAGGAATATTTCCTTAGCATGTGGGAGGTGAATATTGACTTTACTAGGGAGTATTTATGGGTCTGTTTGATTTCGTTTGTTCCGTTTTATTTACTCTTATTTATAAACTTTTATATCTCATTAAATTTGCTATGCTTAAATTATTTGTTTAAAATTTTAATTCCATTATACCTATTATAAAATTTCTGATTTTGAAAATATAAAGGTATAAAAGTTGTCGATAAATCAGACATTGCCTCACATATTTTCAAATGGCTAGTTTATTTGCAAGGTACATTTCAATAAAGTTATGTTTTGTTCAAGTAGTAATACTTTTTAAAATAGAATGTAAATTTATAATAGTTCAATTTCGAAGTATATCAAAATGGTTTTAGTTTAGGTATGATAATGACTTGTAGTCCATTGTGTCAGAAAAATTATTGGGCGAGATGGTTTAAATAATGATTGCGCCATTATAATTAGCTTTAATTAACACGGAGTGTTAAATGTTTAGCGAAAAAAATTCAGTCGCATTTTTATTATAAGGAAAAAGGATGAATTTAAATTAAGGAATTAAATTCTTTCTAAAACTTTGTGTTTCAAAACACTGTTACAATCCTACTCTCTAAGAAAAGTTTAGTCCCTAAACTTGAAAGAGTGGATAAGCTAACAGAGGTTAAACAAAGCAGTTAGAGAGAATATTGAGATTTTACAAATTTGGATAATAACATTTGGTTTTGTTGGAATAAAACCCTTTTTGAAAAGTTTGAGTTTTCTAATTAATATAGAAACGTCAGATAGAGGGAAAATGTTGGAGTAAAAATCATGCTTGTTTTATTAATGAGATATTTAGATAAATATAGAAATGTTACAGGAATGTTATTTTTGAAAATGATGTGAAAGGGTTTCACGAACAGGTAGGGCCTAGAAGTTTTGTACGGAATGAAATAAAATTAAAATAATAAGCGTTTTAAGAATAAAACCGTTTATTTAAATTTCAGAAATAAAATTTAACCTTAAAATAGGCTGAAATAAAAAGTTTTAAAATTAAATTAAGGTTGGGGTAAAATCAAAATATTGTCCTACCCCCTTAAGAAGTTCCACTGTAACAACCCTAGGGAGTACGTATGGCCAGTGAAGCCCCCTTCTTCTTGTGACTGACCTTAAAACAAAATTGCCTTAGTCTTTTTGTTTCTTCACTTAATTCAAGTCCTGGTAAATAATACAATTTCTCCTTGTCTTCTTCCAATTTTTGAGCAACTTCCATCATCCCCATCTCCTTAACATTTGAGATAAGGAGTTCCAAACTCTTAATCTTCTTGTAGGGCCACCTTTTAATTTTTAATACCCTACATCTCCTCCTCAAAGCAGAAACCGATACATTCAACTCTTTTGCTGCCCTAGAAGCTGGCATGTCAAAACACTTCCTTACATCTTCATAATGTATTGAATTAAGTTTTGAAGTTTTATTATTATTATCATGTTTAACCTCCTTGCTAACCATGTTATAATCATCACCCTCTAGTGTATTCCCTTGACTTGAACACACATTAATCTCGTCAACGGCAACCGTGTTTAAGGGCGCATCAATGAAATAATCGATGTGATTATTAGGGTCGTTAAGAAAAGAAGAAAGAAAATTTGAGTTGTCTAACTCATTTTGCTCAAAAGAGGTTGGGTAATTAGGTATAGGGTCCACATCAACCGTGTATGGCACTGCATTATTATTAGTAGTAGTAGTAGTAGTCGTCGGACAGATTTGAGAAAGCGGTGTTGAGAAACACTCTTCACATAAAAGAGAACATTCACTCCATGGAAGAAAATCAGTTTCACAACTTATGTTGTTGTTTTCAAAAGTTTGTGAGATAATGTCATTATTATTGAAATTTCCTTGTGTAGAAAATGATGGAGGATATTCTATGAGAGAATTATTTGGTGAATGATACGTCAAATCATTTGTTTCGAAAGGTACTTGCGTTGATCTTTGTAATTGTTCATCCAATGACAGGGAACCATCAAACTCAAATTTTTCATAAAAATGAATCTGGTTATTAGTTTCCATGATGATTAGAAGGATGAATAGTTACTGAGGAGTGTTGTTGTTAGTGATGTTGTTTTAATGGAGGGAAGTAAAGTAAGGGAAAAGAGAAGAAGAAAGGAGGAAAAAGATGGAATTTTTTTTTTTATCAGAAGTGAAATGAGAAGGTGAGGAAATGAGGGAGGTGAGAAGGGAGATGAATGAGTTGGGTAGTGGCTACAGGAGCTTGTCGGTTGAGTGGCTTCGATAATTGGAGCTACTGTGGCTGTCTTTAAATGAGAACCGTTCTTTTGAGTAATGCTCTTATTTATCACACAAGCCTAACCACTTTTACCATTAATAACCAACTTCATCTCCTTCAACTATAAACAATTAATTAAATTTGGTTCTTCCATTTCTTCTCGAACTATCTAAACCCTGAAATGGCATCAAGCTCTACTGACCGCCTCGCAAGACTTGAGGCCGACCTTATTTACTACGCAACGCATACGGTGAAGCAAAAGCGAGAGCTTATTGAATCGTTGGAGTCTTTCAAACCGAATTATATGAACCGTCTTGAACAAGCAAAGTCGGAACGAAGAAAGGGGTTCAACCCAAGATTTACATGTTGGTACAAAGGATGGATGAAGTTATATACCGCAATCTTGAAGGTTTTTATAACATTGAATTTGAAATTGCAAAGGCAGAAAGGGAAATTGCTAGAGTGTTACGTGCATTTGAAGGGAAGAGTCTTGGTTGATTACGTCTGTTTAATTTCAATTAAGTATTTTGTTAAACTCTGAATAGCTGATTATGTTACTTTCAATCTAGTATATTTCAGTTCTTTGTTATTACACTTTCTATGTTTTTAATATTTTGTTCCTCAATTATTAGCATTTTAGACATCAAATTTCAATCTGATAACTAATATAATTTCTTTTCAACTTCCCTCTCATATCTCTTTTCAACTCCCCTATATATATTAACCTCCTTCAAACATTCCACCAAAATCATCCTAAACAGCCACAACCATCAAACTAAACACCCTAAAATCAAATACCCCAAAATTAAGCGTTTTTTTCTTTATCAAAAAAAAATGTCTGATTACATACGTGCCTATTTTTTTAACCGACTGTCAACCCTCTACAGGAACCGTAGTACTTTCGATAACCTTAAGTGGAGGTATATATTTCAGATCGATGATTTCAAGTGGGCGAGGATTCGCGCTGTGAGGCACGGTGACATAGTAGCGGTTGAAGAAATTGACGACGGCCTTGACGAACTCGAAGCTAATCTTCAAAGGATTGAGCAGGAGTTGGAGGAGATTGCCACCGAGATTTCAGGAGTAATCGATTTTCTTGATAGATATTATTTTTAGATTGTAATTCGTTTCATATAAAATATTCGGCTTATATAAAAGTACGAAGTGAATTTTGACTATAAAAATTAAGGAGTTTAAGAAATTCAAAAGTAAGAATGATAATGTTTTTAGGAGATTAAAGAGAAGAGATGATAATTAACAAAGAAGTCGACTATAAGGGATTATTGACTTAGGAAGTTAGGAGTTTTAAAAGGAGTCAATAAGTTTCGAAGGCTGAGAAAATAATCGAATCCACAAGTCTTTAAAAGAGCAAGGGTTTAGCGATTAAAGAAGATATTAGTAATTTTAAGATTAGGATATTTGAAAGTCGAAAAGAGTTTCGATGATAATTTTGAAAGAACGACTTTGATATCGTTGTAGAAGTCTTCAAGTCAAAAGGCTTTCCAAATCTTGAATGTCTTCTCAAGGTGTAAAGGTCTTGGTGAGTCCATTTGTTGCGTTTGAATTCTTGTCGTCTTGAGTCTTCAATTTATACGTCTCGATTTTTGGTAATGTTAGTATAAAAGACTTGTTAATCAAAAAGATCAGTCATAGAGCACTTAGCAGGTAAGAAAAAAGAAATAAAAATCTATCGGGGTTGAATGACGTTCGAAAATTCTAAAATCTAGGTCGGTCGGTCAATCCTTAATATTTCTACCCATTCTCACTTTTAAAGCGTTCTAAGATTATTATTTTAGCGATCTATGATTTCTAATTCATTATTTGATCCTATAAGTCTATGCCTGACATACGATATGAATGTCTGGCCCAGGTGTCGTCTCGCTATGTGAGATAACTTTAAGTCATTCACTGGCCGCAAGACAAATTACGATACCAATTGAATAACCCTGTTTTCGTGACTTTAATTAAACTAAGGCGGAAAATTAATTAAGTCTTATGTATTACAAACCAGCTGTTATCGTCTTACAAACTCAGTATACATAATACGAGTTTAGAGATAGAACAGAGTATTTAGGTTACAAATTCTCTCAAAGGCATACGAAATAAATAAGATAAACTCTCCCCAGCATTCAATAGCGTTGGTCTCGGGGTACCTGCATTTAACATCTCATCATTTTCCCGCACACTCTTTCGACACATGCAATTCTAAAGCAATATGCAGTATAAATAATGAATAATAAATGAGTGAAAACAATTAGCAAGTAGACAGGTAAAGCACATAAAGAAATCAAGATTATTCAGGCATGAGTATAAATCCAATCATATATTGTACAACACTCTCAAATAATCATTCTCAGCAGTCGTATTCCAACACTCATAAACTCAAGTCATCAAACAATAATCAATCAGACGAGACAAGGAAATACATTCAACATGTGATAACCAATGAATCTTCGTTAGTAAGGCGGAAGCATGCAGACATAATCCGCGCAGTAGCAGCCAGGGCCGTTAAAACGGACGTGTCTGGATATGCTAAAGATATCTAAGGTAATAAGGACCGCTAAATCCCTTGTCTAATGTATGCATACACCACTATAGATAGGATCGTAGCATACTCGCTATTCGAATATATACTCACCTAATAATTCGACTATCACCAAAGACGGGTACCCCCGGATGGGGCTGGAGTTTCCAATTACTATTCTATGGGCCCGCGGAAGTATCGAGTATGCCCCATCCCTGAGGTCGATACCACACGTCAAACAGCAATCTTAAGATCGTTGAATAGCCTTGGGCAACTCTGGGAGGGAGCCCAAGTCCCCATAGACAGCTACCTCGTTAACTTCGAATTTCAAGAGTCGCAACATGGCGAACAATCCAAGTATTTTATTCAGGTAGTTCATTTCTTTTTCTCAATTTCTTATTTCCTCGTTTCAATCTTAATAAATGACAATGCTGAAATTTTAATAATATCGTCGAACTTTGTATAATGAAATTCTAGTTCTAGCAGTTCTTCAGGTAAACAGTTCACATATAAAAGCTTAATTTTTTTATCTTGAGTCCGTTCGTAAATTTTAATATTTTAACTATTCATTATTTTTACTATTCATCGTATTTACTATTCATCGTATTTACTATTCATCGTATTTACTATTCCTCGTATTTACTATTCCTCGTATTTACTATTCTTCGTATTTTTATACGTATTTGTATTTTAGTATTTCGTATTTGTACGTATTTTTATACGTCGTATTTATACGTATTTTTATACGTATTCATATTTTAGTATTTCGTATTTGCACGTATTTTTATACTTCGTATTTATACGTATTTTTATACGTATTCGTATTTTTATACTTCGTATTTTATTCGTATTTTATTACTTATACGTATTTCTATTCATATACGCATTCTTATACTTATGTATTTTATACTTAAGGTATTTTTCTAAAGTTCAAACCAAACTTTTTATTTACTAAGTACAAAATTCTAGTTTCAAAGTCGTTAAGTTCGTTTTGTACTTAGTGATTTATGAAATTATTTCAACAGTAAAACTCGGTTAAATTTAGTCATATACTTAGCTAAATTTCTTTAACGATTTGTATTTTTAGCGAGGTTGTCGTAATTCATTTTTAAATAGTTAAACATTCTTATCGGTTTTATATATTTCATTTATAACTAAATTGATTTATACAAAAATTCATTTCTAATTACTATTTAACTTTAGTGACTTAGTGATAAATTCATTTTGATCAAATTTAGTCCAATTAAAATGAAAATGTCGTGTAGTATTATATATATATTAAAATTCATTTATTTCTTTTAATTTCTTAATTCAATTTATTAACTATTAATTAAATTATTTTAACAATAAACTAAAAAGTGATAAAAATAATTTTAACTCAAAAAAAATTTAAGGAATGCCGTGACCATGTAGTGTTTGTTCTAAATTTTCATTTTTCGATTTTTATCGGTTTTTAGCTTAAAGTCTTTATATACTAATTATTTAAATTATACTAAAGCGGTTTAGCCAAATTACAAATTTCCACTAGACATTTTATTTCATTTATGAATAGTGTTTTTACTCACCTTAATTTTCTAACTTTTTCCTTATAAAGATTTAGCTTAATTAACTTATATAATTAGTATTGTATTTATTCACTAATGGGTTTAAACAACATTTAACTTTAGCTTTAAAAACATTATGAATCAAACTAATCACCAAAGTGAAGAACACATGAATATGTGAAGAACTTAGTATTTTCTTTATATGATCCTTAATTAGTCAAATTTTTATATGTTTATGAAATTTCCTCAAATTTTTCCTACAAGTCTATTTTAACTACACTAATCATAATATGTTATTTAGAAAAATTAAAACTAACAATTGGTCCATAAAAATCCTAAATGCCGTGTATATATATGTTTATGATCAAAATTTTATTTTTGATTTTTATACTTCTAATTCAACAACTAATTTACTTTATATTATTTATATATTTAACAAGAGTGACAAACATATGCAAATATTAACAAGCAAAAGTAAAATCATTGAACACACAAAATAACAACAATACACTCAAGAACACAATACTTTAAATACAATTAAATTTCATAACAATTTCATTTTAAGTCCTAAACATAAACTAATTATATTTTTATGTCCATTTTATTATGAGTATTTCAAGCACGCATTTTACAAGAATTAAAACGAAAAATTAAACCAAAAATAAGGGGTAATGTCGTGTGGTATGTATGTGTTACTCAAATATTATTTTTTCGATTTTTGTCTCCTAATTTAACATGTGAACACTAGGTGGTATAAAACATCATACATACAAATCAAAAACAATAAAATCAAGTACGAGGCGCTTATCACATAAGTGTGCGGGAAGCACCTTGATTAGGTTAGTGAAAGGAAATCCTAGCAATTATCGGGATCGATAATATGGTCGAATTGGCTCAAGTCGATGCTTCCTCCTTGCTCCTCTCCTTTGGTAGATTAGTACATAAAAAGAAATAAGCAAGTTAGTAATTTACTTTAAAACTAAACTAACTATACTACAATTTTAAAGTGTAGTATCATTTTAATGTTTAGGTGATGCTTTATGATTATTGGTTTTATGTTCATAATTATTTACAAGTTAAACGAGGAGGTGATTACTAAAATAATTGGTGGAGAAATTATTTAAGTGCTTAAGAAATTTAAAGCAAGGAAGTAAATAATTTAAGGAAGAAATGAAATTAAGGAGGATGAAGATCATGAGAGCTTTTAGGTTGATCATGAATTTGTTCTTACAAGTATGATGAGTAAGTTTATTAGAGAGAAAGTGTTAGAAATATTTTGATGTGTTTGTGTAGTAGTATTATGCGTGTGAATGTAGTAGTGGTAGTAGTAGTAGTATGTAATTGTTATGTAATTGTAAATGGTAGGGTAAAGTTGAATTAAATAAATAAGTAGTTGATGATTGATTAATTGTGGGGATTAAAGCATTGACATTAGTGGTAATATGAAGACAAATGAAAATGGGATGCAAGGTCATGCATGACCTCAAGGAGCTCGGCAATCATGCATGTATTTGGTCCCGTTTTTCGTTTTTGAAATTTTCGATTTGCGCGCACGCGAAAAAAATCTTGAATAAAATTATTTCCGTTGTAAAATTTTATTAGGCGTAGTAACGTAATTGACTATAATTTCTAGGAACATAAATTAAAATTAAGGGTTTGAGAATTTCGAGTTGAAAATACATTTTTAAAATAGAGGCGGCGAAGAATGAAATTTGGCCTCCGAAATGAATGCAGAAAATTTAGTTCGAGTTGGGCAGATCTGATGGCTACGAAAATAGCGTCATGAAATCCGTCTCGAAAAGTTATGTGGTTTAGGCTTTTGTTTCGCTCAATTCCGAGTCCGTATGACCATTTTAAGGTCTCCGAAAGTTGAGCTTGAATTAATCCTACGGGATTAATTCTTCAAGGTTTGACAAAGGGTAAAGGAATATTTCCTTAGCATGTGGGAGGTGAATATTGACTTTACTAGGGAGTATTTATGGGTCTGTTTGATTTCGTTTGTTCCGTTTTATTTACTCTTATTTATAAACTTTTATATTTCATTAAATTTGCTATGCTTAAATTATTTGTTTAAAATTTTAATTCCATTATACCTATTATAAAATTTACAGTTTTGAAAATATAAAGGTATAAAAGTTGTCAGTTACAAATTGTATTACGGTCTCACATATTTTCAAATGGCTAGTTTATTTGCAAGGTACATTTCAATAAAGTTATGTTTTGTTCAAGTAGTAATACTTTTTAAAATAGAATGTAAATTTATAATAGTTCAATTTCGAAGTATATCAAAATGGTTTTAGTTTAGGTATGATAATGACTTGTAGTCCATTGTGTCAGAAAAATTATTGGGCGAGATGGTTTAAATAATGATTGCGCCATTATAATTAGCTTTAATTAACACGGAGTGTTAAATGTTTAGCGAAAAAAATTCAGTCGCATTTTTATTATAAGGAAAAAGGATGAATTTAAATTAAGGAATTAAATTCTTTTTAAAATTTTGTGTTTCAAAAACACGGGGTGTTACATCCTCCGTGGACACATATGAGTCATCATCAAAGCATTGGGGTTGCGGTTGAGTTTCTCGAGGGAATGAATGGTGAATTTCCCATTCCTTAGTGTCATTAGCCAAATATTCAAACAACCCCCAATTGTACTCATAATTGGTCTCATAGAATTGACCTTCGCTCAAAGAGTGTACAAATCCCCAAGTCTCATTGTTCAGCCCATCATAAATCACATGACAAATATCCGAAAGATCATATGAATACCGAGAATGAGTTACATAAGCATGAATTCGATTGAAATAACGATAAAACAACTCATTCTCATATTGGGGTAAGTGAAATGGTGCCATTGAGCAAGAAAAAGTTCAATGAAAATCAACTCTAAACTAAAAACAAAAATATTTACAAACTAATCTAAACTAAACTAAACTAAACTAAACTACACTACACTACACTACACTACACTACACTACACTACTCTACACTACACTACACTACTCTACACTACTCTACGCCTAGCCAATTGCCTTCCCCGGCAACGGCGCCAAAATTTGACTAACACTTTTATGTCGCTCTAAAAGGGGTCAAATTAACAATTTATAATACCTATTCGATTCACACAAAACACGTAGATTAGTGGTAAGAATAGGGTCGAACCCAAAGGAAGGACTTATTTGTTAGGCTAAGTGTAGTTTTAATGTCACAACGAAAGTAAATAATGGGGGTTTTAAAGGTTTGGTTAAATCGAAACTAAGACTAGCAATGTAATTAAAAACGATGTAAACAATATAACTAAGACGCTTTAGATGCAATCACAAAGGTGCCACTACAATCAAGTAATAAACAAGAAGAATTACAAAAGAAACTAAGATATTCAAGTAACTCCTCAAGTACTTTCTAATCATGTAAATTCACAATGCTAGAATCGGCAAGCAAAGCAAAACAACACATATAAGACCCGATGATCGGCATACAAAATCTAATATGTGCTACAAGAGATAGAAAATACAAGAGAAATATGTAAGTTCATCATAGAATACATTTCAAGAATCGGCATGAAAGATTCAAAATCAAAACCTACACTTTACTCCTCCAAACATGCTCAAAGCGAGATGAAACGGCATACAACACAATGAAACATGTTAAATATGCTAAACATGAAGAATTCACACATCCAAGTTATGAACATACAAACCCTACAAGCTTTCTAACAAAGGAAATGCGACAAATAATCGGAAGAAGCCACAAAACCAATACTAGTAGCAACACAAGCATAAGGAGGAGCAAATACTTAAATAAAATAGAACAAGGAAGTAATTCCTCACATTGATTACAAGGTTTTCATGAACACCAAAGGATTACATCCAAAGCTTGAAGATTTAGCTACCCATAACTAAGATTTCATTAACTAAAACTAAATCAAGATCTAAACTAGAAACCGACATTGAAATTTGAAGGAAAAGAAAATGAAAACCTAACCCTAATTTTCTTCCCAAAGTTCTCCTCTCTCTCTCCTAAAGACTGAAAAAATAAAACATGAGAATGAAAAGTAAAAGTTATCTAAAAGTGTCCCCAAGAAGCTGCGAAAATACAGACAAAAGATCAATTAAATGAAATGGAGCGGCTCGCTCCCAGTCAGAGCGGCTCGCTCGGCCAGAGCGGCTCGCTTCGCTCGCTTCATGTAATCATTTTGCACCACGTTAGCTTGATCTTTCCTAAGACTTGAAATCTCGTCTTCAAGGACTTGTTGTGGGCTTCCAAAGGGGATATGGTGGGCTAGAAATAAACTCCGACACGTCACTTGAAATGCACCATAAAACCCACTTCAAAGCTTACACACGATCAAGATTATCACATTACTCGACTCTTGGCTTTACATTACATATAAAGCTAGAATTACGTCATTGAAATAATATATCGGGTTTACACATAAATATATCTAAGTGATCCTAAAAACCCGCCTAAAACTCAATAACTCTAGCTCATTAACACCGTAAATTCGCTTCTCATCAGCTGCACTTTGTATTTTTTTTCCACTAACTACATTTTTTGACTTCAAAACCACATCCCACATCGACCAAATACTTACACTTCTAACGGTTAATTATATAGGATTTCTACTCTTGGATTATTGATTGAAATGAGTAGCCCAATACTGAATTTGGGCCAGCACCACATGACTCCACACACTACAGTTAGAAATGCTCCATCGAATGGTTTTTTTTTTATTTTTAACTAACTTCATTATAAAACTTATAGCTACATCCCACATCGACCAAGTTTGTCAATTTCTCAATCTTTATATAACAGTTTTTTGCTTGGGTTGCTGAGTGTAATGAGTAGCCCATTTACAATTGGGCCAACATAGCAAAAGTTCATACGCTACACTTAGGTGGTCTATACTTAGTATTTTTTTTAACTAACTACATTTTTTAACTTAAAGCTACATCCCAAATCGACCAAGCATTACAGCTTCTGCCTCTTTATATACGACTTTTTTGCTTAGGTTGTTGAATGACATAACTAACCTAATATCACAATTAACCCAACAATACAATTTCTAACTTTTTAAAAAAGGAATAAAAACCACTTTTACAACTTAAACAAATATTTGTACAATTTATTAAATCTGAAATATACTCGTATAAATACTAATACGTATAAAAATAAAATACGGATTAATAAAAACAATTAAAAAAATACGATTATTAAAAAAATTACAAAAATTCTACAAAAAAAAAAAAAAAGATTATAAGAATAAGATTCTCTTGAAATAATTACAAAATATACGCCACGTGTCACCCTCTCATTCGTGGTGTCAAATAGGTCCTTGACACTTAGTGTCAAAGAATCATCTTCCTCCGAAAAAGGCTACTATTACTCTCGGTGTCAACTGATTTTTTGACACCACGAATGAGAAGCTGCCACGTGGCGACCTTAATGAATCTGAATTTGCTTGATTCTCTCCTTAATTTATCCTTCTAATTATTCCTTATTTTTTCTTTAATTCCTAATTATTGTACGGAGTATATTTTTTCCACTTACATGTATTTATATTTATACTTTTCTGTATTTATACGGTTTTGTATTAATTATTTAATCTAATTTGTTTATTTTGTTTAATCTCGTTTTATTTATTCTTTAATTAAACTGATTTACAATGTAATTTTCAAGTTTAGGTGGATTTTAATCTTGTGAAGTTAGGTTGATTTTTAAAATTAAGGTGAAACAAGGTGTATGATATGGTAGGAAATTACATGCACTTGTTGAAGGGAAAAGTATATAAATATCAAAGTGTTTTGTGTTTTTTTTGTCGACGTGGGAGGTGGCTATATGAAGTAATTCAACTAAACAAGTCCAACTCTCTCAACTAAACAAGTTCAACTCTTTCAACTATTTTCCACTTACATGTAATTAACCATTTTCACGTATATGTATTCATACGGCGTATTTGTATTTAAACGGTTTTGTCTTAAACGATATTGACATTCAAGTACGGAGTACAATAGTTCAATCGACTAATTGAACTACATAAACTAACTCAATGGAGGGAGAAAAACGAACTCAACGTCGTTATGAGAAGCTTTTTATTGTTTGTATTCATTATAAAAAAGATTCATTACAAAAACATGGAGGTAAAGGATCCCAAAAGTAAGAGTAATAAAAACATCTTTACAAAGTTAACAAAATTATTTAACTGACATGCATCCCACATCGGTCAGTTTATGAATATTGTTAATGTTTATATACCTTCTTTTCTGTCACCTTATTGGATGAGCCATTCCCTGGCATTACTGACTTGCTACTCTTCATATGCTATGCTACGCCTCTATATACATGCTTGGAGACTTGTTAAGGTGTTGGGTTTTTTTTTTTTTTTTTTTTTTTTTTTTTTTTTTTTTTGCGTCTCATTTTTTTGCCGTGATTCTTTAGTTTATATTTAAGGTCATCGACTAAATTGACGTTTAATTAAGTCATTCCGATATAATTTTGGTATAGAGTACTTAAGAAATTACATTTAAGGTCATCGACTAAATTGACGTTTAATTAAGTCATTCCGATATAACTTAGGTATAGAGTACTTAAGAAATTATATTTAAGGTCATCGACTATATTGACGTTTAATTAAGTCATTCCGATATAACTTAGGTATAGAGTACTTAAGAAATAATATTTAAGGTCATCGACTATATTGACGTTTAATTAAGTCATTCCGATATAACTTAGGTATAGAGTACTTAAGAAATTACATTTAAGGTCATCGACTATATTGACGTTTAATTAAGTCATTCCGATATAACTTACTTATAGAGTACTTTAGAAAATATATTTAAGGTCATCGACTATATTGATGTTTAATTAAGTCATTCCGATATAACTTACTTATAGAGTACTTTAGAAAATATATTTAAGGTCATCGACTATATTGACGTTTATGTCATTTTGATATAACTTAGTTATAGAGTACTTAAGAAATTATATTTAAGGTCATCGACTATGTTGACGTTTATGTCATTCCGATATAACTTAGGTATAGAGTACTTAAAAAATTATATTTAAGGTTATCAACTAAATTTCGTATAATGTATGATTTAGTTCAATTTAACCGTTAAAATGACGGAAATAGGATAATATTGTATCAATGTAACGGAAATAGGGCAATTTAGTACTACTTTACCGTTTAATGTAACGGATTTAGGTCAAATATAACGAAAATAGGGTTACTCTATTTAGGTCCAATATCCCACATCGGTCAATTTATGAAATGAGTAGATGTTTATATACCTTCTTTTCTATCAACTTAATGTGCTGATATGACTTGGTCCAATGGTACCAACGTCATACAAAAGACTACCCACTATCTTGTACGTCACGAGTTCGAATCCCTGGGTAGTCTTTTGGTGGGTAATTTTTTTGGCGTTTTAATTTATTTGCGTTTTACTTTATTTGGCCAGAAAACTTGAATTACTATCTTCAACTTGGATGAATGACATCAAAAATTGTAAATTAATTTGATAAACTTGAACAAATACCTACGAAATAATTTTTAATCGATAAACTTGTAAAAAAACGACAAAAAAAAAAATTCATGCAACACATCCATCCATGGTTAATTAGATTACTTCACATTAATAATTAATAATTTAAACTTTACAATCCTAAATCAAAAGAGTGGTTACATTCCTAAATCAAAACGATTAATACAATTACCAGCAAAGATGCACTTTGCTTGACTTAAACCCAATCAAAACAGTCATATTTGTTGACGTGAAAAACATCATTGATAAACAAAGTTGATTAAACTTGAACAAACGACCTAAACCAAAATATACAACCACCGTTCCCATCACAAACCCTAAACCTGTTATTCTTAAAAAAGCGCAACAAGCTTTCCATTCTCAATCTTCAGAATCTCAAGATTAAAGCATGCACGCTTGAGGGTACTACGTAGATCGATCAAATGAGTGTTTGTCTCTTCGACCTTGTCGTTGTAGCCCAATCTGCTACAACTGTCCCTAAAATTTCGAACCTGACAATCATATTTTCGTAATCGCTCTTCAAAGACGACATTTTTTCAATTGCTTCTAAATTTTCTAGAATGCTTTGTTTCAATATTTTTTTAGAGTCATCCATTTTTTTGATTGAAAAAAAAAAAAAAGAGTTTGATTTGATGGAAGTAAATGTTTGCAAGTTGAAGAGAAAACGTAAAAGAGGGAAAGAGATGAGTAGGAAACAAAGAGCAGAAGATTTGAAAAGATTTTTAGGAGAAGAGCAATTAATATTGGGTTAACCCTAGTCAAATCATAATTGACAAGTGCCACAATTTTTTTTTTTTTAATTTTTTTTTTTTGGTTTTAAAATTTTTAGTAATCAAATGTGTTATTTTTTGGGTAAATTTAAATTACCAGTAAATTATATTGAAGTATATTGTTTGTTCAATTTAAATTTCAGATGAGACGTTCAGTAGGGTTCATATTACTAATTAAAAGTAATGTTCATTTACGTAATGACGTATGATGTTTGTTTTTAATTAGGGTTCATATTACTAATTAAAAGTAGTGGTAATCTTTTGTGGTTTAACGGAAATAGGGTTTTATTTAACTCAAATAGTTTTTATTTAACGGAATAGGGTGAAATGTCACGGAAATAGGGTTAAATTTAATCGAAATAGGTTAAAATTAAACGGAAATAGGGTTATACTGAATTAACCGTTTAATGAAACAGAATTAGGGCGTTATTGATGGAATTAGGGCATATTTACACATTAAAAGTTAATGAAATTATTTTGGAGGAAAAATTAATTGCACAAAATGATTTTGGTGGGAAAATTTTTTGGAGTGAAAATGTTTTCACCAAAAATGATTTTGGAGGGAAAATAAAGTCCTATAAATACTCATCTACTCCAAATGGTTAATCACTCATACAAACAATCTACATCAAACTATTTATCTGCTTTTCTAATATTTCTCATATCATTTGTGATAAAAATAAAAATTATGTCGTTGGAGAAGAAAGCTCATGTAAGAGACCTTGTTGCAACAAGGTTATTTATGAGAGAAATAATAAGTGTGGTAGGCGATAAAGTCGTATCGAAGGCTATAGACCGCCTACGTCCTTCCAACCACACCCACTCTTTACTCGTTCAACTTTACGAGGAGGAGTTCAACGTGTTGAATATGGGTAAATTATCACCCGAAAAATTATATTGGAAAAATGTTGACGATGACATTCAAATGTTAGCGACTCCTAAAGTGGATGTCTCTATTGTTAGGGTGGAGGAAGAGGTTGAAAACGTGGTGGAGGAAGAGGACGACGAAGTGGTGGAGGTGATCGTTATTGACGATGACGATGAAGTGCTTGAGGATGTCACGACGACACCAAAGAGTAGTACCCGTAATGCAAAAGATAAGTCCCCGTGTATCGTCACACCGGAGGTTAACGAGCCATCAACCTCTAGGAAAAGGGCTAGGAGAAACTATACTAAACGTTCGACTAAGAAACTTCAATTTGATAGTTGTGTAGGATGTAGTCGTTCTTAGTTTAATTTGTCGAATAATTGTATTTTCTGATTGTAATGCATTTTATCAATAAATCACCTTTTTTTCAATTTTGAGTACAATGAATATATTATTTTACGTACAATATATTATGTTATGCATTTTCTACGTACAATAATATTTTTTTCTACAAATTCTCTTAAAAAAAACATATTATTAAAAGCATTTATATCAAACGTCATTTCCCATGCATATTTGTAATCATTTCGTTTATTTCATTTAATCAATTGTCTTATCAAATTCTTGTGTACTAAATTATTTTGTGGATTCATTGAATTGTAGTAATGGTTGATCAATTGGAGTAAATATAATAAATTAGTTAGGCGGAATATTATAAGTTAGGCAATATATTTCGAAATATAATTTACTGATTATGCTAAACCCTACCACAAGATATTATAATTTAGTAAACTATTTGATTTATATTCCTTTACTTGACATAGGCATTATTTTAGGGATTTTCTTATTATATTATATTGTTTTTGTAACTAGTTTTGATATATTTTAAGATAACATATTTAATTTATAAAAAATAATCCCTCTGTTCCAATGAGATAGCCCCATGGACCCACTTTTTGTGAGGAGAAAAGTGGGGCCATGAAATATCTCATTGGGCAGTGAGTATTATTTACACGTTTCTACAAAATAATCTTTTGCTAACGTCTTTTAAGGGATTTGATCCCATTAAATATTTTGTTATTTTTTTTAGAGGGATTATATCGGAACGGATTATATCCCATTATAATATTGTATTTTTATTTTTTGCATGAAATATTATACGTTTTTTGCATAACCTTTCATTTACGCTAACATTACTTCTTTTCCACGAAAAAACCAGTTAATTATTAATTTATTTTTTTTCAATTTAATGTCATGGTTAGGCGGTGGTTGGGCACCATAATGACGTCTTCCCTTTATACAACTCCTTAAATTTAAAATCAAATAAACAAAATCTTTACAAAAAAAAAAAAAAAAAAAACCGTCCCTCTTTATTCCATTTAAAAAAAAAGAAAAAAAAAAACCCAACAAATCTAACCCTAAAATTAAAAAAACTTCCTTGATCTCCAACAAAATGCCTTTCGACTGACAACAATTTTGATTGGATAGATTGTCGACCCTTTACCGTAGACGTAGAACTTTTGATGGCCTTAAGTGGAGGTACATTTTTCAGATCGATGATTTTAATTGGGTTCGTATTCGCGCTGTCAGGCATGGTGACGTAGACGCCATTGAAAAAATAGACGAGGACCTTGATGAACTGGAAGCAAACCTTTGAGTTATTGAAGCACAGTTGCAGACCATAGCCACAGAGATTTCATTTATAATAGAAGCTTATGATATATATTTTTAGTTAGATAGTACTCCGTATAATTGTAGATGTCTTTCCTTTCAAATTCGGGTTAATTGATGTTTTCCTTTCTAATTCGGCTTTATTATGTTTTCGATTTTCTGTTTTACTTTTTCATTTTAATTAATTAGAGAAATCGGATTGTGATGTTGAAAGTAATGTTGTCTTTGTATTATAAAAATTTGTCCTTTAAAGTAATATAATTTATGTCTAAGGATGTTATTAGGTTTATATTCCTTTAATTGTTTTTGAAATATTATTTTCCAGTTAATGTTAAACCAACGACGAATGGAGATGGTCTTAAGTCAATCTAACGGAAATAGGGTTAAGATCTCCGATCAAAAGATATAGAGTACTTAAGAAATTATACCTATTACTAAGAATTACAACAACCTGGTCATGGTGGCTGGTGGTTATGAAAATCTTCCGTTCAGTGACAGAGACTTGAGGAACGTCATCAACAGGGAACGTCGTAAGGGTAGGTTAGGAGGTGATGCACAAGAGTTAATACGATACTTTGAACGATGCAAAGCTGAAAACCACGAATTTTACTTTGCCATCCAAAGAGATGAGAAGGGGGCTTTACTGAATGTTTTTTCGGCCGATGCACGGTCTCGTGCCATGTATAGGGCCTTTGGTGACCCCGTCTCGTATGATACTACATTTCTAACTAATAGGTATCACATGCCGTTTTCCCCCTTCGTAGGGGTTAACCATCACGGCAGCACCATTGTTTTTCCATCGGCGTTGCTATCGTATGAGGACGTCGAATTATTTGAGTGGGTGTTTGAGAAATGGATTGAATGTATGGGTAGAGCCCCCACGTTAATAATCACAGATCAAGACAAGGCAATGGACGCAGCTATTAAAAAAGTTTTTCCAACTACTAAACACAGGTTGTGTCTATGGCACATATTCCGAATCCGAGCAAAAATTTGAGAAATCATTCTCGCTCACGTCGTTGGACAGGGATTTACGGGCTTTGGTCCATGAAAGCTACACGGAGGCAGAATTTGAGTCTTCGTGGGCTGAAATGGTAGACATGTACAACTTGCACCAATACACATGGGTCAAAGACGCCTTTGCACTAAGGCGTAAGTGGGTGCCGGTCTTTTGGATAGACACATTTTCCGCGGGAATGTCGTCCACTCAACGCAGCGAACAAACGAACAGATTTTTCAAAGGGTTTGTTAGTGTTGAGACTGGACTTACACAATTCATCAACCAATACGAGTTTGCCCTAAAACGGATGGCCGAGGAAGAAAAACTGCTAAACTACCACGACAAAGATCACTTGCTTAAATGGGACGATCAGTGGCTAGTAGAGGAAGTCTTCCACAAGGTCTACACGAACAAGAAGTTCCAGGAGGTGAAAGACGAGGTGTACGCTTGTATAGGTACCGATGTCGAAGCCCAACCTAATTCTCAAGGTTTTATCAAACGGTATAAGGCAAGTTCAAGGGTAAACGCACCATTTTGGAAGAAACAAAAACGGGTATTCACGGTATCCATTGACACCCTAACTGGTGAATATAAATGTGGGTGTAAGTTGTTTGAGTTTAGGGGGATATTGTGCAAGACATAATTAAATGTCTAAACGTTTTAGATATTACTTCCATTCCTGACAAGTACATTCTGGCTCGATGGCGTAAAGACATTGTGCGGGGTTACGAAAACATCCAGGTTGGCTATTACGACCCACAACAGTCCGACCGTGTGAAGAGATCAATCGAAGTGAAGATGTTGACCGACTACGCTACCACACTAGGGTTGAACAACGACGAATCGTTCAACATGTTCAAGACAAAAATGAAAGACACGATTGAAGGGTGGAGCGCGACTTGTAGGTGTCCAAAGCGTGGAGGCCTTTAGAGGCGGACTGACCTTCCACAAGGCGTAGAGGCGAAGAAGGGTAGAAACGGAAGGAACGTGTTGCAAAACACTGACGACGCCTTGCGAATGTTGGGGACCCCCAAACAAGCGTCACGAGTGGAAGGAGGCGTGTGACAAAGCAACCAAAGAGAAGAAAAATGACACACCAATACAAATCCTAACCCGCACTTCACGGTAGATGACGTCTCCTCCCAATTGAGTGGGTTTTGTTCATCACACCTAAGAGATTCTCAATTCCCTCATTGGTCGGGCTCTCAACAAACACCCCAACTTTCGAACTCGCAGTTTACTAATTTTAGTCAGTTATAACATCCTTTCATTTTGTTATAGTGTATACGATTATTATTTTTGTTTGGTAAAGATTAATTTGTAACAAGCTAAGTGGATACATATTACGTCCTTATAATAATAATTGTCTCGTGCCACAATTCGTATAGTCAATTTCAACTAAGCTAATTCTAATCTCAAAATAACAGTTTATACGAAGTACAAATTAGTCTACACGCTACAATTATATGGGCTGCACTTTGTATTTTTTTTCCACTAACTACATTTTTTGACTTCAAAACCACATCCCACATCGACCAAATACTTACACTTCTAACAGTTAATATAGGATTTCTGCTCTTGGATTATTGATTGAAATAGATAGCCCAATACTGAATTTGGGCCAGCACCATATGACTCCACACACTACAGTTAGAAATGCTCCATCGAATGGTTTTTTTTATTTTTAACTAACTTCATTATAAAACTTATAGCTACATCCCACATCGACCTAGTTTGACAATTTCTCAATCTTTATATAACGCTTTTATTGGTTCTTTGAGTGAAATGAAATGAGTAGCCCATTTACAATTGGGCCAACATAGCAAAAGTTCATACGCTACACTTAGGTGGTCTATACTTAGTATTTTTTTTTGAACTAACTACATTTTTTAACTTAAAGCTACATCCCAAATCGACCAAGCATTACAGCTTCTGCCTCTTTATATACGACTTTTTTGCTTAGGTTGTTGAATGACATAACTAACCTAATATCACAATTAACCCAACAATACAATTTCTAACTTTTTAAAAAAGGAATAAAAACCACTTTTACAGCTTAAACAAATATTTGTACAATTTATTAAATCTGAAATATACTCTTATAAATACTACTCGTAATACGTATAAAAGTAAACGGATTAATAAAAATAATTTAAAAAATACGATTATTAAAAAAATTACAAAAATTCTCCAAAAAAAAAAACAGATTATAAGAATAAAATTCTCTTGAAATAATTACAAAAGATACGCCACGTGTCACCCTCTCATTCGTGGTGTCAAATAATCATCTTCCAATGTTAGACGGTCTTATTCAAGACTTGTTCTTAGTGTAAATGTATTATTCTAATCATTAAATTTATTTGCATTTATTTTTTGGATTTTAAAAAAAAAAAATCCTTTATTCACGTGCAAAAGTAAATGGGAAAGAAAAAATGGTTGGGAGTGAGTATATAATAAATAATAATATGAATACTAGCCGCAGATAACTAGCACTGTCATTTGCGTTTGGTACATGGATTAAGGACTTTTTTTTTAAAATATTTGAAAAAACAAATAGGAATTGATTATTCAATTAAAATAATAAATTTACTACACTAAAAACTACAGGTATAAAAATAATTTACTAAATTAAATAGATAAAATCGTACTCCGTAAGTGAAAATTTTCTCTTAACAAAAATTTCCCAAAAACGAAAATAAATAGAACAAAATGGTACTTCGTATTTGTTTTAGGGTGAGAAAAAACAAAGTGAGTTGAAGGCGGTATATATACTCCGTATATTTTATTTTATTTTATTTTTATACGGAGTATAATAGGATATGAATACACATTTAAAGATAAGGGTTGATAATAGGAAATCCGAGGAAGAAAGAAAAATGGAGAACATAACAGCAAGTGAAGTAGCAGGTTTTGGGGTTGGCACTCTACTTTTATGTGCCACTTTTGCTGCTCCTAAAATTGATGCCTTCATCTCCTCTTCACAGAGAAGGTTATTACTACTACTACTACTACTACTACTACTACTACTACTACTACTACTACTACTACTACTACTACTACTACTACTGCATCAACCTAACCTTGTATCGTTTTCGTAACAAGTTTTTCGTAAATGTTTGTTTTGTATGCGCAGTTCACTTGGAATGTGTAAGCGATGTGGGGACGTTAAGCTTATCGCTTGCGGGAAGTGTAAAGGGTCAGGAGCAGTCCAACCGCCATTTGGATTGTTCGGGTTAGGTAACTTGGTCGAGGATATTTTTCCGGGTCGTTTGGAAACTGATGAGAAACCTGTTCCGTGTGTTAGCTGCAAATCTAAGGGACATTTCCCCTGTCCTCAATGTTCGTCCTCATCGTAGATATCATGCCCATCTGTGTAGTCACTGCGTCGGTGATTAGTTTTATAAGATTATCTTGTTGGGTAAATTTTAGCAGTTGGTAGTTAAACATGGTTTGGAATCGAGCTGAATTTGTATAGTATTTGGTGTCGCTTGAATGTCAGCTGCGCGCGCATGTGTGTGACTGCTTGAGTTGTATGTGACTGCTTCTGTCGCTTCTCTTATGGAACACCTTGACACAAAATCTCGCCTTGAATTAAACAGAATTCATGTGAGATGATCTTTCGTAAAACTTTCACAATGGTACTTATTTTCGTCAGATGTTTTTTATCTTTCTTAATTCGTAAGTTCCCATTTTTATTTGCTAAAACCTCACATTTAGTGCGCGCAACATTTCTTGGAAGACCTACTGAAATGTCTAGCACTATACAGTTCTCCGTTGTAAACTCTGATCAACGGCAGTTCATACTCCACCACATGACCACAGTAGAAGCTAACACAAACCCTAATGTTAAATCTCGATTACAACCTCAACATACAGTTGCGACAAAACCTGCAGATCCTGGTAATTATGTTGTGAATCTCAGTGTCATCGGACTATCAACCGACGACCAAAGTATAAAACCCTGCACTAAAGGCATTTCACAGGGCTAAAGAATGGAGCCACAAAACTCACAATCACATAAAAAAATGTACTCTATATCAAATAAATTATATTTACACATCATAAACCAAATGTATGAACTCTGGTTTAATAAATTACAATTCTATATCAGATCCATTTTCCGGACCCGAGAAACAGAAAAATGAATGACGACAAAAAGAAATGAAAAGAATACCCTCTTGAGACTTGATTGTACTCTTGGGAGGAGATAGTAAAAGTATAATGTGTCCATTAGAGAAGGATATGGTTCGACAGCTAAATAACGGAAGCAAAACTTTCGATTGGTTCGGATTCTTCAAGCATGGACGCGGCCTGAAAGCATTCAGCAGCATCGGCAATTCTTCCGGCATCTTTGTGCACCATACCCAGGTAATACCAAGCCTTGCGGTTTGTAGGTTCGATTCTCAATGCATCTGATAACAAGCTTCTAGCTACGGGTAATGCTTTCGGTCCCATATTCAACAGCAATGCACCGAGCAGTACCTTGCAGGGCACGTAATTTGGGTCTAATAGGATACCGTTGGTGTAAGCCGCAAAAGCTTCTTTTGCCTGTCCTCTTCCTTCATCCATTACACCTGAAAATAGAAGCAACTGTGTTAATTTCCAAGTACAGGTACAGTAATCAAGTTAGTTCCCTGATTTTCGAATTTAGCTGAGTTGACCTTCGTATCATGATTTTCCCCAATACATTCACTGGTTTCTCGGGGATATAATGACGTGTGCATTGAAAGACATTATCTTTTGGCCTTTGGCCTTGATCATTGCTTTCAACAGCCTTAATTACCGGAAATAAAATGGATCGGAGGGGAATGAGTTCTATATTTCTTCAACCCTTGTCACTCAAAAATAAAGTCAAAGGCCATCCTCTAGGAAGAATTATTTTTTCCCTCCATATAGTCCTCTCCAAAGTTCTATCTTCTTCAATGAGAAAAAAGTTCACGTCATTTTCCACGCAGGCTCATCAAAAGCAAAATTAGATATCAGTGGACATATCCGCCAACATTTTCCGAGGTAGATTATGGAGCACTGAACGTCACTCTTTTCGGATCAAAAACATAGTAGTACACGTGATCCTAGAACTTAGAGTAAGTTCAGGTAGACGCATGACTAGTTTTAGGAGGCAAATCTAGAATGTACCTTTAGTGTGTAGAGGTTCGGCAGAATATTGCCTCATTGAACGAGCCTTCTCCAAGGAAACCTCTGCATCCTTCCAATAAGAAAGACTTGAGTATAAATTTGCTAGACCAAGCCAAACTTCATACTCGTCCACTCTATTATCATCAGCCTACAACATAATCGATTATCTAGTAAGGCTTCAGCATGGTAATTAAGGTTGAATTTCAATTAGCAACCAGTGTGGCACAAAGAGTTGAAGAACAAAGCGTGTATCAGAATTATGAGCAAACTCCAGCCAATAAATAAATGATGTGTGTATATAAAAGCATGGAGTAAGCAGAATAATAATGTCGGAACTCTGAGTAAGCACTTAAGCAGCAATAGCATCCACCTTGAGAACATAAAAACATTCTTCGCATCTTGTTGTTTCTTATAGAAACACATTCCAGAAAACATACATATATGATATATTCTGCCTTATTCAAATTTCAAATTCAAGAACAGATAATAAAGAGCTCATAGAAATCTACACACAAGACAAAACCAATGCTAACATAAAAAGAATACGTTCTAGCAAACATGAGTTCATTCGGGAGATATTCCGTATATTCTTTATAACAACAAAGTTTCAGAAGAAAATAAACCAAGTCTTCTTTGGAATTAAAGTCATAACAGTCTTGGAAAAAAGGGTCTTACACTATAGAGTCAATGAATTATGTGAATTCATTTCCTTTTACACTCTAACTACCTATATTCAATACGCCTTCATTTATTAGAGGTCTTCCAATAAAGATGAGATTGTAAGACGGTCTTTTATAAGTCTTACACAAGCTGTAAAGGCGACTACAAAAGAACAGAATTTCCATGAGATAAATCTGATAATCATCAACGAATATGATTTTCACCCCGAAATATTTGGATCTTATCAAACACTATAAAGAGAATATGCATCATTTCCAATAAAGCTCTCATAAGTCACAAGAAGAAAGTTGTGGAATTTGATTTGGCTCACCTGACTTTTACATTTGACAGGGCCAAAAGATTTTCTTTGAGCTTGAACAAGTGCTAGCAGGTAACGATAGGTTTCAATTGCATCCATAGGCAATCCCTGAAGAATCTTCAGCTTTGCTTTTGTTCTTAGCAGCGGTCCCTGCTCCCATTTAGCAGTCTCATCTAAAGCCGCATCTATCACCACTTGAGCTTCTGAGTATCTCTTCTGAGAGGACAGAATCAAAGCAAGCAGCTGCCAACCTTTCAAGACTGATCCACTCGTTTTATCGATGAACTGTTTTGCATACCGCAAAGCAGCATTTCCATTCCGTTGCTCTGCATATTGAACTCCCAACTCTAAAAGAAGTTCGGGATTATTGGTCTTAAACTGAAGAGCCCCTTCCATCGATCTTAATGCTTCAGACTGCAAACGAGACCGTTCGTAATCAGAGGGGCAAACTTTGGCTTGCTTACCCAAACAAAGTCCTAACAGACGAAGAGCAACACTTTTTATATGCTCATCATCTCCTGAGGCACTTTCAATAGCTCTTCTTGCATATCCTACGCCTTCGGCAGCCTCCAGAGGATCCTCGGTGCAAATTTTAGAAGCTATCAACAATGCAGTAAGATCATCTGGTCTTTCATTGCTTTGCAAAGACTTTCTTAGTAAGTTCAGTGCTTCTTTGTTTTCGCCTGCTGCACTATGGCAAAGTGCTAAAGCATTCCAACGGTCAATACGGTTAAAAGTACCAGGCAAAACCTCCTCGAGCTGCTTTGCCAAAACAGAGGTCTGATTACAGAGCGACAATGCAAATGTAAGGTGCTCCATGACTGATGGATCCCATTTAGTCTTGCCGAGGGCAAATTTTCGCATAAGTATCATAAGCAGGAGAATTGCTTCCTCTAAATTGTTTCTCGGAGTATAAGAACCATCAATTTGAACTGACAAACTAGGTGCCGTGGCCTCAACACCACTATACAACAAAAACACGGCAAATTTTTTTTGAATCCTTGCACAGCAGTCATTGTCAAGGTTCCACTGACTAAGGAGGGCACGCCTATAAGCAGCAATAGCTTCATTATGGCACCCAGCTTGCTTCCAAAGCTCAGGAAGGAGTTCGACAGCTTTACTAACTGTCTCTTGTAACCTAGTATCCACTTGCAAATCAGGTATGCCATATTGAAATATTTTCTCAACTGCGTCAAGGACACTCTTACATTCCCCAGCAGCCTCTGCAAAACATTCATACAGAACCTCCCTCAGAAATGGAACATGACGCTCAGAGAGCATAAGTAGCTACCGTAGATTAAAATTCAGAAAAACGTTGACCTATACCTGTTAATCTTCCAAGTTTTTGAAGGGATTTGGCTTTGAGATATATGGCTTCAAGAACTAGTCCGGCAGCATGCTGTGGGACAGCATGCACAGAATCAGCCCGAGGGCGGCCCTTTTTAAATGACCTTTCATTGAAAGATGGTTGAAACCGCTGTACAGCGGCATGAAGATCAATACCTTCAAATACACGAAGAGCACCTTCAACATTGCCTCTCTGGTATTCTAACCTTCCCAAAAGGGCTCTAGCTTCCTGCATACAAGTAATTATAGAATTAGCTAATACCTAATTTCAAGTGAGTTCATCAGACATCAGGTGATAAGAAGTTATATTCTCACAAGAAAAGGAAAAAAAAAAAAGACGCAAGAGCTGAAACTTCCATGACGAAGGAAGGTAGGAAACAATTGCACAAGATTTCAGTCAAATAAATGGACTGCTATAGATCTTTACAAATAAAGGTTAGAATTTCATTAAAAATAAAAATTCCTCCACAAAATCCTCACTTTCGCTCAACACGGTGTTCCTGCCTCATAGTCTTGACTCTGGATGAGACGACAAGATAGCTAACAAGCACAGCTCAACAGATTGGCATAGAGTGGGTTATGACCTTTACTCAATTCATAAGTAATGTGTCGGCAAAATTGATACGTTTGTTCAGCTTGACACATGAAGATGCTTTCAATAATCACAGCAAAACAGCAACAAAAAAACACTTTGTTGTGCTCCTTGTACATCTAGACGAGAATCAACATCAACCTAGATCACGTGTATTAAAAGTCGGTAAATCAAATACTTCAATCCAACCAGTGGCCATAAAAACTTAACCTGAATTTGAATTGAAAGTCCCATATATTACAAACATTCAAGTTCTTTGCTTGCTAATAATTTTGTAAAAACAGGACAATTATCAATTCACATGACCACAAAATTGGAGGCACTCGATATCCTACGCCCTTGGTGTTACAGGATTGTGCCATTGCAAGAGTCCCATATCGACCGTATGGGAGGTTGATGTGGGGTTTATATAGGGCAAGGGTCTACCACCTCTTGAGCTAGCTTTTGGGTGGGCTCGTGGTCCTTGCCCTATATCCCTTGGTCAATGAAAACTATCCCGAACTAAATTCATACATCTGTGAACCAAATAGGTTTTTCTAATCCACATAATTTTAGATGAAAGAAGTTATATCACGTGAGTTTAAAACTATACGAATTTACAACTCCCACTATATCCCGCCACAGGTTATTGTGCTATAAGGCTTCAATCATGTAGCAATTGTCAGTCAAAAACAACAAATTCAAAATCGACTTTACACAGCAAACCAATGCTCTGCTAAAGCACAATTGCACAATCTAGGGTCAAACACATGAATTAACAAACAATGTGATCCAATCAAAACGACACGAAGAAGCCAAAATGAAGAGCAATTACTTCGAAGTTGAGGGACAAACCCTCACGCAAAGACGATTCAGCCTCCTGAATGTTACCCTCGTCGAGTTTAGCTTCAATCTCAGCCGTTTTCATACAATTCCCATTTGCATAAAACTCTCTCTCACCCATTTCCTCCTCCTCATGATCACCACAACTCAAATTCGACACCGTCGATCGACTCATTTCTAGGGTTTCCACTTTCCTCCTCTATATTTTCTCCATTAAATTTCAAACAAAATCCCTAAAAACTCAATCTAATTTCAAGAATTAACTACAACACCATCCACCATAATTTACATCACCAATCATCTACACACCTGAAAGTCAAACGCAACACTGTTGCATTAGAACTCAATACTAAATCATTAAACTCAAATAACAAAATTCGTAATCAACTGCAAAAATAAGAACTTTGATTGCCGATTGAATTATGCTTTTATTTATTTGTTTATTGTCGGTTTTATAATTAGAGAAAGTATGAGAATTGAATGTATGCATTAAATGGATTTGTATCAATCATTACAACAAAAGAAAAAAAAAAAAAAAAGGAATAATATGAAATTGAATTTTTGTACCTGAAATTTGAATAAAATAATTACGATCAATCAAACGATTTCAAAAAACGAAAAAAAAAAAGGTCAGTATATATACATATATAGGATCCTCAAATTAGCTAAACAATTGAAAAAATTAAAAAGAAAATATAGAAATGAAGAAATTGATTGTGAAAATGTGATGAGTAAGAGAAATGGTATTGAGATCCGTTGAAATGTGAAGGTGGTGGGAAAAAATGGGGAGAGACATTGTCTGACTTGTTTCCGCTATACATGCAACCACTACTAATCTACTTCTTCCTTCCATATTTAAATATTTAAAAGTTTACCGTCAAGTGATACAATTATTAAATGAAGTGTGGGATTTGAGGTGAGAAATAAAAGTTGTGAAAAATATTGTACGGTCATACTTAATACGGAGTAATAATTATAAGACCATCCAATCATCTACATTGAATGATCACTTATAAAAGTGGTCATATAATAAAATAATATATTTATGCTATGCAAATACTATTGTGATCAATTCACTATTTTCTCCTCCCATTAGACCATCCCCATGCAGAAATCAACTTAACTGAGTCAATACTCATTTTCTCTCTTAATCTCATTTTACTTCATTTACCCACCTTTTCACTCCCATCCAAAAAATCACCACCTAAATCACCCAACCAATCATTATTAACTTTTTCATCATTTTCAATCATTCTTCTTTCCCACATACCATACCCCACAAAACATTCTCTCTTACTTTCTACTTTTACCAATCCAATTTAACTTTTATTTAGTATTATTATAATTATAATTAAAAATTAAATAATACTAAATGATAAATATTTGTAGTTAATTTCGATAGTAAATAAATAATTCTAAAAATAAAAAAATAATATACTAAAAAAAATGTGCCAAATAATTTCATTGAAGATAAACTTAATACATTAAAACCGTAGGGAAATTGTGACTTATATAGAAAAACGTGAATGACATTAAATAAAACCATCATTAATTTAAGTTCCACAACACTAAATAATATGCGATAAAATTAAATTCCATTTTTTTTAGCTACGGAAATTTTGCCAAATATGCTCAATGAGGTCATTCTTTAGAGCGACATGAGTTGAACGATCACGAATTTGACCATGGATTTGCACAAATCGATCTTGAGTTGACCTTTGATGACGGTGGTACACAAACGGGTCATCATTAGCAGAAGTAGGATGATCTTCTTGCAATTCTGCTATTATGTTTTCATAGTTGAGATAGGTTTCCCATTCATCTTCTACAATCATATTATGCATGATTATACAGGCCATAAGAACTTTTCCCATCATATTTTTATCCCATAGAAGACAGGGGCGTTTGATGAACGCAAATCGAGCTTGTATAACGCCAAAAGCACGCTCAATATCTTTTCGACAACTTTCTTGACGAGCAGCAAATAACCTATGCTTTTGAATTTGAGGAGCAGTAATTGATTTAACAAATGTCGCCCAACCCGGATATATACCATCAGCAAGATAATAACCCATATTATACTCTTTACCATTTATCACGAAATGAACAGGCGGGGCAGATTCTTCTAAAAGATCATTAAAAACTGGTGAACGCTGAAGAACATTAATATCATTGAGTGAACCTGGTGTACCAAAGAAGGCATGCCATATCCATAAATCGTACGATGCAACCGCTTCTAAAATGATTGTTGCCTTTGAACTTCTTCCGGCATATTGTCCCGCCCATGCCGTTGGACAATTTTTCCACTCCCTCCCAGTGCATGCAGTCAATGCTTCCCAACATACCAGGAAATCCACGTACCTGCCCCATATGGAGTAACCTTGCTAAATCTTGTTGGTTGGGTCTGCGCAAATACTCATCCCCAAAGTTTAATATAACACCCTCGACAAAATGTCTAACAGAATTTCTTACAACGGTATCGCTCATTCGCAAATATTCATCAACTGAATCCGTAGATGAACCATATGCGAGAACTCTAACTGCAGCTGTGCATTTCTGCAATGGTGAGAAACCAAATCTCCCATTTCCACCGACTCTTTGTCGAAAGAAGTTGTCACTAGCAGAAAGGGTGTCAACTATGCGCATAAATACATGTTTACGCATGCGAAATCTTCGACGAAATAGCTCATTAGTGTAAGTCGGATTATCGCTAAAGTAGTCATTCCACAATTGGTTATGGCCCTCCTCACGATTTCTCTCAATATGACGCTTGGGGCGTCTAGGATTACTAATTGGTTGTTGTGTATTTGTGAGAACATATTGATTCATACGCTCCGCTATGAGGCTTTGAAGTTGTTCAGATTCTTCATCCATTTCAAATTCCCATTGGTAATCAGAAATTCTATTTTGATCAACAATGTTGTCATTTGAAGAGTTTGAAGTTGAACTAGAATCAGACATTATATGATAATTGTGTATAATTGATTTTTTTTTTTTTTTTAAGTTATTTGATTTATGACATCCAAAAAGAAATTGTATGAAAAATAAAATTGGCACATGTGTATATATATAGCCTAAAACTTCAAGGGTCATATTGAAATTCCAACGGTCAAATTAAATTTTCAACGGTCAAATTATAATCTCAACAGTCATATTAAAATTCCAACGGTCAAATTTTAATCTCAACAGTCATATTAAAATTTCAACGGTCAAATAAAAACTCCAACGGTCATGTTTAGATTTCAACAGTCATATTAAAATTCCAACGATCAAATTTTAATCTCAACGGTCATATATAAACTCCAACGGTCATATTTAGATTCCAACGGTCATATTAAAATTCCAATGGTCAAATAATAATCTCAACGGTCAAATATATAGTCAAATTTGGTTAGTTTAATATTTTTAATATGTTATTGTTAATTGCAAATTGTTAAATGCTTTTGTATTAAGTTTTTAACATTATAAATTAAATATTAGTAAAAATATTATTAAAGACGGTAAGCTATTATACAAATTGTTATATATTTACTCTAAAATTTACTCCACATTATCATTATTATTGATTAACCTAGCATTAATATTAATATTAATATTAGTTAATATTAATTATTATTACTCCTATTAATTAATATTAATATTAATATTTAATACAATATAACATTAATAAGATGATAACTCACAAAACCACATACTCCGTAGTTTTTGCTCTCCACTTGATCTAGCCTCATTTCTTCCTTCTTTTCCGCTGTTGCCACCCAAATTTCGCTGCATCAAACCGACGATAGTCAAATCCGACGACTCTTTACTCCGGCGACCACTATGTACCGGGCCACTCCGGCGTGCATGCTAAGATCTTGGTTAGCCTTCAAACTCTTGATTTGATTTTAGTTAGCCTTAGTGATTTAATGAAATTGAGATTTATTTTTCTTTATTAGCCTTCATACTCTTGATTTGATTTTTAATGAACTTATTTTTAATTTTGTAAAGGTTAATCTTCATGCATGTTATGGTTTATGATAGATTTCATGTGATTATTGTTGATTTAATTGTTGATAGAGGACATGGTTTTTATCAATTTCTTTTGTTTTTTGATTGATTATTGATATTGAAAATATTTCACTAAGATTATATACATTCAGTAACATATATGGAGTAAAATAAAGATGGACAAATTTTTTTACTAAGATTATTGATATATTTAGATTGCATACCAGTAGAACAAATTTCATACCAGTAGAATGAATTACATAGAATGAAAGATGAATTGCATACCAGTGGAACAAATTAGACTAATTTTAGATTTCAGGCATATATTTATTTTGTAATTTTTCTTTCATCTCTTGGTCTTTTGGGTTTAAATCTTGCCGTGAAAGGAGTGTGTTGAGGATTGTCATTTCCGTCTTTCTTGTAGATTTTAGAATTCTGAGTTGTTCGATTTTTAAATCAGCATCAATTCTTCTTTGTCGTTGCTCAATTTGTGCTTCCGTAGTGATCCTGTGCCCTTCTAGACGTGAAATATCCTCTCCAGTGAACATAGAGTCCATCGGAGCTTTACCTTTTTGCTTCTTTTTTGCTGCCTCTCGTCCTTCGGGACGACGAATTACATATTCGTCAACGTTAACACTTGTTGGTGTAGACTCGTTAACATTACTAGGGGTTGAGACATTTACACTAGAAGGACTATCAATATCTGACCTTGACCTTTTCGAACCGGAACTACTTAGTTCAACACTTACACCATGCTGCGATGTTTGTAAACTCCATTTTGGATGTTTACTCATAACTTTATTGTAAACATTAAAATCTACAAAATTGTGTTGATCGTTCATTGGACGAAACAAAGCTTGAGCTGCTTCAATATCGTCACCAATATTAGTTCCACTTGCCCGCGGTCGATTACGAATTTGGTTGTAGCAACCAACCCATTTGTTAACTAGAAAATTAAGTCGTCTAAAACGACTTTTCATAGCATCAACACTTCTAATGCCAAGTTGTGTTTGATCAATATCTTCTAGTCGTTTTTGTTCATACAACTCATACACCTTATTCCATCTTGTGTTAGTGTTTTGATTTGTTCCAACTACTGCGTCCGTGCTAGCTATACACCAAGACGACATTAGAGCTTCATCTTCGTTCTCGTTCCAATTTCGGTTTTCACCTTTTTTTGATATGGTTTGAACTTTTTTGGATGAGGATGATTTTTTGGATTTTTGTTGACAATAAAGTGGGGTATCCTCTACAAAATCTTGAGTCGGGAGTTTAGACAAAGACATCGGATTGCCAAAAACATCAACATTTTCAAAATTTTGGCTACCCGATATTAATTCAGTGAAACTAGTAATATAATTAGGATCACTTTTATTTAAATCGAAGTTTGAATTGTCTTGAGGTGTGAAATCATCACTATCATAATTTGAGAAATCATAATTATTTAAATCCATATTGTATTTAAAATTAGAAAGTATATACTTATTTGTTATTAGGAGGTTTTATTATTATGTTTTTTTTTTTTTTTTTTTGAATTTAGAGTAAAAATTGATGGTTTAGACTGTCAAAATTGTGTGTTATTTTATAGCCTAAAAAATTACCGTTTGTTTTGCATTTAATATGTAAACTTAATATTTAATTTAATATTTAATACTCCCAAGATTACTCCACAAGCCAACATGTATGTAGGAGCATTAATTGCAATGTTGTTTCTTTTTGCCGAGGGAAAAAAAGGGGATGTCAATATGGAAAGCAACTGTCAACATCTTTTGCAAATCCAACGGACAACTACATATTTATTTTTATTTTTTTTATTATTTACAACCAATTGTGTTGTAGTGCCATCTATTAGATCAAGTGCCATGTGTTGAGTCATCTATTAGATCAATTTGGTGAGAGTAGATCACCAATTGATCCTCTTTGTAGTTGTGTCAAGATAATTGATCTCTTAATTTGTAATTAAGGTGACCCAATATCAAATTGATCTACCCATTGACCTTGCATGGGCATGGTCTTAGTGACCATTTGGAGATAAGATAACAAAAATTTAAATGAATTTGAAAATATATCAATTGTGGTCTTCATTTGTAGCTTACGAAAATTTACGAAAATTGATATAATTTTCATATTTTTTGCATTAATATTTTTTTAATTATAAACATAATATTATAAGAAAAAAATAATTAAAAAGTATTGACCAATGAATATGAATTGCTAGTGATTGTGATCTATGGTCATGTGGCAACCCTTGATCACAACCACTTTGCTTAATTTATCATTTTTTCATATTAATTTATTATTTTAGGTGATTGTGACCACCCCATTTTCATACCAATGGGGATGGTCTAAATAAATTGTTTATAACCATGAATGAAAGTGGGGAGTATGAAGGGGTGTTTGGATAACAAAATGGAAAGGAAAGGGACGGGAAGGAAAATGAGGGAAGGGGAAGGAAATGAAGGAAGGGAAGGGGAGGGAGAATGAGATGTTGGTATTTGGACAGATTTTCTCTTTAAATTTTTTCATTTGTGCAGAGATTTTGATTAGATTTGGATGATGGTAAATTAATCCCTCCAAATTCCTCTCCCTTCATTTTCCTCCCATTTTTTGTAACCAAATAATGGAAACTTAGAACCTGTTCTTTCGGACTTTTAAGTGGCCCAATCGAATCGAATCGAATCAATCGAATGAATCGAATCGAATCGAATCGAATCGAATGAATCGAATCGAATCGAATCGAATCGAATGAAGTTTAAATTTATAACATATCTTTGAACTAAATCGAATCGAATCGAAGTGGAATGAATCGAATCGAATCGAATGGGAATGGCCCAGAATCGAATCGAATCGAAGTGAGTTGAATCGAATCGAAATGAATGAAAATAAGCTGGAAAGAACAGGTCCTTAGTCCATTCATTTTCTTCCCATTCATTTCTTTTCATTTTCCTCAATCCAATGTGTTTGGATAATAAAATAGGAAGGAAAGGGAGGGGATGAGAAATGTGTAACACCCCGTGTTATTTTAACACAATATTATAAAAGAATTTAATTCCTTAAATTAAATACATCCTTTTTCCTTATAATAAAAATGCGTCTAAATTTTTTCGTTAAATAATACTAAATTTCTTAAGTCCAGATTTAAAAATTTTTGAAATATAAAAATAAAATGTATTATCCTTAGAATTCAAAAAGAAACACATTTCAAATTTTTATGAAAATCAACCACAAAACTAATATCGTCTTTTAAATTTCAAAAAGGTTAAGTCATGTTAACTATCATAAAAAAAAATAAAAATAAATAAAACCTTTTATTCATAAAATTCAATTTCGAACATTTTTCATTTTTAAATAAAAATGGACCCTTATACTTGATGTCTCATATATTTACGTACTTATAGCCACTTGTTCGTAGCGTTTCTTTGCGATTCTCGTGCTTTTATTTGCGTTTCAGCTCCTATTTCTCTCCGTTTTGGCTCTGCTGCGTTTTTGTGTCCATTTTGCAGGTACATGCGCTTATTTGGAGTATAGGAGGCTGGTCGAGAAGTTTCGGAAAGTTTCGTAAAGTTTCGTGAAGTTTAGAGGTGAGTTGGTTTCGTTGCGTTTCGCTTGCGTACGAGCCTCGTTTCACTAAATGAAGGTGTTCCGGGACCTTGGGTCGGGATTTGAAGCTCTCATATTCATCCTAAGACTCGTCCCTACTCATGAGCCTCGTCCCTATGCCTTGGGACGACTTTGAAGCAAGAATAAACTAAGTACAAGAAATGGCAAAAAAGGCATGCAAGCTGAACTCCACGGGACAGGTGTCCCGTAGCCTTGGGACCATCTTGACACCCCATCCCGGACGGGAAGGCCATCCCGGAGGTCAGGGACGACCTCCGACTCCTCGTGTGCTTTAAATACATCGTCTGTTTGAAGGATCAAGATATCATATTTTCGTCTGAAATTTTTAGAGCATTTTTAGGACACTTTGAAGTACTTTCTCACAAAAATTTAGGGTTTGATCATTTTTCCTTCTTGTATTTTGAATTCCCGACTCGGATTGCTTTGGTTTCGATCATCTATTTGGTATTGTTGTCTTTGTTCTTATCTTTTCTCTTGCAATTTCTGATTTGTGTTTGTTCCATACTTCTCTCTTTTCATTGTGATTTCATTATATATAGTTCTTGATCATGTTTTCATCTTTCTCCCTTGCTTAGTCTAGGATGCTTTTGGTGATGATTTGATTAGGGTCTTGCTTGTGTTTTGGTTGTCTTGTGTTTGATTGTGTTTGTTGATCCCTTGGCCACGGTTTAGCAAGCGTTTTCCACCCTTAAACTTAAGACCGAAAGCCTAGTTTAAGGTAGGGTACGAGACTAACCATAAGGACCCTCACTTGTAAGTTGCGAGAGCCCGCATTTGAGACCTAGAGGACGCTTAGGGCCGAGAGGCCGAGCCTATTCCTTAGCACATGCGATTCCCTACTCATTTCGATCACCATCCTTTGTCCTAACTTCACCCTTGCTATCCCCGATTCCCTAGACCTTTTTCCCTAAGTTTAAACCCTTACTTTTCCGCTTTAGTGTTTAGTAAACCAACCTACTCGAACCGAGACTAGAATCGTCAAAAATAACCAACATTGCAACTTTCTCCCTATGGATTCGACCCCGACTTACCCTTGCTACCCGTTAGTGTTTGTCCGATCTATTTTTGATTAGGAGAGTGCGACCAATCCTATCAAATTTTGGCGCCGTTGCCGGGGAGACGGCTTTGTTTTTTGTTGTTTATTTGGTTCTTTTCTCTTTGTTACTCTTGTCTCAAGGAACCTAAATTCCTTGAGGCCGCTTCTTACGTTGCCTCTAGTGTTGTGTATGGTAAGGAAAACTAGCAGGTCTCAAGCTAATAAGGACGTGCAATTCGATCCTGAGCCGGAGCGTACTTTCCTTGCGCGCAAAAGTCTACTAAAGCAACTTGAAGCCTCATTCTCCAAAGAAGCTCGCACCAAACTTGAACCTCCACCGCATAGAATCATGGTGAAGCTTTCGGACCATTCTAGGCCGACCGCGGCTCAAGTTCCAACGGGCAATGCTATGCCAACCATAGCAGCGAATAATTTTGAGGTGAAGCCCGCTTTTATCAACCTCATCGAGCATAGTCAATTCGGAGGGAGCCCCGATGAGGACCCCAATCTCCACATTCAAAATTTCTGCGACTATTGCTCCACGATCAAACAAACCGGAGTGACTCAAATCAAATCCGGGAGATGCTTTTCTCGTTCTCACTTCGGGACAAAGCGAAGCTATGGTTGAATGCCTTGAACCGCACTGTGCTTGCCATTGACGATTGGAACTCCTTGGTGCTAGCATTCTACCAAAAGTACTTCCCTCCGGAGAAGACCGCCATGCTACGGAGCCAAATCACAAGCTTTAGGCAAAGAGGAGACGAGTCCTTATTTGATGCATGGGAGAGGTATAAGGAGCTCCAACGTCAATGCCCTCATCATGGCATGGATAAATGGTTCATTGTGATGCAATTCTATAATGGTCTATATAACGAGTCACGCCAAGTGCTTGACTCCGCAGCGAATGGTCGGTTTGACAACATCGACGTCGAAGAGGCCATTGATACGATTGAGGCCATGGCGATCCATAATGCGCAGTACGGGAGCTCTAGAAATGTCCCTCAAAGCGGAGGTAAGAATGATGGTGATGCGGTGGCCATGCTTAGCGCTAAGTTGGATGCCATGACCGCAATGATGATGAGCGAAATCCGAGCGGGTAGTAGTTCCTCAAATGTTATTAGTGGACACACGGTGGCGGCTATGCACACTTCTCACGACGTGCCTTGCAATACATGTGGCGTTTCCGGTCACACTTCAAATGAATGCCGAGGTATGTATGCACCCGTCCTAGCCTTTCAATCTCAACAAAACAATCCTTACTCCATTTTCTATAATGAGGGTTACAAAAACCACCCGAACTTGAGCTACAAGAGCCAAAATGTTTTGAACCCTCAACCTCCACAACAACCACATTACCAAAACAGCCCGCAAAATTTCAGCTACAATAATCCTCCACGACCTTACAACCCTCCGGGCTTCAATCGCCCTAATTTTCAACAACAAAATGCTCCACCACCCGTGCAAGCCGCTCCTTCTTCGAGTGGTGACCCAATGATGAATGAAATGAGGGCCATGATGATGCAAATGGCCAAGACTCAAGAGACGATGATGGCTCAAATGCAAAAGAGCGATCAAGCGAAGGATGCGGCCATCAAAATGCTTGAAACGCAAGTAGCTCAACTTGCTTCTTCTAGCTGTCAAAGGAAGCCGGGTTCTCTACCATCGCAAGGCACTCAACCGCAACAACATGAGTCGATCAATGCCATCTCTTTGAGAAGTGGAACCAGCTACGTGTAGATACCCGTATCCGTACCCCCCAAAAAAACAAACCCGATGATGAAAAGGACTGTCATACATGCTTTTAAAAGAGTCGAAACGGTACAAAAGTGTCTAAAACGTATTAGTCATTTTTAGCGTATTAATTTGGACTTGCATAATCATGAAAGTAAACGTCAACTTTAGTCATCATGAGCGTAACATGAGCACAATATAGGAACGTCTTATTAAGCCAAGCCACAAAAAAGCATTGACTAGCTACAAAGCGGCCCCAAACTTACAAAAGCGACCTAAAGCGCACACTAACACGACACTCAAAGCGGGCTAAAGTCGTCCGTGTCACATTTTCAAAAAGTTAGGTTTTATGAAACCATAAAATAATATAGCCTAATATTGTTTTATTTCAGGCCAAAGCCGAAAAACACGACAAAGACCGAAACACGAAAACCGATATTCGGACCAAAACTGAACAAATACTTAACCCTTAAGTAAACCACAAAACACAATCATCACCTAATCAAACCGCCAAAACCAAACGGCGGCATAAGCAGCCCACCAAAACAAAAATGAAATCGCCTGTAAACAGGCGATTAAAAATCAAATCGCCTGTCAACAGGCGATTTACTTTTTGTTTTGTAACAGCCGCCTTTTGTAATTTCTCTTTAAAAATATCTAGCTCAAGCAAACTTAAACGCAGACACAAAGCGATTAAGTTTTGCTATCCCACAAAAACCAGCCAAACTCTATAAATACCAACCCACTTCATTCATTTTCAAACACCCGGTTTTTAGCACTCATACACTATTCACGAAATCCACTCAAAAATACCGTCTTTACATTTTCGAAAGGTAAACATTTTACCTACGGTAGGACGTTTGAGACTCGGATAATGGGGTTACATTAACCCCAAACCCGATATCGCACTAGCGGCCGTATTCGTAATACTGCCAGTAGCAATTGATTCATAATCCGCCTAAACCCCGCCAATATCGCATAAATAAACGACTCATTATCACTAAAGCAAACCGACGCCACTTTTATAATTACGCAAGTCCTCATTCATGCATTAAATAACGACTAGAATCACGGATCCAACACTAAATTATGCAGATTTCATAGAGTCTTTTAGCATGTCAAAGCGAGGGTTTTTCACAAATTCTAATACGAGGTCGGAAAATAACGTCTATAGTAATAATTTAGTCAATAAATTATTATTTAACGTACATTTCCTATAGCAATATGTCATTATTTTGACATTTTACATTATTTATGCATTTTAATCGAGTCATACTTATTCGCACTTGTACGTAGCGTCATTTTAGCCCAAATATCGAAATTAAGCAAATGTTTTCAAATTAGTAGAGACTACTCTTTTGTAGGCTTTTTGATTACGGTTTTTCAAAACTTATTTTGTCAAAACTTTCGAAAAGTAACCTCACTCCGAATCCCTTCTCTGGTTTCAAACCTCAGATTGATAGGTATCGACGCACCTTGAAATCAGAGACACTGCGTGTCTTGTATTTCAAGACGCGTTGAATAGGTTCCAAATTCCTTTAATATTTGGTGGCGACTCCGAAAATACACTTTCAAAAAGGATTTTCTACTTTTCTTTTTGGTCACAAATTTATGCAATGATCTCCCCCATTTTTCTCAAAACTTCGCACCCCTTTTCCTGCGAGGCGCATTCCGCTTCCGCCCACGGGCGAGTGACGCCAAGGCAGGCGTCGATAGGTCTATCACTTTTCCCGGTACCTTCAGTTGGCGACTCCGCTGGGGACGAGCATGATTTTTATTATTTTTGAAAAACTAGTTTTTCTTTTATTTTAAAATCATAAAGAAGTGAAGCTTGAAACTTTGAAAACATTTACGCTTTCGATATTTGGGCAAAAATACGTTGAGTCGAATCCTCCTGATTCAAACCACACCCTTTGAGGAACGGCCAAGAACTCTCGCTTCATAAGCGAGGTAACTCCTGACACACTGCTCTCTCACCCTCCACGATTACAAGTACACGGCATCCGCACAAACGATCGTAACTACCAAACTCGAGCGCTCTAGGGCCCGTCTTGAATGCACACCTAAGGCGTGTGTAGTCTTGCATGCCCCTACCCAAACGTCAGCGGGAATGACCTGAGGGAACCTTACCCTATAAACCAAAACCTGTGTTTATATGTACAAGTCAAAGCTATAGTACCCTCACTATAGTAGTCTTTCAAAAAGCTTTATGCATGCAAAAACTCCTCCTAGGCATTATACTTTTAAAATACGTCCATCTTTGAAATTGCTTTTCAAACTTTTTCAAAAAAGGTCATACTTTTAAAAACACGCCTTAGGCTCTTTGACCCATAGTCATTTGAGTTTAATAAAATGCCGCTACATTTAAAACCGACCTAGGATAACCACTATATCCCAGGTCTTTTTCAAAACGTAAATGAATTATCGATCGACGTATCGTCATAATACATTTATTGCTAAAAGGTCTTTCACAAAGCAAAAACCCGAATATGTCAATTCATTTGAGATTTTAAATGAAATTAACTTTTAGAACATTAGATTTAGCTTTAAGTCGAGTGACTCTTTAGTCATCCCGATTTAATCTTTTTCTCTCAAAAACAAAAAGCAGCGGGCTCGTTCGTGATGCGGACCGCTTGATTTACTCTTTGAATCGAGTGACTTATTGTCATTTTCGATTTAGAACCACTGAGTCACACGTAAAAGCGAACGATTGATCACCTTTTACCCAATTTTAACATCCTCAGTCGACTAGCCTATCGCTACTTGATGCCTGATCCTTTTTATCATAATCCAATGATAAACCCTGGCAACATACCGCCAAACCGGGTTTAATCGATTATGATCATACAAATTTTCCTACCTCGAGAATAGGGACGTGTCAACGCGCCTCTATCTCAAAAGCTTCCGTGTCCTTTTAAAAGCTAAAAACACGAGTCAAGTCACCCACTTTTTACGCTTTCGTGTCTTCTTTTGGTCGTGAATGTGATTTTTCATTTGAGTCTTTTCCTTCTCTTTTTGAATCACTAAAGGTTTGAAAACTTTGTCTGGTCCGCTCATTGAAAAACCACGGATACGCCGACGAACTAAGAACCGCCACTTAAACCCACCTCCGCCTCCAAAGAAGCGCTCCTACAACCGATCAAAACCAAACCTGTCATGGCCTTTCAACACGATGAGGACTCTGAGGACCACCACCACCTCAGAGGTAATCGCCAACAAGTCCGATACTCAATGATAGGATAGCTAGCCTCACTACGACGATCGAGCAAATGGCTATCATGCAAAAGTTCGGCAGAAAACGCCGTGCGCTGGCGAGAATCCGAGCGAACGCAAAAAGGATTCGAACCATGGAAGAACGTCTCACGAACTCAAGGGGTTACTCCATACACCAAGAGAACGAACACATCCCAAAGAACGCCGATCCATGCTACCGGACAAGTTAGCACTTAGCGATCTTCCCGCCTTGAAGGTCACGAAGCCCGCTCGTTCACGTCGAGGCTTTCAAAGCTAAAATGGCCATCATGGGCGTCGAACCCCTGCATGGGCTACCTTATTCCCTCACTCATTGGACGCGCAACCCAGGGCAAGGATCTACGCTCTAGAACCACATAAAACGGGTAGTTTCGAGGACATAACAGTTGCGATCGCTCTACACTACCAGGACAACAATGATATCCAAGCCTCACTACGTACATTGGAGGTCCCGACCCGTATGACAATGAAGAGATTTACCGAGCACCTTACGCTACCGGAAGAAGGCGTGTGCTCAAATACCTAACCGCCCGAGGACACCGATCCGATTACTAAGTTCATCAACAACCTTACCCCCGCATACCAACAACACCTACGATATGGGAATTTCGACAACTTCTCAACCCTCGGCCGTCGCGAGCTCATCGAGGACGACCTTCGTAGGAAAATAGGAATAAGAGTACGGTCGCGGATATCAAGGGAGCTCATCTCGAGCCACCACCAAAGTCGAGCCCATCCATGCCATCAACGCGCCTTTGGGCGCGTTAGAGGCACCACCGCTTACGACACCACCAAGACCCGCCATGCCTCCGCCAAAGGCATCACACTCACCTCCTGGTCCCGCCAATGAAAGCGACGAAACTTTGACCCAATATACATGACTTACTCAAAGGCACTACGTGGCTTGTGAGCCGTAATGTACTTCAACTCATAGGACCTACTAGCGAGCCTCCCTGACAAGAAGCCAAAATCGTGGGATCAGAACGCATACTGCGAATTCCACAGAGGAAAGGGGCACGACACCGAGCAATGCTTCCGCCTGAAGAACATAGTTCAGGACTTGATCGACGACAATACCATCGTAAAGCCCAGCCCAAGTCCTAAACCTTCAAACCAGCTGAACCCTCTACATAACCATGCTATATTCACAGAAGCACACCCTATCATCGACTGCTCCAAAATGATAATCTCAGATGATCACGAAGTCAACGGCATCTGGAATACTTCTGAGGATGAAGCCGACAATGATGACACCCGCATGTGTCTCCAGGATGAGCCCTACGAAGAGGAAACTCAACCCCGTCGGCCGCCAGGCAAGTATGGAGAGCTATGTCACAAGTACCCATTTAGGCTATCGGACAGTGATGACGAAGTAGCCTACTTAACACGTTCTGGACGTCCGTACCAAGCTTCTCTAAAGCTACTTGAACCTCAAAGCCACCCGCCAAGGTTGACTGCTCAAGAGAAGAACAAAGGAATAATCATAGACGAGGATACGCCGCCTACTTCGCCTACCTCCACAACCCCACCTACAAGCATCGCTCCCACGCCGTCAGCCACCAAAGTGTCATTACCTGACACCAATCCTGTACCTGTCTTGCCAGTCAACAAGGTAGCATCATCAAGTGCTACCCCAACACCCTTACCCCCACCTGAAATCGGAGACACGCTCCATAAACAAATTTCAACAAGACGAAAGCAGACATTTCGATCTGGCAGCTCTTAAGAGACTCAATGGGACATCGTGAAGCCCTCTACCAAGCATTACAGGTCACCCCAATGACATCGGAAATGTCTCCAGAAAAGCTTATCAGTAACATTACGCGCGAATGGCAAGCCAACGCCGTCACCTTCTCAGATAAAGACCTCCCTCCATTCGGTGGCACGCATAACCTACCTCTCTACATCAACGTGGAATGCCACGGCATGACATTACCAGTCGTCCTCATCGACAATGGATCCGCAGTCAATGTCTTGCCTCTTGAGACAGCCAGAAAACTGGGGATTAAGGAAAACGACTTCATCCGGGTAATGCGGCTGGCGTCAGGGCCTACGATGGAACACGTCGCAGCATAAAGGGAACCATCTCCTTCCCCATTATGACAGGACCAGTCATGAGAGAAACCGAGTTTCAAATCATCGACATACCCCCTACCTACAACATGCTACTAGGTAGACCCTGGATCCACGCTACCAAGGCCGTCACCTCAACCCTGCATCAAAAGGTCAGGATACCTCTGGATGACGAGATCGTCACCATCGACGCCTCAAACTTTCGAGCTACCCTCAAGCAGCAAAAAGCCAATGACAGTACTGCAGAGATAAATGCCGATCCGGTAAAGCGACATATGTGGGTTCGACTTCGACTTCAACATCTGTACTCTGACCCGTAGAGAAGAAATCGCTACACTCTACGCCAAGAACGACGATAACAAATGGCCCACCATGGGTCTATCTTACGTACCATGGTCATACGAAGTCTCTCAAGGTTGGGAATCATATAATGATCGCAAGAAATATCATGATTTCCACATACAACCATACCACATCCTCCCCAAAGAACTACTTCACAAAGAGGGCACCAAAGAAGATTCCTAAGAACACAACCACGTACACCATTGCCGGGATTGATCTCATTTCCGACATCGTGCGCAACAACAACTTTAACCCCACCAACCTGATCATCCCTCACGAAGAAAAAACACACAACGGATGGTCAAAAACCCTCGAATGGACTGACGAACAAGGCCGCACTTTCAAGATAACTACGTCAAGGCTACGCCTTGAAGATTCCGACTCAGACGAAGATGAAGACAACACCCCCAACAAAAGACTGTCTTGAAGTTTAAGCTCCTCGTCGTCATTTCAAGTCTCTTACCCCAACTAAGCCCCCCTACTTCACGACATAGTTAATTTAGCTAAAGAACTAGAGTCATTAAGGTTGTCCAAAGCTCCCTCGTCTGAGCTATCTTCAAATGTAACCGCTTTTGATAACATTAATAACATGAAAGTTTTTGGTTACTCTTTGCCTCATTTAATCTCTACTTTTCTTAATAATCACGATAAATCTAAATCAATAAAATTGCATTATATAGATACATTGCAAGTATTGTCTCAAAACCCGAACAGGACCCAATTATTGAAGACACAACAACCATCAACATAGGAACGCCCGAAGAGCCTCAAGAACTACAGCTGGGGGCTTCCCTAAGCACAGAAGAAAGGGCCACCTATACCAAGCTCCTCGCAGAGTTTAAGGACGTCTTTGCCTGGTCATATAAGGACATGCCCGGCATAGACCGCGAGATAGCTGAACACCGCATCCCGATCAAACAAGGTAGCAGACGGCCAAGGTCCGACGCATCAAGCCAGAATGGTCTCTCATGGTCAAGGAAGAGATCGAAAAGCAGCTACAAGCTGGTTTCATCCAAGTCATCGAATACTCAGATTGGGTCTCCAATATGGTGCCGGTTATGAAGAAAAACGGCAAAATACGAGTATGTGCCGACTTAAGACTGAACAAAGCCTCGCCTAAAAGATGATTTCCACTACCCCACATGGACATCCTAATCGACAACACACAGACCACGCCTTCATCGCCATTTATGGATGGATACGCAGGATACAACCAAATCAAAATGGCGGCAGACGACATGCCAAAACCACCTTCAGAACCCCCTGGGAACATATCACACATACGCCATGCCGTTTGGGCTCATAAATGCCGCTACTTACTAACGCATCGCTACCACCTTACTCCACGACATGATGCATAAGGAGGTTGAGGTATACGTCGACGACATGATCGTAAAATCAAAGAAAGGGATGACCACATCACAAATCTTCTAAGTTCTTCACCCGAATCAGCAAGATAAGATGCGATTGAACCCACAGAAATGCACCTTTGGGGTCACGCCAGGCAAATTGTTAGGCCTCATAGTAAGCCAGCGCGGGATCGATATAGACCCGACCAAAATCAAAGCAATAATGGGCATGAAGACACCGAGCAACATCGACGAAATAAGGAGTTTCTTGGGACAAGTCCAATACATCTCCAGGTTCATCAGCAAGCTCACCATGATCTGTGAACCAATCTTCAAAAAGTTGAAGAAGGAGGAACATACGGCTGGACGATGATCGCCAAAGCATTGGACAAAGTCAAAAGCCTGCTTACAAACCCACCTGTTCTTGTACCCCCACAAAAGGACCTGCCACTGTCACTATACTTAACGACTACGCCAAACTCCATGGGTGCCATGCTCGCCAAGAAGTCAACAACGAAGAATCCGCCATCTACTACATCAAGAAAAAGTTTCACGACTACGAAACCCGGTATGAACGGTCGAGAAAGTCGCCTCACCGTCCTGGGCAACCAAAAAGCTCAGGCACTACCTCCTCACTAGCACAACAAGAGTCTACTCCCTAATGGACCTCAAATACTGTTTGAAAAACCACCCGAATCCAGACGCATGGCCAGTGGACTCTGCTTCTCGCCGAGAACGAACTCAAGTACCTCCCTCTGAAAGAAATCAAAGGAAGAGCGGTTTCAGACTTCCTCGCAGAAAAAGCTATCATCGTACAGCCCATGATCGATACAATGTCATGTCCGGACGATGGGATCTTCGCCATAGAAAGGAGTACTGGCAATTATACTTCGACGGAGCGTCAAACTACCGGGGCTATGGAGTCGGAATACTCCTAATATCCCCAAACGGCGATCATACTCCACTCTCAATCAAGCTCGACTTCAGTGTCACGAACAACGCCGCGAGTCTGGCTTTGCATTTATGGCTTGCAGCGACCATCACTCTCAAGATAAAGAACCTACGGGTACATGGAGATTCATTCCTCATCATAAATCAAGTGACAGGGACAGGGAGGATCATGAGCGAATCCCTCACCAAATACCAAGCAAAAGTACAAAAACTCCTAGCTAACTTCGACTGCATTGAGTTCTATCACCTCCCAAGGGAAGAAAATCAGTTTGCCGACGCACTGTCAAAACTCTCATCCCTCCTGAACATGCCACCGACATACGAAGTTACTACCCATCATCGCCGAAAGACGTGACGAACCAAAGATACATCCATACCATTGACCTGGACGGCCGAGCGCATGCAGCCTTGGTATCAAGCTATAACCAACTACAAAAGCAGACAACACCTACCCACCCGACAATCGATAAACGTGGACAGAGGGCTATCGTGCCCTAGCTCCCCAATTTGTGCTAGAGATGGCACGACTACACAAGAAGACACCACAAGGGACACTACTCATATGTGTCGACTACAAGAAGGGGCAGGAAATCGTCACGCAAGTCCATGATGGCGAATGCGGACCCCACATGAACGCCGAGCACTCGCAAACAAATCCTACGGCTAGGATGGTATTGGGCGACCATGGAAGCGCATCGTATCCAATACGCCAAGCATTGCCACAACCGCCAAATTTTCAAAGAACGCCCAACAAGTACCACCTTCACCACTATACAGCCTAACCTCACCCTCGCCCTTTTCAACCTGGGGCATCGACGTGATAGGTAAAGTCCTCCCCATCTGAGCAGAAGTCACCGCTTCGCGGTCGGTGGCCATCGACTACTTCACTAAATGGGTAGAAGCGGCGTCTTTTTCGGACCCTTGGCTCCAAGGAAGTCGCCGAGTTCATCCAGACGAACATGATATGCCGATATGGCATTCCCCACGAGTTCATCAGCGATCAAGGTTCACACTTTCAACGCGAGACCGAAGCCATACTCACAAAATACACCATCCAAAGATCACAAATCCTCACCCTATCGACCCCAAACCAATGGAGCCGTTGGCAAAGAACAAGACGGCCGTCACCATACTTGAGAAGATGATCGATACCGCAAAGATTGGCCTAACAAAATACCATATGCACTCCGGGATACCGTACTACCATCCGAACCCCTACGGCATGACCCTATTTCCTCACCTACGGCATGGAAGCCGCCCAACCAAAGGAAATAGAAATACAGACTCTACGCATACTAATGGAAAGTAGCATCCCGCAAGCAGAATGGGTCCGTGAGCATTTAACAACTCATGCTCCTGGATGAACGCCGACCGCATTCCCCGAGCACCGCATTTAATGTACCAAGCCCGACTACAACGAGCATTCAACAAACGAGTTAAGCCACGACACATAAAAGTAGGTGATCTCGCATTTCTAAAGTCACCCGAGCACCACTTCCAAATGACCCACGAGGAAAATTCAAGCCTAATCTGGCCGGACCCTACCTCGTCAAGGAAATCTTCACAAAGTGAGCGATCAAACTAACCGACCTCGACGGCCAGAGTTCAACCTCGCAACGCACCACGACCAGCTCAAGAAGTACTACCCTTAAGAACCCCTTGCAATGTATCTCAGAAATACAATCTTATAAAAACAATTCATGGACCTGAGGTCCTTAAACATGCTCATGGACCGGCAGGTCCTTAAACATGCTCATGGGCCGGCATGCCCCTAAAACTGCTTTTTCTTTCCACAAAAATCAAACACAACTCATGGACCGGCAGGTCCTTAAACATGCTCATGGGCCTAAGATGCCCCTAAACCGCTTCTTTCTCTACAAAATCGAAACACAACTCATGGGCGGCGTGCCCTAAACATGCATCCACCAAACACAATTCATGGACCTAAGTCCTTAAACATGCTCATGGGCCTCATGCCCCTAAACGTGCACATTCACCACAAAATAAGCAAACACAACTCTTGGGCCAGATGCCCTTAAACATACATTCTCGAACTACGCCGGTTTGATTCCACTTTTCGTGGTTCCGTAGGCAGCTTTGCAAAAAGCGCAACCGATATTCAACACAAAAATGACACGTCCAAAGCTTAAAAAGGCCAAGGACATAGTCAACACAAAAATTCGTCTTTTAGTACTGAAGGGTTAAAAGGACGAAATTCAACACAAAATGACACGCCCAAAGCTTAAAAAGGCCAAGGACATAGTCAACACAAAAATTCGTCTTTTAGACACGAAGGGTTAAAAGGACGATATTCAACACAAAATGACACGCCCAAAGCTTAAAAGGCCAAGGACATAGTCAACACAAAAATTCGCTTTTAGACCTGGGCGGTTAAAAGGACCATATTCAACACAAAAACGACGCGTCTAAAACTTAAAAAAGGCCAAGGACACAGTCAACACAAAAATTCGTTTTTTAACCTACGGGAAAAAAGAACGACATTCAACACAAAACCACAAACCCAAAACTTAAAAAGGTCGAGGAATAGTCAACAAAAATGCTTGCTTTCTAAACCTTTGAAAAAGGTTAGAACCAAGGAATTTCACACAAAATAACAAACAAAATGAGGCAGATCGTAAATAAAAACCCGATTTTTATTAATCTTAAAAAGAACGGTTACATTTTGGATTTTTCAAACATAGGAGCATAACTACGACCTTAGAAATACACTAACAAACACTATATATTACAATACGAGTCCCGGCATGTACATCGGGTTTAGGATAGGTAATATATACATAATACAACATAATATGAACATAATACTAACAAAGCACACATAAACTAAAACCAGGTTACTCTCCGAAGCCGACTCGAGACCTCTCCAGCTGAATAAGGAAGCATCAACCTCAACCCCAATGGCGATCCCCAACATTGCCATAACGACCTTGATCACGACCTGGAATATGACGACGGCCGAACACACTTTCATCTACGAGAGTAGCTCCGACTGAACCCTCGCCATCACCACCGATACGCCCAAGGTCGGCCGTCATAAACAGACATCCGAAAGCCCGTTGAGCTCTAGGGCTCAATGGCGTGACCTCTTGTGGGGTCTCTGCGCAATAGTCCACCTAGTATAGGCTCGTGATACCTGAGTCGTCCTAGGAGTACCCGCCACAGGCCACCTAGGGCGCGTAATCCATCCGCACACCCAGGCATCCGCCATGCCACTAGTCAACATAAGCATGCCCTGCACTTTGGTGTCATGACCAGGAATGAACTGTGCCCACCCTATCTGTCTCCTCACTCGCAAGGGATGGATGTAAACACCCATGTCTAATCCGCAAAGAAGGGCTCCAGACGAACCATCGCCACCTCGCCGCCGTCACACTAACTATTCCCCACCACGGTACCAACCAACGAATGGTCGACGACCCCACAAGTCCAGGGAAGTAATCGTCGGGGCGATGATGTGGATCCAGCCACCTAATATAACGACTAGCCACGTCCCCAGCAGGATGTGACCCAGCAATATCACCTAGCACGCTCAACCGCTCCATCAACCAGACCTGAAGGATTAAGGGACACCCTCGATACGGGCTCGCCCTATTGCAGGCACGATCATTCAGACCCAGGATCGTCTCAGCTAGGATCAAGGCGGAAGGGTTACAGCCATACTCCATCTCTTGAACGACAGTGATTAGGCGAGGATCACCAAGCGCTCCCTCATACAAAGAATTAGGAAACATGTAACGGTGGACTAAGCAGAATGCCAACGCCCTTTTTCTGGCACCAAAGGAGATCGTCTCATTTTCGCGGTTCATAAACCGCTTGCACAAGCGATAGAGGCTGATACGACTCCCAACAAATAACTCCTCTGTCTCCACACGAGTCATCCGGGCGTAGTTCTGCGACGCGTTTCTTGTATCCAGGCCCGATCTAACGCGCACCTGAATGTTAGTTCGCAACCAACCACCAATGGCTCCAAATTCCTCAACCAACTGGACGCACTCCCCCACTAGAAAACTAAAACGCGAAGCTCAAGTCCCAATAGTCGAGACACGCATCCAGAACTCGGGCTCCATTCAAGCCGCCTAGACCCGTGAGGACCCAAAACCGCAATCTTTCAAGTCTTCCTCTTCCAAATTTCGATAAGGACGCACACCAACGACGCAAGTTTCCTTCAAAACTCTCCATAACTCGACGAATGTTCCGTGAAATATTCTGAATATTTTTGGAAAATCGATAATAGAAGACGAGAGGATGAGTGAAATGAACTAACTTAGCCCTCCTTTTATAGCCGAGATTTGCAAGACGAAAGGCAACACAAAAATTTAAACGCTAGTGAACAAGCGATTAAAATAAATCAAACAAAAACCACAAAACAAAATTCTAATCGTCAGAACAAAGCGATTAAAAATCAAATCGCTGTTTACAGCGATTTTCTTTTCTTTTCTCGACAAAATTATTCGATTTCTTACACTTCTTACACACCTATACCCAAAATATTTAACTTATTAACCCCTATTACCTTTATCGAGCCTCATGACCGACTAAAATCGGCCCCGTCAAGGCTGTCGTCTCGATTTGCGTGATCAATTCCCAGATTTCAGATTTTTCATTTTTTACAAAACACAATAATCACACAAAAATTAAACACAACACAAAAAAATATGATTTTCACATTCACAATTTTCGCCTCAAAACGCCGTTTTAGCTCGCATTTTTACTATGTCAAAAACGCTTTTTACGAGTCTAAAATATGTCCTAACCAACATTTTTCAAAAACTCTTCATTTTGCATTTAATTCAGTCATTAGCGAGTCGGGCCTCAATCGAGACGTATATATATGCTTTCACGACTAACGATTTTTGCAGTGTACGCCAAGCAACACGCAAAGATTTCGCACTTGCCACGACGCAGGAATGCATTTTTGCAACAAGACAAAATAACCAAATTAAACCCATAAACACCTACAAGTCCAAAAAACCAACCATAACAAGTCCTAATACATAAACCAATACAAACAGAAAATAATATTCATAATACAAAGTCCAAAATATACAAAGTCCAAGCCTACTACGACTGGTCACGACGCTGCAAGACAAAGACGCAGGAATCAATCTCAAAGACGCGTTCTATCCAGCCTCCTCAGATATCGACCCTCCAGCTCGACCTCGCCACTCCAGGCGATGCGCAGCCTCATTCGCGATCTCGCCTCTCTCGCCCCGACCCTGGCTAACTCAAGTCGCGCCTCGGCCGTCTCATTCTGCGCCCTGCAAGCGTCAACAACCTTCTCGTTCACGATCGCCGCCACCGGTTTGCCGCCCGCCAGAGCCTCCTCGTGGACCTCACCGTCACCACCGCAACAACGCGACAAATCAATTTAGCTTTACGGGCTATACTCAAAAACTGCTTAACAGAGTTTGACTAATGATTTTACACTAAAATCTTACTCAAACCTGGGGCTATAATCAAAAACTCGTTTAACAGAGTTTGACTAATGATTTTACAATAAAATCTTATTCAAACCGGGGCTATATACTACATAATACTCATGTCAGATAAAGAAGAGGGTTAATACCTTTCTCACGCTACTGGTCCCACCTCTCAAACCCGCATCGGTGACCACAGACGAGGAAGGCGGCAAAGACGATCGAATGAGAGCGACCTGCGTGAACAACCGCAGTCCTCAACGAACGGAAGAGGTGGAACTCAAGGTCGTGGTCACGTCGCTACAAAACAAAAATAGGATAAATTTTTGCTTCCTGAACCAAAACAGATACAAGCGAAAAGGATAATCAAGCATACCTCGATCACACAAGAAGGGCATGCCAGTGCCCAAGTCACGTAATCCTCATCCCGCCGCAAAGAAGCGAGTCGGACTCACCTCGTGATACACGCCACGACGCCATTAGCGCCAAGCGCCTCCACGAACAAAACCGAGGGTGGAGGAGCAGGTACGATGAAGCCGCCGCGACCCGTCTGCGCAGACAGACGCTCTCCCAAGTACCAATACGAGCCATACTGGGTCTCGATGTACACCGCCACGCCGTCAAGGGACCAAAGCGGCCGCAATCGTCGGAGGAACGCCAGAAAATTCCTCCAAGGGTCGCGAACAAACTACAAAACAAAACCAAATTATAAACCACAAAAACAAACACAAACCCAAAAACAAAGCTACAAAGACCAAAATACTGAAACACGACCGCCTCTTACCTTATCCATCGTCATCCCGCTGAAGCGCACACGAGCCGCGCCATAGTTCAGGCCAATACCCTCCGATCCGCGCCGTGATACGCATGGAAAGCGGGTATGTAGCCGCCACCTTGAACGTGTCCGGAGCAGAGAGGAAGTGAGCATAGCACCAAGCCCGCGAGCAAACAAGACACGCAGCATGTGAGAAAAGCGAAACAAAACAACAAAACTACAAAAGTCGAACCCTACCTCCATCAAGACCAGGGCCCACAAGCGACACATCCGAATCCTCGTCAACTGATCGTGGCGCATCAAGGCCCTCGTGTAATCTGATCAACAGACCCAGAGCGAGTCACCCACCAAAGTCACCTAGGCGTGACATGTCCGACAACGCCATCAACACGGCGCCGACGCCGCTCCCCCCTTGTCGCCAAAGTGGGTGGCCGTCGGGAACCACCACCCACCAGTAGGCCCTGCTTCGGCGCTCGCCGAGTAGACCTCTTTCTTCTTCCTCCTCCCCTCGAAGAAGTCAAGAAACCATATCGCACGAGGTCAAACGCGTGCTCCTCGCCCTTCCCGCACCTAATCCCGCCGCTAATCAGCGCACGACTCGTGGGCTATCAATAGGAGGTCGCCACGCCCCAAATGTACACCTCGCCATGAGGCGGCCCGTGAATACCGCCCACGAAGAAAGAGTCACGCCAACCTCAGAACCAGGCATGTGGAAGGTGTTGGTCGTATCCCAAAACCTATCCAACAACGCCCGGCACAGCTGAGGCGCGAGTTCACCCGCTTGCCCGCACCTCCCTCCACTTCGCACCAAGGGACCAAAAGTCGTCCCAAGCACTATGTCCCGCTCCTCCCGCGAGCCTACCCTCAAAGACGCCAAACGCCGTCCAAACCCGTAGAAGGTCCTCATCGAGCCTAATCTGAAAGCCGACCTTCACCCGGATCGACAAGTGCTCCAAGCGACTCAACCAGTCACGCCGTCCCGATCCAGGGCCACTGCGACCACAAGCGCGGACCGTGAGGTAGTCAGCCTCGCGCCACCGTCAACCATCCCCATGAAAACCTCGGCCGCGGCCTCCCGGACTCGCCCGCGCCGCATCCTGGTCAGCGCCACCGCCTCGCCACTCACTCACTCGGCCTCAGCCTCGGCCTCAGCCTCATCCTGAACTCGCTCCCGAGCATGGCCTCAACCGACCGACCACAAAGGCGGCCCGCAGATGGAGCCAACCTGGCCCGAGCATCGTCGGCGGCTGGCAGCGGCGGCAGCCTCAGCAATCTCAACCTCGACAACACTCACCCACGCCTCGTCCAGAACCCTCCTCGCCACTCAAGACTCCTCCGACCCGGTTGTCTCAGAACGGCCTCGGACCCCGAGCGCGACCACGCCTCCGCTGAACCGCCACTGAGCTCCTCTCCAACCTCCTCAAAAACACCGGCGACCTCAGCCTCGCCCCGGTCACCACCCTCGGCGAAGAACACGAAGCTCGACGCCTCGGCCGCCGCTACCCTCACCGTACATCCACCTTGCGCTTCTTCGCCTCGGTTCCTCCGACCGCGACCACGACCTCTAACTCGACCTCCAGAGCCGCAGTTCCTCGGCTGAACGCTGCAGCTACGCCCCTGCGAAGCCCTGCAGCGAAGACCACGACCTCTGCCTCGGCCCCCTAGAGCCACAGCGTCCTCCAAAGACCGCCACGGCCACGCCCTGCGAAGACCCCGCAGCCTACGCCCGACTCTCCACCACGGCCTCCCCAGAGCTCCCAGACGTCTCACGCAGCCGCCACGCCCACGCCCTGAAAAGACTGCTGAGGACACCACTGGCCCGACCTCGCCACCAAGCAGAGACCTCGACGACCCAAAGAAGAAATTTCCACTACCGCTTAGCGTCACCGTAAGACCGCGTCCGCCAACGGCGCCTCCTCACGCACTCACATTACCGAAAAGCAGCGATTCAAGAAGAACGCCACGACCCACACCACTAATCACGGGCCAGACCACCAGAGCAGACCACGCCCCAGGCCACTAGCAGAGAACCCAGCGACGCACCAACAAAGACTAGCACCACTAGCGTAAAGCGTCGGAGACTCCACAGCCGCATTCCCTCAAGCTCACCTGGCGTCGTAGAAGCTCCAGGCGTCTGAGGAAAAGCTCTCAGCAAGTCCGACTGAGACGGACCCTCAGAAGCCTCCAAAGGCGCAGGCATACCTGAAGTAGGAGTATGCTCGTCCCTCGGAACAGTAAAGTCAACGCCGGCCAAAACCCCATCCATGTCACCGAAGTAAGCGCTGAGGCCTAGGATCACCTCGCACAAGGTTCAAAAACATACTCGTAAAACTAAGAACAAAGAAATCATTCTAGAAAGATCAAGACGAAGCAGCAAAAGCAAGCCATAGGCCCATTTTCGACAGATAAGGCCAAAACAGAGCAGAAGCACAGGAAACCAAAATCCATGAGACGTATACGATATGTACGTCCTACTCAGTCAAGTTAAGAGCAAGCACGCACAAAAGCAGCAGAGAATTGGCCAAAACAACAGAAAGCAGGCCTTTTTAAACCAAAAATAGCAGAAGAGAGAAAAACGCTACAGAAAGCCATAAACCCACATTTGCTGACACAAGCCTAACCCGTAAATCACAATAAGCTCATGCAAAAAAATTTCATGCGAAAAGGATGTCCCGAACACCTCGACTGAATAGCTTTTACAAAACACCTCCAAACTACAAAAACGACCCTTACTTGACCATAACTCAAACCAAAAAGCCCCCACTTCTCACAAAACAACCCCCTAGCCAACACAGACAACATACATTACCTTACATTCCATTAACGGGGCACGAAAAGCAAGGAAAAGCGACTTTTGGAAACCTAGCCTAAACTACAAAAAACGCTCCAAAACACCTCCAAACAACACATTTCCTACAAAACAAGACCAAAAGTGTACCATACTAGCCATGAAAACACAATACAAAGAATTCGGGCAAGTTTCTGAATCAAAATTTCACCAAAATCGGCCCTTATACCAAAACACACGAAAATTACGGTTTTTTAGGCCGTTTTTCGCACACAAGCCATCCAAACCTTCACACTAGCATACTACGACATTTTCAAAGTAACCAAGCCACTCGGGATCGTTTTAAGTAACGAAAACAGAGCACAAGCCCCGACTTAACCCCCTTTCATACGGTTTCACCCCAAACGAACCGTTTTTCGCATGAATTTCAACGAACCGAGCTCACCAACGCGTTATACTGCTAATGGGTAAGCTACACTGAAGTTTTGAGCCATTTTCGAGACGTTTTCAAAAATGACCAAAATGCCCCCGAGTCAAAACGCACGAAAATCGAGGCCACAAGTCGGGTTTTCACGCAACGACAGCAAGACAAGCGAGACGAGCACTATACTAGCCATGACGAACATTTTCAAGCCAAGACAAGAGCTAAACTCGAATCAAACCGACATTTTCGACCCAAACCCTAGAAAACGGTATTTCGAGTTAAAACCGACTCAAACCAAATTCAAAACACGAAAAACCAAGTGAGTTGAGTACGTACCTTGATCCATGACGAATTGTAGGAGTCGGAAAATCGATTTTTGATCAAGAAAATCGCCAAGACGAGTTTTAGAGGTTTTCGATTTAGTTTTTATTTTTCGGATAAAATAAACCAAACCTCTCTCCTTTCCCGTGTTTTAAACAAAAAACGCCAAACAAATTTCTAATCGCCTGTTTACAGGCGATTATATTTTTGTTCTATGGGTTTCAGCTTTGTTTTGGGCTGTTTTCCTCGGCCCATTACACTTTCAACCCGTTTCAAACACAATTTCAACCCAATACGAAAAACACGTAGCCTCCTCACGAGACGTTCATAAAAACCTAACCTTTTATGAGAAAAACACGTAGCCTCCTCACGAGACGTTCATAAAAACCTCACCTTTTATGAAAAATCCAAAAACACGTAGCCTCCTCACGAGACGTTCAAATCCAAAAACACGTAGCCTCCTCACGAGACGTTCATAAAAACCTCACCTTTTATGAAAAATCCAAAAACACGTAGCCTCCTCACGAGACGTTCAAATACAAAAACACGTAACCTCCTCACGAGACGTTCATAAAAACCTCACCTTTTATGAAAAATCCAAAAACACGTAACCTCCTCACGAGACGTTCATAAAAACCTAACCTTTTATGAAAAATACAAAAACACGTAGCCTCCTCACGAGACGTTCATAAAAACCTAACCTTTTATGAGAAAAACACGTAGCCTCCTCACGAGACGTTCATAAAAACCTAACCTTTTATGAAAAATACAAAAACACGTAGCCTCCTCACGAGACGTTCATAAAAACCTAACCTTTTATGAGAAAAACACGTAACCTCCTCACGAGACGTTCATAAAAACCTAACCTTTTATGAGAAAAACACGTAGCCTCCTCACGAGACGTTCATAAAAACCCAACCCTTTTTATGAGAAATACAGAACGCCAGAACCTCTGCTATGAGACGACCAACCGTAAGCGCAAGCAAAACAAAGGAGCGCAAGCCGGCTAAGCAAAGCAAAGGAGCGCAAGCCGTGCGCAAAGCAAAACAAAGGAGCGCAAGCCGGCGCAAGCAAAACAAAGGAGCGCAAGCCGGCGCAAGCAAACAAAGGAGCGCAAGCCGGCGCCAAGCAAAACAAAGGAGCGCAAGCCGGCGCAAGCAAAGCAAAGGAGCGCAAGCCGGCGCAAGCAAAGCAAAGGAGCGCAAGCGGCGCAAGCAAAACAAAGGAGCGCAAGCCAGAAGCGCAAGCAAAGCAAGGAGCACAAACGGAAACACAAGCAAGGCGCCACTGAGTACTCAGCCACATGCAGTGACATGCCCTTAAACATGTAGGACCGCCATGTCCTAAAAAACATGTCGCCCCACCTCGCATTTCCCGTCGCTAAGTCCTCGTCTCTCCTATAAGACACATGCTTAGCGCCGCCAGGTAGTAACGAGACTGTAATGGCCCGGATACTATCTTTAAGTTTGACTAACGCTTTGTCCGAGCTCACCAAACTGGGCTCAGATACCCGTGATCCGCATTCCCCCAAAAACAAACCCGATGATGAAAAGGACTGCCATACATGCTTTTAAAAGAGTCGAAACTGCATAAAAGTGTCTAAAACGTATTAGTCATTTTTAGCGTATTAATTTGGACTTGCATAATCATGAAAGTAAACGTCAACTTTAGTCATCATGAGCGTAACATGGGCACAATAAAGGAACTTGCTATTTAGCCAAGCCACAAAAACAAATTTCAACTAGCTACAAACGGCCCAAACTTACAAAAACGACCCTAAACGCACACTAACACGACACTCAAACGGGCTAAAGTAAGGCCCCGTGTCACATTTTCAAAAAAGTTAGGTTTTATGAAACCATAAAATAATATAACCTAATATTATTTTATTTCAGGCCAAAACCGAAAAACACGACAAAAACCGAAACACGAAAACCGAAATTCGGACCAAAACTGAACAAATACTTAACCCTTAAGTAAACCACAAAACACAATCATCACCTAATCAAACCGCCAAAACCAAACGGCGGCATAAGCAGCCCACCAAAACAAAAATGAAATCGCCTGTAAACAGGCGATTAAAAATCAAATCGCCTGTCAACAGGCGATTTACTTTTTTTGTTTCAGAATACTTTTTGTAATTTCTCTTTAAAAATATCTAGCTCAAGCAAACTTAAACGCCTGTACACAGGCGATTAAGTTTTGCTATCCCACAAAAACCAGCCAAACTCTATAAATACCAACCCACTTCATTCATTTTCAAACACCCGGTTTTTAGCACTCATACACTATTCACGAAATCCACTCAAAAATACCGTCTTTACATTTTCGAAAGGTAAACATTTTACCTACGGTAGGACGCTTGAGACTCGGATAATGGGGTTACATTAACCCCAAACCCGATATTGGCACTAGCGGCCGTATTCGTAATACTGGTTGTAGCAATTGATTCATAATCCGCCTAAACCCCGCCAATATCGCATAAATAAACGACTCATTATCACTAAAGCAAACCGACGCCACTTTTATAATTACGCAAGTCCTCATTCATGCATTAAATAATCGACTAGAATCACGGATCCAACACTAAATTGTACTGCTTCATAGAGTCTTTTAGCATGTCAAACCGAGGGTTTTTCACAAATTCTAATACGAGGTCGGAAAATAACGTCTATAGTAATAATTTAGTCAATAAATTATTATTTAACGTACATTTCCTATAGCAATATGTCATTATTTTGACATTTTACATTATTTATGCATTTTAATCGAGTCATACTTATTCGCACTTGTACGTAGCGTCATTTTAGCCCAAATATCGAAATTAAGCAAATGTTTTCAAATTAGTAGAGACTACTCTTTTGTAGGCTTTTTGATTACGGTTTTCAAAACTTATTTTGTCAAAACTTTCGAAAAGTAACCTCACTCCGAATCCCTTCTCTGGTTTCAAACCTCAGATTGATAGGTATCGACGCACCTTGAAATCCGAGACACTCGTGTCTTGTATTTCAAGACGCGTTGAATAGGTTCCAAATTCCTTTAATATTTGGTGGCGACTCCGAAAATACACTTTCAAAAAGGATTTTCTACTTTTCTTTTTGGTCACAAATTCATGCAATGATCTCCCCCATTTTTCTCAAAACTTCGCACCCTTTTCCTGCGAGGCGCATTCCGCTTCCCGGCGCCCCCGCACGGGGCGAGGACGGGCGCGCGCAGGGCGTCGATAGGTCTATCACTTTTCCCGGTACCTTCACTACGACGGTCCACCCATGCCTACTTTTGATGCTCCACCCACTAAGGTGGTAAGTGAGGTAGACCCTTCTCTTTTACCTAACGGTTTTAGTGCTTCGAGTGGTAATGTTGCAGGTACGAGCCATGGAGCCAAGGAAGGAGGGGAAGTGGGGCAGCCAAGGGCCGAGAATGATGGTGGAAATGGGGCAGCCGTGGGTCCCCTAGGAGGACAGGCCGTGAGCAAGAGTGGAGGAGGAGCCGTTGGTGAGCCCAAGAAGAAGGAGGCCGAGAAGGACAAGCCGAGCGAGCCGCCGATTCAAATCAAGTTGCCTTTCCCGAGTCGTGTGGTAAAGTCAAAGCTAGACACGCAGTTTGGTAAGTTTATGGAGGTCGTCAAGGACCTCAAGGTAACGGTTCCCTTCACTGAGCTTGTCACGCAAGTTCCCGCTTACGCTAAATTTTTGAAAGACATACTCACTCGTAAGAGATCGTTTAGTGAGGTCGAGACTGTGGCTTTTACTGCGGAATGCAGCACGCTTTTAAAAAACCAGTCTCCTCCTAAACTAAAGGATCCGGGTAGTTTCTCCATACCTTGCACTATTGGTACAGTTTCGATTTCTAACGCTTTATGTGATTTAGGTGCAAGTGTAAGCGTTATGCCTTACTCCGTATGCGAGAAACTCAACATGGGCGAGTTAAAAGTAACTAACATCACGCTCCAAACGGCGGATCGTTCCGTCAAACGCCCCCTAGGTGTTTTGGAGGACGTCCCTGTCAAAGTGGGTATGTTTTTCATTCCCGTCGATTTCATCGTCCTTGACATGGCCGAGGACTCCCAAATTCCTATCATCTTGGGTCGGCCTTTCTTGCACACTGCTGGTGCAATTATAGACGTCAAGAACGGGAAATTGACGTTGGATATAGGAGGTGATAAAGTTACTTTTAACCTTTCGAATGCTTTAAAACGCCCTATGTTGGAGGAGCATGTCTTTGTTGTCGACGTTATTGATGATTGTATTGACGAGTACTTACCTCAAGTCCTCGAGAGGGATCCTCTTGAGGCCGTTCTTTGTTGTGATTATGTCGCAGGTACTTTAGGGAGGATGGATGCGGGTAAGGATGTGATCAAAGACGACGTGCATGCTGTTGCGAGTGTCGATGGCCGAGTGGATGCTGGAATTGGCCGAGCTAATGTGGATGATGATAATGGAGATGGACTTGATGACGAGAACGACGATGGTAGTGGGTTCGTCTACGACGAGACCCATGGATGGTGGTACTTCTAGTACCCGTTGCTTAACCCCCCGTTTTAAGCCGGTTTGGGGGGACGTTTTGCTTTGTATATAGCATGTATGTACTTTGTTTTCTCTTGAAACTTTTTACTTGTTTTTTCTCCCTTATATTATGGTCCCCGTGTTGATGTGCTTTAGGACACATTGGGGACAATGTGTTGTTTGGTTTGGGGGGAGGAACGCTTTGGTTTCCGTTTCACTTTATTTAAAAAAAAAAAATCTGAAAATTTCAAAAATCACAAAAAAATCAAAAAATTTCTCAAAAATACCAAAAATACGTATCCCGAATCGTTGTGCGAGCTTGTTTTTACCTTGATTCTTTCCCGACATCCCTTCCCTTGTTTGCTTTGAGCTCTGGCATGATTTTTATTGTTGGTTTAGCGCTACGGGGATGTTGAGACGCTTGTAGATGATGGCATGTGCTTTTACCTTGTTGGCTTTATCATTCACGGACTATAGCTACTTTTATTGTGAGGTTTTTAGCCTCCTGCGGCCGGTTCATCTATCCCGGTCCCCGTGCTTTTATTGTGAGTAGTTCTCCTCGTGGGGTACGTAATATCAACATGCATAAGTGTGGCCCTTATCCCGTTTTTCCCCGCGATTTTGTTACTTATTTTGCATATGAGGCTTTTAGTTGATTGCATTTTATTCACCTTGTCTTACATTGACTTTATCCTCTCATATATGATCCTAATACCCCTTATCCACTTGAGTTTGATAGCTACATTGCCAAATAGCCTACCCTAGCCATGCTAGATACCGCTTTTGCTTACTCTTGTGCTTGTCATTCGGGTTTTGATCATGCTACGACTTGCTGATGTCGTTTGCTTGGAGAGTTTGGTGAATGTGAGTCGGGATTGCTGTTTCCCCGATCTTTGATGAGGTATTTCCGCAACTATGTTAGTGTACTCTTTGCTCAAAAAAAAATCAGAAAAATTCAAACACAACACAAAAAAATACAAAAGAAAGAAAATTGTGTGCACAAAAACGAGGAAGTTGTTGTTGTTGTTACATGACTGAGCTGTAACACCCCGTGTTAATTTAAATCATTAATTAGTCATCAATTCCTAATTCCAAGTCCTAAATCATTTCATAACCTTTTTAGCCTTCAAAATCACAATTTTTACTAAACTTTTGTTTTGTAAAATTTATCGACTTTCTTAAAACTTTTGAAAACTTTTGAATAATAAAATAAATATTTTAGTCTTAGAATTCAAAAGTAGAAATATTTCGAAAAATCGTCAAACGCTCAAGCTTAAACCTTTATCGCTTTTGACACCCGACTATTTTTTTTAAACTGATAAATTTCGTAAAAACTTTTTAACACCAAAATATCATTAGGAAGCTTCCTAAATTAGTCAAATAAGGCAACCAAGACTTTGATGTCATAAATCTAATTAAATTAAACTTTATTTCTAATTAAAACAAACCTAAACCTAATTCATTTAACCTAAAAAATATACTAACTTGTTCCCTTATTTTCACAAGTGTAAAAATCATTATTGCTCCCTCCATTTGAGCCGTGCCTCTTCTCCCCATTTCTCCCTTTGATTTTCTTTCATTTTTACTCTAAAACATCCTAAATAAAACCATAAATATTACTCTAATAATTCCTAGTATTATTTAGCTACTTAGTGGATATAGAAGCTTACTACTTTGGGTATATTTTTGAAGGTGAAGACGAGGACTTGGGTGAAGACTTAAACCTAGATAATATAATTGACCCGGATAACCTCTAGCTCGCTAAATCGAGGTGACTAACTATGTCTTGTATTATCTTTTTAGTAAATTAATTTGTTTTGTTATTCTAATTTTATAATTATGATTTTTATGTTAAATATGTTAAACATCATGTTTATATGCTTGTATGTTTATGTGTTGAATAAATAATGATAATAACTAAATATATAGTTTACTAGTAATGTTATAGTAAAATGATATCATGTTTAGCTAAATTGATTTTGAGCATTTTTAATTATGTTCATATGATTTTTATGTTTAGTTATGTTTTAGTTAAGTAGTATTATCATATAAAAATTATGTGAAATATTAACAATGAGTTTAAAGTAATTAAAATCGAAAATGAAAATATATACATACATGAGCATATACACGGCATTTCCCTTTTTATTTTAATAATTTTCACTTTTAATTTATGTAAATTACATTTTAAGTTAAGTTAGTATAAAATAGATGTTCCTATAAAAAAATAATTAAATTAGGAAAACAAATTATAAATTATTAAAATCGAAATTAGTGTTCTTGAGTTTATTTATGATCTTCATGAGTGTTCTTATTTTCTCCATGTTGATGTTCATCTTTATTACTCATTTTGATCTTGTTTTAAATTATGTTTGTTAATAATTTGTGTTTATGTTTAGTTATTGTTTTATATATTGTTAGTCATATTATATAAATCAACTTAAAACATTATAAATCATTTAGATTAAAAAGTTAGAAATTTAAAGTGTTGAAAAACACTATTCATAATTATAAATAAAAGTTTTAGTAAATTTCATTTTAGTTTAAATCGTTTTAGTATAATTAGAATAATTAAAATATAAAGACTTTAAGCTAAAAACCGATAAAATCGAAAAATGAAAATTTAGAACCACCTATACATGCTCACGGCATTAGGCCTATTTTTAGGGTTAAATTTTGTTTTATCACTTTTTAGTTTATTGTTAATATAATTTAATTATTAATTTATAAGTTAGAATTAAGAAATTAAAAGAAATAAATCAATTTTTGTATTATATATGTTGTACACGGCATTTTCATTTTTAATTGACTAAATTTGACTAAAATGAAATTATCACTAAGTCACTAAAGTTAAATAGTAATTAGAATTGAATTTTTGTATAAATTGTTTTAGTTATAAATGAAATACGATAAACCGATAAAAATATGTAACCGTTATAAAAATGAACTAAATCGTGTGTTAATGCCTTTGCTATTTGGACTGTTGATTTTGGACATACGGACTATAAATGAATCATCCACGATAATATCACTAACTTAAATTAATAGACGACTAAATTTAACCGAGTCTCGTTTTAAAATAAATATCACTGATCATCTTTTATAAAATGAACTTAACGTTTTTAAAACTAGAATTTTAGAGTATTTTCATAAATGACTAAATGCAAAATGAACTTAACGTTTTTAAAACTATGATTTTCGAATATTTTCATAAATGACTAAATACAAACCGAACCCAACATTTTTAAAACTAGACTTTAAAATATTTTCAAAAATCGCCTAAGTACAAAACGAACCTAACGACTTTGAAACTAGAAATTTGTACTTAGAAAATAAAAACAAGTTTAGTATTATACTTAAAATATCTTAAGTATAAAAATACGTATAAATATAAAAATACGTACAAGTATAGGAATACGTATAAGTATAAAAATACGTATAGAATACGAAGTATAAAAATACGAATACGTATAAAAATACGTATAAAATACGATGAATAGTGACCAATGAATAGTGTCAAGTGAATAGTGATTTATGAATAGTGAAAAGTGAATAGTGAAATACTGAAAATAATTGAAAATTTTACTAAGTATAGAAAATTTAAAATGAAGAAGTAAATGACCTAAAGTGTTTGAAAAACACATAAATAAAATTGGACATACTAATAAATGTTTCAATTTAGAAACTTGAAAACATTAATAATTAACAACACTTCAAATAATAAACGAATGTGTTATGTGATCATATGAAACCGAATACAAATACTTAAACGTTTGACGCTGAGACTAGGAGAGTCTAGTAACATGGATATGTAATATCAAATAAATAATGAATCATGAGTATGTTTAAATAAAAGGTCAAGCTTGGGCCTCAGATATGAAAACTCCAATCGTGAGTGAAGTGGGGTTAAGATAGTCTTGTAGCGGACGCCACTATCTCGACCTTATTGCGTGTGTCATCTCGAATAGTGTGGTATAGCCGGCAGTATTATGCTTTGTGCATCCTGCCCATGCCGTTACGCCTTAAGTCGTATAGCTTTGTTCGCATAAGATAATGAAAAATTCAACTCTTAGTGGGTCAGGCTTTAGGAAATAGTCGTTTTATCCTGAGTTAAGGTGCTCTATGAATAGCATAGCCTACTCTTAAATTGGATATTAGTGTATGCATACTAGACTAGGGTTTTATTCCCCTATTTCGCTAAAGTTATCAGGGCCACCGTGACCTTATTGCGATTGTCATCTCACGGTTCTGTCTCCTTGCCGTGTTTCGTTCTTAGTGGGCGCGACACTAGCATTCGTTCTTGCCACATGTAAAGATCACTTGACGAGATTGTATCTGAAGTTCGAATCATTTCGAACACTAGAGGATGAGATGCAAGTATTATAGTATTCGGCGTGGTTTACGAGTCGAGTAAGCCTCTGCACTATGGAAGTGAGATGCAATCGATCAGAGTACAAAGGCCTACTCAGTGGTCAGGCTCGTAAGCAGTATGTGTTGTTTGTTGTATGATTAATTGAGAACGAGTGTGTACCATCTTCGAAAATTAAAGACCACAATCTTCTGAATTGAATCGAGTCTGCATGACGAGAATGTTACAATACGTATGTTTGTTGCGATCCGATATCGCTTTGTAATCCTGCTGTGTATCTATGATACAAATGATATGATATTACCTGTTATCTGCTTTCCTAATTGAATAGCATGCCTATATGATTTATCGTTTTAAATCGCATGTTTATTATGATTAATATGTCTTTACATGCTATATGTTTTAAGCATGTTTATCGTTTTATCATACTATTATAGTTATAAAGCGATAGTAATAAACCAAAGTAATTGAAATCGAGGGTAAGTATGAGCATAGCTAGTCACTTTGTCATTCAATGGGCATCCCCATCGATTTATTGTGCGGGATGATGATCGTGGACCGGGAGCTGGATTTTGGACGGGGCCACGCTACACGTTATGCTTTACCTTTAATCGTATTTTGAGAGATTTGTAATATATAACACATTACTCTTTGAAATTACCGTATTTAGAGTTGTTTCATTCAACTCTTGAACGTTGTTGTAATTTTTGGGTTTTATGTATAATTAATGACGCTGGTTTAAGACTTAATTAATTTCCGCCTTAGTAATTAAAGTCGACTAAAAACCAGGTTGTTACATGAGCACTTGTATTCGATTCTATTGTTGCAATGATGTGTAGGGCGACCGATATGCTGTTTTCGGTCCGTTTTTCATAAGAGTTGGGTTCCGTTTTGGTTGGACGAGCACTTGAGTAGTACGAGTGGTTTCTAGTGGCTTAGCTCCACGATTCCATAATCATTTGTTCCACCTTATCACCCTTATCCTCTCTATGGCCTTTACACCCTCATATCCTATGTAAGCCCTCAAGTTTGGTTCGTTTTTGTGACATTATTTGTGTACGGGAATACGAGATTTGGTCCACATTCGATTGCGGGCGTGCTTCCACTAGTCGAGTAGGTGAGTGTCATCACATATATCACCTTGTTCATCATTTGTGTTAGAGTGGTGTTGGAGATACTAGGTGTCCGTCAACAATTGTGCATTGACTTCGTAGAAGTCATGGACCAAAATATGAGATTATGATAATCGTGGGTGCAATAACATAAATAAATCTCTAAAGGTACACAGGGTACATTTCGTATTTAATCAGTTGATTAACGTTTATCAATAACGGTTGGCTTGCTAGATAAGTTTGACGTTATTGTCATACAGATGGCGGTGATCAACTGGTCCCTAAGAGTCACACCTAAAGGATGTGTTTGAGAGATGTGATTATTTGAGAAAATAATCATATCGATGCCTTATTTAATGACTAAAAGGTTAGTCAGTGTTGTTGACTAAAAGGTTAGTCAAATGTGACTAAATGGTTAGTCCAATATGACTAAGAGGTTAGTCAAATGTGATAATGAATGTTATTTAATAATGATTAAATAATATTAGATGAGAGGAATTAGCTGTAATTCGGAAATTGAATATAAAAGGTTATATTTAATTATTACGTATAATGTAGGCTAATTAATTTTAATCAGTTATAATAAATTAGCAAATTATAAATATATGGATATTTATGATTAATTATAATATAAGGATATTATAAATTACATTATACATTAAAAGCTAAATAAGACTAATTAATGGGTTAAACTTTTAATTAGTTTTGGGCTTGTAAATTTAGAAGTGGGAGAGCCCATTTTTGTCTTGTTTGGGATGTGTGGATTAGGGTGAGGGGAAGTTGTTTTCTTCCTCTCTACTTAACCTAATCACATCCTAATTCTCATCGAATTCTATTCATTCATTCACCTATACTACAACACTAAAACCTAGAGAGAAAAATAGTTTTCTCCTCTAAAAATTCTCTAGCAAATTCAAGGGTATTTCTCAAATCATCTTGGGTGAGATTATTAGGAGATACCATAATTTTGGTATTGTTCATAGGCCGATTTACAAGGATTAAACGGTTAAATCTAAATCTTTATACTATGTTTTGCAATTTCAATTTATGACTATAAATCTTGTAAAAGTTTTCATTATAATCCTGTGATTTTAATGGTCTATATACGGATATGACCCCTTCTACGTTGGGTAAGTAGTGGCTGTCGACTTAGTTTATCTCAACATTATGGTTCGAGTAATATCTCGAAGGCATGGTGGACTGATAGATAGGATTTACTGAAATCTATCAACCAAGAATTCTAACAGTAGAATTAGCTAAGCAGTTAGCTTATCAATTTAAAGAAATTGAGTCTTGGGATCGCTTATATAATTCTCGAGGGAGGTCGATTATATGAGTGCACAAGTCATTGCATTAAAATGTTATTGTTTTTGACTTAAATTTTAAAACTACGATTTCTTATCTGTTCTCTTCTTTTTCTTCTTCTTTCTTTTCACAGTTTCGAATACGTTATATACAGATATAACTACTATAACAAATGGTCAGTCTCAGATCGACGTAACCAATGCCAAGTGCCACACTAATGCGCGAATCATGGCTTAGAATTTTCATGGGCAAGATGAATCAGTCTACTCGATCAAGAATGATGGGTCCAACTTTTCTCGATCGGGAGGCCGTGATTACTTTATGCCGCCATCGCGGACGGTAAGCTTAAGTACTTGACTGAGCCGCCGCCGGCTCTACCAGCTCCCGATGCAGAAGAAGCTGAAATCTTTGCTTATAACGATTTCATGATGGAGGCGGGTGCGTTACAGAACGTACTCATCTATGCAATGGAATCCAATTTGCAAAGACGTTACATTACCCAAGGTGCAAACAAGATGTTCACCACTGACCAAAGAATTCTCGAAAGCACCGAGAATTAAGAGTTACGAGTATACTACTCGCTTCTTTGAGGCTAGACTCGTAAGGGCCAACCGGTTGGTCCACACCTTCTCGACATGATCGAGAATGTTGAGAAATCGATGAGCTTGGTTGCAAAATCGATGAGAAGATCGTCATTGATCGAGTGCTCCACTCTCTTCATGATGGGTATGCCCTCTTTAGGGCAAACTATTACATGAATGACATGCAGAAAAGTCTGCATGAGCTTCACTTACTCCTCGTACAGACGGAGAGTGATCTGAAGTTAAGTGGGAGCATGAAACAAGATGTTCTCATGATAGGCAACAAGCGTAAGGGTAATGGTAAGGCTCCGGCTAACCTAAATGTAGGAAAGCCAAAGTTTAAGAAGTCAGTGATTACGAAGAGTGGGCCTGGTGAGTCTAGCGGTAGCTCACAAGGTAAGGCAAAAGCAAAGCAGAGCATGGAGTGCCACCATTGCCACAAGTCTGGGCATTGGAGGCGTAATCGTCCGTGTATCTTTGAGGACATAAAATCAGGCCGCGTCGCTCCTGTTGGTATGTCTTCTTTTATTCATATGATTGAGATTAACTATGCAAGTTTCGGAACTTGGGTACTTGATACTGGATGTGGTTCTCATCTGTGCAATCATTTGCAGGGCCTAAGAAGCATCAGAACTCTGGCAAGAGGTGATGTAGACCTGCGAGTGGGGAATGGAGCAAGAGTTCTTCTTGCTTTGAGGAACATATGTAATCCAACTCCGAGCGGTTTTGAGTTATTTCAATAATCACACTATGTACCTAGTTTATCTAAAAACATTATTTCCGTATCCGTTCTTGATAAAGAAGGATTTTCATTTTTAATAAAGGATAATAGCTGTATTTTCTCTTTGAATGAAATGATTTATGGTAAAGCTTTTTCCATGAACGGAATTTATGTTTTAGATCAAACCACAGAAATCATGCACGTGAGTAACAAGAAAGCAAAGGTTGGTGACAAAGATCAAACGTATTTATGGCATTGCCGTATGGGACACATAAATGAGAAACGCGTGAAAAAGCTCATTGATAATGGGACAATTGCCCCATTTGACTATGAAACTTTTGGCACGTGTGAATCATGTCTCATAGGCAAGATGTCTCGAATTTCCTTCAAAGGTGTTGGAATGCGCGCTGCTGACCTATTAGGACTCATACATACTGATGTGTGCGGACCTATGTCAATCAACGCTAGAGATGGCTATAGGTATTTCATCACTTTCACGGACGATTTGAGTAGATATGGACATGTCTACTTAATGAAGCACAAAAGTGAGTCCTTTGACAAGTTCAAGGAATTCCAGAATAAGGTTGAGAACCAACTGGATAGAAAGATAAAAGCACTACGTTCAGATCGTGGTGGCGAATATCTTTCAACTGAGTTTGATCGACACCTGAAAGACCGCGGGATAGTATTACAGTTAACTCCACCTGGAACACCACAACTGAATGGTGTGTCCGAACGCAGGAATCGAACATTACTTGATATGGTTCGATCCATGATGAGTCTGCGGTAGTACCGACTCATTGTGGGGCTATGCTCTTTTGTCACCGCTCTTATACTTAACCGAAGTCCGTCTAAAGCTGTAGACAAGACTCCATATGAGTTATGGAAGGGAACGGTCCCTAACTTGTCCTTTATTCGGGTTTGGGGGTGCGAGGCTTATGTCAAGTGGAGACTCGAGGATAAGCTCGGCCCGCGATCGGTCAAGACATACTTTATTGGTTATCCAAAAGGAATGTTTGGTCATTACTTCTATTCGCCAACCGAACAACGCGTTTTTGTTGGGGCTAGTGCGAAGTTCTTAGAGAAAGAGTTTCTCGAAGACAAGAGAGGTAATAGAACCTTCGATCTGTCGGAGATTCCTGAACCAACAACCGAGCAACCAATGGAGGAAGCTGTTCCTTCTACGTCTGCTGCGGTTAATGTCCCTTTGGAACCCAGGAGGTCGAGTAGAATCTCCATTCCTCCAGACAGATACATCGGTATGGTTGAGGAGAATGGGAGAGACGACGTTTTACTCCTTGAGAGTAACGAACCCGTAACCTATAAAGGTGCCATGACGTGTTCTGACTCAAAGCTATGGCAAGAAGCCATGCAATCCGAGATGGACTCGATGTACGAGAACAATGTATGGGATCTGGTTGACTTACCTGATAAGGCTAGGCCTCTTCAGTGCAAATGGCTTTACAAGATAAAGCGATATGTAGAAGGACAACCAGATATATACAAGGCACGACTAGTGGCAAAGGGTTTCACTCAAGTGCAAGGGTTGCACTATGATGAGATCTTTGCACCCGTAGTCATGCTTCGTTCCATTCGGATTCTCTTAGCGATCGCCGTATTTCATGACTATGAAATTTGGCAAATGGATGTGAAAACCGCCTTCTTAAACGGTTATTTGGCGGAGGAGTTGTACATGGTACAACCCGAAGGTTACATCGATCCTAAAGATCCTAAGAAGGTTTGCAAGCTTAAGCGTTCCATCTATGGACTTAAGCAAGATTCACGGAGTTGGAATCATCACTTCGACCAAGTGATAAAGGAGAATGGATTCGCTCGATCAGTCGAGGAACCATGCCTATATATCAAGTCGAGTGGGAGCAAGATTGTCTTCCTAATACTGTACGTCGATGACATACTCTTGATTGGGAATGACATACCTCTCTTAACTTCGGTAAAAGTATGGTTAAAGAACCATTTCCAGATGAAAGATCTGGGTGAGGCCGCACAATTTTGGGGCTCCGTATCTATAGAGATAGATCACGACGGATGTTATCCCTCGACCAGAGTCTTATATAGATAAGATTCTTGAGAGGTTCAGCATGACCAACTCCAAGAAGGGGAACCTTCCAATGATCTCAGGGGTGCACTTGAGTAAAGCTCAAGCACCAAAGACATCGGAAGAGGTCGAGCGCATGAGTCGGATTCCATATGCTTCGGCAATAGGATCGATCATGTATGCCATGATATGCACACGTCCGGACGTGGCATATGCATTGAGTATGACGAGCCGATACCAAGGCAATCCAGGTGAAGCACACTGGATGGCCGTAAATAATATTCTTAAGTACCTACGGAGGACTAAAGATTGGGTATTGACTTATGGAGGAGACACTGAGCTATGCGCAATCGGTACGCAGATGCTAGTTTCCAAACGGATTGAGATGACTCGAAATCTCAATCTGGATTCGTTTTTACTCTTAATGGCGCTGCGGTCAGCTGGAAAAGCTCCAAACAAACAGTTATAGCAGATTCAACAACTGAGTCCGAGTACTATACTGCTTCAGAGGCTGCGAAGGAAGCTATATGGATGCGTCAGTTCTTACAAGGACTAACTGTAGTTCCTAGTTCGAATGACCCGATCACCATCTATTGTGACAATAGTGGTGCCATCTTCCAAGCGAAGGAGCCTAAGTCCAGCAACAAGTCTCGGCACGTGCAAAGGAAGGCTCACATGATCCGGGATTACGTGGAGCGGAAGGAGATAGTGATTGCCAAGGTGGCATCGGATGAAACCATAGCAGATCCTCTCACTAAGCCGTTGAGACAAGATAAGCATGAAGGGCACGTTAAATCCATGGGACTTAAGCGTGTTCCTGAGTTGTATTAGTTGTTTTGTGTGGATTTGACACTTGTATTTCCTAAAACTTCTAATAAAATCATCGTTTTGTTATATATATTGTTTTTCTTGAGGTTGTCAGGCATAACGTAGAACACCTCAAAGTGAACTGAATTGCTATATATTTTGTTTTGGTCCGTGATCGCCTACATGAGCTGATAACTCTGGCAATCATTTTGTGACGTCGATTGATGGTGGGTTCAACGAGTCATAAGTCAAACTGTTGACTGATCGATCACGCAGATGCGGGTTTATGAAATCGCGCAGACATTTTTGTGACGACAACATGGAGTCCTAAATGTTTCAGAACATTAGGTGCCTGGTCGTGGATAGGACATCCATAGTGTTCCTAGAGTCGAATCTTTTGACTATCGACTGTCTCTTGAGATTAAGGCAGATTTTGGGTGACTTTGGTTTCTTTCTCACGATTACGCCAGTAACAGGAGGCCAAGTAGATTTTCACTGGGTCATTTCATGCTGCGCTTATATCTGCAGGATTCGAGTTGAGGGAAATATCCAAACTTCTATCGAGTTATAATATTTATTCTCAGGGCCACTCGAGGAGCTGTAACTGAAAAAGCATGGCCATGCTCGAATATTGATTCGTTTATCAGTTAAGTTACTCTCTAGTCGGGGAAACCACTCTTGATTCTGATCGCTTGTGAACTACGACCTTTGAAAGTACGGACTTTGCAAATTGGTTTACATTGAGTGGGAGAAATTTATTATGGATATGTGAATCGGTTATCGCACCTACACTTGTACGGACAAGTGGGAGATTGTTGGGGTTAGTGTCCTCCACAGTGGGTGCAATAACATAAATAAATCTCTAAAGGTACACAGGGTACATTTCGTATTTAATCAGTTGATTAACGTTTATCAATAACGGTTGGCTTGCTAGATAAGTTTGACGTTATTGTCATACAGATGGCGGTGATCAACTGGTCCCTAAGAGTCACACCTAAAGGATGTGTTTGAGAGATGTGATTATTTGAGAAAATAATCATATCGATGCCTTATTTAATGACTAAAAGGTTAGTCAGTGTTGTTGACTAAAAGGTTAGTCAAATGTGACTAAATGGTTAGTCCAATATGACTAAGAGGTTAGTCAAATGTGATAATGAATGTTATTTAATAATGATTAAATAATATTAGATGAGAGGAATTAAATTGTAATTCTAAATTGAATATACAAGGTTATATTTAATTATTACGTATAATGTAGGCTAATTAATTTTAATCAGTTATAATAAATTAGCAAATTATAAATATATGGATATTTATGATTAATTATAATATAAGGATATTATAAATTACATTATACATTAAAAGCTAAATAAGACTAATTAATGGGTTAAACTTTTAATTAGTTTTGGGCTTGTAAATTTAGAAGTGGGAGAGCCCATTTTTGTCTTGTTTGGGACGTGTGGATTAGGGTGAGGGGAAGTTGTTTTCTTCCTCTCTACTTAACCTAATCACATCCTAATTCTCATCGAATTCTATTCATTCATTCACCTATACTACAACACTAAAACCTAGAGAGAAAAATAGTTTTCTCCTCTAAAAATTCTCTAACAAATTCAAGGGTATTTCTCAAATCATCTTGGGTGAGATTATTAGGAGATACCATAATTTTGGTATTGTTCATAGGCCGATTTACAAGGATTAAACGGTTAATTCTAAATCTTTATACTATGTTTTGCAATTTCAATTTATGACTATAAATCTTGTAAAAGTTTTCATTATAATCCTGTGATTTTAATGGTCTATATACGGATATAAACCTGCATTATCCACTTGAGTTTGCTAGCTACATTGCCAAATAGCCTACCCTAGCCATGCTAGATACCGCTTTTGCTTACTCTTGTGCTTGTCCTTCGGGTTTTGATCATGCTACGACTTGCTGATGTCGTTTGCTTGGAGAGTTTGGTGAATGTGAGTCGGGATTGCTGTTTCCCCGACCTTTGATGAGGTATTTCCGCAACTATGTTAGTGTACTCTTTGCTAAAAAAAAATCAGAAAAATTCAAACACAACACAAAAAAATACAAAAGAAAGAAAATTGTGTGCACAAAAACGAAGAAGTTGTTGTTGTTGTTACATGACTGAGCTCTTGTATTCGATTCTATTGTTGCAATGATGTGTAGGGCGACCGATATGCTGTTTTCGGTCCGTTTTTCATAAGAGTTGGGTTCCGTTTTGGTTGGACGAGCACTTGAGTAGTACGAGTGGTTTCTAGTGGCTTAGCTCCACGATTCCATAATCATTTGTTCCACCTTATCACCCTTATCCTCTCTATGGCCTTTACACCCTCATATCCTATGTAAGCCCTCAAGTTTGGTTCGTTTTTGTGACATTATTTGTGTACGGGAATACGAGATTTGGTCCACATTCGATTGCGGGCGTGCTTCCACTAGTCGAGTAGGTGAGTGTCATCACATATATCACCTTGTTCATCATTTGTGTTAGAGTGGTGTTGGAGATACTAGGTGTCCGTCAACAATTGTGCATTGACTTCGTAGAAGTCATGGACCAAAATATGAGATTATGATAATCGGATAAATTGGGTGGTTATAATGTCTTCTTAGAAAGCTTATGATCTGAATATTTAGAATATTCTACCAATTTAGTCCGGTCCAATTGGGTCACACAACGGTACCCTAATGGATTAATATATGGTTAATTGGCATAATTAGATTAGTGCGTTAACCTTTCGGGTTAGACCCGAGAACTTGTGTTTATACCGTGATCTATAGTAGATCGGGAAGCGGCCTCGGGATGCGTGCCACACTCGTGCATGCATGACAAGTGTCACACATGACAAGTAGGGATGGCAACGGGCCGGGTCTGGGCCGGGTCCGAGTGGACCCGGATCCGGACCCGCATTAATATTCTTAGACCCAGATCCGACCCGGATCCGCCGGGTCCAAAAAATCGAGATCCAGATCCAGATCCGCCGGGTCTACACGGATCCGGGTCCGGATACGGGTCCTACATATTTTATTATTATTTTTTTTTACAAAACTAATTTTTTTAATGAATACGACAAAAAAAAAAAATAACGAAATTAAATAAGTGTTACATAATACAAATCCAACATAATTTCCATGCTACACAACCTACAAGTTTATAATGTTAAAAACACAACTTTACAAATTACAAAAGTTAAATTATTCCGATTTTCAAATAAATGAATTTCATCCTTGAATCCTCAAGAACTCGAAGAACAATTGAATAGCAGAGAAGAAGAGTAGCAGCAGTGAGTAGTTACTCACGATTCACTTTATGACAGCAACTTTTTTTTATTGTTTTTGGACTACAAAGAGTGAGGCGTGAGTGTGAGGGTTTTCTTTTACTTTTTTTTTTCTTTTTTAACGGGTCCACGGGTCGGGTCCGGGTCCAATATTTAAGACCCGGACCCGACCCGGATCCGTATATAGAATATCCATATCCGACCCGGATCCAACGGGTCCAAAAAATTAAGACCCAAACCCGACCCATTCGGGTCGGGTTTGGCGGGTCCGGGCCGGGTCCCCGACCCGTTGCCATCCCTAATGACAAGTGGCGAGAAATGATCATGCATTGGCCAACATAAAGGTGGTGTGTAATTGGCCAACTTTTTGGTGCAATTTCATTGGCCTTTGGTGAATGATTATGTCCCATCTTTATCATTAAAATGTGAGGCAAGTGTGCTGAGATTTTACAGCAACTTTGCATGAAAAATTCAGCCATAATACACACCAAAATCAGCACAAAAGAGAGGGGAGAAAGGAAGGAGAAAAACTCGGTTTTTGCTTCATACTTTCATCAAGCTTAGAGCTTGATCCTAGTCACACAAGTTCCATCCTTTTACGGTTCTAGTAAACCAAGAGAGGAGTAATCCAAGGGTACTAGTGGACTTCAATTGAGGAGCAACATTTGGGGCTCTCGGTTTAATCTCGTCATACCGGTGAAAATCACGCTACGAGGGTATAAACTTCTAACTTGAGCTTGTTTACATATGATTCGATCTTGTTTTGTGTCTAATTTATTCCGCCTTAGTATTAGACACGCCTTCAAGTGGAAACCGCGAGAGTTCCGTGATTTGATTGCTAGAGAGCCTTTGTTTAAGCCATGCTATTCATTCTGCGCCGTCTTGTAATTCTCATCCGTTAGCTTGCTATTTCCATACGTCCCACGCTGTTTCGGGATTGATTGCCATTTGCTCATGCTACTTGCGGTTTGGTGATTGTTCGGGGAAGTTTTCTTTTGCTCGCTTTGTCCTCTATTTTCTGTCATGCTTGGTTGCTTGAGGACAAGCAACGGTTTGGTTTGGGGGAGTTTGATGTCTCATATATTTACGTACTTATAACCCCTTGTTCGTAGCGTTTCTTTGCGATTCTCGTGCTTTTATTTGCGTTTCAGCTCCTATTTCTCTCCGTTTTGGCTCTGCTGCGTTTTTGTGTCCATTTTGCAGGTACACGCGCTTATTTGGAGTATAGGAGGCTGGTCGAGAAGTTTCGGAAAGTTTCGTGAAGTTTCGTGAAGTTTAGAGGTGATTCGAGTTGGTTTCGCTATGCGTTTAAACTGCGTCGGAGCCTCGTTTCACTAAATGAAGGTGTTCCGGGACCTTGGGTCGGGATTTGAAGCTCTCATATTCATCCTAAGACTCGTCCCTACTCATGAGCCTCGTCCCTATACCTTGGGACGACTTTGAAGCAAGAATAAACTAAGTACAAGAAGTGGCAAAAAAGGCATGCAAGCTGAACTCCACGGGACAGGTGTCCCGTAGCCTTGGGACCATCTTGACACCCCATCCCGGAGGTCAGGGACGACCTCCGACTCCTCATGTGCTTTAAATACTTCGTCTGTTTGAAGGATCAAGATATCATATTTCCGTCTGAAATTTTTAGAGCATTTTTAGGACACTTTGAAGTACTTTCTCACAAAAATTTAGGGTTTGATCATTTTCCCTTCTTGTATTTTGAATTCCCGACTCGGATTGCTTTGGTTTCGATCATCTATTTGGTATTGTTGTCTTTGTTCTTATCTTTTCTCTTGCAATTTCTGATTTGTGTTTGTTCCATACTTCTCTCTTTTCATTGTGATTTCATTATATATCGTTCTTGATCATGTTTTCATCTTTCTCCCTTGCTTAGTCTAGGATGCTTTTGGTGATGATTTGATTAGGGTCTTGCTTGTGTTTTGGTTGTCTTGTGTTTGATTGTGTTTGTTGATCCCTTGGCCAAGGTTTAGCAAGCGTTTTCCACCCTTAAACTTAAGACCGAAAGCCTAGTTTAAGGTAGGGTACGAGACTAACCATTAGGACCCTCACTTGTAAGTTGCGAGAGCCCGCATTTGAGACCTAGAGGACGCTTAGGGCCGAGAGGCCGAGCCTATTCCTTAGCACATGCAATTCCCTACTCATTTCGATCACCATCCTTTGTCCTAGCTTCACCCTTACTATCCCCGATTCCCTAGACCTTTTTCCCTAAGTTTAAACCCTTACTTTTCCGCTTTAGTGTTTAGTAAACCAACCTACTCGAACCGAGACTAGAATCGTCAAAAATAACCAACATTGCAACTTTCTCCCTGTGGATTCGACCCCGACTTACCCTTGCTACCCGTTAGTGTTTGTCCGGTCTATTTTTGATTAGGAGAGTGCGACCAATCCTATCAATACTTTTCTCGTCTTTGAAATTAACTCAACGTTTTCAAACACGCAAATCAAAGTGAAGTGTGTCAAAGAAGACTCACTACCTTATGTCATCGCTTATGTCATTCCAACATAATTGATTTTCATCATTATGTTTTCTTATTAAAAATAAAGTTTAATCCTCATCAATTAAATTATCAAAATTACTATTTTATTTCTATTAAACTAACTCTTTTCTAAATTATCGAAATTATAAGTAACCCCTAATTTAAATTAATTAACTTTTTGACAATTAAATATAATTCTTTAAACCAAAGACATTCAACGTTTTACTTCGTTTTTAGCACGCACGCTTCACGACACGCGTCAGCCGACAATATTTTGATCGTTCATTTAAGCTCATTTCGACATTTAAAATGAACATTTCGCAAAATCATTTTTCACAAACATTTCAATCCAAACATCCCAATCGGGAATCATTTCGTTTTCAAAACAAGCTTACTAACACTGCAGGTCTACAACGCACGAAGTACTAAATGACATACAACAAAAGCAACTACAAGTTAAAGCTACAACGCACAATCTTGTAATGATGGGTTCACACAATCCTTATTACATAAGATCAACAAACAAACTAAGGATGACGACGACGGTACTCGTCAAAGTCACGCTGGACCCGAGCCGTCTCAGCACGACTCTGACACAGGTGGGCCGCCTGCTCCGCCCACGCCATCCTCCACCTGTTAGCTGTTCTCCACAACTTCGTGTGCACATCCTTGGCAACCTGCAACAAACAACAGAACGATTACATTTTTCTCCATTTTGCCTTAATTTCACACAAATTAAGACATACTTAGGGGGTAAATTTCAAAACAACAGCATTTTTCTCCATTTTGCCTTAATTTCACACAAATTAAGACAAACTTAGGTGGGGAGAGGGGGGGGGGGGATTTCAAAAACAACAGCATTTTTCTCCACTTTGCCTTAACTTCACACAAATTAAGACAAACTTAGGGGGAAAATTTCAAAAAACCAGCATTCTTCTCCATTTTGCCTTAATTTCACATAAATTAAGACAAACTTAGGGGGAAAATTTTAAAACCAATCGCCTTTTACTCCATTTTGCCTTAATTTTACACAAATTAAGACAAACTCGAAATATCAACAATTCGAAAGTACTGAGTTCGAAATATCAACAATTCGAAATATCAACAGAAATATTTGAAACTCTAACCTGAAAGTTTGAAATATAAAAAAAAAAATGGTATTTGAAATACCAAGGGGGTTGTCCGGCCGGTCCAGACCTGCCGGACAACCCCCTTGGTATTTCAAATACTTGATATTTCAAACTTTCAAGTTAAAGTTTCAAATATCTATGTTGGTATTTCGAATTTTTGGTATTTCGAACGTAGTACTTTCAGTACTTCCAAAATTTATAGTACTTTCTTGATATATATATAAAATGAGGTTATTCTTAAAAAAAAAAAAAAAAAAGTATTATAAAACGGTATATTCAATTAAATGTGTATTTCCTTGATTTATTGATTTAGATTTTGTAATATTTTGTCAAATTTATTGTAACTGGTTACATACACACTACAACAATTGATTATTTGGGCCACGATTTATGTCACGAAAATTGGTAAGACGTGGCAAAATTTGCTTTAGTCACGGAAAAAACTATTTTCATTGGCCACAGAAAAATTTATGCCACAGGAGAAATTACGCTTGTCAAATAATCACTTGTGCTATGGAGAAAGTTTTAATCGTGACAAAAACATTCATTTAGCCACGATTATTATTTTTTCCGTGGCGCAAGTGAGTATTTGCCACGACATCATTTTTCCTGTGGCAAACTTTTTTGCTTTAGTTATATTAGATGAAAAATTGTATGTCACATAATAAAGCTAACATAAACTGGTACATGATAATAAAAATAAATCATGTTAAAAAATATTTTTTTTTATTAATTTATTTGTTTATTTTATTCGTGCGTAAAAATCTCTAGTTTCTTTTTTATCAAATTAAAATAAATTTCATTAGTATGAATGTTAGACAACAATTTAAATAACTTTCGTATTAGCGTTTTAACAATTCATGTGTGCAAAATATATATAATATATTTTGTTATTCTCATACGTGTTTAATAAAATATTTATAATATGTTAATAAAGTAAGTGTTATAACTTTAACCTTAAAAATCAAAGTGTTAATAAATTTGAGGTAAAGACATGCATGTTTTTTTAGTAGATTAGCGCGTTTATTCTAAAATAATGTTTTAAGATTTTTGCTTGGCCACAAAAAGTAACACGGAATACATTCATTATTTAAATTGCACAAAAAAGTGATTAAAGGTAGGGCTTAAAAATAATTTTAAAACGAGTTTAACATATAAAAGACGAAATTAAAATAATCTTATAAATATTTAGTATAAAAAAAAATTATTTCTAGCATGTTTATTTATAACAGTGTTTGTTTAATACAATATTAAAAAATAACTATTTTTTTGGAAATTTACTATTTCAAGTCTAATAGTGTATAATATAAATTTATAACTCAAATATTGTAACTAAATTGCAAAAAAAAAAAAAAAAAAAAAAAGAAAAAAAAATAACCAAATTAAAGTTTAAATAACTATTAACTGCACAAATAGTCAATAATTTCAAAGTGGCACAATGGTTTGTACATCAACTAGCAAGCAAAAGGTCAAGGGTTCAAATCTCTTTACGTCCACATAGTTTTAGATATTATGGAATGTTATGTTACTTGTGTGCCATGTAATTCAGTCTATTGTGCGATTCAAATTATTTGCTTTTTTTACTTTTATCTTTTTTTTTTTTACTCCAGATACGGGAACCTAGTAACGCCTATTCAGCCTTGTCCGATGAGTTTCTCCCACGTAATACCTCTAACACCCTAGTTTTGCCTATGAATTCTGCAAACACAAACAAACAAAACCTATTTAACCAACATTTCTCCTCTTCTGCCACTTATCTTCCAATCTACCACAAAACTACCACCTCGCAATCCTCACTCTTTTCAATTGCCACTGGCCCACTCACGGGACAACCTTTGTGCGAATGGATTCGGTTCTTGACTCCCAGATTCACATGGAAAGTTGACTCTAGTAATAATGTGTTGTGTCTAGAAACCAATCCTATGAAAGTTGTCCGTCTTTTGGGTGCGGCACTCGCCCCCATACATGAAGCGGGTCGGTATATTGGTGATATACTACTACTTGGCAGAGTAGAGTCAGACTTGAGCCGAATTGCGTTCGATCATTATATGTCACACAACGGCAATAAGTAACGATTTCGACTTTATGATTTTTTAGTATAGATTGTGGAATTGTGGTAATTAATACACTGTAATGTGCAACAAATTCAGTGCAATTGGGTGGCATAAAAAAAGACTTTGACGACTTCAAAAGCTTGATCACACAGCTTGAAAATTTGGCGGGTTTATCATCAAGCAACTGTGAAGCCTCGAAGTTGTTCAAACGCCTTTGCGATGATGCACAAAAGTTAAACACAGTTCCAGAACTTAAGTAAGTTTATTTTTAAATCCTATATTCAAACTAGTAAGTTTATTTTTGAATCCTATATTCAAACTAGTTTAATTTATTATATCTATACTTGATCTTTTTATTGTTATATATATCTGCAGGGAAATATCCTATTTTGTCTGTCATAACCCTATCTCTTAGGGCTTTGAACAAAGGATAGATTTCGTATTCACATTTTATACCTTTCGTGAGCTAGATTCGGTGAAGCAACTCGCCAATGGCGTTCAATCGAGGATTAATTTTGATAAAAATCTGATGCTTAACGCTGCTCCTACAAACTTTCCACTGCGGAGACATAAAATCTCTCGTAACACTGTGTTTGGTCTAATCTTAAATGACCCTGATCACAGTTCCTCTTGCAGAAGTGCCTCTGGAAATATCCTATTTTGTTTGTTATAACTTTATCTTTTGGGGCTTTGAACAAAGGATAGATTTCATATTCACAATTAATCACTTGTGCCACAAAATATGCCATTGAAATTATAATATGTGGCATAATTTTGCTTTGACACTGAAAAAATCCATTGTGATTGCCTCAAGAAAAAATTATGCCACGAAAGAAAAAATTATATGGCAAATAATCACTTGTGCCACAGAAAAAGTTAAATTCGTGGCAAAAGTAGTTATTTAGCCACAAACCAAGCCACACATGTGGCAACAACACCTATTTATGCCACAAGAGAAAAAATTATGTGGCAAATAATCACTTGTGCCACAGAAATAGTTAAAATCATGGCAAAATATCTATTTTGCCACAAGTCAAGTTACGCGGATGTGGCAAAAGTACCAACATAGTTACAAATTGTTTAGTGGCTAGCATTGTTATTTCAAAATCCATAAAATATGATGGAAAATTACGACTAATATAGCTATATCATACTAATATGGTGACAATTAAATTGTTTTGACACAAAATAATTTCAAGGGACAAATTATTTGGTTTGGCGCCTTTATTTTACAATAGAGTTACCTTGGTGACACACTTAATGAAAAAAAAAATTTGCAACCAAATGTCATCGTTAAAAAATTATATTTTTTTTTTCATGTGGCTTTAATTCAGTCATGAAATTTATAGCCAAATACTCGTCTGTCGAAAATATCGTTAAATGTACACAATATTTGTGCATGAGGAACGACCGAAGCGAAATACTTTAAGTTTATATATAATGTTATTATCTATTTTTATTTTAGATTAAAAATAATTTATAATTAAATCAACGATATAGGTAATATCTTTTGCGGATACATAACCAAAAAAATTTTTATTGCCACAAAAAAATAATATATTACACGTATAAATTATTAAAATTTTAATAAAATACAATGCTTAGAAGCGGTTATAAAATAGTAAAGATATAAAGAAAGTGAAAAACATGCTTGCATAAATATTAAATATTATTTTAAACAAATATGTTACCTTTAAATCAAATAAAAATGACAAATTTAGACTTTAAGTAAAAATTGACTACAGTAAGTATTAATTATGTAAAAGTGCCTAAATGGTTAATACTTCAATTACAAAGTGTGAGATCATGGGTTCAAATTTCCTTAGTAAAGAAAGATACAAAGGTTTATACGGATATATTAGTTACAAGTATATGCTCAAATATATATGAAACAAAATACGGAGTAATCAAGAAAGAAGCACATAATAACCAAAACATTATTTCATACGCTAATAAAAAGCACAGATAACGTGTCATATTAAGCCCATATCACATTAAACACATTAATACTCCGTATACATCAATGTGACAAACTATATCAAATACTCCGTGATTAATTAGATTTCTCAAACAACTTAATTATAAGGCACAAAGCAAACATATGAGAATGGAAACAATTACTATGGAAACAATTAGATTAATGAAATGATTTTTACGTTTCAAAGAAGAATGGAAACAATTACTTTTTTTTGTTTTTTTTTGCCAGATGGGAGGACTTAATTAAGCACCCATAACACTTTTGGTAAGGTTATGGGCATGGGTTAAGCTTGTATTTTAACCATATTTTATACACTCTTTTCCCTAGTTTATATATATATTTACGTCATTTATAGTCCGTTTTATATTATATTTCGTTTTAGGACGTTTTACTGCGATTTAGTGTAAATATTTGCAGGTAGGAGTAAATAATGCTGAAATAATGAAACGGGATTGATCGAGTCGGAAAAGCACGGACTAAAGACGAGGCCAAGAAGAAAAACTAACTTAAAGACTAAATTGGTTTGGAGGAAAGAAGAAAAGAATGGACCAAACTAATGAGTAAGGCCCAAAAAAATGAAAGGAGGACCGAGAGAAAGTCAAGGAAGAAAAAAAAGACGGGAAAAAGGAGGAGGAGACAAATCATGATTGGAAGTTACTTGTATTTGTAGGATTAATCATTAACAGTTAATTACTTTTGGCTTTTGGAGACATAAAAACAACAGCAACATAGAACGTAGTAAGTAGGGCGTATTGTAGGGTAATTCACGGAGTTTTACGGAGTAATTTCGGTAGTTCGATTTGCACACAATTTCTCGTTCGATTTCAATTAAGACTAAGTTTACTCTTCTCCACTTCTCTTTAATTTCAGTTTATTATTATTGTCATCATGTTTATTGTTAGTAATTTCATCTTTGTAGTCGTAGTTATGAGTAGTGAGTAGTCGTATTTCTAGGGCTCGGTCGAGCCTTAATATGAATTGATCAATGTAACTTTCGACGTACTTGTTGAATTGTGTTACTTGTGGTTGATTAGGGTTGAGCCTATTCTTAATTTTTGTTGGTCATCATTTGTATAATTAATTACCACGATTAGATTACAATGAGAGTTGAGTTTAGTTGAAAGGGGTTTTACATAATTGTGATTAACATAAGTTGAGTCCTACTCAGTTGAAACTACAACGACAGTTGAGTTGGTTCTTAGAGAACCCGAGTCATAATTCGACCTCTCCCATGAGAATAGGCGAGAGTTAGAGTTGGGATAGTGTAATGTTGGTTCTTAATGCTCCTAATTGTGTTATAACGCCATGAGAATAGGAGTTGTGACGTGTTAGGAAGGCCATTTTCATCTCGAGAGAGAGTTCTTGGTAATTGTTTTAATTTGTCAAGTTAAAGCGGAACGTTAGTCTCACGCAAGTGCACAATTCGATGAGTTATATTTAATTTAATTATCGTTGATCAATTCATATTAATGGTAAGACCATAGCCCTAGGTCTTTCTCTTATTGAACTTTTCTCTTTATTTCTTATATTTAGCTTTAGCTTAGTAGCTTTAGTTTTATGCTCTCAAACCAATCGATCGACGTAGATAACTCTTAATCATAAATTTCTAGTGATTAATCTTTCGCCTCCTCGAGTTCGACCCGTTTGCTACGACACCGTACGCTTGCGGTAAATTTAAAACACATCAGCATGCCTAACAAAAGTCCTTGGTACATAAACTAAATTAAAACAATGAAAATCCACCGCTAATCTAAAGATTTCCACTACAAAGTTCTACGTGGTGATTGGTGATCATCATTCGTGATAAGATTGATTTAGATTTTATTTTCCATTCATAAAAACACAACAAAGAAATCCCAAAAAAAAAAAGGCGAGAGATACGAGAAATTGATTGGCGAATCTGAAACGCAAACGGAAAAATTGATTGACGGTCTAAAATGTAATCGGAAAGTTGAATGGCGAATTTAAAACATAGTGGCGAATTCAGGACTCTTAAATAGGGGTTTCGAAAATTTGCTCGAAAACTAATACTATTAATCTATTATTTATGATAAATACAAAATATTTCAATAATTTAAATAACGTCTAATTTTTTTTTCCCCAAAATGAGAGGGGTTCTATGGAACCCACGAAACCCTCTTTGGCTACGCCCTGCTAGAACGCAATTAGAAAAGTTGTCTAGCGTGACCTATACGCAACGGAAAATTAACACAATCCAAAAAGTTGTCTGGTGAGACCTATATGCAACGGAAAATTGACTAGTGAGTCCTATACGCAAGAAAGATGAAGTTCAAGACTTTGAATTTATTTGTTATTTCGATTTATTATTGTCTATTGTATATATTTCTCCAATCGTAAAGTCCGTACGAGTATTTTACGATTGCGGGAGGGTATTAGGATATTGGGTCAATAAACTTGGGCCTAGGATCAACATACTAAGAGTGTACTTAGTTTGCACTATTATAAATATGCTCTTACAATTTCTATTGCGTTGTCGACACAATTCTATCAATAATAATTCATTCCTTATATTCTTGACAAATTCGGTTTTTCTATCATGTGAATACACATACATAATAAAAAATTGAAAAAGAAAATATTTTCAAAATTTTTTTTGCATCAAGAATAAAAAAAAATCACAATAAATAATATTTTAAGAAAATAATTCAAGAGAATATTAGCTCTTTTTTATTCTTATCATTTGCACTACGTGCACATGGTAGAAAATTCGATTATAATTTGGCGGCGTAGTCTCATTATTCCAAGACAGACATAAATCCCTTTGCCAGATATACTCAAACGGTTATTTACGAAACAAGCTGCACGTGCCGATGCACATATGTTGCTACAACTACTCTTCTAGTCTTAGTTTACCTAATAATATGGTTATTCATTGTCACCAAATTCTGTTGACCTCACTTAATGCACCAACTTGAATTCTAGGTAAAGTTACCCTCATCTATCTAAGGTATGAATAAAAAAAAACCTACCCTTTATTATCTATGTATATAAATTTAATAAATCAATTAAACAAAATTTAAATAAACTTAATAAAATTGAAATTATATGAAGTATATAATAACATAAACTATACCGAGTATAAATTAAGTTACCATGATTTAGACATTACATCATTAAAATCGAACTACTAAGAAATGCTTTGTTGGTCTACCAAATATTGTGCCTCGTAGTTAGTAATTCATTTTGACATATAATATATGTACCAGCTAAGAAATTATAAATAAAAATCGACGCTCTACTAATCAAGAAATAGTGTTTCTATATAATTTATTTGTGTTTGAATATCTATAATAATCAAATATTTCGTATTCATATAATCATATGTGTACAAAATATTTAAGTGACATCTTATTAACTCATATGCTGAGTTATACTCACTATAGATAATTGTATATGTAATCAATATCATGCATGTAAAATTATATTTATACGGAGTACTATTCTCTCCAAAATAAATAAAAAATAAAAAATAAACAAAATACACAAGACTAGTTAACACAAAGAAGTAAAGACTAAAGTGCAAAAATAACGTAGACAAATTTTATTAATTACTCCGTACACCGTAGTTGATATTGTGTATTAGAGGTAATAACTAGATGAATAGAGATGATGCATCATGAAAGTTAGGTGTAACTATAATTGAAAAAGTAGAACGTTAGTTACATGATTTCTTACATAAATAAAAAACCTATGCTATCAAATATTTTTGTCACTTTTATAACAAATGCATGCAAAATATCTAGTATTGTAGTACATACACTATAAATTACTTTTATTAATAATAATATTAATATTAATAGTAGTATATAAGAAATGGCTTCAACATCATCAATAGTAGAGCAGCAAGAATACCAGCCATTGTTGCTAGGATTACACTCACATTCAAGGATCCCGGACTTATCGTCAGAGGTTGTCGAGGATTTCTTAGCGCACAAGCCAGTCGCGGCCAAGTGGTGGCCGCGACTGATTGCTTGGGAGTCGAGACTACTATGGCTGCTCTCTGGAGCATCCATTGTGGTGTCTATTTTCAATTACATGCTTAGTTTTGTTACTTTGGCCTTCACTGGTCATTTGGGTGCCTTAGAATTGGCTGGTGCTTCTATTGCTAGTGTTGGTATTCAAGGCCTTGCTTATGGTATCATGGTATTTTATATTATTTATTTATCTTTTTTAGCCATTGTATACGTCACTTGTTAAGTGGTACCGAGTTTCAGTAACACAGTATCACATGTTTGATATTACCTTAATAATAAATTTGAAATAAAATATTACTCTGTACAAATATGTGAGGTCTTGACATCGACGACATTTCAGTTTCCATTATTTCATCGTGAAAACCATTTAGTTTAGTCCGAAGTTGGGCCAAATCAACAGTTTTGTCCTCCCTTTCAAGTCTTCATATGAACAAATTTCCATATTATCAAAATTAATGTGTAATTCCGGAAAAACGAATGATTTGTGCAGTTGGGCATGGCTAGTGCAGTGCAGACAGTATGTGGACAAGCCTATGGAGCAAAGCAATACTCATCTATGGGAATAATACTACAAAGAGCAATACTACTACACCTTGGTGCAGCCATACTCTTGACCTTCATATACTGCTACTCGTGCTCGATTCTCAAAGCCATGGGTCAATCCGAGAGCATTTCTGTGCAGGGTCAGGTATTTGCGCGTGGAATTATCCCACAGTTGTACGCCTTTGCGATAAGTTGTCCTATGCAAAGGTTCCTGCAAGCGCAGAACATAGTCAACCCTTTGGCCTACATGTCTGTTGGAGTTTTTGCTCTTCATACGCTCCTTACTTGGTTAGTCGTCTATGTTCTCGACTATGGACTTATCGGAGCAGCTCTGACTTTGAGTTTCTCGTGGTGGGTTCTTGCCATTTTGAATGCCCTTTATATTGTGTTGAGTCCGAGATGTAAGGAGACTTGGACTGGCTTTTCTTCCAGAGCTTTCTCGGGATTTGGCCTTATTTTAAGCTCACGCTGCTTCCGCTGTCATGCTTTGGTAATGTTAGACTTCCGCTTTGTTATTCAGCAGAAATGTTTTGCTTTCGCCTTTCGGTCTAACTCATGTCCGAAAGTTGATGCAGTTTGGAAGTTTGGTACAATCAAGGATTGGTGCTGATATCAGGGCTTTTGGCCAATCCTACCGCTTTCACTAGACTCGATTTCTATATGGTAAGTTGAAATTAAAAAGTTGCTCGGTAAATATTCATCCTTCCATCTCTGCATTGCATTTACTAACGACTGTCTGCTAACGATGACCGAATTTCAGCATGAATTATTTAAACTGGGACATGCAGTTTATGCTGGGTCTAGCCGCAGCAGCAAGGTAGAGACTCAATTTACAAAATCTTAGTGAAAAAACGTCTTTCACTTAAGTGACTATGGGATTTTCTGATGCAGTGTGAGAGTGAGTAACGAGCTAGGAGCAGGACATCCGATGGTGGCAAAGTTCTCGGTCCTGGTAGTGAACGGAACTAGTATCGTCATCAGTATATTGTTCAGTGCAATTGTTCTCATCTTCAGAGTTTTACTAAGCAAGGCGTTCACGCCTGATTCTGATGTCATTCAGTCTGTGTCGAACCTAACCCCTTTGCTTGCCATCTCGATTTTCTTGAACGGCATTCAACCTATCCTCTCAGGTAAGGCGTAGTTTCGCTTTTTGTACGAGATTTGATGAACTGAATAAATTGTCTCTGTGGACGGAATGTTTTGATCAGGCGTGGCCATCGGAAGTGGGTGGCAAGCATTGGTGGCATATGTTAATCTGGTGTCATATTATGTCATTGGTCTTCCAATTGGATGTGTGCTTGGTTTCAAGGCTAGTTTAGAAGCTGCAGTAAGCATTTTCATCCAGTCTTTAACTTGCTCCGCTTACAGATGAACAAACTAATGAATCTCGTAAATTTCAGGGCATATGGTGGGGAATGATTATCGGGCGTGCTGATACAAACTGTGACGCTGATTATCCTGACTGCACGGACGAACTGGGACGCAGAGGTAAACATTAACATAAATCAGCAAACAGAAGGATAGAAAACAACAAGATTGAGCTGCATTAAGCGTTTTGGACACTTTTACAGGTTCAAAAGGCGGTAGATCGACTAGAGAAGTCTGAAAGTGAAGAGACAACTTTGAGTTTGGCGGGCGCTATATGACTGCACAGAGGAAATACAATCATCTTTTTCATGCTTCGGTCCAGAGGACGCTTTCCAACATAGGATCATTAGCCTGTTCTTTGTTAGTTTTTCATGACAAATTCATTCCATTTATGTTCAGTGCTCGGAAATTTGAACATCTTTTCACGCTATATTCAGAGGACGCTTTCCAACAACAACAAAAACGGAAATTAACTTGGTTGTAACGATAAATTTGCTCAGCAACTTCTTATATATATATATATAGTATTATAGTGCTTCTCAATATTCATTAATCTGCATCACTCTCATAGTCTCATCACATACACATACACATACACAGTTTCCAAGATACATAAGAAACCGAATCGACAGAACCAAACCAAATAAATGGTTTGTTTATTGAAAATATAATACAATCGCAGATTACGACTATCATTTGCTTTTCTGATATATAACTTATTTAGGCGAAAAAGCCGAGAGACTGTCAAAAGACAACTCCAAAAGTACGACAGAATTCTCATAACATGACTTATGTAGCAGCTTATCCGTAGTTTTCGACACGCTCATGTATCACTTAAACTTAAATAGGCAAGAAGCCATGTTCAGTAACTTGGCCATAAAACCAGCAAAAAGACCATCAACGCTCATATCAGTAGCTTTGTCCCACTGGAACGGCTGAGTTGGTGCAGACGCTTCCAAGAGAATTTCAACTGGTAGCTTAGGCATCGACTGCTCCAATGGTCCTATAAAGTTTCCGTAATTCCCGGGGTTTTCACAGTAGTCCTGAAACCAACATGCACAGCTTAGGGACTGCAGTCTCTAAAATACATCAGAAAGAATGTTACTCTAACACTTCACTTGACTCGTTAGTATCAGAAATTGGGTCAATTAGATGCGTGAGATTCGTAATCAAGAGATGTGAGCTTACTTGGTTAGCATGAATTTTCTTGACTAACTTCTTGAATAGGTTGAAGTTTTGATCCTCCAACAGATCATCACCCAGTCGAAGATATGTGAAGCCGTGACATTTTGAGTTTTGGTTCCCCGCTTGGGTTCACACCATTTGGCCGAGCATTTAGCAGGATTTGGTTGTAAGCGGTACTGTCATACCTTGCGAGAGCATTTTCACCCGCCACATCAATGCTCTCTTTCCAACCATCACTTAACACCTGCACACAATCATTAATTAGACGTAAATAGTCTCCTGAAGTTATCTGGAATATTCTTAAGTGATTGATAAGTCAAGAAAAGATAAATGAAGACAACAGGTCCTATGTCGTCCAAAATTCCGGTTTCCTGAAGTATTAGAGCTTAAACACGAAATGTTCGTATGAGTCGAGACATTAAATAATTTATGAGACAACTTCTTAGAGGTCGAACTTTAAGCGATAGAAATACATACCTGGCGAACAAGAGCTTCAGGGCCGCTGTAAGCATAAGAAGGCTGTTCGCGGTCCTTCATCTCAAGGCATGTGAAGTTAAGAATGGCATGGTGCCTCGAAAGCATTCTTGCAATTGGTCGATAACCGTCTCTCTGGTACAGGTTGTAGTACCCTGCTGTAAGCTCTGCGGCATGGCAGTGATAGTTAAACCACCAGTGAATCCCAGACACCTGCACATTACGCCATTTAAAAATTATAAGCACCAAGATCAACCATATGCGTAAACTTCCAAAACACTAAATAATACAATACGGTCGTTATTTTCACTTGGAGTTCAAGTTACCTTAGCTGCTAACTTGAGAGGACAGCCGCGGAATGCTTTGTTGGCTTCTTCCAAGATCTGATCACCATGGTATATTAGCTTTGTCGAATACCAAGTCAAGAAAAACTTCCCTTTCTCGGTAGTATAAGTCCCGTTCCTCCTGAAAAAACCTGTTTGTTCAGGCGTGTTATTGTAAGTTCCGGCATCATACGGCACATCCCATTCAGGATGTCCTGCATCTGCTGCAGCTTTCTTGAAATCCGCTCTCATATATTTGTCATAGCACTGTCAAATTAGTTTTAAAAAACAGCCATTTATCAACCCGTAATAAATCATATTAATTTTTGTTACGGATACATAGATAGATATCGTGAATCGACCTGGAATTCCTCCGATGCCAGGAAAAACCCACCCTCGACTCTCTGGGTAAGAAGGGTATCTGAGTTCACCTGCAGGACCTGTGCCAACTTCAATGTCGACAAACAGTCCAGCATTCAGGAAATCTGACATACTTTCTTTGAAACTCTGCATGAAGTCGCTATACATCTGTCCAAAACAAACGTGTTTTTAACGACAATCACCAGTCTTTTACTCTTCTTAACCAAAACTCTAAAAACTGATCGCAGTAGGACTGAGGTTTGAGAAGTCGCCTAACCTGGAATAGGGGTTCGCCCTTGGAAGAGAGGCTCACATCGACACCCAGAGAGATGTACTCGGGATTACGATCCCCACTGAGGTTGGTGTAGAAGATATCGGGATTAGATTTCCCGACATCAAGGACCCATTGAGGAAGCGGAATAGTGACAACGTCCCCGACATTGCCACCACATTGGTGGAATGACATGATGGCCTGCACTTTAAGCCCACATTCCTGCACAACTCTGAACAACTGCCGTACGCATTCCAATCATACTGCTTAGGTCCCTTGGCCTCGATGATCCCCACCATACGCCGACCATGACACCGTCGACACCCGCTTCCTTCAGCTTCTTCAGGTTAGCCCTTGTGCCATCCTCGCCTTTGAATGTGTTCTTAGGAGACACAATTCCCAGCTGTTGACATCCAAACATGAAAATAACATAAGTGCTATAGTCTTACGTAGAGGCTTGCACATTCAAACGTGGTCGGCCAGGCCTAGTACTCGTGTCGGACGGCTAAAGTGTAGAATTTTTAAGGGGGGATTAAATGTAGGCAGAGAAGGGAGAAGTTTTCATATTAACTTGCTCAAATAATTAAATAGTAACTTAGCCATTATATAGGCAAGACAACCAACTAATAGTCCAACACTAATGCCACTACTTAGACCCACTAATATGATTCACTAACTAAATAACTTTCCACTAATATTGATTCACTAGCTAGTTAAACCAACTAGCTAGTTAAATAAGCTAGTTGAAACGCTGTTATCAAACAGCTTTAGGTTATTGGAGAGCCTAGCTTGGTGTACCATCTTGTGTCTTTTGAAAGATTATACATAATTAAACCATTGAATTTTCAGTAAATAATTTCAAATGAAGAGGTACCATATAATTTACATATAATAACATTTTCAGGTTCGACTCTCATGTTTTCTCCCTTTTAGTTTGCAGTAAAATGCTTTAGACTTTAGTCATCATTGTGTGCTATCAAAATTAAATAAATTCATGATTTTGATGATATAGTTATAGAGTAGAGTAAATTAATTTGTTTGTATGTAGTTTATGGTAAATTTTTGGTTGATTTTATTAAAAATTATATTATGATGTTGATTGTTGGAAAATATGAATAAACAATACCAATTTTGTTTGCAAATTTCACAATTTAACACTACTAATTCAAATAAACATTTGTTTACATCAGAATTATGGACAAGTTCGTGACAAGAAGCAAGATGCCTCAATCAAAACCGCAATTAAGGGGGGTGAATGTTGATATTGGGCACAATTTGATTTCAGTAGACTTCCAACGGACCCGAGAAAAAGGATAAATTTATTTGAATATCATCCCAATATACAAGAAGAAGTTCGAAATAAGGTATATTCAAAATGGACCTATCCAACACAAAGAACATAAATTCCTTTTAAGTTAATTGGAGGAAAATTACGAAGATTCAAACCTAAATGGTTTGATAGACAGGAGAATTGGTTGGAGTATAGTATAGAAACAGATGCATTATTTTGTTTTCCTTGCTACTTATTTAAACCCGAGGGTTTGAGTGGTGGAGATGCTTTTGTAACCGAAGGATTTTCTTGTTGGAATAAGAAACAAAGGTTGAATGATCATGTTGGTGGTATTAAAAGTCCTCATAGGATTGCCGTCGAAAGGTATGAAAATTTAAAAGATGAGAAAAAGTCTATCCAAAGAGCATTTACTGACTTTTCAGAGCAAGAGAAAAAAGATTATAAAACTCGTTTGGAGGCCTCCATTGTATGTGCTAGATATTTATTGCGTATGGGGTTACCTTTTCGGGGTCATTTTGAGTCCGAAGAATCAAGTAATAGAGGAAACTTTGTCGAACTAGTGAAAGTCCCATGTATTTTTAGTAAAGATGTCGAAAAGTAACATTAAAGAATGCACCTAGTAATTTGCAAATAATCTCCTCCACTATCCAAAAAGATATCGTTAATTGTTTGGCAATAGAGACTCTTAAAGTCATCTCTGAAGAGCTTGGAGACGATTAGTTTGACATATTAGTCAATGAATTAGGTGACATGTCTTATAAGGAGCAAATGGGCGTTGTATTACGTTACGTTAACAAAGTGGGTGTAGTTGTTGAGCGTTTTGTTGGAATTATTGTGCATGTAACTGAGACTACATCATTATCGCTCAAATCCTCCATTGATTCGTTGTTTGTTCAATATAAACTAAGTGTATCTAGTATTAGCAGGGACAAGGATATGATGGAGCAAACATATACGAGACGAGTTTGGTGGTTTAAAACTCTTATATTAAAAGATAATCACTACTTATTATGTTCATTGTTTCGCTTCATCGCCATAACTCACACTTGTTGCTACGGCTAAAGGGCATGTTGATGTTGCTTGGTTTTTCGACTTGGTTTCTGAAATGGTGAATGTTATTGGTTCTTTGTGTAAAAGACGTGATGTATTTGGAGAGCTGCGAGCTATAAGAATTGCAGATCATGAGGTTATAAACAATAGAGAGTTTAGACCGGAAGCGAGTTAAACCAAGAAATCCGTATCAAAAGGCCAGGTGACACACGTTGGGGTTTCCATTATCAGTCATTGCTAAATTTACGCATGAGCTATCCTGATGTTATTGATGTGCTTGATTTTATATACAACGATGTCTCCAACTCATCACATAAAAAGATGCACGTGGTCTAATGGTTTACTTCCTTTCGTTTGATTTTGTTTCATTCTACATTTGATGATAGATATTTTCGGAATTACAAATGAGTTATCGGTGGCTTTGCAAAGAGAATAACAAGATATCGTAAATGTTATGCACTTGGTAAATGTGTGCAAGCAACGATTACAAGGAATGAGGGACAATGAGTGGGAAGAACTTCTTGAAAAGACGCATCAATCTTGCTATGCGTTTGATATTGAGGTAGTTGAGATGACCGACAATTATATTGCCCCGGGAAGGCCAAAGCAAAAAGTTGCGCAAATACTAATCTCCATCACTATCGTGTAGGAATATTTTTTGTGGCTATAGATTTACAACTCCAAGAGCTTAATAACCGCATTAATGAAGTGAACATGGAGCTACATACAACTTTGTGTTGCGTGCTTGAGTCCTAGAGATGGATTCCGTGCCTTTGACTTGTCCCGATTGGTGAAAATGGCTACCTTTTATCAGTATGACATTGATGATATTCATGTAAGAGTGCTTATAAGTGAGCTTTGTATTATCGATGCTCGATGTCATGAAGCATTTGTTGGGCTTAAAGGACTGGGAGGTTTAGCTAGGGTTATGGTAGAGACTCGAAAAAATCTCACTTATATATCCATGTGTGTTTTTGTTGTTAAAATTGGCTCTAATTCTACCAGTTGCTATGGCTACTGTGAAAAGAAACTTTTAGGCTATGAAGTACATCAAGACAACGTTACGTGATTCTGATGTGCGATGCTTTTGAACGATTGCTTGGTTACGTATGTTGAAAGAGATTTATGTGAGTCGGCTTCTAATGAAATTGTCATGTATTGCTTTCAAGCACGTAGAGGACATTTTATTTGAACATTAATGTAACTTATTTAAGTTTTTGTAATATAAGACACATTATGTCTTTATTTTTATTTTTTGTTATTTATTAGTAATATGAAAAAGACACCATGAAAATTAAATGCTAAATCCGCCACTGAACATAGGTATATAGTGGTCATATATATCATTGGTACTACATATATACAATATATTTTGACAATTTTATCATGAATTTTAACTTAATATACCACAAGATTCCTCTAACAAATTAGACGATCAACGTACTCAAATGACAAAAATACAAATCATACGGTGGTATATATGGTGATATTTATGTTCATTGAAATAGGGTACATAACTACATGCATGTCTACATATATCATGTAGAATAATCATGGTGTGGGTGTGAAGAATGTGGAGTACAACTTACTTGAAGCATGACGTAAACGGGAACATAGTTTAGAGAATTTTGTTGCTTCCATGTATCACTGAACCTTCAACTGTTGCCAGCATGTGCATGCCTAAATTTAAACTTGAGCAATATAATTTTCAAAAGAAATAGATATTCTTAGTTAAATAATATCAAGATATCATCATCAATCGTAACTTTCAAAATGGATAACTTTAAAATATTTTTTTATTAGGTATTTAGGTTGGTGTTTAGTTAAGTGGATTTTCAGTATAAAATTAACGCATGTCAGATTCTCTGCAGAGTAACTCACTGAGAGTTACTCTAGAATTTTGATTTTTAAATTAGATAATCATAATAAATTTATTTAATTTTGATATTTCTCTTATACAAATACCCTCATATGCGTTCCTTATCGATTTTTTTTCCCGAAAAAGGGTTTAGGGTACAATTTTATGGTGCCGCTAAAATTGTACCCTAAACCTTTTTTCCAGGATGTTCCGGCGGTTTCGCCACCGAATCCGAACCAAAAGATACCCTATATAAATTAAAATTGGTGAACCCGTTTGGGTGATGGATGAAAAGAAATTTTTTATTCTATGCAAGTAATGTGACAAAATGGAGTAACTCTACGGTAAAGTTACTCTAGAGGATCTCTACACAAAATTAACCTAGCGTTTAATAATATGAACATTGAAAAATTAATAAAACAAAAAATCCAATAAAATAGAAATATAGAATCACGAGATTGTACAAATCCAAAAACTAACATCGAATCCAAGTATGTGTAATTGCATTTCTAAACCATTGGATCGATAAGTTAGGTTTGATTCTACCTTTCAAAGTTTATTTTAGTATACATGTAGGCATGTTGATAAATTGTAGAGAAATCATAAAAGACATAATTGTATTATATTGATAGTTGTGTGTTCAATCTACAATCCTTGAACCTTATATAGATAACAATGTACTCCGTGAACATAATATAGGTAACATAATTTATTTCAGAATATCGTAATTGTTCTATATGAGATATTCGTAATCTCATATTCCCTAAAACTATATCTCGATATCTCGACATCTCCTAACATATCCTAACAGATGTAGCAATATTTTTTTCATTCTAAATCTCATTTTTTTCATTGATTTTTCATATCTTTTTTATGTTTTAATTTTTTTCTCATATTTATAGCGAGCAATGAAGTTAGCAAACATCGTCCAAATGATAAACGTGGAAAGTAAGAATTATTCAAAGTTAATACGAATTTAAAGATAATATTATAAATATGTAGAATTATATAGGACGTGTAATATATAAGGTGTATGTTAGATAATAGTGTAACTATAACTCTGAGTAGAATTTTTTTCTAAGCCAAACAAAGAATTTATCTCTTTAAATAGGCGTAGCTTTACAAAAATACAAATGTTGCCCTTACTTTTTTTTTTTTTTTTAAACCATTTTTTAAACTTGCAACTATCCCATATGACATTAGATAGGTCGTGAAGGGTAAATTCTTGGATGATTTGGTACGTCCCACCTTTTATAAACTCAATTTTAAAAAATTCTTACTTTTTCTAATTTTATTAAAAATTTCACTTTCTTCTAAACTTTTTCATCGAAAGCATCTCTAATGAAGACGCATAAAATGGTGTGACTTGCTTTACCGCATTAAAATTTCAAACAATTTGCTTAATAATTACAAACTCCTTCAATGGGGAAACTACAATATCTCGTAGCTTAAATGACGCCATAAATAATAATTTTATATTTAATAATTATAAAATGTGTATATTACGTAAAGTGAATGTTAGATTTCTACCATTTTTTTTTCATTTCTATTTTAAGATGAATCTTGAACAGCTCTACAATTGCTCTCAAGCAACTCCCTTTCTTTCACCTCCAATGGTTTAGATGTAGCTTGAAAATTTTCAATAATTACAAGCAAGTCCTTTTTTCTAACCATTGGAGATGCTCTAAAAGCTCTTACCAAAATGCCGCTTTTTTTCAGTAGCTTGAAAGTTTAGATGGGCTTGGGACCCGGGTTTGGAAGGACCCGTGGGTACGGGGCACGAACTCACGGATGCCGCTTTCTCCATGTCCCCAGGGTGAGGAAGACACGGTGGTCGCCGACCAAGCAAGAATCTGGGATGGTTCTGGTGGAACACCAAGAAGGTTAGAGCTCTTTTCCTCCCGCTTCAACAGACCGTATTTTTAGTATGGACATCAAACATACTACGGCTGAGGATGTATGGTTTTGGGATTTGGAAAAGGACGGCACCTACTCCGTCAAGACTCGCCGCATGCAGCTCCTGGCCGGACGCGTGGAATGGGAAGCGGCCGCTTGATTGGTCACGGAAGAGGCTATGGCGATCCGTGGGCGTTTAACGTGCTTCCTGATAAAGACGCTCGCGACTTTGTAGTGATGCGCCACCGACAAAAGGAAATATTGCGCGCGATTAGTTCTATTGATGCCGGATGTCCTATTTGTCAATGCGAGGTGGAGACTTGTCTTCACCTTGTTAAAAGTAATGGGTGGTGTTGGGGATACTAGGTGTCCGTCAACACTGTGCATTGACTTCGTAGGTCATGGACCAAATATGAGATTATGATAATCTGATAAATTGGGTGGTCATAATGTCTTGCTAGAGGCCGCTATGATTTGAGTATTTAGAATATTCTACCAATTTAGTCCATTCAATCGGCCACACAATCCGCATTCTAATGGATTAATTTATGGTTAATTGGCATAATTAGATTAGTGCATTAACCTTCTAAGTTAGACCGAGAACTTGTGTTTATACCGTAATCTATAGTAGATTACGGAAGCAATCTCGTAATGCGTGCCATGTTTGGGCATGCGTGACAAGTGGCAATAAGGATGCATGCATTGGCCAACATATGCATGCTCTTTGATTGGCCCTTATTTTGGTGCTTTGTGATTGGTCCCTTGCTAATGATTATGTTGGACTTTAATCATATAACATGAGGGAAGTATGCAGCAAAATATAGTGTATGAGATGCATGCAAAATTCAGAAAACAAAAGCTCATAAACACACCAAAATACCGAGAAAAGAGAGGAGAGAAAAATAGAGGAAAAACTTGGTCTTTTCCTCAATTGTTTCTAAGCTTAGAGCTTGCTTCTCTTGCACAAGTTCACCATCCTTTTACGGTTCTAGTAAACCAAGAGAGGAGTAATCCAAGGGTACTAGTGGACTTCAATTGAGGAGCAACATTTGGGGCTCTTGGGTTAATCTCGACATACCGGTGTTAATCACGCTACGAGGGTATAACATTCTAACTTGAGCTTGTTTACATATGATTCGATCTTGTTTTAGTGTCTAATTAATTCCGCCTTAGTATTAGACACACCTTCAATTGGTATCAGAGCATCTCATATGCTCAAGCTTGGTTAGATAGTGTCGGGATTAGATCTCGCTCGTCAGTAGCGCTTTTTTGTCTGAACTCGCTTTAGCTTCTCGCCTCCGTCAATTCGCTTTTATTGAGAAGATATTTCCGAGTATATGATATTTTACTTGTAACACAAGTTGATTATTTTTAGTTCTCTGTCACAATTAGGAAAGTAAATATTAGAGATATATTTGTTTTAGGGTGTATATAAACCCTCTTTGATGTATCCTGTCAATTACCAATTTTAATACAGTATACTTTCTCCCTAGTTTCAATTCTTTATGGCATCAAGAGCAAGTTCTCGATCCTAAGTTCTTAATTCACTTTTTTTTTTTCCTCTCTCACAAATTTTCCCATCCCACAGCAATGGCAGGAGAGAATAAGGGTAATAATACAGGTGGTAAGAAGGGAGATGATACAGGCGGCAAGAAGGTCGATGCAATTTTGCCGTCTTTACCTCAGATTCCATCCCACGATGGACCAAAGATTGTCTTTAACCCAAATTAAATTTGACGGTGATAATTATGAACTATGGGCCGATGCAATTCGGAATGGTCTCGAAGCCAAAAACAAGTTGGCATTCGTGGAAGGGACTGTTGAGAAACCAACAGTCGTGCCTGGAGAGGAAGAAACGTTGGAGGCCGTTGCCTGGCGTCAATGCAATGCCACGGTTAAGGCGTGGTTACGCAACGCGATTGAGATACGACTTCATCCAAGCATTACTTTTTCTGGTACAGTACCAGAAATCTGGAAGGAGCTCAAGGAGAGATTTGCGGCTGGCAATGCACCAAGGGTTCATCAGTTGAAGGCTGAACTACACGGTTGCACGCAAGGTAGAGATCAATCTATCATCGACTATTATACTCGTCTCAAATCAATATGGGACGAGTTAAATAATTACAGTAAAGTTCCGCCTTGCACGTGTGGGGCAGCGGCGTTCTTTATCAAAGAACGGGAAGAAGAAAAGGTACATCAGTTTTTGATGGGACTTGACACTGAAAAATATGGTCATCTACGATCAAACTTGCTCATGGAAGATGACGTGACCTCATTAAGCAGGGCCTATGCACTCATGCTACGAGAGGATAGGCATAAGGCGGTCACATAGGGCAAGGAAGACGTGATAGAGGCAGCCATGGCAGTGCAAACTACCACAGGTGAGTCGAATAGTGAGCAGGAGGATTTTAAAACTCCACGATGTACCTTTTGCAAGAAACTCTGGCACACGGAAGACAAGTGTTACAGCAAACATGGATATCCGTCATGCAGGTCGCTACCGCGGGCGTAAGAGAGGCGCCGTGGCGAAGGCAGAGGAGGCGGACGATTTGGAGACTATCAAAGTGCTATTGCTACCACGACAAGTGAAGGAGATGGACAGCGGAGTGATCTGACCGCAGAAGAAATTAAGCTCTTTCGAAGTTGGGTGGCAGGAAAAGCAGGAGGTAGTCAAAACCAAAAGATGACAGGTATGTGTTATGGTAATTGGTTGATCGATAGTGGTGCATCTCACCATATGACGGGACGCCGTGAGTTACTAAAAGACAGAATAAATGGTAAACCAGCCACTGTGGGATTGCCCAATGGTTCACACATCGTTGCTTCTGAATATGGTGTTGTCGAAATAAGCCAAAATCTTGTTTTACATGACGTTCTTTACGTTCCGTCCTTGACTTGCGATTTGATTTCTGTCCAACAGTTGATTAGGGAAAATAATTGTGTTGTGACATTTTATCCTAATTATTGCGTGATACAGGTCCAGTCTACGAAGATGGAGACCGGACTAAAGTGAGCTCAAGGACGGGGTTTATTACTTGAAGGACGATCAAGAAGCATTTGTGGCTGCGACAAAACTCACGGCCGATTCACGACTTTGGCACAGACGACTTGGACATCCTTCTAGCAGTATTTTGTCTTCTTTTTCATCATTAGTAGGGCATGATTTACTTTGGAATAATAAAGATGTTTGTGACTCTTGTTGTCGAGCCAAACAAACTCGTTCAATTTTTCGATTAAATAATAAACGCAGTAGTGAATTGTTTTCCCTCATTCATTGTGATATTTGGGGTCCTTATCATGCAGAGAGTCTTATTAAAGCGCACTTTTTTTTAACAATTGTGGATGATCGTAGTAGAAGTGTTTGGGCTTACCTAATGAAAGATAGAGGAGAAGTAAGTGCTTTAATGATTAAATTTTGTGAAATGGTAAAGACTCAATTTGGGAAACAAGTAAAAGTCGATCAAAGTGATAATGGAACCGAAGTTTTTGTCCTAACAATGAAAGACTATTACGACAAGTGTGGCATGTTATATCAAACAAGTAATATAGATACGCCACAACAAAATGGCCGAGTAGAGAGGAAACATCGACACATATTGAAAATCTAGGGCTCGCTGAAGCTGAGTTTACCGATTCGGCTTTGGGATTGCGTGTTAATCGCAATGCACAGATCTTATTAACCGAACACCTACACGAGTTTTAGATGGACTGACGCCCTATGAAGTACTTTACGGCGAGAAGCCGAAGCTTGATAACATACGAGTCTTTGGTAGTTTATGCTATGCTCACAATAAAGACAAACCCCGAGACAAATTCAATGAAAGAGGAAAACGGTGTATTTTCATTAGATATCCACAGAGTAAGAAAGGATGGAAGGTTTTCGATTTAACTCGTAAAGTGTCTTTTGTATCTAGGGATGTTATCTTTTACGAGCATGTTTTTCCGTATATGTTGAGCAACCGAGAAGAAGTCTCACAGAGGAACACACCCACGAACACTAACCTCGACAACCAAGAGATATATGCTGATGTTCCTAATACCCATCTTCATATTGAAAGTTGCGAAATGAGCCTAAGCATCACCCAGAGGCCGAGGTACGTGTTTGGTACACAGGGGGGAGCAATCACTGACAATATCAAGTGGGTGAAACAAGAGAAAAACACAACCACCGAAAACGCTATGGACAAAGACCGAGGAAGTACTTGGACGAGGTGCACGACAACGTTTTGAACCATATTGGAAGGGAGATTATGTCTGTCAGTCAACTCAAGTTTTAAACCCCAACTCACGAGCTCACTCATCACGGTCTTCATCGTCAAAGACAGGTACGCATTACCCAATAACTAACTATGTCACTACGAGTTGTTTTTCCTCATCTTACAGAAATTATATGGCACGAGTCGATGCGATCCAAGAACCACCCAATTATTTTGAAGCTGCGAAAAAGAAAGAATGGCGAGAAGCCATGGCTAAAGAAATAAGTGCGTTAGAACGTAATCGCACTTGGAATATGGTTGATCTACCGTCGGGAAAACGACCCATTGGTTGCAGATGGGTATATAAAGTGAAGTACAAAGCAGATGGGACGGTAGAACGATATAAAGCAAGGCTTGTAGCCCAAGGATACACTCAAGTAGAAGGAGTGGATTATCATGAGACTTTCGCTCCGGTTGCAAAGATGACCAGTGTCAGGTGTCTTTTAGCCGTTGCTGTAGCAAAGGGTTGGTCCATAGCTCAACTGGATGTGAATAATGCCTTCTTACATGGAGACTTGGATGAGGAAGTGTATATGAAAATGCCACCGGGTTATAGCGTGAAAGGAGACAATAAGGTATGTCATTACTTAAGTCAATTTACTTGGATCAAGCTGTGCTTCACGAAATTGGTTTGCTAAATTAACGAACTCATTTGTCAAAAATATGGGTTCACTCAATGTTTAGCCGATTATTCTTTGTTCACTTACAATAAAGACGGAGTATTTCTTGGACTCCTAGTGTATGTCGATGATATGATTATAGTGAGCAATAATGACGAGGCTAGCATGCGACTACGGCTTACGGACCGTAGTTTTGGAGTGAAAGATCTTGGAAAATTACTGCATTTCGGGCATAGAGGTAGCACACGTCCAAGCGGACTCTTTCTTTGCCGCAGAAAGTATGCTGTTAAATAATTGACGGCGGGCATGACAGAGCAAAGCCTATACAAACAATCGATACAACCAAATCATGGTCCGTCGCTAGCTAATCTGAGAATTACCGCATGATCCTATGAAATATCGAAGGTTAGCTCTGACGCTTGATTTATCCGACTATTACACTACCGATTTGGTTTATTCCGGTACATATATTGTCTCGCTTTGTTCACGCACCAAGAAAGGAACATTTAGATGCAAAGACTACGAGTAATACGTTATGTTAAAGGAAGTCCTGAAAAGGCATAGTCATTGATAGGCAATGTGATTTAACGCTGCGCGGTACTGATTCGGACTATGCAAGTCGCCCTTAACACGTAGGTCTTTGACGGCTATTTTGTTGCGCTGGGAAACACACCTGTCATGGAAGGCTAAGAAGCAAACTACGGCTGCAAGATCGACCATGAGGCCGAATATCGAGCACTAGCAGGAGTCACGAGTGAGCTACTTTGGTTAAAGTCGCTCCTAGCTTCACTCGGCATTTTCCACTCTCGCCTATGCACATTTCTTGTGACAACTGGCCGCTGCATATTGCCAAATCCAGCTTTTTCATGATCTGACGAAACACATTGAAATTGATTGTCATTTTGTTCGCCATCATCTAATGCAGTAAAACAATCGCAGCCTCGCACATACGTAAGTAAGGAACAAATAGCCGACCTATTCACTAAAGCTCTGAAGTGAGAAGCATTCGAATATCTTCACCCAAGTTGGGAGTACGCCTCAAAGTGCTCCAACTCGAGGGGAGTATTGAGAAGATATTTCCGAGTATATGATATTTTACTTGTAACACAAGTTGATTATTTTTAGTTCTCTGTCACAATTAGGAAAGTAAATATTAGAGATATATTTGTTTTAGGGTGTATATAAACCTCTTTGATGTATCCCGTCAATTACCAATTTTAATACAAAGATACTTTCTCCTAGTTTCAATTCTTTAGTTTTTGATAAAACGTATATGTTTTTGGGTGGAAACTAAGATTCTAAACAAGACTGCTTTAGCAGGGTAGTCATATTAAGCCTAAAAATGACGTTTATCGCTGAAATCTGCAATTTGCGATTTGAAAATGCATTTTTCTAAGATTTTCGACTACTTTAAAATTTATTTTTGCATTATTTCGACTTTGTAGAGTGAAATAATACATTATATTAATTTTAGAAATTAATCTTGAAAATATTGATTTTATGGAAAATTAATATTATTTTATATTAATTAATTATGGTAATTAGATTAATATAAATTCCAGATTTCTTAGAAAATACAATTAATTTTGAAATTAATTGAAAATGAAATTTTATGACAAATTATATTTCTGGTTGTTTATTAATTTTAGAAATTAATATATTTTAATAATTTGTCATTTTGGAATAATTGTTATTTAAATTAGATTTAAATATAATGCATGTAGTAATTAGATTACTAAATCGACTAGGTCGCTTTTTCATATCATGCATGCACATATTTTGGCTTAGGTTTGACCTATTAATGTGTGTTTTATTGTTATATTATACCTATTTTCATTTTCATGTCATTTATAATATAATTGGATGTATGTTATGGATGATTTATTTGTCTATTTTAGAAATGGATGAATGGTTACTAAACTAGTATGGCCAACATAGGATATTTTTACCGACTTGCATGCTCGGGAGATTATTGTATTTACTACTACTGCGCCGATATCCTCAGATTGTGAAGAGCATATGCTACCGTAATGGTACCGTGCTCATTTTATTTTATTTTGAATAGTTCAAATGTAAGTAAAATGTAATACTTGTAATCGGGCTTCAGACTCGGGTGGGAGGTCCATGGAGTTACAAGACTGAGGCCCAAAAGAATTGCTTGAGGATCGAGTCCACAAGAATAGATCTTTTGCGCCAGCTACCATACTGTATCCTTATTTTATCGTGACGCATTTATTTATGCTTTCGTTTATTTATTGTTCGCTTAGTATTCGATTGCACACAAATATTTGCGAATCCCATTAAATATTGAGTCTAAATGCTATTCCAAAGCTAACACCTATGAAGCCTTCGATCGTCGGAGACAATTGTTTTCGCTCACAAGGCGCTACTCTTCTATCTTTGGATAAGTAGGGTGAATGTTGCACATTCACACGTGTAGTTTGGTTGACTCAACTGGGTTATCAAAATGTTTTTGGACGCTGATGCATAATGATTTTTGGACATTGGATGTCATTAATCAACTAAGAGTTATATTGGATATAATTAGTTTGTAGACTTACCTGATTAGTATAACTCCGAGAGTCATTCAAATTTTCACCGCTCGAGGTATATTGAATCGATCTTGGAATCACTATGATTTCTATCGGGATTATGAAATATAGTGCTAATGACTTTGATAAATTGACTAGGTCAATTACAAAGTTGTTAATGATGAGTATAATAAAGACTTGCAAATTTCCTGGTCAGAGATGGCAAATCGCACTAACAACTAAACTAAGAACTATACGAGGTCTATTCTCGAGAAGCGATAGACTCGACTTTAACTAATTTCCTCGATTGGTACCTAAATTTGAGAATTGTTCTCACGATAGAAAAGAAAGAGCATGTCTTGTAGACACCTCTTCCCGAGGAGCCTGGTGAGGGCGCTGACCGCGGCCACACCGCCTATAAGAGAAAAAGGATGTCTCGCAGAAGTTGCTCGTCATGTCGGGCGTTTATGACCCCGAACTTCAAAAGCAATTTGAGTTCTCGGGTGCATATGACATGGTTCAAAGAGCTCAAGAGTCCTGCTCCAGGAACAAAGCAGGATCGAGAGATATGACGTCGCTAAGGCTATACTCGATGCCAAGCTCGAGAAGCGGCAAGCCGGTGAGTCCTCATGTTCTTCAATGATTGGATTATTCGAGAGAATGGGGAGGCTAGACAATGAATATAGTCGTGAAATGGCTATCGATATCATACTCCATTCATTGCATGACTGTTTGACCAGCTCATAATGAATTATAACATGAATGGAATGGAGAAATCTGAACGAGCTTCACTGATGCTTAAAATACAGAGAAGAACATAAGGCTTAGTCGTAAGCGAGATGTTCTAATGATATCAAAGGGAGAGAGGTTTAAAAAGGCAAGTAAGTGGAAAAGGGAAGGCTAAGGCACGCCACTAAGAGCAATGACAAGGTCATTGCGCCTAAAAGTGGTAGCAAGGCCAAAGTCATGATCCTAACACTTGTTTGCATCGCCAACCGCTAGGCCATTCGAAGAAAGATTGTCCCAAATACCAGAGGACTTCAAGAGTGGAAGTGTTGCCACTACCTCCGGGTATATTTGTGATAGACATTCACTTTTCAGATTCTACTTCATGGGTATCGATAATGGTTGCGTGGTTCTCACATTTGTTCAAATGTCGCAGGACTCACGCAAGTAGAAGGCTTGGGAAAGGTGAAGTGGACTCACTTAGCTGGAATGGAGCTAGTGTTCTTTGCATTGGGCCGTAGTGGACCTACGCTTTGTCATTGCCTACCGGCTCAGATTGAACTTAATAATTGTTATTTTGTACCAAGTATTAGCAAGAACATTATCTCTCGCTTTCAAGATTGGATACCGAGGGATTTTCATTTGTGTTCAAAGATCGTAATTGTTCTTTTTACTTGAATGATATGTTTTATGGTGATGCACGCTTGGGAACGTGGGCTTTACTTGCTAAATCTTGACAAACCAATCTATCACATTGATAATAAGAAGTTCAAATCGATGATTCTAACCCCGCTTATCTGTGGTATCATTGCTTAGGCCATATAAATGAGAAACTGATTCAAAAACTCCATAGAGATGGTCTCTGACTCGCTTGACTTTGAGTCTTACGAGACATGTGAATCGTGGTTTAATGGGTAAATGACAAAAATACCTTTCTAGGAAAAGGTACTGAGCAAGTGACTTGTTAGGTCTTATATACACTGATGTATGTGGACCTATGAGCACGATGGCTGAGGAGGGTACTATTACATCATAACTTTTACCGACGATTTAAGCAGATATGGTTATGTCTATTTAACGAGGCAAAAGCTCAATCTTTTGAGAAGTTTAAAGAGTTCCAAAATCAAGTCGAGAATCACCGTAAGACTATAAAAGCCATTCGATCGGATCGAAAGCGTGAGTACATGAGTCAAGAGTTTGATGATCATCTTAAGGGTCGTGGTATAGTATCACAATTAACCCTCTCCCCGAACGCCACAACTAAATGGCGTGGTTCGAAAGCGAGAAATCGAACATTGTTAGACATGGTTCGATCTATGATGAGTCAAGCGTAACTTCCAAGATCATTTTGGGGACATGCTTTAGAGACTCACGCTTTACACTGACCAATAACACCGCCCAAAGCCGGTAGAGAAGACTCCATATGCAGATATGGAGTTAAGGTCCCTAATTTGTCTTTTCTCAAGATTCGGGATGCGGTTTATGTCAAACGCCAAGGCCCGACAAGCTTGCTCCAAAGTCCGATAAATGTCTCTTTATGGGTATCTAAAAGTGGACACAAAGCTATTACTTACAATCGCTCCGAGAACAAGGTATTTGTGGTTCTGAATGCTTTCTTCTTAGAAAGAGAATTTCTTTCCAAGAGAAATAGCGGAGTAAAATAGATCTTCAAGAGATCCAAGAGCTACAAATCGATACTCCTATCTTAGAGAATGAGGAGAATCAGTGAAGTTTTAGAAATCGTCCCTCGTGGTTCAAATTTCGCTCGTAGGTCGAGTAGGAAAGTCGCCAACCTCGAGCAGTATCTTGGATACTTGATCACGATGGTGAAATATTACTTTTAGAATGTAATGAACCTACTACCTATAATGAAGCTTTCATGACACGACTCTGATAAATGGCTCGAGGCCATGAGATCCGAGATGGAATCCATGTACGAGAATCAAGTTCGAACTTGGTTGACTTGCCCGACTGCAAGGACCTGTCAAGTGCAAGCAGGTTTTCAAGGTGAAAATCGACACGGAAGAAACGCGACCGCTTTCAAAGCAAGGTTGGTTGCAAAAGGTTTTACTCAAGTTCATGGTATTGACTATGACGAGACCTTTTCTCCCGGTCGCTATGCTTAAATCCATCTCGAATTATCCTAGCTATCACGCGCATTTCGACACGAGATATGGCGTGATGGATGTAAAACCGCCTTCTTAAATGGTTTATCGAGGAGGATGTGTATATGACACAACCTGGAAGGTTTTCAGATCCTAGAAATGCCGGGAAGGTATGCAAACTTCGTAAATCCATTTATGGATCAAGCGTGCATCACTGAGTCGAATGTTCGCTTCAACCAAGTAATCCAAGAGTTTGGATTTTCTAGGTGCCAAGAAAAACCTTGTGTATACAAGAAATTCAAGGAGTAAGATTACCTTTCTTATTCTCAGATGTCGATGACATACTACTCATTGGAATTAATGTTCCTATGCTAGAGTCCTGAAGGATTGGCTACTAAGAATTTCAGAATGAAGGATTTAGGGAAGCACAATACATATTTGGGCATTAAGATCTATAGAGATAGATCAAAGAGAATGTTAGACTTAGTCAAACTACCTATCTCGATAAGGTACTTGATAAGTTTAACATGAAAGACTCTAAGAGAGGCTCGCCCATGGGTCAAGGCATACACTTAGCAAGACTCAAGTGTCCAAATGGGGTGATTGAGCGAAGCAAGAAGAGTAGATTCCTTATGCATCCGCAATAGATCTATCATGTATGCGATGATATGTACAGCGTCCGATGTCTCGTATTCTTTCGAGCATGACTAGCAGTGTACTAATGTATCCAGGTGTGAGAAACACCGATCCAATTTGGTAAGAATATCCTCAAGTACCTTAATAGGACTAAGGACGATTCATAGTATACTATGGAGAGGATAAGCTAAGTGTCCTAGTGGTACACAGATGCTAGCTTCCAAACAGATAAAGATGACTTTAGATCCCACGGATTCGCTCTTTACTTTTATGGAGGAGTCATAGTTGGAAGAGTGCAAAGCAAATGACCATTGCCAATTTACTTCGTAAGTCGAAAGTACATACCACTGAGGCAAAGCAGCGAAGCAAGATGGATTCGAAAATTCATTATCGAAGCCGGTGTTGTCCCTAGCATCACGACGCCGTAGTTCTCTATCAGGATAATAGTGAGCTATTGCTCGCCGAAAGAGCCTCAGAGCACATCACGCATCCAAACATGTGCTCGTAAAGTTTCACCTTATTCGAGAGATCATCGATCAAGGTGATGTAACTGTTTGCATAGGTCGACACTGATGCCAATGTGGCGTATCCATTAATTAAACCCCCTATCGCAGTAAAGCACGAGGTGCATACAATGCTATAGGCATCAAGCGTTTATCAGAATGGCTATGATGTAATTGTTTTAAATTTGATTGTAAAACAATTGTTATGCTCATCTTATATGATATTTAATCATTAATCATTCAATCTTGGTTTAATTGAGCGATGTCCAAAATAATTTTGTCTCCAAACAGGTTGTCGATCATGTCTGGGCAATGTAAACCCTATTATGGCGAACTCCGAGATGTTAATTATAGTTGTCCCTAGTCAAAGTTGTCAAGTAGGGACATTGATGACCCATAATGACTAGTATGTGAGCTGATTAACGATCTTGTTTCATGATCTAGGACGCTGGACGCCCAAGTCATTCACATGGATACACGATGGTGCGTGTATCGGGATCGACCGCAAAGGGAGAATTTATAAGTCTTGTGAAGTCATAAGAATATCTCACTATGACTCGAGCCTGCCCTAAGACCTCGAGTCTATCGTGAACAGAACTCGTGACGAGGAATAGTTTGCTTTGGACAAAGGTCCAACGCCACGCCGCGGAAAGTGGAGCTATAAAGGCACTTGTTGGGTGGCTATGAAACGATGAGGACATGGATAGACAAGATGGGATTGTCCTCCTAATTTCTAGATTAGATCGTGTCTCTAGCCACTGGAGAGTCAAAATCGTTAAATGCGCGTACACGCCGATGGATCAACCTAACAATCATCCTGTGTACGCTTAGTTCAGAGTCCAAGAAAGCCCAAATAGACATAGGGGTGACTTGACACTTACCTTATGTTCAAAGCAGACATTAAGAGACAAGAGAATCAAGATGCACATCTAGCTCGCTTGCACACTTGTTTCCTGACAAGTTTTAGATCATTGGGGATACTAGGTGTCCGCCAACAATTGTGCATCGACTTCGTAGAAGTCATGGACCAAATATGAGATTATGATAATCTGATAAATTGGGTGGTCATAATGTCTTGCTAGAGGCCGCTATGATTTGAGTATTTAGAATATTCTACCAATTTAGTCCTACCAATCAGTCACACAATCCGCATTCTAATGGATTAATTTATGGTTAATTGGCATAATTAGATTAGTGCATTAACCTTCTAAGTTGCACCGAGAACTTGTGTTTATACCGTAATCTATAGTAGATTACTAAGCAATCTCGCACGCGTGCCATGTTTGGGCATGGACAAGTGGCAATAAGGATGCATGCATTGGCCAACATATGCATGCTCTTTGATCGCCCTTATTTTGGTGCTTGTGATTGGTCCCTCGCTAATGATTATGTTGGACTTTAATCATATAACATGAGGGAAGTATGCAGCAAAATATAGTGTATGAGATGCATGCAAAATTCAAAACAAAAGCTCATAAACACACCAAAATACCAGAAAAGAGAGAAGAGAAAATAGAGGAAAAACTTGGTCTTTTCCTCAATTGTTTCTAAGCCAGAGCTTGCTTCTCTTGCACAAGTTCACCATCCTTTACTAGCTCTAGTAAACCAAGAGAGGAGTAATCCAAGGGTACTAGTGGACTTCAATCGAGGAGCATAATTTGGGGCTCTTGGGTTAATCTCGACATACCTGTTAATCACGCTACGAGGGTATAACATTCTAACTGAGCTTGTTTACATATGATTCGATCTTGTTTTAGTGTCTAATTAATTCCGCTCTTAGTATTAAACACACCTTCAGGTGTGGGGGTTATGGACTTATTGGGGTGGAGACAAAGAAGGAAGCGGGCCATGAGCTGGTGAGGGAGTGGGTGGAGGACCCATGGCGAGGGACGGGAGCAGAGGAGCGAGAACTAGTCATGGTAGGTCATTGGGGTATTTGGGAAGCTCTAACAAATGGGTGTTCAAGCGCAAGCAAGTACGCAGCGAATGATTTAGCAACTGCGTGGTGAGCAAGCAAATGTAATGGGAGGAAGGAGGTCGAGGAGAGGAGGTGTGGGACAAGAAACGTAGCCTGGATGTGAGTAAAGCGGAATGAGGTGGCGTGGAAGTGGAAGTAGTGAGGGTCATGCGCGGCAGTGTCGGAGGTGGGGTCAAACCGAACTCAGGATGCTAAAGCGGGCGCGGAACTGGGGCGGATTAGGAGTGGTTTCATAGGATGATGGTGGGGTCGATGGGCAAGGACCCGTGGGTATGAGAGAGAGTCGACCGTAGGCGGAGGCGAATGAGGCCATTCTGGAAGCGAGCGCGGAAGCGCTAGTCAGTGGGCACTTAAAGAATGGAAGTTGAGAAAGTGATTGCAAGGAAATAATCGACATTCTCAAGGATCTGAATCGATGGCTAAGCCCACTTTATGCTACCATTGCGGAAATTCGACATCTGTCGGCTTCTTTCTCATCCGTTAATTGGTCTTTTGTGAACCGTAACTGTAATCGTGTAGCTCACGAGCTTGCGCAACTAGGCTTGAGATCGAAAGATCGACGTTTTTGTAATGGCTTCGTGCCAAACGATTTTGATAGGTTTGATCGTAATGGAGTAGTCTAACCCGCTTTGGGGCTTCAAAAAAAAAATGCCATTTTTGTTAAAAATGAAAGAATTTTATTTGCATATTTTCATCCCGAATGTACTCTATTGTTCACCAAAACTCAAAATGTGAAAAGAAAAAGTGGGAATTTATTGTTTTTATAACTCAAAACAAATGTTTACTTTGGTGAAAATTGGGTTTTTGGTGGCAGTTTTAAAGAAAAGGAAATTTAACAGGAATAATCCAAACTATACCTTTTCTTCTCTCAATAATCCAAACTATTATTAATTTTCGCAATAATCCAAACTATTATACTTATCTTCTCCCAATAATCCAAACTATTATATATACTTTATCTTTCTCAAAATAATCCCTAACGATCATTTTGAGAAGGTAAGTATACTACTAGGATTATGATTAACGATAGTTCTTGGATTATTGTACAAGAAGCAATATGATTGGATTATTCAAGTAAATTTCCTTAAAGAAATGTTTAAAAAGGTGGGATATTTATAAAAAGGAAAAATTCACATGAATAATCTTTTAATAACACCCATCTTCCAATAATAATAATCTCAACTCAGTATTCTGAATAATCTCAATTATTGAAAACTATCTCCAATAATATTTTTAGTTAATTTTAACTGCTAAATCGTATAAAAGAAGGTTAAACCTATTTTAAATTATCATTTATTCTATCTAAAATTAATATCGCTTTGATTTTAATTTTAGATAATAAGAGAGAAGAAAGTTTAAACCTGGTTTAGCCTTCTTTGTACCTATAATGAAGCTGCTAAAATTACAAAGATATTATCTAATAACTTTCAATCGCTTTGAGATTATTCTTGATTGGTGATCGAGATATCGAGACCGAAATCAAGCTCGAGGATTGGTGGATTGCTATCTGCGGAAAACTGTGGTCTCGAACGAGGAAATGATGGATCAAATGCTTTGCAGCGCTATGTTACATGTTTTGGGGCTCAACGCAACCAATGTCAATGGGGAGAAATAATCATCCGAGAGTCGAGCTAGAAATATTGTTAAGTCTATTCAAGTTGGTTTTGTACCTTAAGTTTAGATCAAATTAAGATTACGATAGATTTTGGTCGTAAATTAAGAATTTGTAATTGACTTATGATGTAAAAATTTTGAGCTTTAATATAAGGGAAATTTAACACGAATAATCCAAACTATGCTTCTTCTTCTCTCAATAATCTAAACTATTATTAATCCCGCAATAATCCAAACTATTATACTATATTCTCAAAACAGTCCATGGTAACCTACTACCTAAGCTAAAACTGATAAAACCAATTATTTTTTAATCAATAACAAATTAAATAAAGGAGAAGTCTTATTTCACTCATTTTGTCTTTCATTCTAAAACTCATTATTATAAGGTTCCACATTTTTTACCGAAAATAATAGGTAAACATCCCACAAATTTTAAGAGGGTCATTTTGAGAAGATAAGATAATAATGGTGATTATCATGATTAATGATAGCTTGATTATTGGGAGAGAAGATGATGCATAATATGAATTATTCCCCTAAATTTCCTTAATATAATTCTTACATTTACCAAAAAAAAAAAAAAAAAAAAAGAAAACAAAAGAGATTATTCTTTGATTATTTCTGAAATAAATTATTTTTGAAAGACGAGTGTTAGCTTAAAATTATTCTTATTTATTTTTCCAAAAAAAGAAAAAGAATTGTGTTCCTTTTTTTTTCAAAGACAATTATCCCTTCATTATGAGTTTTCTCATCTTCATATTTGAAGCTTTTCTTAGTTTTTGCTTCGTTGATTTGATGTGAGCCAAAATCAAATATTTTCTTAACATAACAAATTAAAATACGCTAAAATAAGAATTTACCCCTACCTTAGTTTTTATGAATTGGGAAATTAACTCTCTTAGGTTTCAAATGAAGTGATTAAGCCCCATTACTTTAAGTTATTAATGTGAAATTGAATTCAATTTTAAATTTTTAACCAAAATTACACCAAATATCAATTTTATTCATTTATATAATTTATTAATTCAATAAAATTCATCATACATTTATAAATTGTATGAACTTTATTACATATTTTGGTAGAAATAATAAAATTTGTAGAGAAGGTAATAAGCCGACACATTGTAATGGCTTAACCTTTTACCAATTAATTATTCATCGAGAATTTGGGTAGATGGTATTCTGATTTAAATTATGGATATTGTATCTTCTCGACTTTGTATCGTGCTTATTACATAATATATAATAACTGCTTTCTCAAAAAAAAAAAAAAAAAAATTAACATTTGAATGAATAATATAAATTTTGGAATTTGTAAATTAATTTACATGTATATCAATGATATTAGAACTATCAAAACATTAAAAAGAGATTTTATCTAAATAATACTCGTAGGCTAATTAATAAATTATTTAAATACTTATAAAATCTTAAAAATTATTTAATGTCCTATTACTCTAAATAATAAATGATGTATTTTTTGATAAAATTAAGAACGTATTTGGATATCACTTTTCACAAAGCTTATGGCCCACTTTGTACATTTGCAAGCAGGGTGGACCCACTGCTCAACTATTTTTGGTTTTTCTCCAACCGATATCCTAACTCATTCGGCCGACTAATCTTGCTTCTGAAATAAGGCGTGTCAGGGTTAAGGTTTTAAACTCCTCCCAACGGACTTATGGGATCGAACCGCTGCTTCTTACTGCCTCAAATTTCAAGACCACTGTACTCAAGACCGCTTGAGACCCAGTTCAACTATGGTGTTGCACTCACACCAAAATTATTGAAAACAATTAATATATATATATATACAAAGCTGCACTCAAGTAAATATGTACTTGTGTGTGGCCTAGTGGTCAGGCTCACGTGAAGGCTTGTGTTTTTGTTGGTCATGGGTCCGAATCTCATACCCTTTTTATTTTACTATTTTTTTTCTAAGGAGTATTATGCTCATTAAATGCCCAAAACAATAAATGTAAAAAGTAATTAAATAATGTAGTTATTTCTCATTCTTTTGGCCTACTATTATTCTCATTTTTTTTTTTTCAAATTTTAATTATTACTTTTACATCATTTTTGTGTGATATGGTTTTAAGAAATGGTACAATCTATCGTTTTTATCACGATGAGAATACCCATATACCAAAGAAAATTATTCCGTATAATTAAACATTCACAAAATTACTACGGAGATAGTGAAATCTAGAAAATATACAATTTTAAAATATTAATTTTGCTTTTTTTCAAATTATCGCTAACTAACTTAAGACGGATATATATCTGCCTTAAGTGCCATTCCACGAGCTACACTAAAAATAATTTGGTCTCACCTCAGAAATTGCAAGTAATGGGGCTTTATTTTACAATTGGTTAAAGTAATTAAGGGAATTGATTGTGTTGGAGATGAACTCAGCCTAGTATACATTCCTACATGCGATCTGACATCGGTTGTGAGATTTAGAGCTGCTTTGCTTATAAGGTTTAGGGAGTGCTACTCCTCCTATCGCTAAATTGGTTTTAGGATGGAACCTCGAACCTTATGTCGATTCTCTCATACTCTCCTGCAGGGTACCAGCGCCTGAAATTTAATAGATTGCCACTTTCGACCTCGACATGCTCCGTATATTTACAAGTATTTTATATACTCCCTAGTAAATAGTGTTTCCAATTTAGTCTATATATCCAATACGCTAGGTTTTGTATAGATGTAGATGTGATTCGGGACTTGTCCGTCCGTCTTCTCAAACTTCACTATCTATTTTGGAGTGTATATGCGATAATTACTGTTGTCCACAAATATATACACTTGGCGATGTTAAATGGAGTAAGTATACTACGAGTACGTACATTTTTAATTGATCATTGTAATCGTGCTCATTGCTCACACAGTTGATTTCATTTGTGACATTCAATAATGGCTAAAAACAATGTTATTTATGACAAAGTCTCGATGGTACAAATATAATGATTTTTATTACTACAAAATACTTCTCTAAATTATTATGGTAACAAAATTATATCTCACTCTCATGGCTCATTTGTGGTTATATAATTTTCTAGGGTAACAAATTTTCCTCATGCACATGATAAGATCATAAAAAAGGATATAATTTTAAAAATATTTGCATTGAAAATGTAAATATTACAATAAGTAACCTCTTTTGGGCTTTTAATAATTTACGAGAAAATTTCCTTTATTATTTCTTATTATAAGCACCCTACTTATAATAAAAATCCGATATTCTAAATAATGTAGAGACTGGGACTGACTCACAGCCTTGGAGCTATATGGGCTGTGAGCCCACCCTATTTTTTAAGATAAATATAATTTAGTTTATTTAGAAACTATACTACACTAGTGGTGAAATGGTTATCAGACTAATTGTATTCTTCATCCTGGATGACTAAGGTCTGAGTCCCATAATAGACTTTTGCTCAAGCTTTCTCTTATTTTTTGCATTTGCCTTGGTAATTGGTTCTAATTTAATTCTTTACTTTATTTTTCTATTATTAAATTTCCTTTATAGTTTTTAAAAGATCATTATCATTAATAAAAAGCACATACGACATCTACAACATACGTCAAACTCTTATTTATTTTCTCAATTAGCTCTTGTAAAACCATTTCAATTTATTTTGTCGTGAAACCAAATGTTTTATCAATGTAAATAATGATAAAAGAAAACTAAATATAAAATAAAACTACCGATAATTCATGTAATAGTTTTTTTTAAATCTTAATTATATATTGACGCTAGTTATATTATGGTTATCAACCACAAGCACCTAAATTTTTTATGACATACTTTTTATTTGAATAAGTGCGAATTAATTATTTTTAAAAACTTGTTTAGTGTATAACGGAGTACAATATTTTCTACTTGCATAGTTGCACATTATACTTTAGAATGTATGTTGTTTACTTAATTTTTTGGACCTATTAATATCGGTTTTTACCCTTTTAAATTGTACTCATGTAATCTAAAATATGTGTAACCTTACACATACAATTCAACTTTTTTTAAACTATATCATCAAAATTGGATTTTTTTAATTTTTTTTTTGAGTCCTGATAATAAAGTTAGCCCCTTCACATCGATATCAACTCACCGTTCTCTGCAGAGACGCATGACTAAAAATATTTATTTAGAATTTGATAGATTGCTTCTAGGGATGCACAATTATACACAAAATCGAACCAAATTGACTCGACCTGAGCATAGTGATCCAAAACCACTTCTTTAAATCCATATTCATTCAAAAAATAATTTGATCCGTGATCCATTTTTAGAAAAAACTTGATTCATATCCCATTCACCGGGATAAAACACTTCAAATTCAAACTGAATTTGATCCAAACTATTTGTTTTAGTAGTGAAGTGTTAATTTCTAAATTTAAAGCTTTAACTATAAGGAAAATAACGTAAAAATTGATGTAGGATGTCGAAAATTTGAATTTAGATCGAAGTTTTGGTTAGATTTTGGATTAGATAATTGGGTTCGATTATAGATCGGACATTGAATTTATATGGAAAAACTATAACGTATCGGTCCCGGATTTGGATTTTAAGCGTTGCTGAGAGCTCAGATCGCGTAAAAATTTGTAGTCGATTTGATCCATTACAGAAAGTTTTTCGTGACGCTTTTGGATCACGCTAAACCCTATTAAAAATCGATCTGATCCCATTGCCATCCTTAATCTCTTCTACACAATCTAGTCACTTGATTATCCAATTATTAAGAATAAATGAAAGTATTAATCATTACGGAGTACATGATAACTAATTAATAAAATTTCAAAATAAAATAATAATAAAAATAGTGTGAATTAAATTAACTATACCATGTAGGGTGAGCTTGACATAATGTTTACAATAGTGGGACGACGTACGTTGGTGCAGAGCTTCTTGTTAAACAAAACCCTGATTTCACTCATCGCAATGTTACCCTTATTTATAGGGCCAATAATTTTTGGATTTGGAGCACGTGCATGATTAAAGAATTAAAAAAAAACTAATATTTAATTATCTATATCTACTAGTTGGTAGGTGATTGGCCATAAATTATAGGGCTATCTTTAAATATGTGGCTCACTTGTATAGTTGTTACTGATAAAAGCTTATCGAAATTAAATTCAATGGTACTTTAAAAAACTATAAAAATAAAAATAAAATTATACATGCATGACATATGCACGCAATTCAATGGAGGTATGGAGCTGAGTTGTATAACGAAGTAAGTGATATTTTGAAAGGACATGGGGACATGTTTTGGTATAGGTTTGCCAATTGGAGTGGGCTTAGCGTTGCTTGGCCAACACCTACTAATTTAATTTAGATTATTCTAATTAGATGCTGGTTTAACTCATATTAGGTTTGGATTAATATATTTGTTTTTACGTTTTAAGAATTAAGCATATACGTTGGTCACGAGTCTTTTTCATGGTACAAATTACTATCGAAAGTGTCTTTATATCGTGGCATTTAGCTAGCGCGGATCATCTCAATTGGGTCTTTGTGGATCGAGCCACTCATCAAGTAACAGCCTTAATTGCGGGTTATAATTGTAGTGGGACCGTGAGTTTGGTGACAAAAATCATGCATAATCTTATACCTGTTCATTTTGAGTCATTTTTGGTTAGAGTCTATTTGAGTCGCTTAACTGGCTGTTGGCTGAGATAATTTTGTGAACTTTGTGCTCAATTTATCGTGAAAATTTAGGTTGAATGCGTGCATGGGTGTACTTTCTCAAGGGTTAATTTATTTCAAATCATATTCAAGTTTCTAATAGACTTATTGGGTATTGTCAAGTGAAAATTTTGTCATCTGCACTATTTTGTACACAAAAATGAGATAGATGTACCTACATGTAAATAAAGTACATAATACTTAGGACTTATTGGTATGATCATTACTAAATTATACTCCAAGTAAACTATTTGTGACTGTTAAAATTATTCAGGTGTAAGAGTTATAATCTAAGATAAGTAATACTCCTCCATAATTTTTATAAGCCTTTTAGCAGCCATATGCACGCCTATTAATTAAGAAAATAAATCCCAATGACAATTATTACGGCCAGTTGGGAAGCAGGTATTGAAATATTAAAAAAATGCTCGTGCTCTTCAATGAAACTTTTGATATAAACCAATGACTGGAAACGTTTTGTATGACGACTTAGTATTAAAGAGTCATAAATTAATTTGACATTGAATTATTAGAGGGTGCATAAAAGGTTAACAACGACATATAAAGAGTAATTTTTTCATTCCTCTCAAACAACATACTCCCCTCCTGGTTCCTTGGCCATTTGTTTTTCTGACTTTCTATTTAAAAGATGGATTTACGAATTTGTTTGTTACACTTTCCATAAATGGTACATACACTGGGTGGCCCATGCCAGAGGGCGTGGCTACTCCCCAACCAATTACATTTCATAATTTTAATGCAGTTCTTAACTTCTCAGTATTTATATTATTATTCTATTAGTTTTTTCTCTACATCTCTCCTCACATCGATAAATGTATATAAAGTAAATGTAAACAAATCACCGACACGGATGGAGTATAAAAAGTTATAGAGAGAGTAACATTTTAATCAAAATTAAATAATCAATAATACACATATTTTCATATAAATCTATCTCATTATTGAGCTTAATACAGTATGACGTCTTACATATTGATAATAATTGTCACATGATTGTCTATTTTTTGGCATGGTTGCAGGGATTGGGGGAATTCTTCGTGATGATAATGTTACTCCCTATTTGGACACTAATTGTCAAAAGTTTATTATGCGGTTGTCTTTATAATTAATAGGTTAAATAATAAATAATCATTATATATTTAACTTTTTTTTTTTTCTTTTTTCTTTTTATACAAATTACCACCATATATTTATCTTTTTTTAAATAATAGTCTAATTTTAGTGTATATATTAAATACACCCAATCGTATATTTTTTCGAGCATAATTTGTTTTAATTTTTGTAGATCGTACTAATTTAAAATATCGAAATAACCAACACTTAGAAGATGTCGCCAATTTGGGTTTTGAATTTGGAGTTTATTTTTCGATCGAAAGTGTTAGATTTTTCATTCCCTTAGGCTGTTATAATAAAGGTTATTCTTTGGTATTTTAAACTTGGACCAAATAAAAATTAATACAAATGATACCTCAAAAAAAAATACCGTGATGATTTGGATATATATACTTCCAAAGTTGGAGTGTTATTTGTAAAAATGTATATACTTAGTGGTAATTTGGAAAATACGATAAATATGTAGTGATTATTTGTATTTCTATCCTAATTAATATGTGGGTTTTTGTCAATGAGATAGTCTAGACTTTTATTTATGTCGTTTTCATGAGATAAATGACTTTTATTTTATTTTTTGTTTTCTAAATCACATTTTATTTTTCAAATTTTGTGAAAAAATACCAAATTATAAAATGGGTGAAAAGAAGCTCAATTACTTCTCCTAAGCTTAATTCTTGTTTCAGTACTTAAACCTAATAAAATTTTCTTGTTTTATTTGTTAAATCCTACTTAATTCTAATTCTAGTTTCACACCAAAATATAACCCACCTAAAATTGTTCTATACTAAATTCACTCTTCACCCCAAAATTAAATATTTTCCTTCAACTCTTTCTTAACCCAAAATTAAAGTTGTCACAAGTAAAAGTAATGGGTCAAAAAATCTTAAATATGAGGATGATGATGAGAAGTTTAAAGGCCAAGTAATGAAAGAGTTGGCTTAATGAATTGTCTTGTATGTTATGTGTTAAATTGAGAAAGGTGGTGAGAAAATTAATGCTTCGCCACCTGAGCGCTTTAATCAGAAGAGCAAAGAGGATGATTAAATTAAAGTTAAGAAGAAGAAGCATAAGAAGCAAGAAGAAGAAGAAGAATAAGAAGAAGAAAAATAACAAATGTCAAATTAAAGTATGACGATAATTACTAATTGACGAAAGAACTTAATAAATTAAGTTTATGTTAACAAAATAACCTAACCAGCCGTATGATTTAACAAATAACAAAAAGAACAAAATGAAGAAAATTGAGAGGGTCACCAACCTGAAAGTTGACTTTACTTGCTTCATTCCGTTATTTGGGTACTTTTTAACAAAATCTAAAAAATAAAAGCAGATTGTAAAACAAAAATAAAATAAAATGTGACTATCTCACAAAATTAAACGACCCTAAACAAAAGCGTGATTATCTAACAAAAACCCTTAATACGTAGAAAAGATGTAGCACACATACTTTTAATTAATAAACTAATTAATCTTAAAGTAGATTTATTTTCTCTTCTTTTTCAAATACTTTTTTTTTTTATTTTTGTTATCCTAAACCCTCTCATTAAGTTAAAAAATATAAAAACTACCATTAATCTTAACTACACTAAAAGATACTTTATCTGATGTCATACATGCCACATGTCTGCATTTCTTTATAAGATATTTTCCGCCAAATGCAGTTATGCTTACATCATAAATAACTTTAGTAATTAAAAATAAAAATGTAAATTAAAAATAACATAAATAACATTCTCACTATTTTAGTAAATTAATATTACAAGGCAATAATTATTACCAATATATGTTCCTATTAGTTATGGAAGAATTAATTACATATATAACTTATTACTTATTAATTACTAAATTTCAAAAATTAAAAATATTAATTAATATACAAAAAATCTACTCAGCCTATACCATTTTCACCATAAAATTATCTTACTGCTTTTAAAAATATTTTGGAAAATACAAGTAAAAATGTCTACATGTATATTTACTATTACCAAGAATGTACTATAAATTGTTTATTTATTTTAATTTGTTTATCTTTTTATCTACATTTTTTCAATATTTGTTTCTTTTTTGTTTTTTAATTTTTTTTTTATTGACTTTTTTTTTGGTATATTTTATCTTTAGATAATTTGGTGGGTTTTAGTTCATTAATAATAAAGAGTATTGTAAATTTCTGTAGAATGATTAATTTCATTTTAGATAAATAAAGCTGCCAGATTAAATAAGTATAACTATATTATACACCTGGCCACAACTTATATTGTAAATTCTTGAGGGACATATTAAACCATCGTTCTCAATAAAATATCTTTATACTGTATTAATACTCCTTTCCATCCTTAAAATAAGTCATTCCTCATCTAATGTAATTGACATAGAAAATGAGACACTTATTTTGGAATGGAAGGAATATAAGATCAATTTTTTAGTCTAAAGAGCAATTAAAAAGGAATGAAAATCACATAAAAGTAAGTTTAGTTTCTTTGAATATTAAGGTAACATTGTTTTTCATAAGATAAAAACTTAGTAAACAAATACGGAGAATTCCTAAAATAGAGATATATGTGAATACATTTCAATATTAAGTAGAAGTATCAAAGATGAAATGAACAATTGTTTTCATATATATATGTGTAACTTTATGATAAATATCCTAAAGTATACCTTTTTAATTAACATAAATATTCATATTAACCACAAGATCGCACTTGCAGCCTTTAACTAGTGATTGCATCAATTAAGATGTATAGAGTATTGTATAAAATAAAGTCTCCACATGACTAAAATTTCTTCTTTCTTTTGATTTAATAAGAATAATATTAAAGATTCTCTACTTCTTTGTTGATATTATATTTTGACCATTATTTTCATTTCAACTCTTAAACACCATATTGTCGCTAATTACAATTACTCTTAATAACATGTAATTCATTACATTTTGAAAACATATATTAATTTAACATAATCAGACAAGATTTAAAATTCAATTAACACATATATTTAATAACATTTATTCTCCGACTTTAAAATCCAATATATTACTTTGTAATACTTTTGATAACTAATCCCTCTTCTCATCTCTATAATAAAAGAACTAATAGTCAATGGCGCCAATATTGACTCATGCGTAATACTCTCCATATTTAGTTGGGCCATTTAACTTCCTTATTTGTAATCGTACTCGCTTTACTTATTCTGACATAATCTGGGCAATTCACATTACTACTTACTTTTAAATAAAGGGATTCTTAAGGCCAATTACAAAATCTTCAAAATATTTTTCATTTATACTGGTAAAATATAATCATGCAATCTTTGTTTCGATTTATTTATTAATACTATAAAAGATCAAATTTGTAATATTCAATTTAGAAACACAAAATATAACATTAAGTGATTAATTAAAGTTGACTAGATTAATACTATGGAGTACTAGTTATTAAGTACTATATAAATAGAAACAAATCTTTGAAAATTCTATAGAGTATCACTCTATAGATTGTGTTATTAAGCACCTAGGTAATAAAATTATTTACTCCATGACTTATTATTTAAAAGAAATAAATGCATTCATTAAAACATTTTAATCAGAAAAATGTAATTTATTAATTAAAATCAAGTTAGATAATAAATAACTCCAAAGTCCTCACACACTCCTCAAACCCAAAAATCATTTGGGGAAATACTACTATAAATGTCATTTTGAATACTTTATAAATCAATCGATAAACGAATACAATTTTAACTCATATTTTTATTTAAGACTGCAAAGACAAATGATATGCCAAGAACTAGTATTTATAAAAACATATATTATTATGTTATTACTTTTGCTATTTTTGCCT